>CM056728.1:101519675-102769675 GCA_029844215.1 Przewalskia tangutica | reverse complement strand
TCTACAAACCTCTAAGAGTACGATAATGAATTATAACGGGACAGGGCCCCGTCGTGCCCCTAAATATGCATAAGTAAAAAATAAGGTTCTGTACCAAAATGACTAAGCTCCGAATCAATCAATCGCAATCTCCGACAAAAACCTCAGAGTTGTTCAATCACTCTCAATCTCCGACAAAGACCTCGGAGTTGCTCAATCACTCTCAATCTCCGGCAAAGACCTCGGAGTTTCTCAATCACTTCCCTCACAAAGATCACAAAAATAATATGGAAAGCATGTCAAACATGATATCAGTCTCAACACATATCACAAATATACAATCGACAAGTACAAGTCATATCACTGTCCTATGTTCAATTAGCAACATTTCAATTCCTTTATTTCCACATGATACGTAAGCTAGTATACGACAGATATAAAATCAAGTGGTAATCACACAAAATAACACACAATCGACGAACCCCTTTGGCTCGCGGTCCTGTGGACATTCTATCAGGCTATCCCTGTCACTTTCTACAACTACATACGATTCTCTAATCAGAGTCTTACTAAAGTAAACCATAACTTACCTCAATGCCGAGCGGGTACCACGAACAATCAAACCAATGCCTTCCCCTTGCGTAGGGCCTCTGAACACTTAAAATCTAGAAAATATGTGAACCCTTACACATATAAAAATATTAGCATAACTTCAGGAAATTCAAATTACATTCATTTCCTTCAACTTTCTCGTATCTCCCGCTTGTAAAGGATATAACATTAAATTTGTAACTCCAAATCAGGTGTTTATTGTACCACATCGAAGGCAACACTAGGATCTATTGTTATACCAAATCCCATATGACAATACTTAATGTGATTGGTGAAATTTTTTGAAGGAAACAACCCAATGAAATCTGTGTCGCCAGAATTTTTGCAAAATATGGCAGAAACTTTAAACAGTCATAACTTCCAAACCATAAGTCATATTTATCTCCGTAAGGTCTCAAACTGACGGGAACATAGAAACCTACAACTCTTATTCAGCACATACTCTTATATTCTTTACGGATTTGTACAGTTTTCATTTTTTACATGATGCTCGTCTAGATTTCTATAAAATAAGGCAGAAACTTTAAACGGTCATAACTTTCAAACCATAAGTCGGATTTATCCCCGTAAAATCTCAAACTGACGGGAACAGAGTAATCTACAACTTTTATTCAGCCCATATTTTTATATTCTTTACGGATTTATACAGTTTTCATGTTTAATATGCTGATATAATCATTATGCCATGTTACATCCCTCAAGTCTCTCTTATTCAAGTGGATTGTGGAAATTGCCGAGTAATAACTTCTTTAATTTTGATTTCATTCTAAAACACTCTGTTATAAGAATAATGAATAGATTAACTCAACCATGTAATAGAATCTAACCTGAACCTGATCGCTAGGGTTTTCTTTTTCCTTTCTTCTTTCATTCTTTCTCCCTTCTTCTCTCCTTACCCGCTTCTGTGTTTTCTATTTCTTTTTGCTGCTAGGGTTTCTCCCCCTTTTTTCTTTGTTTTCTCATTCTTTTTGCTGCTGCAAAAAGAGAAATGTCTAGTAGAGTCTTGCGGATTGATACGTAGACGTCCGTACCCATCCTCGAGAGGCTATAGGACATTTAGGAAACATTCCACTTCTTTTCTCTTTTCGTGCGAGTTCAATCTAATTGGTATCTGGTTCATTCATTTCATGCTAGTTCAATCCGATTGGTATCTGGTTCATTCTTTTCATGCGAGATTATTCAGATTGATATCTCCCCTGTCGTTCTATGTTACTCCAGGGGAGGATGCGTATGAGTTTATTGTTAGCTGCCATGAGATGTTTCATAAGTTGGGTATAGTGGAGTCTCACGGGGAGTATAATGATCGACTAATGATGATGGACCTAGGGATGAATAAGTGTGAAAGTTAATTACTTTGGGGGTTATCTACTGTTGCACTTAATCTTAGGAAGGATATATGTGGGTATTGTATATGTTCTTAGGACTCGAAAAGTTCTTACAATTAACTGTGACGTGAATCTGTGAAGTTGATGATTGCTAAGGGCATTAAAGTTCAGAAAAATAAGAGACGATATGAGTTTTTTTCTTTTTCACGGGAAAACATCACTTAAGGACCCTCGAGCGAGGTGTTAATCAATAAGAACATTTAAAGTGGTAGATCAAAGTTACATCTTAGTTAATTCAAGTTGTGAAGAGCATTTTGGAAATTGAATTAAGGATTAGTAATACCGGTTGAGGAGGCCACTTGGAAGACCGAGGCGAATATGCGGAGTTGATATCCTCAGTTGTTCGACAGTTTAGGTACCTCTTTTCCTCCGTCACTACCTTGTCGCTCGAGGATTAGCGATTGTTTGATTGGTATCTAATGTAACGATCTGTTTGGTTGTTTAGCACTTTAAAACTACGAAAAGAGTATGAGACTATAGGGTATTTTAAATTATAGGAGTTTTAATATACGATTTGTGCATGAAATAATTAAGTGAGTTGGTGGGCCAAGCCACTACCCTATTGGGTAGGGCACGTTTTAAAACAAAAGAAAAAGGGGGAGGGGGGAGTTTTGCAGTAGCAAACAAAATGAGAAAAAAAAGAAAAAAAAAGGGGGAGAAACCCTAGCAGCAAAAAGAAAAAGAAAACGCAGCAGCGGGTAAGGAGAGAAGGGAGAAAGAAGGAAAGAAGAAAGGAAAAAGAAAACCCTAGCGATTAGGTTCAGGTTAGATTCTATATTATATGGTTGAGTTAATCTATTCATGATTCTTATAACAGTGTATTGTAGAATGAAATCAAAATTCAAGAAGTCATTACACGACAATTTCCACAATCCACTTGAATAAGAGAGACTTGAGGGATGTAACATGGCATAATGATTACAGCAACATATTAAACGTGAAAACTGTATAAATACGTAAAGAATATAAAAATATCGGTTGAATAAAAGTTGTAGATTACTCTGTTCCCATCAGTCTGAGATCTTACGGGGATAAATCCGACTTATGGTTTGAAAGTTATGACCGTTTAAAGTTTCTGCCTTATTTTATAGAAATCTAGACGAGCATCATGTAAAACGTGAAAACTGTACAAATCCGTAAAGAATATAAGAGTATGTGCTGAATAAGAGTTGTATATTTCTCTGTTCCCGTCAGTTTGAGATCTTACGAAGATAAATCCGACTTATGGTTTGGAAGTTATGACTATTTAAAGTTTCTGTCATATTTTGCAAAAATTCAGGCGACACAGATTTCATAGGGTTGTTTCCTTCGTAAATTTTCACCGACTACATTAAGTACTGTCATATGAGATTCAGTATAATAATAGATCCTAGTTTTGCCTTCGATGTGGTACAATAAACACCGGATTTGGAGTTACAAATTTAATGTTATATCCTTTACAAGCGGGAGATACGAGAAAGTTGAAGGAAAGGAATGTTATTTGAATTTCCTGAAGTTATGCTAATTTTTTATATGTGTAAGGGTTTAGTCATACATGAAATGGTATAAATATTGTTAATATAAATAGAGCAATATGGGTGTCCTTAGATTCGTATTATAACGTAGTTCACATATTTTCTAGATTTTAAGCGTCCAGAGGCTCTACGCAAGGGGAAGACATTGGTTTGATTGTTCGTGGCACCCGCTCGGCATTGAGGTAGGTTATGGTTTACTTTAGTAAGACTCTGATTAGAGAATCGTATGTAGTTGTAGAAAGTGACATGGATAGCCTGATAGAATATCCACAGGACCGCGAGCCAAAGGGGTTCGTCGATTGTGTGTTATTTTGTGTGATTACCACTTGATTGTATCTCTGTCGTATACTAGCTTACGTATCATGTGGAAATAAAGGAATTGAACATAAGACAGTGATATGACTTGTACTTGTCGATTGTATATTTGTGATATGTGTTGAGACTGATATCATGTTTGACATGTTTTCCATATTATTTTTGTGATGTTGGTGAGGGAAGTGATTGAGCAACTCCGAAGTCTTTGCATGAGATTGAGAGTGATTGAGCAACTCCGAGGTCTTTGCCAGAGATTGCGATTGATTTATAGCATCTGAGGTTCTAGCCGGAGAGCACGAGTGGTACATGGACTTTACGGGTCCCCCATGGGTCATGGCTTGAAGGCACTGCCTTAGCATGTGTGTACGAGAGTGGAGTGAAGAAGAGGTGGCTATTGTATTGCATTGCTTCCATCTACTCTTAGTTTTAACTGCTCATTTGGTGAACTTATATCTGTCTTGGTTGATTTCATAAGTTCTTATATTTTGACTTGTATAGGATACGTAACCATACCTGTTTGTTCTATGTGCTACTTGTTAGTTTCAACTCTCCATGCGTTATCTAATCACTGTCGGCCTATGATGCTTACCGGTACTAGTGTTGTACTGATACTACTCTTGCTGCACTTTTGTTGAGTGTTCGATTCTACGCGATTCGCGAGGTGGACATCTTCTAGTCATTCAGGGTGAGCTACTTGATCTTCCGTGGCCCCTGAAGGGCTTCTTAGTTATTTCCATTTTTCGTTGGTTATTGACAGATAGTATGTAGCCTTCGGCCATTCTTTCAGACTTCTATTTTTTTCAGACTTGTTAGTGCTCTTGTACCCTTTTGACCAGATTTTGGGGAATTTCGTATTTGAGACTTGGTAGCTTCTTTTTCTTTTATTTTCCGTTTATTTAACTTGTTAATGAGAACGTAGTTCGCCTACGCGATGGAATAGGGTAGGTGCCATCACGACTTGTGAATTGGGTCGTGACAGATAACAATAACAACAATCAAATCCAAGCTATACCAAAACAATCCCCAAAAATCAGTAATCACAATTCCAACCACATGCATTTCTCTTATTTTCAATTTCTCTATATCATGAGTTTATACCTTAATCACAACATTATTTAATCTTCCAAATACTCCATAAAAAGAAGAATTCTTATCTTAATTTTTAGTCCAAAAAGTCCCCATGTTTCGGTCACTGCTCCATCTCCTTTTGCACCATTTTTCACAATTTCTTCAACTTAAATTGACATGCATGTATTCTTCAAGTTTAATCCATCATTCTTACATGTTTTTCTTCCAAATTGTTCATCTTTCAAGCCACAATTTTCTGGCTATTCTCGGCCAGTGGCTACCGTGACCCACAGTTTTGGGTGCTTACCATTGCTTAAAAATTTAATAGAAGGATTAATCTTGGAAGAAGAATTAATAAAATCTTCAATGTTGCAAGGGAGGATGGGGATTTTCGGCTGAAGGAGAAGAAATGAGGGAGAGTGAACGAGGTATTTTGAATTAAAGTGTATTGGAAATGATGGGAAATGAGTATAAGTGCTGATATTTCCTTTAGCATGCTGGTCACGTTTTTCAAGGGTACAAGTTCCCACAATTTTTCCACTTATTATTATTCACTCCACTAAAATTAATCCCACAATTAATTAATCAATCTCCCACATAATCAATCTTATTTAAAATCTGAAAATTTCAAGTCCAAATTGTGTTATACACGACATTAGTCCATAATCCTATTGGAAATATTCAACTACTAGTATTAATTCTCATCGTCACATTTGTTGTATCCAAAATTATTCCGGGATTACATTCTTTGTATATTAATTTTCAATACTCGAATCTTACTTTCTTAATTACGTTCTCAAATTAACTCCCTAAAATTACGAGGTGTAACAGTCTACTATCTATATATCTATATGCTAAAATACGTTTTTGCATAGACCATTTATAGTCTATCCAATGACATGTTACAGTTAAATAATCATGATCGTTAGTACTACGACCTATATCATATGTGATAGATACTTTTTCAGGGTAATGATATAAATAATAACATAAATATTGTTGATATTCGTGTGCAAATTTAAAAACATCTCTCCTAACAGTTGATCTAGGAAAACTGTTATAAGCAGGATTGTACATTGATCTTATATAATGAATAAAACCAGGAGAATCAGGAAATAAAAAAGGCAAACCCTTCACTGCAACTAATTTTGATAATTCTTCCTTATCTTTCATTTTATCGTATTTAGGGCCTTAATTTGACCATGTACAGTATGTGAAATTTGTTCTGACTGAGAGACCATTGTTGACTCACCCTTCACTTGAGCCTTATATTCATCCCACCTAACTTTGTGTTTGTTATTCAAATGCGTAGTTAAACCTCCCGTCTAGCTCTGAGCTTTTCCTATTTTAAATTTATAAACATTTTTACAAATTTTGCATGTTGCAACTTGATTTTGTACGTCTCTATCAAAAAAATCTCATACATGTGATGTTGATTTTTGTTCTGGTGGGCATCGTCTCATACTAGGGGGAATATGAGGTATTCCAGTTTGAGGTGCATTAGTTGGCGTGTCATCTAGATTAGTTGGTGTGTCATCTAGATGTTCTTCTAAATTAAACTCTTGTTGATTTTCAGAAAATAGCTCATCGTCTAAATCTAATGGTACTTCAGGAAAATTTTCAGTATCAATAAAATCATCATGTCTAGGAGGAATAGTATGACTAGAAGAAGGACTAATAGAACCATACCCAATATACCTCTTAATCCTTTCATTTTAATTTATGCTAATAAATACTTAAATAGTTAAAGATAATGAAATTAAGTGCGCTAATTAAAATAAAGAAACAATAATAATTTAATAAATGAACGAATGTACCAAATGTCGATGTAACGTCGACGTGTAATCGAGAGATGTTGAAAATTAAAACTTTGCTCAACGGATGATCCTGAAGCTAATTGCCAATTCCCAAATGAATAAATTAAATTGAATATTTAGAACACAATGTAAAGAGAATGAGAGATAGATTGAGAGATTATTAGAGAGATTGTAATTGTAGGAAGATTTGTGAGAAAGAATGAAGAAAACTGAAGTATTTATAATTGAAAAATTAGATTAAAGTGTAAATATAATAACTTAAGAGTTAAAAATAAATATTAGGGGGTTGGGGGAGGGGTATTTGGCAACGCCAAAGTGGACAAAGTCGTTGTCGTGGTGTGGTTGGGTTCGGGTCGAATTTTTAGCGACCGAATCTGCCATATCCATCTGAATATCAAATCTGAAATCGTCTTGGGTCGACACAATGTCCCAGCGAAGTCGGGAGTCATTATATTATACCACTTGGAAACGACCACTACTTAAACCCAAGTTTTTTAATACTCCATCTCGATTAAAAAAAAATCCACTTAGTCTTTTTTTTTAGTTAAAAAGAGTGTCCATTTATCAATCAAGAAATAATTTTATTTTTTCAGATTTGTTCATATTAAGTGTTATTTGATTAAATCCCAATATATATTTAATTAAGGGTAGTTTAATCAAATTATCTATTTTTATCTAGGAGTTAATATTTTTAATGGGTATGCAAATGACTAAGTGGACACTCTTTTTAATCCGAAGAGAGTAGTTGTTTAATAATTATTTTTTTGTAATTTATGATTTAAACTATTTTTGAATGTATATATCTTAAAAGTCATCACCAACTTAGTCTCCAAGACAATGAATAATCAATCTAGAATGTTCAAGTAGTTCTAGAGAGTTGAAAGAAGATCTCTAGAATAGAAGATTCTAGAATGCCTTGGATACTTAACTTAGAGATATGTCTATAAGATTTAGATTCTTGTAAGAAATGTGTAGATGTTCTAGAGTATTAGATATTTGTAGAATATGATAAAATTATCTAGATCTTTAGGACCATGTCTAGAATCATCTCTACCGTTACACCTCATAAGTTTAAGACGATAATTAAGCACGTTATTAAGGAAATAAGATTATAATATTGGATATAAAGTATACTTGCATATGTTAATACGGAAATTAGTATACAAAAGAACGTGATTCCGGAGAATTTTGGTTACTACGAGCGTGTCAATGAAAATTAAAAATGATAGTTATACATATTCCCGTTATGGATTAGTAACGTATTATATAAGTTACGACGACAAGGATACGAGGCCATAAGAAATTTTCAAGACTTGAAGGGAGTGGGACTTAAGGTTGATAAATTATGAGATGTGGACCAAATAGTAATAAACAATTTTCAGATTTCAAACTTAAACCTTACAAAACTTTTCAACTTCTCATTCTAACTAAAAAACACCTCATTCATTCTCTCTTCTTCTTCACTCAAAACAGCCGAAAACACACCCCTTTTCTTTAGCAAATTGAAGTTATTTATCCCCTTCTTCCTAGGTTAGTTCTTCTACAAATTATAAGCCAAGAATAGTATCAAAAGCAGTGGGCATTTTCGCAGCCACTGGACGAGAAATCTGACCAGAAATTTCCAGATTTTAGATGGAATTTTTGGAAGAAAAACATGCAAAAATGATGGCGTAAATGGAATATTTGAGATTGTTTTGGTTATGTTCTTACGTCATGATTGATATTTTGTATTGTTGGCTGGATTGGTAAAGTTGTGGATATGCATATAAATAGGGGAAGTGCTGCTCGAATTTTTATAGAATAGGAAGTCGTCATTCAATGTAACCTACGTTAGAAATTATAAAGTTGACGGGCGTGTTGTTATTGTTATAGGTTGACGTACTAGTTGAGGCGAATCTTATTTATTGAGTTAGTTATTTCGTCAGTAAGGTATGTGAAACTCTTCCTTCTTTTTTTTTGACATGATTTATTGAAAGTACGACGGACGTACATGATTTCTATACATTCTATTTTCTAAAGATGTTAGTCATGAGAAATGCCTATGATTTTTCAGTAAAGAGTTTATTATAATGATTTCATTGAGAGTCAAAGTGATGATTTAAATTGTATAGTTACTCATGATACTCTATTTGTGCTGAATATGATTATAAAAATTCACTGAGTCCCTCACTAGAGGGCCGGGACACGTTATACGTATATATATGATTATTCCATGGACATGTACGGGTGTAGATACCCATCATAGTATATATATGATTATTCCATGGACGTGTATCCATGATGCGGGTATAGATACCCATGATAGTATATATATGACTATTTCATGGACAGGTATCCATGATGCGGGTGTAGACACCCATGATAGTATATGTATGATGATTTCATGGACAGACATCCATGATGCGGGTATAGATACCCAGGATAGTATATATATATATATATATATATATATATATGATTATATTGACACACATTCATGGTTTGATATGACTCTCATTTTTATAAGGCACAGTCGACTCTCATATTTTCATATATGGCACAGTTGGATTTGGTATTTGAATTTCATACTTGTCTCATGTTATCTATTGGCCAGTTATGATCTCATTTACAATACTTCATATTTTACATACTCAATACATTATTTCGTACTGACCCCCTTTCCTTGGGGGGCTGCGTTTCATGACCGCATGTACATGTACTCAGTTTGGTGATCCGCCAGTCTAAGATTTCCATTCAGCTGTTTTGGAGAGCTCCTTTGATTCAGAGCTTGGTCATTTTGGTACAGAACCTCTTTTTAGACTTATGTATATATTTAGGGGCACGACGGAGCCCTGTCCCGTCTTATGTCATTATCCTTCTCATAGAGGTCTGTAGACAGTCGTGGGTTGTGCGTATGTAGAGTTGTAAAACTGTTTTGGTCACCTATGTCGTTGTACTCTGTTTTGGAATGTTCCCGTGTATATGTGATACTATTTGGTGACAACCTTGTCGGCTTGCCTAGTATATTTTATTGTCTAGTTGTGACTCCCTAGGAGGCTGGTACATTCTTGTGTAAAGGCAGCCTTGTCGGCTCGCATATTCTGACGTATGTTATAATTGCAGCGTAATGCTGCCGGATTTTATATTTGTCCTAGTGTTAGTTGAATTATGTTTGACATGTTAGTATAATGACGTCATTAGGGCGCTTAGTCGTGGCCCGTCGGATCGGGTCGTGACAAAAATGGTATCAGAGCAGTTAGTCCTCGGGATGTCTATAGGCCGTGTCTAGTAGAGTCTTGTGTATGGGTATGTTGTGCACCATACTTATACGCAGGAGGCTGCCGAACATTTAGGATTGGTTTCTACTCTCTCACCTCGTAGATCGTGCAATAGAGTTATGTCATTAGGATAATCCCCCATGTAATAAATTATTGTGGTTGCAGCTATGTCCCAAAGGAAAGCGACAGTGGCCCGGAAGGGAAAACCTAAATTTTTCGTACTTGACTAAGTGCGTCAAGCCATAAGGGAAATGGAGAAATTTGAATAGAAGTATGATGACCAGGTTTGGAGATACTAGGTCAACGTCAGGTAATGCAACTCTTTAGAATCTTTTACGTACCGATAAGTTAACAATTCATCACTTAAGGGGTGGTATCGTCAAGGATTAGAACTAGGAGCAATGTCTGAGATTAAGTATGTGTACTGGACTATGTTGTAATTATGAAAAGTACGACAAGTAAGAAATAAGTGAACAAGTGTTAAAAGAAATGAGGTTGCTTATAACTACGAGTAAAGGGAAAACTTGGATTTGTTGACGAAACTTGTATCATGTACAAATGGGTGTTAGAGGAACAATGGGAGAAATATAATGCAATAGTTGTGTCATGGATTGAGCACAGTTGCGAGCGATTTATTACCTGAAATCATGTATGCATCAAATGCGAAGAAGATTTAGGTTTGTTTTTGAAGAAAAGTTTGATAGATCTGATCTAACCAGATCATATCATCTTTGGACTTAGATTTCTTCCCTAAGACAAGGTAATGAGTCGGCTACGATTTATTATTCCAAGTTAAAAGATCTTTGGGAAGAATTATATGTAATGATTCCATCTCCAGGGTGTGATTGTAGTAAATCTACAGCTTATGTAGTACATTTGAAATCACAGTGATTATTACAGTTTTTAATGGGGCTAAATGGGTCTTATGAAAATATAAGAAGTAACATTCTAGTTAGAAAACCAGTTAAAGGTGTTAATGAAGCCTATGAAAGGAAAAATCAAAGAACACTTGGAGTAGTGGATAAGGCTAGAGAGGACACAAGAATATAAACCTAAACAATTTGGGGTGGTTTGTGAGATTATGGTTACAGAAATCATCCTACAGAAAAGTGTTACAGGTTGGTTGCGTATCCACCAGTCTTCAAGAGTAAGAAGAAAGGGAATGATGAAGTTAAGCCGGAAAATGACAACTTTAGAGCAATACAATGATTTAGTTCAAAGGTTGGGCAACACATGCACAAAAACTTGCTTTGAAAACATGGCAGGTATTATTTCTCTATTGTCAAAGGCTGGTTGTGAGTGCGAGTGAATAGTAGATAGTGGAGCAACACACCACATATCACCTAGTAAGGAAATCTTGACTGCTATTAAAAGACTAGAGGATGGACATAGTATTATTGTACAAACGTCTACAGGAAATAAAGGTTGTATAGAAGGAGTTGGAAGGGTTAAGATTCTTGGAAATCATGGGTTGCAGAAGGTGTTACATGTGCATTTGCTATCTGTGTTCAAGTTGAACAAGAAACTCTTATGTTCATTCTATTTTTACCGAGATTTCTATTTATTTCGGAAACTCTTCAGTGACAGGATAATGGAGTGGTAGAGAGAAATCATAGGCACATTTTAGAAATGATAAGAGCATTAAGATTCAGAGTTCATTTCCAATATATTGATGGGGATATTGTGTAAAGATATCAGTTTACTTAATAAACAGACTGCCTATTGATGTTCTTGATGGCAAAGCACCATATGAATTTATGTTTGGTAAACAACCAAGCTTAGGACATCTTAAGAGTATTTGAATACTTTGATAGGTGAATGTTGGATCCTAAAATTCTATAGACAATAATAGAAGGGTGGAAAACAGATAAGAGAGGTATAAAGATATGAACTAATGGGCAAGATGAACAAACTCAAAGTGGTTGCTACACCGGTGGGGGATTCTGTCATAGTCAAGCGAGTATATAGAAGGTGTTCGGTGGTTGTACATAGTCCGCATACCATAGAAAAGTTGATAGAATTAGACATGACCGAATTTGATGTCATTATGGGCGTGGATTGGTTGGCTTCTTGTTTTGCTAAGGTCGATTGTAGAGAAAAGATATTTCGATTTCAGTTTCCAGGAGAGCCAATTATAGAGTGAAAAGGAAATACAGCGTCGCCGGTGGGTAAGTTTATTTCATACCTCAAGGCAAGAAAAATGGTTAGAAAAGGTGATGTTTATCGTTGGGTTCGGATGCAAGATATGAAAGCAGAGGTACCGACTCTTCGGTCAGTCCCGGTAGTTAACGAGTCCCTGGATATGTTCGTGATTGTATTCCTTGAGGATATTTTGGTTTATTCACGTTCAGAATAGGAGCATGCAGACCATTTGAGGACAATACTTAGGGTCCTCCAGCATCAGAAACTATACGCCAGATTTTCTAAATGTGAATTCTGGTTGATTTCAGTAGCATTCTTGAGGCATACCATTGTGATGTTTCAGGTGTTGGACTAGGTTGGATGATGATGTAGCATGACAGAGTTATAGCTTATGCCTCTCGACATCTCAGAAAGCATGAAATGAATTATCCTACTCATGATTTAGAGTAGCAGCGGTGATTCATGCCTTGAAAATCTGGAGACATTACTTATATGGTGTTCACGTTGACATTATACGGATCATAAGAGTCTCCAATATATCTTTAAGCAGAAAGAGTTGAACCTACGGCAGAGACGGTGACTTTAGTTACTAAAGGACTATGATGTTGATATTCTATACCACCCAGGGAAGGCCAATGTTGTGACAGATGCTCTTAGCCATAAATCTATGGGTAGCTTGTCGGATGTGCAGCCAGACAGTAAAGAGATGATTCGCGAGATACACAGGCTAGCTAGTCTTGGAGTCCGGTTTGCGGATTCGGGAGATAGTGGAGTTCTTGTTCGGGAAGTTGCTGAGTCCTCTATCGTAGAAGAGGTAAATAGACATCAGTATGAGGATCATGTTCTGGAACGGTATAGAGATGCAGCTCTCCGAAAGGAGAAGACTCAATTTGAGGTTGCACCTGATGGTGTGCTAAGGTATGAAGACAGATTATGTGTACAAGATGTTGCAGGGCTACGACAACAGGTTATGGGAGAGGCACACAATGCCCGTTATTCTATTCATCCAGGATCAACGAAGATGTACCATGACCTTAGATGCTTGTATTGGTGGGATGACATGAAAAGAGACATAACAAAGTTTGTTGCCCAGTGCCCGAATTGTCAGCAGGTTAAGGTCGAGCATCAGAAGCCTGGTGGGTTACTACAAGAAGTAGAGACCCCTTATTTTGATTATAGTAATTGGTGAATTGTTTATGTGTTATATTGTGCCCCTGTGAGACATCTGTTGGTTTGCTGAATATAGGTGAATATGTATAGTTATAAAGGAGACTCTGCCGAAATTCTTATGGCATGAGACCTACTATGACATTCGAGGATGAATGTTTCTAAGGGGGAAAGGATGTTACACCTCGTAAGTTTAAGGCGATAATTAAGCACATTATTAAGAAAATAAGATTCGAATATTGGATATAAAATATACTTGCATATGTTAATACAGAAATTAGTATACAAAAGAATGTGATTCCGGAGAATTTCGGTTACTACGAGCGTGTCAATGGAAATTGAAAATGATAGTTATACATATTTCTGTTATGGATTAGTAACATATTATATAAGTTACGACGACAAGGATATGAGGCCATATGAAATTTTCAAGACTTGAAGGGAGTGAGACTTAAGGTTGATAAATTATGAGATGTGGACCAATTAGTAATAAACAATTTTCAGATTTCAAACTTAAACCTTACAAAACTTTTCATCTTCTCATTCTTACTAAAAAACACCTCATTCATTCTCTCTTCTTCTTCACTCAAAACAGCCGAAAACACACCCCTTTTCTTTAGCAAATTGAAGTTATTTATCCCTTCTTCCTAGGTTAGTTCTTCTATAAATTATAAGACAAGAATTGTACCAAAAGAAGTGGGCATTTTCGCAGCCATTGGACGAGAAATCTGGCCAGAAATTTCCAGATTTTAGATGGAATTTTTGGAAGAAAAACATGAAAAAATGATGGTGTAAATGGAATATTTTGGATTGTTTTGGTTATGTTCTTACGTCATGATTGCTATTTGGTATTGTTGGTTGGGTTGGTAAAGTTGTGGATGTGCATATAAATAGGGGAAGTGCTGCTCGATTTTTTATAGAATAGGAAGTCGTCATTCAATGTAACCTACGTTAGAAATTATAGAGTTGATGAGTGTATTGTTATTGTTATAGGTTGGCGTACTAGTTGAGGCGAATCCTATTTATTGAGTTAGCTATTTCGTCAGTAAGGTATGTGAAACTCTTTTTTTTTTGGCATGATTTATTGAAAGTACGACGGACGTACATGATTTCTATACAGTCTATTTTCTAAGATGTTAGTCATGAGAAGTGCCTATGATTTTTCAGTAAAGAGTTTATTATAATGATTTCATTGAGAGTCAAAGTAATGATTTAAATTGTATAGTTACTCATGATACTCTATTTGTGCTGAATATGATTATAAGAATTCACCGAGTCCCTCACTAGAGGGTCGGGACACGTTATACGTATATATATATGATTATTCCATGGACATGTATCCATGATGCGGGTATAAATACCCATGATAGTATATATATGATTATTCCATGGACATGTATCCATGATGCGGATATAGATACATATGATAGTATATATATGACTATTCCATGGACAGATATCCATGATACGGGTGTAGACACCCATGATAGTATATGTATGATGATTTCATTGACAGACATCCATGATGCTGGTATAGATACCCAGGATAGTATATATATATATATATATATATATATATATATATATATATGATTATATGGACATACATTCATGGTTTGATATGACTCTCATTTTTATAAGGCACAGTCGACTATCATATTTTCATATATGGCACAGTTGGATTTGGTATTTGAATTTCATACTTGTCTCATGTTATCTATTGGCCAGTTATGATCTCATTTACAGTACTTCATGTTTTACATACTCAGTACATTATTTCGTACTGACCCTCATTTCCTTGGGGGGCTGCGTTTCATGCCCGCAGGTACAGGTACTCAGTTTGGTGATTCGTCAGTCTAGAATTTCCATTCAGCTGTTTTGGAGAGCTCCTTTGATTTAGAGCTTGGTCATTTTGGTACAAAACCTCTTTTTAGACTTATGTATATATTTAGTGGCACGACGGGGCCCTGTCCCGTCTTATGTCGTTATCCTTCTCATAGAGGTCTGTAGACAGTCATGGGTTGTGCGTATGTAGAGTTGTAAAATTGTTTTGGTCAGCTATGTCATATACTCTATTTTGGGATGTTTCCGTGTATACGTGATACTATTTAGTGGCAGCCTTTTCGGCTTGCCTATTATATTATGTTGGCTAATTGCGACTCCCTAGGAGGCAGGTACATTCTTATGTAAAGACAGCCTTGTCGGTTCGCCTATTCTGACGTATGTTATAATTACAGCGTAATGTTGCCGGGTTTTATATTTGTCATAGTGTTAGTTGGATTATGTGCGACAGGTTTGTATAATGTCGTCAATAGGGCGCTTAGTCTCGGCCCGTCGGGTCGGGTCGTGACATCTACACAAGTATAAATAGGGGTGACCTTAGTCATTTGTAATTAACCAAGAACTAAGAATCAACACAATTGTAAGCTAAAACGTTAATAAGTGTGTATCCAAAAATTGTTCAAGTGGTCAAGTTATAGTATTCAAATCTTGGTATAATTACTTTGTCCAACAAGTGATATCAAAGCCAAGTCGGTTCATACCAAAGAGTCGTTTGTTGAGTTTCTTAGTGTATTCGTGTGTTGTTTAGTATTACATAGCTTGTTGTTGAAATCAAGCTTTCTTGGTAAAAGAAATAAAACTTTAGTCAAGACACGATGGGTGACCTTCAAGTGGTCGGTGAAATCAAGAAACTCAACAATCAGAATTACAACATGTGGTCGATGCATATGGAGGCATATCTCCAAGGCCAAGACTTGTGGGAGATCGTTGGTGGCAATGAGGTCACACAACCAGAAGATGCAGCCGCTTTGAAGAAATGGAAGATTAGAGATGACAAAGTCATGTTTGCGATTCGGACCACATTTGAAGATGAAATATTGGAGCACATCAGGACGGCTAAGACACTGAAAGAAGTGTGACATACTTTCACAATATTGTTCACCAAGAAGAATAATACAAGACTACATCTTCTCGAGAATGAGCTTCTTTCTATCAAACAATGCGACATGACGATCAACCAATACTTTACCAAGGTAAAATCACTTTGTCGCAAAATTTCTGCATTAGACTCTGCTGCTGGCATGTCAGATGCTAGAATTAAAAGAACTATTATTCATGGATTAAGGCCAGAATATAAAATTTTATTGCCGCAATACAAGGTTGGCCAAGCCAACCTTCTCTTGTTGAATTAGAAAACTTGCTAGTTGACCAAGAAGCGTTAGCTAAGAAAATATCTGAAATCTCATTAAAGAATGGCGAAGAAGCACTCTATAGCGATGATAAGAAAGGTCGATCCCGACTACATGCTAGTAGAAATTATAGAAAACATGATGACAAGGATAATCGTCATGGAAGTTTCCAAACAGGGAGAGGTCATAAGAAAGACAATTGTGGTGGTCAGTCAAAGAATAACAATAAGTTTGATGGAAAATGCTTTAACTGTGGGAAGAAGGGCCACATGGCTAAAAGTTATTGGTTCAAGAAGAACACTACAGAAAGCAATGCAGCCACATCAAATGTAGGAAAGACAAGTGATGGAGAGTGGGATGTCGAAACACTTTTGATGTGGAGGAAGAAGAATTAGGTCTGGCAGTTACTGTTCCTGAAACGATCGACTATAACAATGATTCACTGGACATTAAGCGCTGCGGCGCCTCCCAGTGAGGGTTGCGGCGCTTGGCTTCCAGAAGTCACGAACGAGAGACGAAAAGACACGACTCTTGGGCTGGTTTTGAGGCATTAAACCTCAATTACTTCCCAAATAAATTCAGCCATTATTTGACTGAATTACACCCCTCAATTATGTGTCATTACATGGCTAATCAAGGCCATTACTTGGCTAGATGAGGAGTCATCTTCAAACACTATAAAATGAGACTCAAAGCTCATTTGAAGAACACACTTTTCAGAATTTAACAATTCATCTTCCTCTCTTGCAATCTTCCATACACTCAAAGATCTTTCTTTCCTAAGCGAACACTTGAGTCTCCTTTGCTGACTTGTTTGATTGCTGTTTTATCTTGGGAGATAAGTTGCCATCACACCGTTAAATGAATACACGTGACAATATTATCTTAAGGATAGATTGAAAAATCAATCGGCTCAGCAAGCCAACTTCTTTGTTTATTTCCAGATTTCTAACCATTTTGTTGTTGTTGTTCTCATTTCCATTTTCTTGTTACCACACATTTTACTCACAACTTTTTCTTTCTTAGTTAGAAAATTTTGACTAAACATTGATACGAATAAAAATAGTAAGTGAATTTTTTTAGTTTGTCTAAGTTTTGATGGATAAAAATACATGATATCTATGTTGGTGGAGAATAACAAACACCGATAAAATTAGCCGAAGTACATTCAAATTGGCGAAACACCATAATTATAAGCTTGTCCGGAAAAAAAAAACTAAGATTATTCAATTTAGTGCAACACTCAAAGAGTGGTAGTGGTGTTGTTGCAACAAGAATTTAAATTTAAGATGAAAAAGAGGAAATAGAGAAATAAAGATTGTCCCACATCATGATGTTGTAGAATGTGGAGTATTTGACTCACTAGTCTTAGACTATGATTTGAAAACTTTCTAGCGGCCAATTTGGTCCACCCCCATTACTGTACTTTTGCCTAAAGAAAGTTAATTTTTTTTATAATAAGTAATTAGGAGAATATATTTTCCTTGAATGACGCTTAAAGATGTTATTATCATTAATCATTACACCAAAGTACACTACCAACCTTATGCAACACGACTTGGACTAAGATTGGATCCAATTAACATACTATATGTTACTATTACTCCCCTACTTTTATGTACATGTGGGCCAAAATGCACTCCTACTCATTTTTGAGAGTGCTGTGAACTTTTTCTTTCACAAGTAATTAATCCAGGACTTCAACCTTTTTTTTCCTAACCAGTACAGCAGTATCCAATTTGTTTCTTGTGCCTTAGTATTTGTACAATTTCCTCTTGCAAGTTCCCAACAAGTTTTGGTAAGTATTTAAAGTTGGAGATTAGAATATTAGCAAACATGACAACCTTGTTAAACATTTTCATCAAATGATCAATTCATTTTTAGGTGTTCACATCCAAAATCCACAATCTGAAACCTCTCTACCCATAAAGGTCGAAGTAAAATCTGCGTACATCCTACCCTCCTCAGATTTCACTTTGTGTGATTACGCTAGGTATGTTGTTGTTGATGTATCCAAAATCCACAATACTTTCAATTAATCTTCTTCATTGTTATTTCACTTTCCAGAATCTGTTGCAATTTGCTTAATTACTTTCCCCGGCACCGGCACCGGGAGATTACTCATTTTCCCTCTCTGATAGATACTCTGAATCTACAAATCAACGAATTCGTTAATTTTTCTCATTTTTGGATTGCATTAATTAATTCTGAATTTCTTAGTGTGCTTTGTTACATTGGTAATCATAGTAGTAATAAATGTGATTTATGATTCATGTACTTGTTAATATGCATGAAACGGGTGTGATTGAACTTTAAATTAAGACATAATACATAAACAAACACTCAAATTTGGCCTTAGCCGATAACTAAACACTTCAAGTTTTGAGAATGTACGTCTAGACATCTTAATTCGTCTTTACTATGTCGGTTGCACACTCCAACTTACAAAATGATCATCTAAACACCTTCAAAATTTATGTGCCACATCAGCATCGGGTGGCCATAAGACATAGTGAGGACAAGTTGAGGTGTCTATATGTGCACTCTCAAAGTTGGAGTGCTTACTTGTCAGTTGAGGTTAAATTTGAGTGTTTTTTATTATGTTTTATGCCTTTAAGCTGAGAGCCTAATTTCCTGTTTTGGTTAATGTTGTACTACAGGGGAAAAGTTTATTGACGAGATTAACAAAGATGCCGCAAGAGAGTAATCAAAATCAGATTAATTCATTGTTTAGCAGTCCTGTTAAGAACTTGAGAGGATTAAAGGGAAATTTAGGATATAATTCAAGTAGTAATGAAGCTTCTAATTACACTGAGGAGATGTTCAACGACCGTGACTTAGCTCAAAGGAAATCTGAAGAAGCAGGTATGTAACTACCTCATAAGTCTTTACAAGCTTAATTTTATTTTTATGATGGTGGTGTCTGGATGGGTTACTCCGACGAAGATATAGGTATAAGATAATTCTATAATTTTATGATATCTGTCAATTACTCTGTTGGAATTTGAATTTTGGTCTTTCATAACGTTCTTTCCACTCTATTGACCGTTACTTACAGCCTTGCTGGCGGAACTAGAATTTCATAAGAGAAGATTCAAAAAATTACTAATAAAAATTTCATAGTAAGATTTGAACCTTGACCACAAATAATTATTTGACTTTGTTTACCACTATGGTGGAATATCCCTTTTACTTTATTGTACACATTATAAATTTTCAGCAAGGAAGATTCAATTGATTCCGCTTATCACAACCTAGCTTCATCGGTTAGGCTATATCCTCTTGGATATGATGAGCTTCCATTCTTAGTTAGAAATTTTTGACTAAACATTGATACGAATAAAAATAGTAGGTGAATTTTTCTAGTTTGTCCAAGTTTTGATGGATAAAATTATACGATATTTATGTTGATGGAGAATAACAAACACCTATAAAATTAGCCGAAGTACAATCAAATTGGCGAAAACACCATGATTATAAGCTTGTCGATACGGAAAAAAAAACTAAGATTATTCAATTTAATGCAACACTCAAAGAGTGGTAATGGTGTTGTTGCAACAAGGATTTAAATTTAAAATGAAAAAGAAGAAATAGAGAAATAAAGATTGTCCCACATCCTGATGTTGTAGAATGTGGAGCAGTTGACTCACTAATCTTAGATTAGGATTTGAAAACTTTCTAGGGGCCAATTTGGTCCACCCCATTACTATACTTTTTCCTAAAGAAAGTTAATTTTTTATAATAAGTAATTAGGAGAATATATTTTCCTTGAATGACGCTTAAAGATGTTATTATTGTAAGATGATATTAATCTTCCTTAGGGAGTCTTCTAATTAATATCAAAGTATATATAGAGTACAATATCCATCCCTTAAAAGCCTATACAAAAGAAGAATCCTACTCTTACCATAATTATATTTACACAATATATGAAAATATTCTAATTATGAGTAGGAATACAATTGTTTCTATAATATACATATTTACACACCCCCTCAGTCGGAGCGGGAGGAGGCCGGACATTGAGACTGGATCTGAAGTCAAGAAATAACTGTCTAGAAAATCCTTTGGTAAATATGTTTGCTGATAGGATGATGGAACATGTAACACTCTGACATGGCCTAGCGCAACTTTCTTACGAACGAAGTGTAGGTCTATCTCAATATGCTTGGTTCGCTGATGTTGAACCGGATTATAAGAAAGATAGATGGCAGAGATGTTATCACAATACACAATAAATGTTTGACGCAAAGGACAATGAAATACTAACAGTAAATTTCTGAGCCAACAAATCTCAGCTACCACATTTACAACGCCTCTGTACTCAGCCTCGGCACTGGATCGAGATATGGTAGCCTGTCACTTGACAGATCAAGAAATCAGATTATCCCCGAAAAAAATACAAAAGCCGGAGGTGGATCGTCGCGTGTCCGGACACCTTGCCCAATCTGCATCCGTATATGAAAGCAAATTGTTTGGTGCAGAGGGGTAAAGGTGCAAACCATAATCAAGAGTGCTTTTAATGTATCGAATGATACGCTTAAGAGCAGTGAAATAAGACTCCCTGGGGGCATGCATGAATAAGCACACCTACTGAACAACATAAGCTATGTCTGGCCTGGTGAAGGTGAAATACTAAAGTGCACCTGCAAGGCTCCTATACAGAGTAGGATCAGAGACTGTAGCACCATCCATGGCACTGAGCTTAGATTTAGAATCAACTGGAGTAGGCACCTCTTTGCAGTTCGTCATCTTAGCCCAAAAACATATGATTGACAGACCTGGTCACTGATATCCCCAAAAAGTAATTCAGCTTTCCCAAATCAGTAATTGCAAATTCGGACTTAAGTAAGGCAATAATCTCATTTTTCAATCCGTCGGAGGAGACAGTAAGAACAATATCATCCACGTAAAGTAATAAGTAAGCAGTGCTACTACCTCGATGAAAAATGAATAGTGATGTATCACTCTTGCTGCATACTAACCCAATCTGCAAGATATACCTGACAAAACGATCATACCACGCACGGGGGGCCTGTTTCAGGCCATATAGTGACTTACGGAGATGACACACATATTGAAGAACTGTTGGATGGGTGAACCCTGGCGGCTGATGCATGTAGACTGTTTCTCTCAGATCCCCATGTAAGAATGCATTCTTCACATCAAGTTGATGGATCAGTCAGTGTTTGCCCATGACAATGCTCAAAATCGTGCGAATGGTAGCCGGTTTGACAACCGGGTTGAAGGTCTCACCACAATCAATGCCTTCCTGCTGATTTGTGCCATTAGCCACAAGTCGTGCCTTATACCTCTCAATATATCTACTGTCTCTGAATTTGTGACGAAAAAGCTACAGACAACAAATCATATTCACCCCCTCAAGTCTAGGTACTATCCCATGTGTGCTGTTTAGTTAAAGCATTGAATTACTCAGACATAGCCGCATTCCAATTAGGGTCTTGTCTAGCCAATATAGGGGTTTTGAGAATTGGAGAAATGGTTTGGGCAGACAAGTTAAATTGGACTTTGGGTTTGAAGATTCCATGCTTGGGACGAGATTCCATTTGGTGAGTGGGGACAATGGGAGGCGGTGCTGGATGAGTAGGGAGGGCTGAGACTGATGATAGGATCGGAAAAGGAGAATGTGAGGGCGAAGCTGGCGGAGGCGCCTGGATCTAGCGCTGCGGCGCTGTCTGAGTGACAGGCCTCTCTGGAAATATGGCGTCGCGGCGCTGTCGACGGGTTGGGAGAACATACCTCTCTGGAAAGTTGGCGCCATTGATACGTATAAAAATAGTAGGTGAATTTTTCAAGTTTATCCAAGTTTTGATGGATAAAATTAACGATTTTATGTTGGTGGAGAATAACAAACACCGATAAAATTAGCCGAAGTACAATCAAATTGGCGAAGACACCATGATTATAAGCTTGTCGATATGAAAACAAAAACTAAGATTATTCAATTTAGTGCAACACTCAAAGAGTGGTAGTGGTGTTGTTGCAACAAGAATTTAAATTTAAGATGAAAAAGAGGAAATAGAGAAATAAAGATTGTCCCACATCATGATGTTGTAGAATGTGGAATAGTTGACTCACTAATATTAGACTATGATTTGAGAACTTTCTAGGGGCCAATTTGGTCCACCCCCATTACTGTACTTTTTCCTAAAGAAAGTTAATTTTTTTATAATAAGTAATTTGGAGAATATATTTTCCTTGAATGACGCTTAAAGATGTTATTATTATAAGATGATATTAATCTCCCTTAGGGAGTCTTTTCATTAATATCAAAGTATATATAGAGTACAATATTCATCCCATATACAATAGGAATCCTAAGCCTATACAAAAGAGAAATCCTACTCTTACCATAATTATATTTACACAATATATGGAAATATTCTAATTATGGTTAGAGATACAATTGTTTCGATAATATACATGTTTACACACCCCTCAGTCTGAGCGGAAGGAGACCGAACATTGAGACTGGATCTGAAGTCAAGAAATAACTGTCTGGAAAATCCTTTGGTAAATATGTCTACATACTAATAGGATGATGGAACATGTAACACTCTGACATGGCCTAGCGCAACTTTCTCACGAACGAAGTGTAGGTCTATCTCAATATGCTTGGTTCGCTGATGTTGAACCGGATTATAAGAAAGATAGATGGCAGAGATGTTATCACAATACACAATAAATGTCTGACGCAAAGGACAATGAAATACTAACAGTAAATTTCTGAGCCAACAAATCTCAGCTACAACATTTACAACGTCTCTGTACTCAGCCTCGACACTGGATCGAGATATGGTAGCCTGTCGCTTGACAGATAAAGAAATCAGATTATCCCCGAAAAAAATACAAAAGCCGGAGGTGGATCGTTGCGTGTCCGGACACCTTGCCCAATCTGCATCCGTATATGAAAGCTAATTGTTTTGTGCAGAGGGGTATAGGTGCAAACCATAATCAAGAGTGCCCTTAATGTATCGAATGATACGCTTAAGAGCAGTGAAATGAGACTCTCTGGGGCATGCATGAATAAGCACACCTACTGAACAACATAAGCTATGTCTGGTCTGGTGAAGGTGAGATACTAAAGTGCACCTGCAAGGCTCCTATACAGAGTAGGATCAGAGACTGGAGCACCATCCATGGCACTGAGCTTAGATTTAGAATCAACTGGAGTAGGCACCTCTTTGCAGTTCGTCATCTTAGCCCTGTACACAATCTCCTCTGCATACTTACGCTGACACAAGAACATATGATTGACAGACCTGGTCACTTATATCGCCAAAAAGTAACTCAGCTTTCCCAAATCAGTAATTGCAAATTCGTACTTAAGTAAGGCAATAATCTCATTTTTCAATCCGTCGGAGGAGGCAGTAAGAACAATATCATCCACGTAAAGTAATAAGTAGGCAGTGCTACTACCTCGATGAAAAATGAATAGTGATGTATCACTCTTGCTGCATACAAACTCAATCTGCAAGATATACCTGACAAAACGATCATACCACGCACGGGGGGCCTGTTTCAGGCCATATAGTGACTTACGGAGACGACACACATATTAAGAAACTGTTGGATGGGTGAACTCTGGCGGCTGATGCATGTAGACTATTTCTCTCAGATCCCCATGTAAGAATGCATTCTTCACATCAAGTTGATCGATCGACCAGTGTTTGCCCATGACATTGCTCAAAACCGTGCGAATGGTAGCCGGTTTGACAACCGGGTTGAAGGTCTCACCAAAATCAATGCCCTCCTGCTGATTTGTGCCATTAGCCACAAGTCGTGCCTTATACCTCTCAATATATCTACTGTCTCTGAATTTGTGACAAAAAAGCTACAGACAACAAATCATATTCACCCCCTCAAGTCTAGGTACTATCCCATGTGTGCTGTTTAGTTAAAGCATTGAATTACTCAGACATAGCCGCATTTCAATTAGGGTCTTGTTTAGTCATATAGGATTTTTGGGAATTGGAGAAATAGTTTGGACAGACAAGTTAAATTGGACTTTGTATTTGAATATTCCATGCTTGGCACGAGTTTCCATTTGGTGAGTGGGGACAATGGGATGCGGTGCTGGATGAGTAGGGAGAGCTGAGACTGATGGTAGGGTCGGAAAAGGAGAAGGTGGGGGCGAAGCCGTCGGAGGCGCCACAGCGCCTGGATCTAGCGCTGCGGCGCTGTCTGAGTGACAGGCCTCTCTGGAAATATGGCGCCGCGGCGCTGTCGACGGGTTGGGAGAACAGACCTCTCTGGAAAGTTGGCGCCTTTGATACGAATAAAAATAGAAGGTGAATTTTTCTAGTTTGTCCAAGTTTTGATGGATAAAATTATACGATATTTATGTTGGTGGAGAATAACAAACACCGATAAAATTAGTCGAAGTACAATTAAATTGGTGAAGACACCATGATTATAAGCTTGTCGATACGGAAAAAAAAAAATTAAGATTATTGAATTTAGTGCAACACTCAAAGAGTGGTAGTGGTGTTGTTGCAATAAGAATTTAAATTTAAAATGAAAAAGAGGAAATAGAGAAATAAAAATTGTCCCACATCATGATGTTGTAGAATGTGGAGTAGTTGACTCACTAATCTTAGACTATGATAAGAAAACTTTCTAGGGGCCAGTTTGGTCCACACCCATTACTGTACTTTTTCCTAAAGAAAGTTAATTTTTTTATAATAAGTAATTAGGAGAATATATTTTCCTTGAATGACGCTTAAAGATGTTATTATTGTAAGATGATATTAATCTCTCTTAGGGAGTCTTCTCATTAATATCAAAGTATATATATAGTACACTATTCATCCCTTATACAATAGGAATCCTAAGCCTATACAAAAGAGGAATCCTACTCTTACCATAATTATATTTACACAATATATGGAAATATTCTATTTATGGTTAGGGATACAATTGTTTCGATAATATACATGTTTACACACCCCCTCAGTCGGAGCGGAAGGAGACCGAACATTGAGACTGGATCTGAAGTCAAGAAATAACTGTCTGGAAAATCCTTTGGTAAATATATCTACATACTAATAGGATGATGGAACATGTAACACTCTGACATGGCCTAGCACAACTTTCTCACGAACGAAGTGTAGGTCTATCTCAATATGTTTGGTTCGCTAATGTTGAACCGGATTATAAGAAAGATAGATGGCAGAGATGTTATCACAATACATAATAAATGTTTGACGCAAAGGACAATGAAATACTAACAGTAAATTTCTGAACCAACAAATCTCAGCTACCACATTTACAACGCCTCTGTACTCAGCCTCGGCACTGGATCGAGATATGGTAGCCTGTCGCTTGACAGATCAAGAAATCAGATTATCCCCGAAAAAAATACAAAAGCCGGAGGTGGATCGTCGCGTGTCCGGACACCTTGCACAATCTGCATCCGTATATGAAAGCAAATTGTTTGGTGCAGAGGGGTATAGGTGCAAACCATAATCAAGAGTGCCCTTAATGTATCGAATGATACGCTTAAGAGCAGTGAAATAAGACTCCCTGGGGGCATGCATGAATAAGCACACCTACTGAACAACATAAGCTATATCTGGCCTGGTGAAGGTGAGATACTGAAGTGCACCTGCAAGACTCCTATACAGAGTAGTATCAGAGACTGGAGCACCATCCATGGAACTGAGCTTAGATTTAGAATCAACTGGAGTAGGCACCTCTTTGCAGTTCGTCATTTTAGCCCTGTACACAATCTCCTCTGCATACTTACGCTGACACAAGAACATATGATTGACAGACCTGGTCACTGATATCGCCAAAAAGTAACTCAGCTTTCCCAAATCAGTAATTGAAAATTCGGACTTAAGTAAGACAATAATCTCATTTTTCAATCCGTCGGAGGAGGCAGTAAGAACAATATCATCCACGTAAAGTAATAAGTAAGAAGCGCTACTACCTCGATGAAAAATGAATAGTGATGTATCACTCTTGCTGCATACAAACCCAATCTGCAAGATATACCTGACAAAACGATCATACCACGCACGGGGGGCCTGTTTCAGGCCATATAGTGACTTACGGAGACGACACACATATTGAGAAACTGCTGGATGGGTGAACTATGGCGGCTGATGCATGTAGACTGTTTCTCTCAGATCCCCATGTAAGAATGCATTCTTCACATCAAGTTGATGGATCGGCCAGTGTTTGCAAGAATGCATTCTTCACATCAAGTTGATGGATCGGCCAGTGTTTGCCCATGACAATGCTCAAAACCGTGCGAATGGTAGCCGGTTTGACAACCGGGTTGAAGGTCTCACCACAATCAATGTCCTCCTGCTGATTTGTGCCATTAGCCACAAGTCATGCCTTATACCTCTCAATATATCTATTGTCTCTGAATTTGTGACGAAAAAGCTACAGACAACAAATCATATTCACCCCCTCAAGTCTAGGTACTATCCCATGTGTGCTGTTTAGTTAAAGCATTGAATTACTCAGACATAGCCGCATTCCAATTATGGTCTTGTTTAGCCAATATAGGGTTTTTGGTAATTGGAGAAATGGTTTGGACAGACAAGTCAAATTGGACTTTGGGTTTGAATATTCCATGCTTGGCACGAGTTTTCATTTGGTGAGTGGGGACAATGGGAGGCGGTGCTGGATGAGTAGGGAGAGCTGAGACTGATGGTAGGGTCGGAAAAAGGAGGGTGGGGCGGCTGTCGAGGCGCCACGCGAACGGATCTAGCGCCGCAGTGTCGCCTCTGGAAATATGTGCCTCTCACGGCAATGCCGACGTTGGAGAACAGACCTCTCTGGAAAGTTGGCGCCTTTGATACGAATAAAAATAGAAGGTGAATTTTTCTAGTTTGTCCAAGTTTTGATGGATATAAAATTAGTCGAAGTACAATTAAATTGGCGAAGACACCATGATTATAAGCTTGTCGATACGGAAAAAAAACTAAGATTATTGAATTTAGTGCAACACTCAAAGAGTGGTAGTGGTGTTGTTGCAACAAGAATTTAAATTTAAAATGAAAAAGAGGAAATAGAGAAATAAAAATTGTCCCACATCATGATGTTGTATAATGTGGAGTAGTTGACTCACTAATCTTAGACTATGATTTGAAAACTTTCTAGGGGCCAATTTGGTCCACCCCCATTACTGTACTTTTTCCTAAAGAAAGTTAATTTTTTTATAATAAGTAATTAGGAGAATATATTTTCCTTGAATGACGCTTAAAGATGTTATTATTGTAAGATGATATTAATCTCCCTTAGGAGTCTTCTCATTAATATCAAAGTATATATAGAGTACACTATTCATTCCTTATACATTAGGAATCCTAAGCCTATACAAAAGAGGAATCCTACTCTTACCATAATTATATTTACACAATATATGAAAATATTCTATTTATGGTTAGAGATACAATTGTTTCGATAATATACATGTTTACACACCCCTCAGTCTGAGCGGAAGGAGACCGAACATTGAGACTGGATCTGAAGTCAAGAAATAACTGTCTGGAAAATCCTTTGGTAAATATGTCTTCATACTAATAGGATGATGGAACATGTAACACTCTGACATGGCCTAGCGCAACTTTCTTACGAACGAAGTGTAGGTCTATCTCAATATGCTTGGTTCGTTGATGTTGAACCGGATTATAAGAAAGATAGATGGCAGAGATGTTATCACAATACACAATAAATGTTTTACGCAAAGGACAATGAAATACTAACAGTAAATTTCTGAGCCAACAAATCTCAGCTACCACATTTACAACGCCTCTGTACTCAGCAGACCGATCGAGATATGGTAGCACTGTCGGCAGATCAAGAAATCAGATTATCCCCGAAAAAAATACAAAAGCCGGAGGTGGATCGTCGCGTGTCCGGACACCTTGCCCAATCTGCATCCGTATATGAAAGCAAATTGTTTGGTGCAGAGGGGTAAATGTGCAAACCATAATCAAGAGTGCTCTTAATGTATCGAATGATACGCTTAAGAGCAGTGAAATAAGACTCCCTGGGGGCATGCATGAATAAGCACACCTACTGAACAACATAAGCTATGTCTGGCCTGGTGAAGGTGAGATACTAAAGTGCACCTGCAAGGCTCCTATACAGAGTAGGATCAGAGACTGAAGCACCATCCATGGCACTGAGCTTAGATTTAGAATCAACTGGAGTAGGCACCTCTTTGCAGTTCGTCATCTTAGCCCTGTACACAATATCTTCTGCATACTTACGCTGACACAAGAACATATGATTGACAGACCTGGTCACTGATATCCCCAAAAAGTAATTCAGCTTTCCCAAATCAGTAATTGCAAATTCGGACTTAAGTAAGGCAATAATCTCATTTTTCAATCCGTCGGAGGAGGCAGTAAGAACAATATCATCCACGTAAAGTAATAAGTAAGCAGTGCTACTACCTCGATGAAAAATGAATAGTGATGTATCACTCTTGCTGCATACTAACCCAATCTGCAAGATATACCTGACAAAACGATCATACCACGCACGGGGGGCCTGTTTCAGGCCATATAGTGACTTACGGAGATGACACACATATTGAAGAACTGTTGGATGGGTGAACCACGGCGGTGATGACGTATCGCTTTCTCTCAGATCCCCATGTAAGAATGCATTCTTCACATCAAGTTGATGGATCAATCAGTGTTTGCCCATGACAATGCTCAAAATCGTGCGAATGGTAGCCGGTTTGACAACCGGGTTGAAGGTCTCACCACAATCAATGCCTTCCTGCTGATTTGTGCCATTAGCCACAAGTCGTGCCTTATACCTCTCAATATATCTACTGTCTCTGAATTTGTGACGAAAAAGCTACAGATAACAAATCATATTCACCCCCTCAAGTCTAGGTACTATCCCATGTGTGCTGTTTAGTTAAAGCATTGAATTACTCAGACATAGCCGCATTCCAATTAGGGTCTTGTTTAGCCAATATAGGTTTTTTGGGAATTGGATAAATGGTTTGGACAGACAAGTTAAATTGAACTTTGGGTTTGAATATTCCATGTTTGGCACTAGTTTCCATTTGGTGAGTGGGGACAATGGGAGGCGGTGCTGGATGAGTAGGGAGAGCTGAGACTGATGGTAGGGTCGAAAAAAGAGAAGGTGGGAGCGAAGCTGTCGGAGGCGCCACAGCGCATGGATCTAGCGCCATGCAGTGAGCCGCCTCGAAATATGGCCATGCCACTGCCGCCGACGTTGGGAGAACAGACCTCTCTGGAAAGTTGGCGCCTTTGATACGAATAAAAATAGTAGGTGAATTTTTCTAGTTTGTCCAAGTTTTGATGGATAAAATTATACGATATTTATGTTGGTGGAGAATAACAAACACCGATAAAATTAGCCGAAGTACAATCAAATTGGCGAAGACACCATGATTATAAGCTTGTCGATACGAAAAAAAACTAAGATTATTCAATTTAGTGCAACACTCAAAGAGTGGTAGTGGTGTTGTTGCAACAAGAATTTAAATTTAAGATGAAAAAAGAGGAAATAGAGAAATAAAGATTGTCTCACATCATGATGTTGTAGAATGTGGAATAGTTGACTCCTAATCTTGGACTATGATTTGAAAACTTTCTAGGGGCCAATTTGGTCCACCCCCATTACTGTACTTTTTCCTAAAGAAAGTTAATTTTTTTTTATAATAAGTAATTAGGAGAATATATTTTCCTTGAATGACGCTTAAAGATGTTATTATCATTAATCATTACACCAAAGTAATTAATCCAGGACTTCAACCTTTTTTTTCCTAACCAGTACAGCAGTATCCAATTTGTTTCTTGTGCCTTAGTATTTGTACAATTTCCTCTTGCAAGTTCCCAACAACTTTTGGTAAGTATTTAAAGTTGGAAATTAGAATATTAGATAGCGAACATTTATTTCTAATCACCTAGAAATTCATCTAATATTAAAGTGATGTGTGTGTTCAATGGTAGGACAAAGAAGAGGTGGTAAATAGACCATAGTCATTTTTAGGAACTATAGGAGGATGCAGTGTTCATACAATGGGTAGAGGTAAATTCAATTGATCGTAGAAGCGGAGCTAGAATTTTGAGTTTATAAAATTTGAATCAAGATTATTAGATTCTGTCGAACACATAATCATAATTGTGACTCCGCCCCTACTTGACTATGTATTTGTTGACTTATTTTCCAGAACCCACTGACTTTGGATTCTCCTTTCATTTCACCATCGAGTGGCAACCCACATGAGCCTAAGTACTCGTTTTGGCCATAAAATATATTGTATTTTATTGGAAAACACATCGAGTGGAAAACATTTCTGCAACACAGAGAAAAAAGGTGTAGCTCGCAAATTAAAGTGGCCATGTTTGCATCAAATTTTGACAAGAGATTAATTTTTATTCACTGTTCAGATATATTTTACCCAATCAAATTCCTTAAAATTATAAATAAGTATTTAGTAAACCAATCGGATTGTACTGAAATGAAAGCTAAAGAAAACAATAATTTTACAAGTTTCCCCACCATGCATGGGGAAACTATGCTATACAATGACACTGTTGGTTAATGTAAAGAGTTGGAATTAACTTGCAGCTGCAAGGAGGTACCAGGCAGCGGAATGGCTGCGGCAGATGTACTCCGGTGCATCGGGGATGATCCCGGAAGAACCCACAGAAGAAGAATTCCGTTGTGCTCTTCGAAATGGCCTCATTCTATGCAACGTCCTCAACAAAGTCAATCCCGGTGCTGTTCACAAGGTACCCTCTTTACACCTCATTTCCATGTTTACTTATGTGTAACTTCTATATACTGATAGTGTAAAATAGTTTAAACATTTATCATGTCACCTAGAGCATAATTTTCAGTTAATTGTCCATAAAGATCTTACGTAATATACACTAATAATGTAAAGATTTTCTACAATATCGGTACAATTTACTTGGTTGTAGCAAGTTATCACTCTATTTTCCAAGTTATCTAATCAGTTTTGATACTTAGATCTACTTCTTTTTGTAAGTCACTTTACCTAATAATGCTTTGTACTGTCAATGCACAAAACATAAACTCGTCCATAAAATGTGGGATTAGTAATAAAGTGTTTACCTGCTACAACAAGTAAAAATATATTATTGTAATAGTGTACTAAACAAATTTACATTGTCAATATATATAAGTTAAATCCTTACTTACATACACTAGGAATTTGTATACTCATATCACATATATGGACTCAGTCGTCACTCGTCACCAATAGGTATCTAATAGCAGTATGTGAAAGTATTTGATACACAAATAGTAACTACTAAAAAGCCTGTTTGACAATGATAAGGTAAATAATGGATCCATGTAACATAGTTTGTACTTAAATCGACAATGTCCTTAAAAGAAGGGATTCTTGAACAGCTGAGTAACCATGTATTGATACCTGAGATATAGGTGGTGGTGAATTCCGTGGTAGATATGTCCTCAGAGTGCGCGGCCCAATCTGCTATTCAATACTTCGAGAACATGAGAAATTTCCTTGTAGCTGTTGGCAAGATGCAGCTTTTAACATTCGAAGCTTCTGATCTCGAAAAGGTTAGATTAATCAGTTTGTCACATGGGCCCGGATTATGTGCAAGAATATTTCACATTGTTTTCCCAAGGTACATTATATTGAACAAAGGTTCTGAACTTGTAGGGTGGTTCATCAAGCAAAGTTGTAGACTGCATATTGTGCCTAAAAGGATATTATGAATGGAAGCAAGCTGGAGGAATTGGAGTTTGGAAATATGGCGGAACTGTCAGGATCACGTCCTGTCCCAAAGGATCACCGTCCTCGTTTGGTGGTAGTGACAGTGCGGATGAGTCACTGGATGACTCCGAGTCATCACAATTCGACCAGCTGTTGGAGTTTCTCCATTTATCTGGCGAAGTCTCACTTGAAGAATCAAATGCTGCAAATATACTGACCTTCCTCTTTGATCGCTTTGGTCTCGGGCTTCTACAGGCTTATCTTATGGAGAGGAATGGAGTTGAGGACTTCCCTTTGAATTCAATGGTAGGTAAGACTATGTGAGTTGTCTATCTAAAAATAGGAAGTCCTTGTTACAATATTTCCTTGTTGGAGTAAACGATCCACTCCCTCTGTCCCAATTTATGTGAAGGTGTTTGACTGGGCACGGAGTTTAAGAATGAAAGAAAGACTCTTGAAACTTGTGGTCTAAAATAAGTCATAGATATTTGTATGGCTATAAATCATGAGATGTGTAAAGTGAGAAGCTTAAAGTTAAATTGTTACTACTAAATAAGAAAGGCGTCATTCTTTTTTGAACTGACTAAAAAGGAAAAATTGTCGCATAAATTGGGACGGAGGGAGTACTAGTTTTCGAACTGAATCTCATGTTAGACGAATTTCAAGAGTCATTCCTTCTTGTGGACTAAGGATGAACATTTACAGGTAATCGATGCTGTGCTGAGGAAAGTAGTCAAGGACTTTTCTGGATTGCTGGTTTCTCAAAGCAATCAGGTAACAACTACTATTTTATTATAGGCATTTTCTTGTGTATACTCATACTAAAGCCAGTTCACCGTTATCACCTAATGTGGTAGATTGATAGTTTCTTTGACATCTGCAGCTCAGGCTATTTTTGAAGAAAATATTGGCAGATGAGTCCGCTCCTCTATCAAGATCAGAAGTTTTTGAAGCCATATCAAATTATCTGCGGCACAGAACTAGTTTGGTCTCCAGTGACTGCATTTGTGGCGGGAAACGCGAAAGCAACTGGCATAACAATGGTTTGACCGCTGCCAATGAAGAAATAGTTGATGTTCAACAAAAGGAGTTAGAGGTATGATAATTTGACTAAGCAATTTAATTGAATAATGGCTAACAATTTGTTGGTAGCAAATAATATGGAAAACAAATAAACAATGAAAACTAATGAGGAAACAACAAATTCTTCTCTTTATTTTATGGTTCAGGAGCTCAAACTCTTTTGCAGAGAGACCAAGCTAGATGTTCAAATGTATAAGTCAGGGTGGGAAGAAGAATTTAGAAGGCTTGGTTAGTACAATATCAATTTCTTTTGTATAGAAAATGAATGAAATTTCTGTTCATCTATTTCTCGTATTTGAATCTGAAAGTGTTTTTGTCAGTGCACCATATTAAGGGCCTTGAGGTGGCCTCCTCTTTTTATCACAAAGTTTTGGAAGAAAATCGTTTGCTGTACAATCAAGTCCAAGACCTAAAAGGTAAGTTTCTTGAATTCTCACATTTTCATTTAAAATTATTTATGACTGGAAATTAAGTCTACTTCTTCATCAGGGACAATAAGGGTTTATTGTAGAGTTAGGCCCTTCCTATCAGGACCACCTGATATGCAATCCACGGTAGATTATATCGGAGAAAATGGAGATATCATGATTGTCAATCCTCGTAAGCAGGGTAAAGATGCTCGGAAGATTTTCACTTTCAACAAGGTCTTTGGAACTAAAGTAACTCAACGTATGTCTTCTTTCCCTTTTATTTTTCTCTTTACTATGACTGTTTGTGCATAATACCTGGGAAATATATCCTTTACTTGATTTGTTTGAAAAATGAGTTCAAGATGCCTTATTTTCTGTTATCATTAGATTGTGTTTGTGGAGTATTCTCTCAATCAATATCTTTCTTTTTGTATTTGCAGAACAAATATACGTGGACACTCAGCCGTTGGTTAGATCCGTCCTTGATGGTTTTAACGTTTGTATCTTTGCCTACGGACAGACTGGCTCAGGAAAAACATACACCATGGTAATTTACTAATTTTAAGTGATATTTGTCTGTTTTATGGGATTGAATTGGTATTATCTCAAGTATTGATAACAATAATTTGCATTTTGATTTCTTACAACTGCATATATTTCATGCTCCAGAGTGGCCCAGACTTGACAACAGAGGAGACATGGGGTGTAAATTATCGTGCTTTGCGTGATTTGTTCAGCACCACAAAGGAAAGACGGGAAATGATAGAGTATGAAGTGGGAGTCCAAATGATTGAGATATACAATGAACAAGTGAGAGATCTCTTAGTCATTGATGGAGCTAACAGGCGATATCCTTTACATGTATATATGATGAATTATATAGTAACATGCAGTTAAACATTTGGATTTAATTTCATCAGAAGTGACTTTTATTTTGTTGTCTAACCTTAACTTTCCACACATTAGATATACGTAATAATTCTCAACTGAATGGCCTCAACGTACCTGATGCTAGTTTAATTCCAGTTAAATGCACTCAAAATGTTCTTGATTTGATGAGAATCGGACAAAAGAACCGTGCTGTCGGTGCTACTGCTTTAAATGAGCGGAGCAGCAGGTCCCACAGGTACCTGTTACATAAGTAGACGAACATTTTGAACTGTCTCATGATTCATAGATTTTCTAATGCCTCCTACTTTTGCAGTATTCTGACAGTTCATGTTCGAGGAAAAGAGGTTGTATCTGGATCTACATCAAAGGGCTGCCTTCACCTTGTGGATTTAGCTGGAAGTGAGAGAGTAGATAAATCCGAAGCTGTTGGTGAGAGACTGAAAGAGGCACAACATATAAACCGATCTTTGTCAGCATTAGGAGATGTTATATCTGCTCTTGCACAAAAGAGCTCGCATATTCCTTATAGAAATAGCAAGCTCACCCAGGTATTACAAGATTCATTAGGTGGTCAGGCAAAGACGTTGATGTTCGTGCACATAAATCCAGAGGCAGATGCATTTGGAGAAACAGTTAGCACCCTAAAATTTGCTGAGAGGGTTTCCTCCATAGATCTTGGCGCAGCTCGATCTAACAAAGAAACTGGTGAAATCCGAGACATGAAAGACGAGGTCTAACTTCTTAATCACTGGTTGGAAATACCAAAAGTTTCTCCGTAATTGATATCTTTGTGTTTTTCTGGTTGATTTAGATCTCAAACCTTAAGCAAGTGTTGGAGAAGAAGGAAGCTGAACTTGAACTCCTAAAAAGTGGTGCAAATGTTCGAGGGCAAGCATCACCTCTACGAATGATGAGACACATTGGTAATGGTAGCTTGAAGACGGAAGCCAATCAGCGTCCTCTATATGACAGTAGAGAGGTACATGAGTTGGAAATCCAAGTAAAACGTCATATTCACATAGAACGGTTTCATGAGGAACCCGACATCATACTTGCATATCTTTTCGGGTATTTGCAAGAAATCGTTTCCAGAAAGTAATCTACTTCTATAGCCTGTTTGGTCAAGTTCCCAAAATCTACTTACTTTGAAAAGTGTTTTTGAAAAAGTACTTTTGGAGAGTAGCAATTTGTGTTTGGCTAATCAACTCGAAAAAAACTTTTGCCAATATTTTGCATTAATTTGTGCTTGACCAATGTTCTAAAAGTACTTCAGGGGAAAGCCAACTTTTAGATACTGAAAAATTCAAAAGCACCCCCCCCGCACACACACACAAAAAAAACTAAGTCGAACGCCTCAATTTTCTAAAATAAGCACTTTTTGAAAAGAAAAAAAAACACTTTTGGCTTCGTATAAGCTTTGATGAAACAGGCTACTAATTACCTCTGTTGTGATGAGATAGGTACGAAGTTGCTCATCAGGCAAACAAAGGAGGTCCCAGTTTACTTCAAAGTTCACGGACAAGGATTTTGTACCAAAAATGCCCTTGCTCACAGAGGAAAAATCAGCAGCCTCCGCCATGAGGAGATCACCATCTCCACCTGTTAGAAGATCAATATCAACAGATAGAGGTGCACATGTCAGAAGCAGAATCAAGCCTGAAACGCATGAAAATGCTCCAGTAATGAAACTGCCCTTTCCTGCTAGAGCTCCTGTCACTGTCAATAAGCCAGTTACCAACATGCCGGCTATTATCTCTTCGGATAAAATGAGAGGATATCAGAGTTCACGAGATCAATCCAGGCAGGAAAATATCTCTGATGTTCTATATAGCCTCCAGAAGATGAACAACAGGAAAATTCCAGAACATGATGACGAGCAGTTTAAGCAAGTGCTTAATGTACGACAAGGTGCAATTAGAAAAATTAAAAACGAGAACAAGATGAAAAACAAGCATCAGTTATCAACTAAAATACAGATTAAATCAGATGTTTCAGTGACATTACTTTCTGAGGAGGCTCAGAGAAGCGACATTTCTGAGTCTGAAAATGAGAATGGATTTGTTGGATCCAATATAAGTGGCACCATAAGTTTTGGTAATGGCAATCTTCCAAGAAACTTCTCAAGGAGCTCTCAAAATGTTGAACGGTATGACCTACTTCTTTGAGAATTAACATGCTACTCCCTCTGTCCGAATTTATGTGACACTCTTTCCTTTTTAGTCGGTCCCAAAAAGAATGAACATTTCTATATTTAGTAACAATTTAACTTTAAAATGCATATTTACCCTTAATGAGACAATTTATAGCCACACAAATATCTATGACTTATTTTAGACTACGAGTTTCATAAGTCGTCTTTTATTTCTTACATGTCCAGTCATAAATTGAACAAAGGGAGTACATAACAACTATTTTATGGACAGGAAAGTGTGTTACGGGGCTTAGAGAATTGAATGAATCTAGTTAGTATTAACTGATTGATTTTATACAGAGAAATATCACAGACAGTTGAAGCTTTTCTTGCTGGTAAATATGAAGACAGACCTTCAAGTGGCAATAACATGCTTCGAAATGCTGAGGTAAACAATTCATTCAATCCTGAATTCAGGAAACCCGAGGATAAACCTTCAAATGCCAATAGAATTGCTTGGAATTCAAAGGAAGTGAGCAACTCGTTGGCTCCGGAATTGAGAAGAAGCAGATCAACACCACGTGGAAAATTTATGTTTTTGCCCTGAGAGAAGTTCGATATTTATATACTACACATCATTTGAATCGACTAATTTGGTACTTCTTGTACAGCGAATTCATACATTTTGGAGCATGCCCCTCATACAACTTCGAGAGAGTTGAAATGGTTGAAGATGTCATTATTGAGGACTTCAACCAGTAACGATGTATCCTCAAACTTCATTTGAAGTGATATATATTGCCATGAATTTATATACAAACTGATACAACTTTAAAATATATGTACAAATAGTTGTACTTTGTTTTGGTATATGGAATGAAAGATCAAAGGTTTTTGTGATGATATAAGAGCATGGATAAAAATGGCATGCAAGTGAAGTGAAATTATTTCATAATTCCTTGATTATTCTAGGGCTGGCCAGTGGGCCGGGCCGACCCGACCCCGTCCCGGTCCCGACCCGACCCCGTATAAAATAAAAGCGGGACGGGGCTCGAGCAGGCGGGGCAGTATGGTCCCGCGACCCGACCACAGCCCCGATCCGCCCCGATCCCGCCCCGACCCGCCCCGATCCGCCGATTCGACCGCTGCGAGAAAATAGCCGTTGTCAACGGCCATTTACATTTTTGGGCTTGACAATGACCATTTTAGGCCTCCACTCCCAACCCCTACCCCTTTATATTTATTTTAACCCCTAAGTTATTATATTTACACTTTAACCCAATTTTTCAACTATAAATACCTCATTCCTCTTCTTATTATTTTCACAAATCTTTCTACTCTCTAATCTCTCAATCAATTATCAATCAATCTCTATACAACATTGTCTACATATTCAATCTATTTATTAATTTGAGAATTGGGAGTGAAGTTAACAACTAGCTTGAGGATTATCTATCGAGCAAAGTTTCAATTTTCAACCTTCGATTACACGCGTCGACTACGTCGGCGTTTGTACATCGTTCTCTCATTAAATTATTATTTTGTCTTTATTTCATTTAGCACATTTAATTTCATTATCTTTAACTATTTATTAGCATAATTAAAATGAAAGGACTAAGAGGTATGTTGGGTAAGGGTAAAGTCGGGCTTCTAGTAGGGGTGGTAAGGCAAGGGTTTACTTCTAGTATTCTGTTCCATTTATTCCTAGACAAGATGATTTTATAGATCCTGAAATGTTTCCTGAAATACCATATGATCTTGACACAAATGATTATCCTGAAATTGAAGAAGATTTTAATTTAGATGACACTCTAGTTGATGATACACCTACTAATGAAGATGATGATACACCCACTAGTGAAATGCCTCCTATCCCCCCTACTATGAGACGAGGTCCGGCAAAACGACCATTAAAATCAGTTGTATGGAAATATTTTGACAGGACGCAGAATCAAGTAGCTGTATGTAAAACTTGTAAAAATGTTTATTCTTTTAAAACTGGACAAGGTCATGGTGGGACGGGGGTTTAGGAAGACACCTATTGCAAAAACACAAAGTCTTGCATGCTCAATACATGATTGAAAAAGAAGGTGAGAAGACGTCCTCTCAATCGGGACAAGGTTCACATACTACTGTCCCGGAGAAAGCTGAGGCCAAATTAACCCTATGACGGGGAGTTGTAGGCCCTAAATCGATAAACATAAAGATAGGAAGCTAGCAAAATTAGTTCTTTGTGGAGGGTTTGCCTTTTTCATTTCTGAATCTCTGGTTTTATTCATTATATTAGAGATATGTATAATTCTGCTTATAAAGATTTTCCTAGATCAACTGTTAAAAGAGATGTATTTAAATTTGCACATGAATATCAACAGTATTTACGTTATGCATTATATCATTTAAATTGCAAAGTCGCTTTAACTTCGATATAGTCGTAGTACTAACGTGATTATTTAACGGTAACTTTGTCATTGGATAGATTATAAATGGTCTATGCAAAACGTATTTTAGCATATAGATATATAGATAGTAGGCACCTTGGTGAGTTTATTTCGAAAATATTTATTCATGCGTGATTATTACGGAATAACCGATAAAGTTATGAGTATTACATTAGATAATGCATCTTCTAACAATTCTGCTATTAGTATTTTAAGAGATGTTTTAACTCTGTCTTTTCCAAAACATTTTCATATCAAATGTGCGTGCCATATTTATAACTTAGTTGTAAAGGATGGTCTTTCACTTTTTCAAGATATTCTTGAAAAAAATACAATTTGCTATACACTTTATTTTTAAAAATAATTGAATTCAACAGAGAAAAGAATATAAAAACTTGTCACGATTGTGGACTATCTTACGAAAAATTCAGAAGAAGTACCAACTAGGTGGAATTCTTTATATGACCAACTAGTTGTTGCTTATGACTATAGAAAACCTATTACTTTATTTTTAACGCCTATAATCAAAATCCAAATGATATGATTGTGGATCGATTGGGAGAAAATTGGAGAACTTATTGTATTTTTAGAAAATTTTCAACGAGCAACAAAAGAATTTTCTACTTTATATTATCCTACTATTTCAACTATGTTGTTTTATATAGCTTTAATATTTTTACTTCTTAAAGAATATATGGAAAAACACCTTATATGCGGCTATTAAAAAATGTTTATGAAATTAAAGAAATATTTTATTCCTATTCCCTATTTATATTATTGGTCTTTGTATTAAACCCGACTATTAAAGTAGAGGGTTGTAAAGTCTTATTCAAAATATTTATACTGTATGGACGTACTACCACCTCCAACTCCCAAAAATTTAAATGTTGAGCCACCTATTGAACTAACGCTAGAAGAAGTGTTGAATAGCGTAGAAGATGAATGCAAAAAGTATATCGGCATTACCAAAGAAAGTGCTAGTAACCAACCGACTTTTGTACCATCTTCTTCTTCAACACAACCTAAAAAGACAAGCGGTTTACGTGGCTAGGCCTAGTATTAATTCTATTGAAAGCCTCAGAAATAGAATGTGCGGTGGTAGCAGTGCTAACCAAATTAGTGAGTTCGATGGTTTTGTTTTGCAGGGTAATTTACCTTACCAAGCAGTTATCAATGAAGAAGGAAAGGAAGACTTGCTGAAATATTGGAGCGAATGAGAAGACATTTCGGCACTTTCAATGATGGCGAGATATTTTGAACATTGGCGCCATCAATCGCCGAAAAGCGCTTTTCTGCAGTGATTTCAAATAGGAGCACGGACACTCATTAGCGGGAGCGGCTTGGAGATAGCGGTATTATTCAGAGATTGGATACGAGGAGGCGAAGGAGGTGCGACAACTGAGATTAACGAAGATGGCGACAACTACAACGACATTTTATCGAAGGCATGAGTAGCGGCGTGGAACAATTTGATCAAGATATACCAATTCCAACCAAGAACCACAAGAAATTATAAAGAAATTAGAAAAATATTTTCAAATTGGTAATTTATTTCATTGCAATTTTTAAATTTTTCTATGTCTTTCACTCTTTTGCAATTTTTTCAACAACAAGACACTACAATGTAATTTTGAATCTTGTATATTTGATATTTCAATGAAATTAATAATATAAGAGGCACAAAAACAAATTGGATGTTTTTTTACACTATTCTTGTCTTTGTTTAATTATTTAGTTTATAACTTTATACTTTATAGTTTATACTTTATACTTTATAAATATATTATATATATGAGTATAATACTATAATACTATAATTATAAATTATAATACTATAAGTCTATAATATTATAGTATATGTATATGACATTATGACTATATGACAAGTATATGTTAATGTTACTTTGTTAGTACTTAGTAATTTAGTATTTTTAATTTAGTGAAAAAATTAAAAAAAAAAACAAAAAACCGCCAACCCGTCAGGCAGGCGAGTCAGGCCCACTTACCAGCGGGGGGACCGCGGACACGATATGGTCCCGCCCGACCGACTCCAGCCCGCCCCACTCGACCCGCCCATTTTCCCCGCCCGACTTCGCCAGTCCCGCTAAACCGACTCGGCTGAGCCCGCCGATTTCTAGATTATTCTTATTGAATGAATAGGTATAGATACAATTTACAATCTCCAATACGGAAAAACCTATTCCTACTATACTTCTAATATTCTAATTCTACTTGTACAAGAATTCTACAATTATGGTAATTATACAACATTACTTTCATAATCTAATTTTGGTAAAGAACTTTTCGGTAACCGTGATACACACAATACTCTATCACACGCCGCAGTCATAGCGCGCGGTTGTCGTACGCTGAGACTGTCCCTAAAATCTTTAAATAGAACTGAGGGAAAACCCTTCGTAAAGATGTCAGCAATCTGGTATCTGGAAGACACATGTAAAACATGTACTTGTCCACAAGCTAACTTTTCACGAACAAAGTGAATATCCATCTCGATATGTTTAGTGTGCTGATGTTGGACCAGATTGTCAGAAAGATAGACTGCACTAACATTATCACAATAGACCAAAGTAGCTTTCTGAATAGGAAAGTGTAATTCTAATAGAAGATTACGCAGTCATTCTGATACATATACCACATTAGCCACGCCTCGATACTCACCCTCTACACTGGATCGCAATGATAACCAGATGTCGAGCCTCTAGTATCAGGACAACCACCCCAATCAGCATCTGTATATGACACAAGAGTAGAGACGGAAGAAGGATATAAATGCAATCCATAACCAAGTGTGCCCTGGATGTATCGTATAATGCGTTTGAACGCATGCATGTGCTCAATCCGTGGGTCATGCATGAATAAACACACCTGCTGAACTGCATAAGTAATATCATGTCTCGTGAAAGTAAGATACTGAAATGCCCCTGCAAGACTGCGATAGTGGGTGGGATCCTCGTATGGTGTGTCTGACGTAGTACTCAGCTTCTGTTTGGTATCAAGCGGAGTGGAAGTAGACTTAAAATATGACATACCAGCTCTCTCAATAATCTCCCTAACATACTTCATTTGAGATAAAAATAGACCACCTGAATGACGCGTGACAATAATGCCCAAGAAATAACTCAAGGGTCCCAAGTCTTTCATTGCAAATTCAGAACTGGGAAATAACATGATAGACTTGCGCATATTATCATATGAAGCAGTCAATATAATATCATCTACGTACAATAAAATGTATGTCAGAGAAGTACCACGACAATATATAAGTAGAGAATGATCAGACTGGCTATGAGAAAACCCAATAGTAGATACATAATCTGCAAACCTCTTATACCAAGCCCGTAGGGCCTTCTTAAGCCCATACAAAGATTTCTTCAGCAAACAAACATGATGAGGATGATTGGAATCTCGAAAACTCAATGGTTGATGTATATAGACTGTCTCCTTAAGATCACAGTGTAAGAAAGTATTCTTTACATCCAACTGATGAATATGTCATGCTTTTGAGAGAACTAAACTAAGAACAATGTGAATGGTAGCCGGTTTGACCACTGGACTAAACATCTCACCACAATCCACGCTACATGTTGAGTTTTACCATCACCCACAAGACGAGCCTTTTGCCTCTCAAAAGAACCATCATAATTTCTTTATGAGTAAAAATCCACATAGACCGAATAATATTAACACCAGATGCACAGGGTACTAATTCCCACGTCTTATTTTCAATAAGAGCATTATACTCGTCAGTCATAGCCAATTTCCAATTCTGGTCATGTAGTGCAGACACAAGGTTACATGGTAGTGGGGATTTAGAGATATTAGAATTGAGATTAAAATGGTGTTTTGGTTTAAAAATGCCCTTTGACTACGAGTAACAGGCCTTTGACTCGAGGTAGAATTGAGTGGATTTTGGGCAGTGGGTGGGCTGGGGATGGACTAGCCAGCAGGCAATGGGCCTGCTGGCCCAACATATGAAACAAGAACTGAAACTGTACCGCGTGTGGGCTGGATCGACGGAACAATACTGAGATTTGTACTGGGTCGCGATACTGACCCACTGGGTAGACATGTAGGACCAGCGGGTACGGGAATTTATGGTCCTGCTGGCGGATTTTGGTCATGGGACCAATTAGATAAATGGTGTATAATATACGGTAAGACCCCGTCATCCAAAAAATTATACGAACTAGGCACGAAACTACACATTTTAGTAAACAGAAAATAAATTTCATCAAAAATCACATGGAGACTAATTATGATTTTATTAGAGAATAAATCAAAACACTTGTAATCACGATGATTAGATGGGTAACCTAAAAACACACGAGAGGTAGAACATGCTTGAAGTTTATTAACTATAGTGGATGGAAAAAAAGGATAGCATAAAACCCAAACACACTAAGATGAGAATAAGAAGGATCTTTATTATAAAAAAAATTAAGTGGAGAACTATATGCTAGGTTTTTGTTAGGAAGTACGTTAAGGGGGTAAGTAGCCATTTATAGGGTATGATGCCAAAAAGAAGGGGGTACATAAACATGGACTAATAAAGTTCGGACAATATTATTAATGGTACGATTTTTTTTGTTCGACTTTACTATTTTGTGAGGACGTATGAGGACAAGAAAAATGAAAGATTATGCCATTAGCATCATAAATTTCTCGAAACAAACCATTATCATATTTTTTGCCATTATCACATTGGAATTTTTTAATTTTTCGTTCGAATTGTGTACGGATGAATGCTCTAAATCTATTCATTATTCATATATTATTTGAAGTCTTACAGACCTAGAATTAAACCCTCTCTTCAACCTCTGCCGAATTTCCTAGATGTTCTAAGGAGGTATACATCCGAATTCTTGGAACTTGTTGTCGAAGATCAATTGTGTGCGCAACCTCAGAAATTACTAAAAGACTCCAGAGTTTCCAAACCGTAAGTATTCTATCGAAATATTACGGTTATATACATGTTATGTATTTACATGTTTTATATTACTACATAATCATCTTATAGTTCGTCACTTGTTGGGTTTGAAACACAAAATTTTTAAATTCCACTGCGTACACAAACCCAACAAAATTCCAACAGTGGTATCAGAGTCAGGGTTGTTTTGTGTGATTATGTAGTAATCATTGATACTAATATGGATTAGAATTTGTTTAAATATGAAATTTATGTCGTTAAAGGTTGAAAACCTAATATCTTAAGAGCACATCATCATGGTCTCCAAAATTATTAAACAATGATGTAATCGAGAAAATCATTTCGATCTAACTTTTCTAACTTTTCTAAGTCGATGTACGTAACCGGTTCATTGCGAACATGGTACACTGAAGCGAAGAACGAGAAGGAATTGGATGATGGTCGATAAACGTGTTGTTTGATAGTAAATGGTAACGAAGATGAATTTGCAAATCTGACCATGAACCAGTTTTAGGATTTAAGAAATGCAGATTTTATGTTTCTGAGACAGAGGCACCGCGACTCCACCTAGGTTTTTAGAGGCGGCGTTGCAGCTCCATGATGGAGCGCCGCGACACCACCTAGAGTTTGATGAGGCGTTACGACTCCATAGTGGAGCGTCGCGACACTGTTCATCCTGAAAGCTTAAATTAAATTTTGTGCTCTCTGGACAATTAGAGTCGCGACTCCATGATGGAAGTGTCGCGACCCTAATTAAAATCAAGAACCCGAGATGCACTGCCTCTAGGGCGTCGCGACGCCACCCTATTAGGGCAGCGGCGCCGAGGCTCCAGTTTAAAAAAAAAAATCCAGAATCAGAAACTGAAGTTTTAAAAATTTCAGATTCTGATTCTGAATTAAGAGTTTTAGAATCTGAAATTAAAACTTTTTCAAATAGGCAGATTTGGCTTTTTGGGGCAAATATGTAATTAAAATAAGTTTCTGAAAACCATTTTTGGTCCTTTGGGACAAATCTGTAATTAATTTAAATTATGGAAATTACAGACATGTCCCTGAAATCTAAAAATATTTTTTGAAAATTAAAATTGAATTTTCTGATTTTAAAGGGGTTCAAAATTGAAATTTTAAATTTTTGAGGGACTAAACTGTAAATTTTAAAAATTTGGAATTTACAAAAATATCCTGCAATCAGTTTTTAAATCAGAAAATATTTAAGGGATTGTTTGGATTAGACTTAAATTTTAGAGTTTAACCAAATTAACTCATGATTATTATTAATTGTATATTTATTGAATAATATACTAACTATATGCTAAGTGTTTGAATGCGTACATTTAATTATTAGCATAATGTCCTCTATAACTGTTTGGGTGGACGGTGCCCATTAATTGATCAAACTATCTTATATCATGCCTATTGGGTTGATGGTTCCCAACTAAATGTGTTTTAGAAATTGTATGATCAGATGTCGTATTGGTTATGACACAAATTGTTGATCTTGGTTAAAATTCTCGAAACTGAAATGTTCTCCAAATTTTAAATACAAGTCTAAATTAAAATGCATCGTATTATAATTGTTAGAGCGAAAAATACTTTGCGGCGATACGAGTATTTGTGCCAAAGCATTTGCTCTAAGTCTACGAGGACTCAAACTCTTTCATAGATGTGTTTTAAATGTAAATGTAAATGATAAAATTCTATGAGTATTTATACCAAAGTGTTTGCTAACAAAGACCAAATTTACTCAGATACATAAACACAGTCGTGTAATGGGGCTGACTTGCTTAGACAAATCTTGGCGTCAAAGTATCGGACTAATCTAAGGACGCAAGATTAGTTATAATATTTGATCAACCAAGAGTTGCAAATAAGTTTTGCAATTGGTTTAGAACCTACCAAGATGTGTTATTGAAGTTATCAGCCAAAGTAAACGCGAAGATAGCATATGCTTGGATCTTGACCCATTATGACCTTAAATTAATATAGGTTTGTATTCTACCATGGGGTCGTAGAAGTATGTTAAAACAGTGGGAACTAATTAAACAAAAGACCATATTGATTAGCCTAAACGAATGTGTGTAATAGGAAATAGATTTGAGTTTAATTTCCTGTCTGTCTAACTCTTCAGATTATCAAAATGTCGAACCTATCATTGAAAATGTTGATAGAAATAAATAAACTTACTGGACCCAACTATCTAGATTGGCTAAGGAATATGAGAATTGTCCTAAGGCGTGAAAAGATAGAATATGTATTGGACAAAGTATTCTCCACAGTCCATGTCGAGGATTCTGTAGAATATGCCACATTCGATAAGGTAGCCTACCAGGAGAACCTAGACGACACCACTTCAACACATGTGATGTTGTCTTCTATGTCAGTGGAGCTTCAGAGACAACACGAGAACATGGGCCCTAACGAAATACTCGAACACTTGAAGAGTATCTATGACTCTCAGTCCCAAACTATGGAATATGAGTTGTTGATAGAACTCTTCAAGTGTAAGCTAAATGAAGGGGGCCAAGTGTCTCAACATGTGTTGAAAATGATAGGGCTGATAAAAAGGCTGGCCTCGATTGGTATAAAACTACAAAAAATGTCACTTCTACCCTCATCCTGAACTCTCTCCCTCGTTCGTTCGAGAATTTTATTATAAACTACAATATGAACGGAATGAAGGTGAGTCTGCTGGAGCTGCACAACATGCTCAAGACCTTTGAATCTTCAACTACCAAGGGCAAAGTTGTGCTCATGGTGAGCTCTAATAGCTGGCCCAAGCCAAAAGGTAAGGAATGGCAGAAGAAGAAGGGAAAAACAGTCGTGGCGCCCTCAGCTACGAAGCCTAAGGGGGGTGTGAAGAAGAAGAAGGTGAATCCAGCTAAGATGCCTCAACTTCAATAAGAAGGGGCATTGAAAGAAGGAATGTACTGCACCAGGAGGAGGAAAAGCACCAGGTGCTTCTACCTCTAGTGGACAAGGTATGTACGTCATTAAAATAAATATGTATATAAATAACTCTCATTTCTGGATATTGGATACCGTTTGTGGCTCACATAATAGTACCAATGTGCAGGGACTAACTAACAGAAGGAAGGTTGGACACAAAGATGTGGACATACGTGTTGGAAATAGAGCATGAGTGGATGCTGAGTGCGTAGGAACTTATAGATTAAATTTGCCTTCTGGCTATTGTCTAGTGTTAAATGATTGTTACTATGTACCCTCGTTAACGAGGAATATCGTTTCTATCCGTATTTTGGACATGGAGGGTTTTGCCTCATATATTTATAATGGCACACAAACACTGTCTTTTGATAATGTTATCTATGGAACTGCTCCTCTTGTGGATGGATTATATACACTAAATTGTGGTCGAGAAATATTCAATGTACAAAATAAACGAGCTAAGATAAGTAATAAAAACTCTACCTACCTATGGTATTGTATACTCGGTCATATCAACAAAACAAGGATAGCAAGATTGAGGAAACTTGACTACCTCGAACCATTTGACTTGGAGTCTTATGGTAACTGCGAATCTTGTTTGAAAGGTAAGATGACCAACAATCCACTTTTTGGGAAGGGTGTGTGAGCCAATGAGGTGCTTGAGTTGGTACATACTGATGTATGTAGACCATTCTCGACTCAGGCTAAGAGAGGTTTCCCTTACTTCATTACTTTTACTGATGACTTCACAAGGTATGGATAAGTGTATCTTATGAAACACAAATCTGAGGCCTTCGAAAAGTTCAAGGAGTACAAGTCTGAAGTAGAGAAACAACTCGCAACAAGTATCAAGACCCTTCCAACTGATCGAGGAGGTGAATACTTGAGCAAGGAGTTTCTAGATTACTTAAAGTTACATGAAATCCAATCAGAGTTGACACCTCCTGAGACACCACGGATGAATGGTGTTGTCGAAAGAAGAAACTGAACCGTATTAGATATGGTTCGATCCATGATGAGCTTCTCATCTCTACCGATATACCTTTGGGGACATGCTATACAAACCTCAATATATATTCTGAACAGGGTTCCCGCCAAGTCAATAGAAAAGACACCCTATAAGATATGGTGTGCAAGAAGCAAACTCTTAAACATATGAGACCCTGGGGGTACCCTGCATATGTTAAGAAGATGCTCACTGGTAAGTTGGAATCCAAAAGTGAGAAATGTTACTTCGTGGGGTATCCAAAGGAAACTAAGGGATACTACTTCTATCTTCATGGAGAACATAAGGTCATTATTTTTAGGAATGCAACTTTCCTTGAAGAATAATATGTCTACAAGGAACGAAGTTGCACAGAGATAGAACTTGAAGAAATTCAAGAATCGCGAGATAACATAGAGGTTGAATCCTTGACGAATGACCAAGGCAAGAATTCAGTGAGAGTATTTGGCGAAGATTGGGTACTTCAAGTATGCCCTTCTCCCAGTGGGAGTGTTACGAGGAACAATACAAAAATGCAAGATCCTCCTACACAACCTTTGGGAGTAGATGCAATGGTTGCACCTCCTCCCATTTAGGAAATACATGAAAATGATATTCCTGAAAGCTCTCAAGTTGGTGGATTAACCAACACACAAGAACCCTCTCACAATTAGAACATATCAAGCACTGAACTGAAAAACAATCAACTTTGTAGGTTCACTAGGACTCATCGTCCTCCTGAAAGACTAAATCTACTTGGGGAAATACACAGTGAGATAGATATTCCTGATGACGATGAGCCTACAACTTATAGCGAAGCAATGTTGGACATTGATTCGAAGAGATGGCAAAAAACCATGAAATCCGAGATGAAATCTATATAAATCAATCAAGTGTGGAACTTGGTTGATTTGCCAAGTGGGGTTAAACCCATAGGATGCAAATGAGTCTTCAAGAAGAAGATTGATGTATTTGGCAAGGTACACACTTATAAAGCAAGGTTGGTGGCTAAAAGTTATAATCAATGACATGGGGTCGATTATGATGAAACATTTTCACATGTTGCTAAGATTAAGTCCCTTCGGATTTTGCTTGCAATAGATGCATATTATGATTATGATATTTGGCAGATGAACGTCAAAACTGCTTTCCTTAATGGTAATCTAATTGAGGAAGTGTATATGAAACAACCTAAGGGTTTTTCATCTGAGTCCAAGCCAAATGTTGTATGCAAGCTACATAAGTTCATTTATGAGCTTAAGCAAGACTCAATGAGTTGGAACATTTGTTTTTACAAGGCTATCAAGTCATTTGATTTCTTCAAAAGCAAATAGGATCCTTGTGTTTATAGTAAACGCAAGGATGTGAGTATTGTCTTCATATTATATATGTGGACGACATATTGATAATGAAAGATAATAAGTGTTGACACCCAATTTTGACCCTCCCGTCCAGTCATTAACTATAAAATTAGACTAATTTTGTAAAATAATTTTTTATGATTTTTTATAACAAAATGCAGCGATAAAATATAAATACAGGCATAAATAAATAATTTAATAATGGCATCGCGTCTTACGTAGAGTTTTAAACACTTAGAGTCGCATTAACTAACTTTAAGCTTTGTCGTAATTCTTAAATAATTAATAAATGCATAAAATAAATAATTTAGCGATAACGTCGTGTCTGGTAGCATAGCCGCATTTATTAGTAATCATTTGTAATTTAAAATCAATTTTAATCTAATACGTGCATTTAATAGCGTCGCATTTAAAAAGCTTTAAACAATTCTTAAATATCATACTTGCATTTAGCATTTAAATAATTTAACATAAACTCAATGCAATTTTAATTTAACTTCGCAATAATGCACAATGATAAAATTTTAAATAATAGCGCCGCATTCTTAAATATTAAGCACTAATTGAATAACACACCCGCATTTATTTTATAACAATTAGATTAATGAAGCACCTAATTATTTTAATCACATTTGTTAATTTAAGTTATCACTAATTAATTAATACACTTGCCTAGAATTAATTAGCTAATTAATTAACTAGCCTAAAAACTAATTAAACTCCTAGATTTTAATACTACCCTAACTAATACCTAGAATTAATACCCAATACCTAATTAAATACTAACTACCTTTAATTAATTAAAAACTAACCTAAAAACTAATACCCAACCCCCGAAAGCCCAACACCCGCGAGCCCAAAGCCCCCTCAGCCCTTTAACCCCCGTCCCTGTCGACAAAACCGAGGGAAACAAAAGAAAAAAAAAAACCTAAATCTCACTCATTAAAATCCTCCCACTTTTCCATTACCTTAACAAATCATATAAGACATTAATACCAATCTGGCAGTAATCTCTCCAAATCAGGCAGTAAATCACCCCTAAAATCAGTCCAAATCTCCTTCAAATCAGCTCAAAATTACCATCGAAGGTTTACCAAGTTTAGAACAAGAGATTGAGACTATAAAATGAGCCTTTTCACCATTCAATTAGGAACATTGAGGGGGTTATGGAAAGGAAACCCAAATGGGCATCGGTTTAGGCATACAAAAATCGAAAGAATAGAAAACCCCAAACCCTTTCTTTTGTAAGACTCTCGATCTCCGGGATCTAAAAGGAAATTCGGATTAGGAGCAAAATGACAAACATCGTTCCTCAAATCGCATCGCGACAGTGGATCGGCGAGAAGGTAAACTCAAATTACTCCGTTTAGTATTGTTTGTGATTACACGTGTATTTATTCATTCACATTGCCGCCATCGTTAAAGTTATATGTTGAGCTTATCGAGGCCCAAACACGCTGGTCGTATACTCTATGCCTTTAGGCATTTGTTGTGTTCTATGTCAAACTAGTTGACTTGCCATATATTCGTAACGTCATGTCCTCACCGTGTGCTATGCCAAATGAATAACGTGGTGTGGTTTTTAGTTTGGTTTGATTTTGGTCCCTTCATAATGTCTTCCATGTTTCAATAAGTCATGTATTCTTACGTTGTGAATCCAGAGTAGTAAGAAAGAAAACACGATAGAAGGTTTCGTGTGTTTAGGTGTTAATTTCTATGTATGTGTCTCATTTTGTTAGAGCTGATGAAAATATGGAAATCTGCTCTTATTGAATGTCTATGATGGTTAATGTGCCGATTAATTAATATCGTTTTATCTTCGTGTTGGTTAAGACCATACCTGGATTGGATCTCAATTATCATGTGCGATTAGGCTTATTGTAATGAAAATTGAGGAAAATTTGTTCTCGTGGGTGCCAAGAATGGCAGGAAAATTGTTTGCATCTATTTGTGTGTCCATATTGTCTTTGTTGTTTTGTTTGTGATTTAAGTTTCCTTGTTAAAATTATAGCTGCATTTGTCAAAACACATGTAGGATCATGTAGTGAGATATATATAGGCTGTGGTTGATGTGGGAATTGTTTTAGCAAACAGAGGGACCTGGAAGGGGCCTGAACTCGAGATGTCCATTCCATGACAAGCCAGGTCCATTGTTTACTGTGGTTGTTGATTCTGGCCTCTACAATCATGCATTTTGGATTGTTGTGGTTAATAATTGTACATCAATAGAAGAGCATGATCATTTCCTAGTTAAAAATATTATATGTGAGCATGTTTGTGGCATTTGCTAAGTCTGGATAGTGAGGATCCCTCATATTTTTATGGTGTTCATAACATAAAGAAAATCTGTTTATTATGCCGGCACTGGTGTGGTATGTCTAGTTCGAACCCTAGTAAGGCATCTAAATGTATTGTCATCAAAGGGGAATTATTTTGACTAAACTGTTTTTTTAATAAATACAAATTTTATAAACAAGATATGAGGGATTTGAAGTTGGTGTCTTTGTTGTGGCGTGTTTTGAGTTTATATTATTTATTTGGGTTCTCAACGCACCCGATATATTTGCCTAGTTTCAGGGATATTAAATGCATACATGGTGAAATGTAACCCATATGTGTCAATTTTTGGGCCAATGTCTATTTATTATGTTTGGTAAAATTGTGGATATGTACTAATCCTTATCATTTTTTTTTTACATGAAATGAAATGAAGAGTCTCACGAGACTCATCACGAGCTACTTCAAATGGCAACCCGCGTCTATGTACATTCATCCGCATTCTCGCTTCAGAAATTCCCTAAACAAAATAGTACAAGATGACGTCGTCATCCATCTCAACTCCTCCTACTCGTTAAATCTCGTTGCCTCATTTTATGTCTTTATTTGTTATTGCAATTTTATTATCTTAATATTGTAATTAATCTGATACATGACTCTATTAGTCGTCGAATAGATTGGGAGGGTAATTTAAAAATATAAATCCATTTTATTATTTGTCTTAGGTTCAACACATAGGTCGAGATTAAAAAAAAAAACAATTTAACCACTCTTTATTTATATTTCATATCATGTGATTAAGACTATTTTTACTAAACCCATAACAAAAGAAATATTTTTTCCTCATACTCGTTATTAACATTATATAATTTATCATTTTCCTATTATCAATAAGCACTTTAGATATCAGGACATATATATATATATTAGTTAAAAATCAATTTGGCAAATACAAGTACTGTTTTCAATAAACCAATCTTATACTTTTATAAACCATGTCTACTTTATGTTTATTTTGTCCAAATCCGACTTTTGAGTTATATTTCACACTATTGCTATACGATGTGTATTTTTTAAACTTTACATAAACAAATCTTACAACTCCCTTATGTTTGTCAAAAATACATCCTTTTTTATATACTTGCAATATCTTTTGACTTAAATATCTCCAAACATGCATTTTTTCTAATACAATAATTAACCTAGGTTTGAACGGACAAGTTAAGCGGGTCCTTTAGGGTGCCTAACCCCTTCCCTTTAGGATAATAAAGAACCCTTACCCAGAATCTCATTAAGTCTAGCAGACCATTAAATGGAGTTAATGTTTACTTTAAACTAGTTAACATTTAGGTGTCCTAATTCACCCAAAATAATTAGGTGGCGACTCCGCGAACCCTTTAGCATTTTTAATATTTTAAACACTTCTTTAACTTTCTTTTAACATTTTAGCATTCTTTTAAAAAACATCTTAGCTTTTATTTTATTTTCTAACCTTTTATTTGAGCAGGAGTTTAGAAAATAAAGATTTTAGGTTCTTAACCACGGACCTAGGGCTATTATTTGGCGATTATTTTGCATTTAATTTTTGTGTATTGTATTTTGTTTATTTTTGCTACTGCTTTCCCTAAAGCGGCATTCCGCTCATATCTCTTCCATTGGAAAATTCACACAACACACACACTACATGCGAGGTGCATCAAAGAAAATTCTTTCTTCAAAATCCAAATTTAGAGAGTTGGTAATATCGTGGAGTGCGTCAGCAGGTGGCGTAGCCTTCTCACTCGAGTTGTCGCTCGGGAACTCGTCTAGGAAAGCCAAATCTTAGCAAACTTAAGATGAGCTATACCACCCTTATTTTAGGGCATGTGCATTTACCTTAGGGCATCGACCAATTAGGAAGACACCAAACTTGTCGGGTTTCTCAACCCAAACGACCAAAGATATTATGTGTAGCGTGGCAATGACAAATCCAAACCCAATCATGACACTGAAATTGGGAAAGTGCGTCGTTTGGTCGCCATTTCCAACAAAGGCATTATAGTTGGGCGACTTGGACAAATTTATCATAATCTCGCATATCCGGCGTTTAGGCCTACCGGCATAAAGAGGTCCCAAACATGTTAGAACACGCACTTGATTTGCAATTTGCTTATTTGTATATATTGCCTTTTGCATATTATACTAATTTGGTTTCATTTGTTAAAGGTTTATTTTTGCCTAGCTTATTCCCAAAAGGTTGATTCGCGTTGACTAAGAAGCACAATCATCCAATGACTAATCCGCGAAACAACTTAGGACTCATCCCGTTCATGTAGAGGATGCGAGGCGTCGAAACACCATGATCAACACCTCGCCACACTATTGCGGCAAATGGAAATCAGAAATAGAAAGGCTCCGAAACATCACAAACCTGACTATTAGATTGAATGCACCACTCCAAGAGCAAGGGACAAATGCAATCGTATCACAAGCCCCTGATCCTCCACTTCCCCAAAGCTCCCAGAGGCCACACCAAAATGTCACTCGCTTGGTCAATTTGCAAACCGACCTCCAAAATGATCCGTTCACTCTATACACATCTCAACCTCCACCTACTTATATCTCCCCACTCAACCCAAATTGCCAAGCCACCCAATACGAGCAGATAGCACACAAACAATATGAGGGATTAGCACATCCGACCGAAAGCCAACCATTTATATCAATACAAGGAAATGGATGAAAATGTGGCAAAAGAAATTCGAAAGAAGCATTCAAAAACATTCGGATGAACAAGGGGAGGAGGTTTAGAATATGAAGACTTATGCACGTTGAATTACATGGGTACAAAGTGCCCAAATTTGACATGTTTGATGGAAAGGGAATCCTCGAGCTCATCTAAGGTCATATTGCGATAAATTGATTGGGGTTGGTAAAAATCAAGCAATCATCATATTCATCGTGAGTCTAACGATTGGTACACATGCCAAGACCTGAAAATGGGGCGGTTGGAACGCCATGGCACAAGATTTCATGGATAGATTCGGGTTCAACGATTTTATCTTATGAAACTTGAAAAGAAATCTGAAACTTAGAATGTTCAACCTGGCGAAATGACCACCTTGTTGTTAAAAGACGCGACATATTATGAAAGAATGATCGTGTAATTGGGCGAAGTTTTGCGAAGTCGTAAGAATGGGCGACCGTGGAAGGCATTAAGACAGCAGGATTACAACTTAGCGACCTACAAATTCCATCGGAGGAGAAGAGAACAACATCGATATCAAAGCCCACCGCCTTCAAAACACTCAAAATCCCATATTATCCGCCACCCATATCCTGTTTACCATACCCAACGATATCCAAAATACTCACCACAATCACGAACCCGCTCGAGCGGACTGAAAGAAAACCGACAAAACCTATACACCTTTAGCCGAACCCATAGCCCAAGTGTGAATACTCCATCCAATTCCCGAAATACCGCCTACCTCGATAAAACTAAACATTGCATACCACTCCGGAAATTGTTATACCTAGAGTTAATCGAGGAGGAGTCATTGGTGAAAGATGGTCCTTTAAATGCAAACAATAACTTGGGTTATGAAGATGCCCATGTTAGCATGATAGCTGAAAATGAAGAAGAAGCGGACTACTACGGTAAAGGAAGAAAGTTGAATCGTCCACGAGAAAAGGTTGCTCGAGATTGTTTAACTATTGAATAGGTCATTCGTCTAGAGATGGTCTGGCGAAGACTCACCATCAAGACACAAAGCGAAGAAGTGGACTAAATAGTTAGTCTAATGCATTTTGCCCTTTATTTGTAATTGAACTACGTTCGACTGATTCGCGGATCGTGGCGCCACATCGCCTCGGTCAGAAATTTTTAATTTCACCCAATATTCGCTTGTAATGAACTACGTCATGACCGATTCGGATACGTGGCGCCTAAATCCGGCCACACCGTTAGGAAACTTTCCTTCGTTCTAAAATAACAAGAATGCACATAACATACAAGCAACTCCATTGAGACCGCCAAACACCCTTTTCAAGCGGGACAAGGTAGGAAACGGGGTTATGAGTCCCAAACAAAGCAGACGTCAGTCAAAACTACAAAGTCAACGCGAATCAACCGCCTCAAACTCACAAATTTTTCTTTAGTCCTTCATATTAGCGAAGGTACAACAAAGTTCTTCATATTAGTAAAAATATGACAAAATTCTTACATCAACAATCGAGTTCAAATCCCGCAACAAATTATAAGCATCGGGCCTGAGTCAAATGGTACAAACGCACCACAAAGACATCATCACAACAAAGGCATCTCTAGCATGTCCGCCAAGGACAACACCTCGATCCACAACACCATATCATACGGGAAGACATCCTTATTCACATAATTGCATTTCTCGTATATTTATCATTTTGTTTTTACTTATACACTAATTTTTCTCAAGCTCATTATAGCATCAACAACACGTCCAAAAACGGCGCCACGTCGAAAGCGACGTCGAGTCCGACTCGCGACTCGGTCAAGCGACTCGGTCAAAAGCGACACCACGGCCAAAAACGACGCCGAGTCAAGCGACTCCGACTCACGACGCCACGTCCAAAAACGACATCGAGTCGGCGACTCGGTCCGAAAGCGACTCGACGCCACGCCCAAAAACGACGCTAAGTCCGAAACGACGCCACGTCCAAAACGACTCTAAGTCCGAAACGACACCACGCCCAAAACGGCGCCGAGTCAGCGACTCAGTCGGAACGACTCGCCCAAACGACGCCACGTCCGACAAGCGCGGCGACAAGTCCGACTCGAAGTCCAAAACGGCGCCAAGTCCGCCATCATCAACATATCACATCTACGCAGGACGATTTTCTGTTCTCAGCGCATTTTCCTCATTTTATGCTTTATTATTATTATGTCTTAGCGATTATGCACTAACTCCTTCGAGCTTTAGTCATCCGCATTCACAATCGCAACACGTCCGTGCAAGGGCGAAATCAATTGCATCAACCATCACATTTTTGCGGGATAACCGTTTACTCAGTTGCATTACTTTTAAAATTATGCATCATCATTTTTTATGCACTAACCGCTTGCTCAAGTCTTAACGTGGATTTTCTCTTGGGCAATCAGCTTGGCAGTCCACTCGCTCACACCACCATAGAACCATAAGCCATAGCTTATTTTCTTTTACTTTTTGCACGTAACCGGTGTCGCCATAACTCGACGTGTTTTGACCATGGTAACGGTCGTCATAACTCGACCTTGAAATTTTCAGTCCGCTTAGCCCGCTATTATTTTGACCATGGTATCGGTGTCGTCATAACTTTGATTTTAACATTTTTGCAGTGCGAAGATCGAGACAAAATTGGCTGTAGTCAACGTCTTTGTCGAAGATTCTTCCATCATCTCCATACAAAGGACACCCAATTTTGACCCTCCCGTCCAGTCATTAACTATAAAATTAGACTAATTTTGTAAAATAATTTTTTATGATTTTTTATAACAAAATGCAGCGATAAAATATAAATACAGGCATAAATAAATAATTTAATAATGGCATCGCGTCTTACGTAGAGTTTTAAACACTTAGAGTCCCGCGCCCGCATTAACTAACTTTAAGCTTTGTCGTAATTCTTAAATAATTAATAAATGCATAAAATAAATAATTTAGCGATAACGGTAGCATAGCCGCATTTATTAGTAATCATTTGTAATTTAAAATCAATTTTAATCTAATACGTGCATTTAATAGCGTCGCATTTAAAAAGCTTTAAACAATTCTTAAATATCATACTTGCATTTAGCATTTAAATAATTTAACATAAACTCAATGCAATTTTAATTTAACAATAATGCACAATGATAAAATTTTAAATAATAGCTTCTTAAATATTAAGCACTAATTGAATAACACACGCATTTATTTTATAACAATTAGATTAATGAAGCACCTAATTATTTTAATCACGTTTGTTAATTTAAGTTATCACTAATTAATTAATACACTTTAGAATTAATTAGCTAATTAATTAACTAGCCTAAAAACTAATTAAACTCCTAGATTTTAATACTACCCTAACTAATACCTAGAATTAATACCCAATACCTAATTAAATACTAACTACCCACTTTAATACTTCAATTAAAAACTAACCTAAAAACTAATACCCAACCCCGAAAGCCCAACACTGCGAGCCCAAAGCCTTTAACCGGAAACAAAAGAAAAAAACCTAAATCTCACTGTTATTCGATTTGAAAATCCGCTCCCTTACCTTCTCCCACTCCTTTTCCATTACCTTAACAAATCATATAAGACATTAATACGAATCTCCAAATCATCACCCCTAAAATCAGTCCAAATCTCCTTCAAATCAGCTCAAAATTACCATCGAAGGTTTACCAAGTTTAGAACAAGAGATTGAGACTATAAAATGAGCCTTTTCACCATTCAATTAAGGGGGTCGGGGGGCAGAACATTGAGGGGGGGGTTATGGAAAGGAAACCCGAAATCTGGGCATCAGTTTAGGCATACAAAAAATCAGCAAAGAATAGAAAACCCCAAACCCTTTCTTTTGTAAGACTCTCGATCTCCAGGATCTAAAAGGAAATTAGGATTAGGAGAAAAAATGACAAACATCGATTCCTCAAATCGCATCGCAACCGAAGTGGATCGGCGACTTGATTGTGTGGGAGAAGGTAAACTCAAATTACTCTCGATTCGTTTTTGTTTGTGATTACACGTGTATTTATTCATTCACATTTGTGAGACATGAAGATGACGCTGGCCATCGTTAAAGTTATATGTTGATCTGTTTATTGAGGCCCAAACATGCTGGGTCGTATACTCTATGCCCTTTAGGCATTTGTTGTGTTCTATGTCAAACTAGTTGACTTGCCATATATTCTGTAACGTCATGTCCTCACGCTATGCCAAATGAATAACGTGGTGTGGTTCATTAGTTTGGTTTCTGATTTTGTCCTTCATATCGGTTGTAGCATGTCTTCCATGTTTCAATAAGTCATGTATTCTTACGTCCTATGTTGGCGGTTTGTGAATCCAGAGTAGTAAGAAAGAAAACACGATAGAAGGTTTCGTGTGTTTAGGTGTTAATTTCTATGTATGTGTCTCATTTTGTTAGAGCTGATGAAAATATGGAAATCTGCTCTTATTGAATGTCTATGATGGTTAATGTGCCGATTAATTAATATCGTTTTATCTTCGTGTTGGTTAAGACCATACCTGGATTGGATCTCAATTATCATGTGCGATTAGGCTTATTGTAATGAAAATTGAGGAAAATTTGTTCGGTGCAAGAATGGCGGGGAAAATTGTTTGCATCTATTTGTGTGTCCATATTGTCTTTGTTGTTTTGTTTGTGATTTAAGTTTCCTTGTTAAAATTATAGCTGCATTTGTCAAAACACATGTAGGATCATGTAGTGAGATATATATAGGCTGTGGTTGATGTGGGAATTGTTTTAGCAAACAGAGGGACCTGGAAGGGGCCTGAACTCGAGATGTCCATTCCATGACAAGCGTGTCCATTGTCGTGGTTGTTGATTGCCTCTACAATCATGCATTTTGGATTGTTGTGGTTAATAATTGTACATCAATAGAAGATGATGATTTCCTAGTTAAATATATTATATGTGAGCATGTTTGTGGCATTTGCTAAGTCTGGATAGTGAGGATCCCTCATATTTTTATGGTGTTCATAACATAAAGAAAATCTGTTTATTATGCCGGCACTGGTGTGGTATGTCTAGTTCGAACCCTAGTAAGGCATCTAAATGTATTGTCATCAACGGGGAATTATTTTGACTAATTTTTTTAATAAATACAAATTTTATAAACAAGCGGGTCTAGGATATGAGGATTTGAAGTTGGTGTCTTGTTTGTTGTGGCGTGTTTTGAGTTTATATTATTTATTTGGGTTCTCAGCGATATATTTGCCTAGTTTAGGATATTAAATGCATACATGGTGAAATGTAACCCATATGTGTCAATTTTTGGGCCAATGTCTATTTATTATGTTTGGTAAAATTGTGGATATGTACTAATCCTTATCATTTTTTTTTTACATGAAATGCACCGGAGCAAAATGAAGAGTCTCACGGCGAGACTCATCACGAGCTACTTCAAATGGCAACCCGCGTCTATGTACATTCATCCGCATTCTCGCTTGAAATTCCCTAAACAAAATAGTACAAGATGGCGTCATCCATCTCAACTCCTCCTACTCGTTAAATCTCGTTGCCTCATTTTATGTCTTTATTTGTTATTGCAATTTTATTATCTTAATATTGTAGTGTCGATACATGACTCTATTAGTCGTCGAATAGATTGGGAGGGTAATTTAAAAATATAAATCCATTTTATTATTTGTCTTAGGTTCAACACATAGGTCGAGATTAAAAAAAAAAACAATTTAACCACTCTTTATTTATATTTCATATCATGTGATTAAGACTATTTTTACTAAACCCATAACAAAAGAAATATTTTTTCCTCATACTCGTTATTAACATTATATAATTTATCATTTTCCTATTATCAATAAGCACTTTAGATATCAGGACATATATATATATATTAGTTAAAAATCAATTTGGCAAATACAAGTACTGTTTTCAATAAACCAATCTTATACTTTTATAAACCATGTCTACTTTATGTTTATTTTGTCCAAATCCGACTTTTGAGTTATATTTCACACTATTGCTATACGATGTGTATTTTTTAAACTTTACATAAACAAATCTTACAACTCCCTTATGTTTGTCAAAAATACATCCTTTTTTATATACTTGCAATATCTTTTGACTTAAATATCTCCAAACATGCATTTTTTCTAATACAATAATTAACCTAGGTTTGAACGGACAACCGCAAGTTAGCGGGTCCTTTAGGGTGCCTAACCCCTTCCCTTTAGGATAATAAAGAACCCTTACCCAGAATCTCATTAAGTCTAGCAGACCATTAAATGGAGTTAATGTTTACTTTAAACTAGTTAACATTTAGGTGTCCTAATTCACCCAAAATAATTAGGTGGCGACTCCGCGAACCCTTTAGCATTTTTAATATTTTAAACACTTCTTTAACTTTCTTTTAACATTTTAGCATTCTTTTAAAAAACATCTTAGCTTTTATTTTATTTTCTAACCTTTTATTTGAGCAGGAGTTTAGAAAATAAAGCCGCGGCCGAAAAAGGGCGCGACAATAAGACTCTCTTGCAGTAAGTCAAAGAGTGGTTGTCACAGTCAGTCTACATAGACAAAGTGCTTAGACATTTTTCTATGAATAATTCTAAGAAAGGCATGCTACCTATGGGTCAAGGTATCAAGTTATCTAAGAAGGATAATACATCTAATGTTGTAGAACTTGAGTGCATGAAGAGGATCTCATATGTTTCGGCTATAGGATCGATCATGTATGACATGACCTGTACTAGGCCAGATGTGGCCTTTGCACTTAGTATGACTTGCAAATTCAAGAGAATCCTGGAGAAGAACACTGGAAAGAAATCAAGAGTATTCTTAAGTATCTCAGACGAACTAAAGATTACTTCTTGGTCTATGGTGGAGAAGAAAAGCTAGTTGCTACTGGGTACACTGATGCTAGCTTCCAGACGGATCTTGATGACTTCAAATCTCAGTCTGGATACACGTTCATTTTCAATGGTGGAGCAGTGAGTTGTAAAAGTTCCAAACAAGCTACAACTGTTGATTCGACAACAGAAGTTGAGTACATTGCTGGATCGGAAGCTGGTAAAGAAATTGTCGCATTTTCTAAGTTCCTTAAAGAACTAGGGGTAGTTCCGAGTATACATGTCTAACGGTCCGGGTTGACCCAGAACCGGACCGGTCGACCCGGAACCGGACCGGTCGACCCGGAATCAGACCGGTCAACCCCGACCCACACGGGTTATAAAAAAATCGGTAAGACAATCCGGTCCAGACCGGTAATGTCAAAAAATTAAAAATTAAAAATTAAAAATAAAAGGGTTGTTGGCAACGGTAATAATACCGTTGGGAAGAGGGGACTGGGGCTGGGGGGGTTGCCAATGGTCTAAATGGTCGTTTGCTCTTTGTTTTTTGTTTTGTGTTTATTATTTTTATTATTTATTGATTATATTTTTACCCTTTAAAAAATTTATAAATACTCTATATTCTTCTTATTTTTATTACACAATTATTACTACAATTCTCATACTCTCTATTATCTATTCTCAAGTTATTATTATTATTATTATTATTAATTTCAAAATTCAAAGTAGCAAGACGGAAGATTTCGAGCTTCGAGTTTCACTTTCAATTGAATTCTGAATCCCGAAGTTTGGTACACTCGTTTCATTCTCTAATTATTTTATTAAATTGTCATATTTATTTTTTGATTAATTAAATTAAAATTAAAATTAAATATTTTATAATGGATAAATGTAAATCTATTTCAAGGGGTACAAAATCTAAAGGTTATTCATCATCTAATCAAAATATAGATTATGATCAAATGCAAGAAGATTTTGAAATAGAAGATAATGAATATGATAATGTTCATATAGATAATATTGTTGAAACTGAAACTCATACACCTACTAGTGTGTCTTCTGTCAATGTTAGTACTACTAGTCGTAGACCTCCTTTACCAGTAGTAACGAGTAGGAGAATAAGGAGTAAAGTGTGAAACTTTTATGATAGAATTGGGGACACTAATATAGTTAGATGTAATATTTGTGGGCAAATTTATAAACATAAGAGAAGGGTAATGACGGGGGGACGGACACTATAGTTAGGCATGTAGAGAAAGTTCATCCAACGCAGAGAAAGGGTAATGACGGGGGGACGGGCACTATAGTTAGGCATGTAGAGAAAGTTCATCCAACGCACTGGTCAACAATAAATTAAGTATAAAATATAAAGTTGCAGTTACATTATTTGATAACAACTACTCTCCTACTAATCTTCGTTCTAGTTTTGCTTATGTTCTGTGTCTACATCTGCAGGATTCAATGAAGACGATGATAATGAATATAGATATATGGAGCACTTTTACAACAACACAAGTTGCGGCGGAACCGCGAAAGCGGGATTGGAATGAATATTCCACATTTAGCGGCTATGGATCCACAACAATTCAATGAACCTATAAATTATGAAGAACTTGTTAGAAAGATGCATAATATATAAATAAAATTATTATTACTTCATTATGTACTCTTTTTAACATTATGAATAATGAAAGTTCGAAAGTTTACATCTTATCATTAGTTTTTATTTTATTATTTCTTTAGTTGTTAACTTATAAGTCATGTTTACTAATTTAATAAATTAATAAAAGTATAACTACAATATAAACTATAACAGTATAAAGTATAAAGTAATAAACTATAAAATACAAAGTTAACTTTAAATTTTAAAGTATAAAACTATATTATATTAATATTACATATTTAATTTACATTTTCAAATTTTTTTAAAAAAAATCCGGTCCGACGGGTTCAACCCGGAACCGCACAGATCGACCGAAAATCTGGTACTGAACTGGACCGGTAAGTCCGGCAAGAAAGTAATCCGGACGATGCCAGGTCGAAGCAGTTCAACGGTAAGTCTGCCGTCGGGCCGATCGTCCGACAAGCGGTATAGTTCCGAGTGTCAGTTGTCCAATAATTATTTATTGTGACAACACTGGTGCGATTGCACAGGCTAAGGAACTAAGATCAACAAACCGAAATAAGCATGTACCAAGAAAGTATCACATACTCAGGGAGATGGTGGAGACTGTAGAGATTAGATTAGACTATGTTCCCACTGACGATAATCTAGCTGACCCATTCACTAAACCATTGAGCTTAGTTAAGCATAATGATCATTTGAGAATATGGGCATTAGATATGTTGGAGATTGGCTCTATGTCAAGTGGGAGATTGAAAGTATATTAATGTCCTAGAGACAATCTGTATTAGGACAAATGTACTTTATACACATTCGTATTATTATTAATGGAAATTGATATTTTGGCATTTGCAATTACTGAATTATTAGTTGATTGTTTGTAATATTCTATAATATGCATCCCTAGAGGTTATATTGTTATTAATAGTGTGAGATATTAATATTATAACATAACTCTTAAAATAGCCTCGAGTAATGATAATCGAGAATGAGATATCGATGATATGTGATAAGTCGACATGTGGTCTACATCACATCCTTAGAGGATGTAGTATGTCTCACCTGCTATGAGTAATGGCTACTCGTGATGGACACATGAATACTTTGGAAGTATTGGTATACCCTGCTGATATACTATTTGTTGTACATGTCTAATGTATGATCATCATGTGGGATATAGAAGTCCTTAGACTTGAGGTCGATACGCACCTTGTTTACAGAGTAATATATTTTGATCCTGTCTAAGCTCAAATGTCTTATAGATTGAGATACGACTTGTATTGGGTACATTACAATGAGAATTAAAGGTGGTAGTTGAGCCAAGATTATGATTCATTCCTCGAATGTATATTTGAGAGAACACTCAGTTTCTCAGTGATATTAGGTTGACTAAGTCGTTGGCCAATGCAATAGACATATCTAGAATATGGTCTTGTTGTCAACCAATATAGATGAGATATAATGGTCAAGCCATTTGGATAGACACTTGGCAAATCCTAAGCTTGATCGTGTGCGTCGTGAATGAAAGAATTTTATCTTTCCACATAGAGGTTCAGTTTACCAGATTTGTGTAAATATACTTCACATATTGAGTTTGTCTTCTGGCGCTGTGTCGGAGTTCTGTGTAGACCCTAATATGATTAGTGTCGATATGTGAAGGCTTGTAGGATAACACTATGTCAATTGTTCTTTCGATCTAAAATATAATGAGAGAACATAAATGCTCGATTTATAGTCGAGATATTTGAATGAATAATGATTATTTAATTAAGTCGAAATTGAATTTCAATTTAATTAAAATGAAAACGAGACGACGTCCCACACTAGACGTCGAGGGCCGCGACGTCTCCTATTTGGGTCGCGGCTCCGCCAAGGCAGTGGGCCAGTCTGATTGACCCATTGCACCTCATTTTTTGGGCCTGTCCCATGAGAAATCCTAGCTGCGTTTTTAAACCTAAAACGCAGCTATAAATAGAGGGCTTCTATTCATTATTCAACACAAGATTATTCATATATTATTTGAAGTCTTAGAGACCTAGAATTAAACCATCTCTTGAACGTCTGTCGAATTTCCTAGATGTTCTAAGGAGGTATACATCGGAGTTCTTGGAACTTGCTGTCAAGGATCAATTGCGTGCGCACCCTCGAATATTACTAAAAGACTCTAGAGTTTCCAAACCGTAAGTCTTCTATCGAAATATTACGGTTAAATACATGTTATGTATTTACATGTTTTATATTACTACATAATCGTCCTACAGTTCGTCGCTTGTTGAATTTGAAACATAAATTTTTCAAATTTTGCTGCGTACACGAACCCAACAAAATCCCAATATTTTTATACGTTGAAGCTAATAATAGATTTGGAAATTTTTTAATTGTTTTTTAGATTTGGCAGGCAAAAAAATTCTATGAAGTGACAGCAAATAGCGGATATTTTTAACCATCCGCGAATTACTTTTTCAATCTCCGCAAATTACCGGATTTTTTGTAGTATATACTGCCAAAAGTGTAAAAAATTGAAGACAAATTTAAATCTATCTACCTTAATCTCATTTTTCTTCTTCTAAGAAAATTGTTTAGAAAAGTTTTAATAATATTAAGCCATATTAGCATAACATCAGAACTTTTGAGCCATAAGCAAATAAATTATTTGATTTTTCTCTAATTTAGTTTAAACATATTTTGCCTTGCAATTGTTCCTAATACATTTTTTTGACTTTGTTCTTCAGACTATTTACAGAGGAGAATTCCATTATTTTTTGTTTATATATATTAACTATTTTAGCTCATTTATTTTTTACTTTTATGCACTCTAACAATTCTTTCTTTAGTACGAGAAGAAACAAGGAATCCTCCTTTTTAGTTTGCTGCAGCTCTGAATATATCATATTGACATGTTATGCCTTACCATTATATGAGGTGCAAAGTTAAAACTAAGGAAGTCTAGTGGGCCGGGTCGGCCTGATCCCAACCCGTCTCGATACCTATCTCGCTTCGATCTTCCTTAAAAAAATAAACAGTATCGGGGTTTGAACTCGAGACGGGACCAGGGCTCGTCCCACCCGTCCCGATCCTGATCTGACCCGCCCCATTCCGACCCCCTCCTCTTTGTAAAAATAGTCGTTGCACAACCATTTTTTATTTTAGTCGTTGTGCAACGGGTATAACAACTAAAATGCCTCCCCCTACCCATTAATATTTATTTTTAACCCCTAAGTTAGTATATTTACACTTTAACCTTATTTCTCAACTATAAATACTTCAATTTCCTCTTCATATTTCTCACAATTCTTCATATCATCTCTCTATATATCTCTTTATAACTCTACATTGCCTACTAAATTTTATAATTTATTTGCTAATTTATATCAAAGTTCAAAAATTGAGAGTGAAGTTGACAACTAGCTTGAGGATCATCCATCGAGCAAAGTTTTAATTTTCAACCTCGATTACACGTCGACGTTACGTCAGCATTTTGTACCTTCGTTCCTTCTTTAAATTATTATTGTTACTTAATTTTAATTATCGCACTTAATTTCATTTACTTTAATTATTTATTTGCATAATTATAATGGAACGCCTTGGACGTATGATTAAGGGTAAGGGTAAAGGTGCTTCTTCTAGTAGGGGTAACAAGGGTAAGGGTACTTCTTCTAGTAATCTTATTCCTAGTCCCAATTATTTGATTGATTACACTCATATAGATGAAACTGCTTTTTTAATGATATATCATTAGATGATGAGGTATATTCTGCATTTGAATCAGACTTTAATTTTGATGATAATGTATATGACACACCCACTAGTGCACCTCAACATCAGGCTTAGACTGAGTCTCAACCTCAAACTGAAACTGGAATGTCTCATATCCCCCCTAGTATGAGTCGAGGCCCCAAACAATAAGAATTAAATTCACATGCATGATATTTTTTTGATAGGGAAAAAGAGAATCAAGTGATTAGATGTAAAATATGTCAAAATGTTTATAAACTTAAAATCGAAAAAGATCAATGTGAGACGGGGGGTTTATTGAGACAATCACAAGGTGAGCACACAACTAGGTGAAATCAATACCAGTACATCGGGTGTGTCAATGACTTTTGAGTCGGGTTCACATAGTATCCCCAACCAAGTACAAGGTCGAATTAACCCGATGACGGAGGGGAATTATAAGTCCTAAATATGATAAACACAAAGATAGGAAAAATATAGCAAAATTAGTTGCGGTGGAGGGTTTGCCTTTTGCATTTCCTTCCTCTCCTAGTTTTATTCATTACATTAGAGAAAAGTATAATCCTGCTTTTAACGGGTTTCCTAGATCAACTGTTAGAAGAGACGTTTTAAACTTTGCACATGAATGTCAACAGTATTTACGTTATACACTATATCATTTTAATGATAAAGTGACTATCACTTCTGATATAGGTCGTAGTACTAACGATAATGATTATTTAACTATTACATGTCATTGGATAGATCAGGTCTATGCAAAAACGTATATTAACATATAAATATATTTGATGATAGGCACACTGGATCTTTTATTGCAAGAAATATTCATTAAATTTGTGAATATTATGAAAATACTGATAAAATTATGAATGTTACATTAGATAATGCTACTGCTAATGATTATGCTGTAAACCTTTTAAAAATTTGATTTATCCCATCTTTTCCCAATATTTTTCGTATTAGATGTGCATGTCATATTTATAACTTAGTTGTAAAGGATGACCTCAACTTTTTAAAAATATTTTTGATAAAGTACAATTTGCTATGAACTTTATTTTTAAAGGTAATTAAATACACAGACACAAAGAGTATAATTTTTTTTGTCATGATTGTGGACTACCTTATAGCAAAAATTCAGAAGAAGTTTCGACTAGATGAAATTCTTTATATGAACAATTACTTGTTGCTCATGATTATAAAAGACATATGACTTTACTATTTAACACTCATAATCAAAGTTCAACGGATATGCTGGTAGACGATGGTTGGAATTTTTTTTGGAACTTATTGCATTTTAGAGAAATTTTTCTAGCTACTAAAGAATGTTCTGTAATTTATTATTCTATTATTTCAATTAAGTTATTTTATATAGCTCTAATATTTTGTTACTCAATTAATATATGCAAAACCAACTTACAAGCCATCTATTAAAAATGTTTATAAAATTAAAAAAAAAAAACTATTTTCCTATTCCCTCTATATATTTTATTGGTGTTGTATAAATCCGACTATTAAAGTAGACGGTTGTAAAATACTTGTTAAAACGATTTATGAAAGCTTAGAAATACTTTCTGTTGGGTCCCGAGGGTACTACTATGGAATAATTAAAAACTAAGTAAAATAAGCTTGTATGCTAAAACACTTGCAAATGTCAGCGATAATGTCGTCTGACAGAAGTCGCAACACATCGATAAAATAGAAAAACTTAAGAGTAAAAAGCAGCGGAAATAATTGTTACACCCCGTAATTCAGGTCATGCTTATGAGAACGTACGAAAGAAATTAAGTTTTAAATTTTCGAAAGATAGGTCGACAGAATGTTTCGGACGGGTTTTTAGTCAACTTTGAGACAGTTTTTGTCTAGTGGCATTAAAAGTTCCTAGGCGTTTCAAAGGCCTAGTACGTAGTTCGTTGAGTCTAGTTCCCAACGCAACCAACCGTTCGTCGATAGGACATCGAAGGAGAAAGTTATGGAGGTGACAAGTTCAGTGCGCTGTTGAGCAGAAAAGGATTTTCGGTCATGAGCGCGGCCATGGCCGGATGCGAGGATCTGGCGGCGCGGATTTTTGAAAATCGCGGAAGTTGCAGCGCCGCGGCGCCGGCAGTGCTGAAAGTTGGCAGCGGTTTCAGTAGCCATTGCTGCCGCAGCTGCGCGCCGAGGCGGGTTCTGCGAACTGGGGAAAAATCAGCTTTTTAAAAAGAGGCCATGGGAGGGTGACAAGTGTCCCCCCCATCTGATTTTATGCATGTCCTATTTATTGACCAAGTCTTGAAGACTTGGTCATTCTTCAAAGCTCTCCCTTCTCTCTAAAATTAAATTTCCTCTCCCTTCTCTCTAGAAATTCAAGAAGAAACCAAGGCTTAGAGAAAATTTGAAAAGGTGGCAAGAAGGAAACATGTTGACAAGCTTGTAGGAGGTTTGTGGAGGTGATTGTGAAAAGGAGGCAAGTGAAATTGTTGGACTAATTTGGGTAAACTCTAAGGTAACAATCCTTTCTCTTTTTACTAGTAAATTGTGTTGCATGTGAAGAAGAAAGGACTTGTAGTTGTAAATATTGCTCTTAGATATATTGCATGTAAGGAATATGATTTGGATTTGAAAGGATTGGATAAGGATGGTATGTGAGCATGTTATAGCCAAGATACTACCTTAAACTTATTAAATTAGTTGTTATGTATTGTGGGGAAGAATTTTACACGTCCAAGTTTAGGCGTGTAATCCCCTTTGTATTGATTGGATTGTTGGGCCTTAAAAGTGGCGTTTGGATGTTGAATTCGGACCTTGAAAAGGTGGAAAAGTGTGTAGAAACAAAGGAAGTGATGTCCAATTTTCCGTAGAATAAGGAACCTTGCAATTAGAATGTTCTACGTTGAGGCTAGAAGCTAATAGACGTGTTATGGTCATTATAGGTTGACATAATACGTGTGGTATATTGGATTTAGCAAGTGGATTGACCCGAAGAGGTATGTGGAACTTTCCTATCTCTTGAGCATGAGTAGTTGTACCTATATAGTACGGTAGACGTACAAGATTTGATATCCTTTACTTGTTTTAAGTATATGATACTTGTTTCGTTTTAAAAGTATAAGTCTCTTGGATATAGGAAAAATGTAATTGACTAAGGTATAAGGTTAATATAACAACTTTATGGGAAGTTGGTTATACTAGCTTTATGGAAAGTTAAAAGGAGAGATTTACTCAAAGTAAGATAAGTAAGGACAAATGACTTGATTTATGAAAGGCAAATTGATTTTAAGGCATCAATTGCCTAAAGTTTTATATGAAAAGGAGTCATTTTTAAAAGAGTAGAAGTATGTAGTACTTGGGGTTAAATTCCCAGATTTCTTTGATTAAGATATGTTGTGTCTTAAGTAAACTAAAATGAGAGGGTATATGAACAAGACTAATAAGAAGTTAGGGGCTTTCTTAACTTATTTATGTTATGTATGATGGCCGGTTGAGTCAGGGTAAGAGTATAAATGAGGGGTAAACCCCCAAGACGTTATACCACCTTCTCCACGGTAAGAGTATAAATGAGGGGTAAACCCCCAAGACGTTATACCACCTTCTCCAGGGTAAGAGTATAAATGAGGGGTAAACCCCCAAGACGTTATACCACTTTCTCCAGGGTAAGAGTATAAATGAGAGGTAAACCCCCAAGACGTTATACCACCTTCTCCAGGGTAAGAGTATAAATGAGGGGTAAATCCCCAAGACGTTATACCACCTTCTGAGTATGATTGCGGGGTAAACCCCCAAGACATTATACCACTCCATGGATTTGATACCCATGATTTGATCGTGAGTCTCCTATTTTTATGTTGTAAGTATACTCTTATTTACTCTCATTGTTAGTAAGGCACAGTGAACTGTAATTTGATTTTCATACATGTCTTTGGCTCTGTTTTAGACTCATGATGTAATTACAGTATTTTCCAGTTTTACATACTTAGTACATATTGTGTACTGACCCCCTTCCTCGGGGGCTGCGTTCATGCCGCAGGTAGGGGTAAGCAGGTGGTGGATCCTTATTCTTAGGATCACTGATCAGGTGTCAGAAGCTCCATTTCTCCGGAGGCTTGTCTTTTTGGTACGGTTTTCCCTGAAGTTGTAGATATTATGTACATTCAGGGGTATGGCGGGGCCCTGTCCCGCCACTGTTGTTTTCCTAGAGGTCTGTAGTAACATTTGTGGTTTGGGCTGTAAAATCAAAGTTGTACTGTCTTACTTTGGTTATGTATGTTTTATGGAAGGCAGCCTTATCGGCTAGCCTGTGATGTTTATTGTCTAAACAGGTTTATGTGTTGTGTATGTTCCGCTGCTATTCTCTGATGTTTGCTTGAGAGGGGTGCCCAGGTAGGGCCCCAGTCGCGGCCCGGGGTCGGGTCGTGACAATAATAAAGAACACAAAAGTTTATATTTACATAGGTTATATATTGATATAACCTATGACGGTCAATGGCCGAAAGTATTGTATATATTTATATACAATTAAATAAATTCCTTCTTTTACAATATTACAAGATAATACAAAAGGAATTAAAAAGGTTAAGTCGCAGATGACTTATGCCGGAAAAATCTACCTAAATAGACATAGACAACATCTCATTACAATTGCTTCAATAAAGAACAAATCTAGAATCTAAGCAGCAATTATAATGTTGGGCAAAATGTTGTCAACACGCTCATGCAACACTTGTGATCCAGTTTTCTGATCGTTATATCGGAGAGCTCTCTTGATATTTTGTTTTGGTTTTTCTGGATATCGATTCACTGATGCAGCCTCTCTATTTATAGTAGAGGGTCTTCCTTGAAATGTTCATTGAATCGTTGTAGAGGTTGAGAGAAAGATGGACAGCTGATAGGATTTGTTGGAGAAGATTGTGGAGCAAAATCCTCTAACTTATTGGACTTGTTCCCCAAGTTTAGCAACTACTTGGACTTGGTCTTCCCACGTTTTTCTTCATCTCCAAAACTCCTTTCCAAGTCAAATTACCCTCGTGGTAAAAATTCCACGAGTTTAGCTCCAGTCCCGTGAAGTAAGGCAAAATTGTTATCAGAATGTTGGTCCGAATGTCATGACATTTGTTCCAACATTTTCTGATTTTAACTTAGTACTAAAAATGATGTGTTGGGGAAAATATCATAACACCAAACCCAACATTAACATTCTCCCCCTTTTTGTCTTTCTTCACAAAACTGAATCTTTTCAGTGCGAGTGACTTAACGGCAATTGTATAGACACATCTATGACTACATGAATGATCCCCCTCAACCTGTGTTAGCATATAAACAACAACATATACAAGACAATATATATGCCATTCATATATAGGATTAGATGTACCCAAATATAGTCAATTAATTTCATCCTTAAACAAAAACAACTATTAGATCGCGACATCCCAAATTTACACAGTAATCAATCATTGTTTAGTACATCCCAATTAAAAAACAGTAATCAACCATCAACAACACCAATATAGTACCAGCACACATCCCTGCATATCATGAATCTGTAGTAGCTTCCAGACATTTTCTATTTTTCCATAATTTCTGCTTGCCCCAACCTCTGTCTGGCATTCTCGGCTTCAGCTTCAGCTCTTAGTCTTGCAGCTTCAATTTCTGCTCGGAGCCTTAGTCTTGTCAACAGAACTTTCCTTCCAATTGCATATTCTCTCTGCATGACAGCATGTACAGATTCTTCTGCAACAATAGCTTCTCCACTTGTGCCTTCACCAGCTATCCTCTGCTCCCTCTGTATATGTTCCCCCTCAGCTTCTTCTCCCATTTTTTATGAAGAAAGCAGAAGTAGGAAATAGTCTCTTGCTCGAACTAGTACATCTCTAACATTATCAATTTCAGCAATTTGTAAGTTGAGTTTAGTAATCTGCTCCACTAGCAAATGTGTAGACAGTTCATACTGTCCTGGACCTGTGTTGCCTAAATGTTAGGTACATTTCTGGCAACATTTTCCGTATCTGCCTCTTTTGACCTGTGGAGGTCAATCACTCTCTCTTTGCTCTTAAGTATAGCTTTATTGACATCATAGAGTTCTGGAGCTTTTCCCAAAATATATTCTCCTAAAGGCTCTATACCTTGGCTAGTTAATATTTTGAAATCAGAAAGGGAAAAGGTAGGATATAAGTTGATTCTTTTTCAGCTAGGTTGGAAACTTGATAAAAAATTATCTTGACTATATCAACTTTGGATCCTTTACCAATTTTGAAGAGTAGGGAAGCTTGTTCAAATATGACTATAGATTCATTCAGAGAGGGTAGCCAATTGTGAATTGCTATTTTGTGGAGGGTTGAGAATAAAGCAGTGAGTTTCGATGTTGGGCATCTAGGGATCCACTTCTTAAGTATACCTCCAGTGAGGTATTCGATCATTGTATCCCTGTTTGCTGTTAATCTTTCTGTTTCTCTCACTTGCTCATAATTAAGTCACATACATTGATTTATGATTGAAGGGGTAAAATGATAAACTTTATTATAGAGATAAACTTTTCCAAATTTCTTAGAAGAGGTATCCTCTATAGCAGAGTCTAAATTTGCATAGAACAACCTTACAATCTCATCAACATAAAGTTCTTTACCAGTGACAGAGCCAAGAATATGTCTATCCTCAAGAAAGTCTACCAAACCATACTCAGAACATGAAGCAATGTCTAATTCTCTTTCCGACCTAATCACCCTATTCCTAAAATAATCCCATTTATCATGTTTGGCTTTAGAGTAGAATTTGTCTGAGAAAGCATTTACCTCACTGTCTGTATCAGACATGTTTGGTCTGTTGGAATTTGCGCTGTTTGAGGAGTTAGGAGAATGTGCTTCTTCAAAATTTTGCTGAAATGTTGCCTGAGATGTTGTGACATCTGGAGCAACACCTGGAGAAACATCTGATCTTTCTCTACGAGAGATTTATCTGAGACAAAATCTTTTCAAAGGAGTGTCATCTGGAATCTCCTAATCATCAGACGAACTTTGAGGAACGGAGATAGAGGACTCGGGTTGAGCATCTGAAACTTGTGGTTCTCTTTGATGATCAGCAGGGGTTTCTTCACACTACAAGGAATTTGTCATATACCAACGGCAGAAATCCATAAGTAAATGTCCAAAAACCGTTGGTATAGGTCATAAAATCTATACCAACGGAAGTTTAGTTCCGTCAACTTTGATTCGTTATACCAACGGCAAATTAGTCGTCGCAATAGCCTATACCTACGGCAGTTTCAATCCGTTGGACAAAATATTGGAGCTATACCAACGGCTAATGACACCTATTTAATAAATTTACTCACCACTTGTTTCCGTAGGTATAGGGCCACATTATCCGTTGATATAGGTTTGATTTCTTTTATAAATAATTTTTTTCCTCAAATAAATATTTTTTTAATAATAAAAGTTTGAGAATATTTTTTATATGCACCACACAAAATTTAAAGCAAAATAAAAGAAAAATTCAATTATATTATCAACTAACAAGTCTTACAAATATGTAAAACTTACAAGTCTTACAAACATATCAAACTATCAAAGTAATGTTAATTATAATAACCACTAAAACAACTTTTACAACAGCAAAAACACACAATACAGTAGATGAGCAAAAACCTATTTAAAATAAAAGCAGCTTCCAATCTTCCTCTCTTCCATCTTCATCAGTGTATGAATTTGGAGAATTTATTTGTTTGGGGACACTAGAAACATTTGTAGGCTATTGAAAATAAAAGAAAATAAGTTACAAACTCAACTTAATAGATGTTTTCATAATATTCGATAGTAAAATATAATATACTTGTCTTGAGGTAACTACACTTCATTTCAACAAGTTGTAGAGTTGCTTTTTTGCTTTCATCCCTCATCCTTTCTAATGATTCAACAGCTGCAGCGTTGACCTCTAACTCTAAGAGAGGGATATTGCTTTAGCTCCTGTCAATAACAAAAGGTCCAGCACATGCATTCATTTATAGCATTTAACAAAAGATAATCGTGGTAATGAGAGAATTCTTTTTGACTTTTTCATGTTGGGATCACTGAGCAAGATGTGTTATGGGGTTTATTTGCTTAACTGACCAGAATAAATTTTTAGAATCTAAATGAGAATGGCTGAGATTTATAGCATGCGTTTATTAAACCTTTCATACATCTCAAACTCAGAATAGTAATTTAAAATGGATAGCGAAACATACTGTAGTCTCACTAATTGACTTGTGAACCAGATCCTTCAGTATAGCATGAACCTGAAAAGTATTGCAGATGAAATAGTTAAAGAACTATTTTTGCTCAACTACACAAGAATGAACACATTAGGCCATTATGCACTACAAAAAAAAAAACTACCGTCACAGTTTGGATGTGACGGTTTTAAAAACCGTCACACATTATGACGGTTTTAGGCCTTTGTGACGGTTCTATTAACCGTCACAGCTTTGTGACAGCGATGTGACAGCGATGTGACGGTTCTATCAACCGTCACATGTTTTTGTGACGGTTTTTAAAATACGTTTTTTTTTAATAATATACCCGACCCGACCCGATCATTTTATTTCAAAACCCAATATCCCTAAAAAGTAAAAACTAAATCCAAATCAGATCTATACATTTCTTTTTGCCAAAGCGTGAGGTTGTCCCAAAACATAGAATGGCTTCGCGCCTCTACAGTAACTTCGCCGGAGTTTTGCCTTTTCCGGCCAACTCCGGCGGCTGTTGCCACCGAGAACACATCCATTAGACTCGTCTCAACACCAACTTCAAGTCTATACCAGTCTCTACCTTCGATTCAACCCCAACCCTCGTCGATATTAGCCCGCAAAAATCTAGACATTTTTACCCCCGACGGCGATTTGTACTTTCCGGCTAACTCCGGTCGACTCGAAGGTTGAGAGTGGTGTATTTGTGTTCATCTACCTTAGATCTATACTTTGCACCTACCCTCTTACTTCGATTCAAGTTATTTTGGGTAAACTTTCAGATCTAGTTTTCGCAAATCCCGATCTGAGTTTCCGACGTGTTCCGGAAAAGGCGAGCTTGAAAGTGGTACCAATAGATTCGTCATAGTCTCCTCTTCATTCTACACTAATTATTTGGTCTCGATTCATCCCCAACTGTTTTCTCAATATTGTGACTGCAATTGTTGTCGAGCTCAAGGTTCTGAGTTTCTAATTTCTTTGTGAGCATCATTGTTATTGTTGACTATTTTTTTTTTGCTATTTTAATCGAAATGACTTTGTGCTATTAACACTTTCATTTTAAACTTTGTCGTCCTTGTATATTAATAGGTGCAGATGGTAGATTTTATGGAGGTTTGGACATCAGTGTTGTGGAGAATGTTCATAAGCATGGTAATCTTTAGCTCACATTTTCCTTATTGATTAATGTTCCTAGTGTAATCTAACCAGCTTTTTCCTTTAAAACTTCCAGGTGATATATCACTTCTACCTGACGCGTCGACTGGTCTCGTGGTTAACAAAATGAAAAGTATGTTCATAATTTTTTATGTTCTTTGCGAATAACTTCTTGGAAGTTCAAATGTAGTTTGTTGTTATGTTGTTTCATTACCTAATAAAAAAATTGGTGATCATATATAGATGGGAAGAAGCCTTCTGTTGCTGCAATTCAAGGATTTGCTCTTGGAGGTGGCTTGGAATTGGCTATGTTTTGTTCTCTCTGCTCTAGTTTTTTCATTTAATTTAGTCCTTCATTGTTCTCAAAATTCCATATAACCGCTTTCCTGAATTTAAATTGTGTAGGGGTGTAGCATTGGCTTCACAGTGTTGTTAGTACACTGCCCATAACATTAGCATTGGCTTCAGCATAGCATTGTTGATTCATTATGCTAAGACCTAAACATGTGCCACTGATAACTAAATAACTTCAGATTTAGTTATGCACATTAAGGCTGACGATCAGAGTGCACATGAATTTTGCTCTTTTTCTCGATAAGGTAGGGTAAAGTCCATGAAGGCTTTAAGACTAATGATAAAGAAATTTGCACACATCGTTCTCCTTTATTTGTTTTTATCCTTTTAGCCAATCTGTCGCGCCCGTTTTTGACCTCGGGGGTCTGAACGGTATCCGCAACGTTGCTCTTTGGCGCGGTTCCCTGGATGGAGCAATAATGTTGTTTTTCGAGGAGTCGCCACCTAATTATTTAAGTGAATTAGGACACTTGGTTTATTGCAATAAAAATACTGCAATTGACTTCCATTTAATGGTCTGCGAAATTAATGAGATTCTGAATCAGGGTTCTTTATTATCCTAAAGGGAAGGGGTTAGGCATCCTTTAAGATCCTCTAACTTGCGGTTATTCGTTCAAACCTAGGTTAATTATTTATTGCCCTTTTTATTCTACCTATTCTAAGCATTTTTTTCATAATTTATAATTAAAATAAAGTGCAATACAGAATAATAAAACTAAAATTAAATGCGACATAAAATAAAACTCCGGGACATCTTTAGCCCTTTTTAGGCTTTCTGCGCAAGATGATCTCCGGGTACCTGCATAAACACTTGTGTTAGTACTAGAATAAATAATTTTAAAGCAATGACAGGAATTAATAAGTAAAGCCAAAAATAAATAAATCCGTCTTTTGCACAGAGGAGGCCTTGGAAATCAGACGGAGATTCCTTCGTCGGCCAATATTGCTAAAAATAATAAAATAAATAAAACCTTCGGATCCGCGCCAAAACAATAATAGTTTTAAACACGGAGGGCTCAGATATAAAAATATATAAAGTGGGACAGCCTAAACAAGTGCGGCTGCGAGAATTTGCCCTGCCAGCACATGTTGGTTATCCGGTGTAAGTGGAAGAAATCATCATTGCCCAGAAAGCTTCATTTATTTTATTTTCCGTCTTTGCAACTGTGGAGGCCTAAAAAATCGACGGATAACTTTTTCATCGGCCAAACAAGTGTAGCATTTTGTTCAAATCAGTCAATACCAACAGTGTAGTATTTGTTCTAAATCAGTTTAATACCAAGTGCAGTATCTATTCCAAATCATTTTCAACGGAAAAATAAAGGGATTAAATCAGTTAAACAACTGAAAACCATATAATAGCAAAAACAGAAGAACCAAACAGCGACGAATCAGAGCCCAAAAATGAAAGAACAGTGACCAACATCGCCGGAAAATTCAAAGCTTCGCCGCAGTTTTACTCCGGCGTATTACCAAAACAAGAAATCAAACCAGTCCGCCAACAACAGATTCCAAGAAATAAAACCAAACAAACGTCGTCTCTGACAAGATCAAAATATCAGAAAATCAGTCCAAATAGAGACAAGAGTGCCGAAGTTTTAAACTCCGGTAGGTACTAGAGAAATCCGAAAATCAGTCCAACATAGCCAACAACAATAATAGCAACAAAAATAAAGAAACAAACTGTAGCGTCGCCGGAGTTTAAATCCGACAAGGTTCAACGTTAGCAACAGAGGCGATGGCGGCGGCCACTTCCACCGCCGGTCGCCGTCGACGCCACTGCAGTGGTTTGAGTGCGGGACGGTGGTGAGCAGTGATGGTTCGCGTGGTGGTGGTCGAGGTTCGCCGGAGGAACGTTGGTGGGGTCGACGGGAATACTCTGGTGGGGTCGACGGGAGCAGTAGCGACAGTGGTGAGAGTTCAACGGGAATGGGGTTGACGGGAGAGGGGAGAGGAGTGAGGGGAGTGCTGTATAATGGAAAGGCTCGGCTGAAGGGGGTTCGCCGGATGGGGTGGTTCACCGGTCGTCGATGGGAGAGTGGGGTGAAGTGAGGGTAGGCGGCGGCTAGGGCATGTTGGGTGCAGCAAAATGAAGAGGGGAAGGTTTTTTTAAGAGAGAGGGTATACGGCTGAGTTGATTTTTGTTGTGAAGTTTGCGGCTGGGGTTATAGTGTAGGGCTGATTTTTTTGTTGGGTGGGGGGAAAATGTTTATTATATATGGGTATTTAGGTTTAGGGTTTGGTTTAGTTTTTTTTTGGGGGGGGGGGGGGGAATGAAAATTGGGTTTTAATTTTAGGGGGGAAAATAAAAGAGTGTTTGGATGAAATTAAAATGGTGTTGGATTGGACTGATTCAAATTGTGTCTTGGACTAGACTGGTTTGACAAAATGCAAGGCGGGTTAATTATTTAAAAGAAAAATTATTTAAAAAGATGCAAAATTATAAAAATGTAAATGTCGACGCAATAATACTAAAATACAATATTTAAGACATGTTTAATGCCTGATTAAAAGTAAAAACGGGATGTCAATTAATTATTTAAAGAGGTGCAAATAAAACGACGGTGTAACAATAATAAAAACATAATATTAACAAAACATAATGCTTAAATTAAAATAAAAAGATGCAATGTCATTTTGTGAAGAAATAAACATAGAATATTATGTAAAAAATGCAAAAAATGATGATTAAAATGTGGTGTCCTAAAACACATAAAATTGCAATAAATATACGAAAAACGGGTCAAAATTGACTGTCAACAGCATGTCCCTCTTTGTACGGAGATGATGGAAGAGTCTTCGGACAAAGATGTTGACTTGTAGACAATTTTGTCCTATTTTATAAACTAGAACTCAAAAGTAGGGCTGATGCAGACCCAAAATTGTCCCAGTGTCAAATTATGATGACGGTGCGAAACGAAAAATAAAAGCAAAGATGCGATGTATTTAAAAATATTTCGGTGTCGAAGTATGATTGACTGTTCGCTCCGCCGTGACGTGGTCCGGAAAAGACATGGTGTTTGTAGATGTTGATGGCGTCGTTGCATAGACGCGATGCAGATGTTCGTCGTTGCATAGACGAAACATAGATGAAGTCGTTGCATAGGCTTATATGAAATGACGTCGTCACGATGACGATGCAGACGCTGACAGATGTCAGATAAACGAAACATAGATGGCCGTCAGATAGGCTTAAATGAAATGATGTCGCGTAGGCGTGATGCGGATGTTCGACGTGCATACAGACGAAACATGGACGGTTGCCAGACAGGCTTAAATGAAAATGCGTCGTTGCATAGACGCGATGCAGATGCTCGTCGTTGCATAGACGAAACATAGATGAAGTCGTTGCATAGACTTATATGAAATGACGTCGTTTTCGGACGCAATGCAGATGCTTAGTCGCCGTAGACGAAACATGGACGGTCGCCAGATAGGCTTAGATGAAATTACGCCGTTGATAGACGTGATGCGATGTTCGTCGTTGATAGACAAAACATGGATGGCCGCTGCACGGGCTTAAATGAAATGGCGTCGTTGCATAGACGCGACGCAGATGCTCGTCGCGATAGACGAAACATGGACGAAGTCGCCAGATAGGCTTTTAATGAAATGGCGTTGTTGCATGACGTGACGCAGATGTTCGTTGTTGCATAGACGAAATATGGATGGCCGCCAGATAGGCTTATATGAAATGGCGCTGCATAGACGCCGACGCAGATGTTCGCTGCGTACAGACGCGCGCAGATGTTCGCTGCCAGACAGACGAAACATGGACGCCGCCAGACATAGCTTATATGAAATGGCGTCGTTGCATAGACGCGACGCAGACGCTTGTCGTGCATAGACGAAACATGGATGCCGTCAGATAGGCTTTATGAAATGACGTCGTTGCGTAGACGCTGATGCAGATGCTCGTCGTCAGATAGACGAAAACATGAACGGCCGTTGATAGGCTTTATGAAATCGGTCGCTGATGACGCCGACGCAGATGCTCGTCGTTGCACAGATCGAACATGGACGGCCGCGATAGGCTTATATGAAATGACGTCGTTGCATGACGCGACGCAGATGCTCGCCAGATAGACGAAACATGGACGAAGCCGCCAGATAGGCTTAGATGAAATGACGCCGTTGCATGACGTGACGCAGATGTTCGTCTTTGCATAGACGAAATATGGATGAAGTCGCCAGATAGGCTCAAATGAAATGACGTCATTTTGACGAACGCAGATGCGGATGCTCGTCGTTCGTAAGACGAAACATGGATGAAGCCGTTGCATAGGCTTATATGAAATGGCGTCATTTTCGGACGCAATGCAGATGCTCGTCGTTGCATAGACGAAATATGGATGAAGACGTTGCATATGCTTATATGAAATGACGTCGTTGCATAGACGCGATGCAGATGCTCGTCGTTGCATAGACGAAACATGGATGAAGCCGTTGCATAGGCTTATATGAAATGGCGTCGTTGCATAGACGCGATGCAGATGCTTGTCGTTGCATAGACGAAACATGGATGAAGCCGTTGCATAGGCTTTATGAAATGGCGTCGTTGCATAGACGCGATGCAGATGCTCGTCGTTGCATAGACGAAACATGGATGAAGCCGTAGCATAGACTTTTATGAAATGGCGTCGTTGCATAGACGCGATGCAGATGCTCGTCGTTGCATAGACGGAACATGGATGAAGCCGTTGCATAGGCTTATATGAAATGACGTTGTTGCATAGACGCGATGCAGATGCTCGTCGTTGCATAGACGAAACATGGATGAAGTTGTTGCATAGGCTTAGATGAAATGACGTCGTTGCATAGACGTGATGCAGATGTTCGTCTTTGCATAGACGAAACATGGATGAAGCTGTTGCATAGGCTCAAATGAAATGACGTCATTTTCGGACGCAATGCAGATGCTCGCTGCGCATAGAAAACATGGACGGCCGTCAGATAGGCTTATATGAAATGGCGTCATTTTCGGACGCAATGCAGATGCTCGTCGTTGCATAGACGAAACATGGATGAAGTCGTTGCATAGGCTTATATGAAATGACGTCGTTTTCGGACGCAATGCAGATGCTCGTCATTGCATAGACGAAACATAGATGAAGCTGTTGCATATGCTTAAATTAAATGGCGTCGTTGCATAGACGCGATGCAGATGTTCGTCGTTGCATAGACGAAATATGAATGAAGTCGTTGCATAGGCTTTTATGAAATGCGTTGGTTTATAGGCGTACCTGCTTTGTGACCTGTCTGGGTTGAGATAACGTCATTGCATAGACGTTTTGCGTTTGTAACCCGCATGGGCTTATTGTTGTGCTCCTGCCTTTGCTAATATGAAGATCCTGCACTCAAAGAAAACTTAGTGAGTTTTAGGAAAGGAATGGTTGATTAGCGTCGACTCTGTAGCTTTGGCTCTTGACGCTTGCATTTTTGGTTTGCACTGAAGACCTAGTTGGCCTGCTTTTTTCCTGTCTATTGCCATTTTCTTATAGTGAATCCTTAAAATGTCTCAGTTTCTGTTAATGAAGATGTTGAACTTTCAACTGGGTAAGGTTGAATCTTGAAGCTATCACGGCGATCAGATAAGCATTTTTTTTTAAATCATGAATGAAAAGCAAATGGACAATGTACAATTGAGTAGATGAGAATGCAACCCTCGAAATGTGTCTCTGTCATGTGTAGGTAGTTATGGATGCAAAATATATGAGGATGCTAAACTCTTCAAATGACAAAATCGAGTCATGTGCGAAGCAAGGAAGAAATATTTCTAATGGTGTCACCGAAGCCGATGTGGCTGCCTACGTATCCCGCCGAGGGAATCAGGTCAAGACGTAGTTCATGCTGCAAAATAAGAACTTTTTTATGATTTTAAAATGATGCGGGACCGAAGCCGATGTGGCCGCCTACGTATCTCATCTTTGACGAGAATCAGGTCAAGACGTAGTTCGTGATGCAAAATAAGGATTTTTATCATTTTAAAATGATGTGGGACCGAAGCCGATGTGACCGCCTACGTATCCCGCTGAGGGAATCAGGTCAAGATGTAGTTCGTAATGCAAAATAAGATTTTTTTTTTATGATTTTAAAATGATATGGGACCGAAGCCGATGTGGCCGCCTACGTATCCCGCTAAGGGAATCAGGTCAAGACGTAGTTCGTGATGCAAAAATAAGGATTTTTATGTAATATGCATTTTGTTGTTTTTCTCTGAAAAGTGGAAGACAAAATTACATTCCGACTTCAGTTGATACTAACAATTAGTATTGTGCATAAGGATTTTCGTTTATTGCTTTCAGTCTAATCGATATTGACTCCGGTGTAATTCACACAGCTTCAGATAGTACCTCAGACATACCTGAGTGTCGACACACCTGCATGCATCCAGGGTTTCGAACTACACGTAATCTCACGTTTCAAATGCCCTCACTGAAAGAAAGTCTCATTTCACACATATATTCTAGTATTTGAATTTTGGGACGTTTAGAGGAAAGGCACTCACACTCAGAAAGATGTTCAATGCATGCAATTGTGATACCATAGGCTTGGCCGTCATGTAAGTATCCACTAATGTGAGAACCCTCAGTATAAGATCGTGTAGGGCTTGTAACGGGCTTGTAATGTAGGTTTGGGGAAGGGATGGATATCATTTGGGTAAAAAGTGACTAATCCTTCATCGAGAGTTGGACTACGTCTGTGCTTGATATTTATGCGTTTTGATGCTGACTTGCTTTCTTTTTGTCCCAGTTTTTCTGTACTGACTTCTTTTGAATCTTTCATTTGGAGGCCTTTTTTTTCGGGGTTATATATTCCCTTTTTTATTATCGGGGCTTTTGATTTCCTTTTTGTGTGAAGTCGTCTCTGCTTTTATTTTCTTTTGCAGGATTTTGTCAGCCACTTGCACATTTCTAAAGCGCTCGAGGAGGTCGGGCCAAGAGAGGGATAGTGCGTACACACTCAGAAAGGGTATAGGTGTAATATGCGATTGTCAAAAAATAGGTTTTAGGCTCAAAGGGGTGTACTAGGGATAATGTTATTTGGTAGGCTGAAAAGGCTCAAACGGGTCAAAGAAAGCCTACGATCATTTCCTACACCGAGTGTTACTCAGGATTTCCCCTCAACAAACATTCAGGCCAAGTTCTAGATCACAATGCAATGCAATTGAACTTAATCAAATAACTCACCACACAATGCATATGAAACGATGAGGTCGGTTTCATTCTTATCTTGGAAAGATGCAAGACAATGTCATTTACGGGTGTGAATAAGAGGTACCAAAAGAATTTATGGTTTACCACAAAGTCAACCCATACTGTTTTATTTTTTATTTGTTTATGCACACTTGTAAATGTGTTGTATCAACAAAGTCAAACAATGATACTTAAAAAATATTTTGTATTTTTAAATAACACACACATTTTTTTTTTTGCATTTTTGAATAATTTTTTTTTTTTTGTATTTTCGAATAATCTTCTTCTTTTTTTGTATTTTTTGAATAAATGATACCGAACCCGAATAGGGCTGCCTACGTATCCCGCCGAGGGAATCAGGTGCGCGTAGTTCATTCAAATATGTTATAAAATGTATGCTTGGAAAAAATTTATCAATGAAAGGATAGCAATATAAAGTTGTGCAAAATAAATGATTGTCCATTGTGGACGAGTGCAAAGTAAAATGAATGCCCGAAAACATGATGAATGGGATGCATGAGTGACAAAAGCGCTTTTTTTTTGTGGTTTTTATTTTTGTGGTGTCGAACCCAAAATGAGTTGCCTACGTATCACACTGTGTGGTGTGAATCAGACACGCGTAGTTCGGAATAATTATGCTGTAAAAATGCATGATATGAAAGAACTATGTAATCAACGCTAGACATATCAATTGAATTTGCGAATATGAATAAAAATACAAAGTATAAAAGAAACTCAGTTGCTAGCGACAAACAATAATAAACAAAAAGCATGCAAATCAAGCGCGTGTCCTAATATGTTTGGGACCTCCCTTATGCCAGAGGTGAGCCTAAACGCCAAATATGCGGGATTATGATAAATAAGTCCAAGCCGTTAAACTGCAATGTTTTGTTGGAAATGGCGACCAAATGACGGTGCACTTTTTCCAATTTCGGCGTGTCATGACCAGGCTTGGATCCGTCTATCATTATCACGCTACACATATATGCTTATTGGTCGTTGGGTTGTGAAACCCGTCGACAATTTGGTGGATTCCCTAATTGTGGAGACGATACCAAGGTCCGATCCACCTAAGATGTATGCATGCATGACTTAAAAAAAAATGTGGTATAGCTCTATCCTAATTTTGCTAAGATTTGGTTGACTAGACGCAAGGTTCCCGTGCGGACTACTCGAGTGAGAAGGCTACGCGGCCACCGGTTGGACCGGATTCTCCGCGCCTTTGCCAACTCTCCTAAAATTGGGTAATTGAAAGAAATTTTGCGGGTGCGTACAACACACCTCGCGTGTAGTGTGTGATAGTGTTAATTTTTCAGAATGGAAGAAATATGAACAGAATGTCAATTTAAGGAAAGCAATAAAAAAATGTAGCAATTAAATTAGTTAATTACAAAATAAAAGCAAACAATATAAAATATTTACAACAAATATAAAAGCAAGAACCTGATATCTCCAGCGGAGTCGCCATGCTGTCGCGCCCGTTTTTGACCTCGGGGGTCTGAACGGTTTTCACAACGTTGCTCTTTGGCGCGGTTCCCTGGATGGAGCAATAATGCTGTTTTTCGAGGAGTCGCCACCTAATTATTTAAGTAAATTAGAACATTTGGTTTATTGCAATAAAAATACTGCAATTGACCTCCATTTAATGGTCTGCGAAATTAATGAGATTCTGAATCAGGGTTCTTTATTATCCTAAAGGGAAGGGGTTAGGCATCCTTTAAGATCCGCTAACTTGCGGTTATTCGTTCAAACCTAGGTTAATTATTTATTGCCCTTTTTATTCTACCTATTCTAAGCATTTTTTTCATAATTTATAATTAAAATAAAGTGCAATACAGAATAATAAAACTAAAATTAAATGCGACATAAAATAAAACTCCGGGACATCTTTAGCCCTTTTTAGGCTTTCTGCGCAAGATGATCTCCGGGTACCTGCATAAACACTTGTGTTAGTACTAGAATAAATAATTTTAAAGCAATGACAGGAATTAATAAGTAAAGCCAAAAATAAATAAATCCGTCTTTTGCACAGAGGAGACCTTGAAAATCAGACGGAGATTCCTTCATCGGCCAATATTGCTAAAAATAATAAAATAAATAAAACCTTCGGATCCGCGCCAAAACAATAATAGTTTTAAGCGGAGGCTCGGATATAAAAATATATAAAGTGGGGCGGCTAAACAAGTGCGGTGCGAGAATTTGCCCGGTAGCGTACGTTGGTTATCCGGTGTAAGTGGAAGAAATCATCATTGCCCAGAAAGCTTCATTTATTTTATTTTCCGTCTTTGCAACTGTGGAGGCCTCAAAAATCGACGGATAACTTTTTCATCGGCCAAACAAGTGTAGCATTTTGTTCAAATCAGTCAATACCAACAGTGTAGTATTTGTTCTAAATCAGTTTAATACCAAGTGCAGTATCAATTCCAAATCATTTTCAACGGAAAAATAAAGGGATTAAATCAGTTCAACAACCGAAAACCATATAACAGCAAAAACAGAAGAACCAAACAGTGACGAATCAGAGCCCAAAAATGAAAGAACAGTGACCAACATCGCCAGAAAATTCAAAGCTTCACGGAGTTTTACTCCGGCGTATTACCAAAACAAGAAATCAAACCAGTCCGCCAACAACAGATTCCAACAAATAAAACCAAACAAACGTCGTCTCCGACAAGATCAAAATATCAGAAAATCAGTCCAAATAGAGACAAGAGTGCCGGAGTTTTAAACTCGGTGAGTACTAGAAATCAAAATCACCCAACATAGCCAACAACAATAATAGCAAAAATGAAGAAACAAATCGTAGCGTCGCGGAGTTTAAATCAAGCGTTCAACGTTAGCAACAGAGAGAGAGCAGCAGCGGCGTCACTTCCACTGGCGTCGCCAGCGACGCCATCGCAGATGGTTTGAGCGCGGGAGCGGTGGTGGCGGTTCGCGTGGTGGTGGTCGAGGTTCACGGAATGGCGTTGGTGGTCGGCCGGAGCGAGGAGCGTTGGTGATGAGAGGCTACGGTGGGAATGGGTCGGGAGAGAGTGGGGTGAAGTGAGGGTAGGCGGCGGCTAGGGCATGTTGGGTGCAGCAAAATGAAGAGGGGAAGGTTTTTTTAAGAGAGAGGGTAGACGGCTGAGTTGATTTTTGTTGTGAAGTGTGCGGCTGGGGTTATAGTGTAGGGCTGATTTTTTTGTTGGGTGGGGGAAAATGTTTATTATATATGGGTATTTAGGTTTAGGGTTTGGTCTAATTTTTTTTTGGGGGGGGGGGGGGGAATGAAAAGTGGGTTTTAATTTTAGGGGGGGAAATAAAAGAGTGTTTGGATGAAATTAAAATGGTGTTGGATTGGACTGATTCAAATTGTGCTTTGGACTGGACTGGTTTGACAAAATGCAAGGCGGGTTAATTATTTAAAAGAAAAATTATTTAAAAAGATGCAAAATTATAAAAATGCAAATGTCGACGCAATAATACTAAAATGCAATATTTAAGACATGTTTAATGCCTGATTAAAAGTAAAAACGGGATGCCAATTAATTATTTAAAGAGGTGCAAATAAAACGACGATGTAACAATAATAAAAATGATGATTAAAATGTGATGTCCTAAAACACATAAAATTGCAATAAATATACGAAAAACGGGTCAAAATTAAATGTCAACACAATCAACTTATCTTGAGTGACTTTCTCTTAGCAAGGGGGAGGAGTGAATTTGTAGAGCTCTAATACTGTCAATTTGTCATCATTATTGTTAAAAGTATAATCCTTAGTTGTTAAAAATTATTACTTTTTACTCGAGTATTTGGTGTCATATCAAGGACAGGGAAGACCTTACTTGCCAAGACCTTGGCTCGATTGGTGAATGTTCCATTTGTGATAGCATGTTTACTATTTCTTGCTTGCCCTGTTTCCAGAGCTTAATTGCTGTCTTTCATAGAAGTAGAGTAGCAGAAATCATGTGATATTACCATAAAAATAGTTGTCACCTTGATAGAAGTCCTGAAGCTGTGGGTTTCCATTTAATGATAATACTTGTTCTGAAAAATCCATTCAATGATAATACTTTTGTCTGCAGGCAGAATATGTTGGGGAAGTTGTGGAATCTATTCTATATAAGCTTCTCACTGTAAGTACTAAACCTGTTGAGTCTCTAATCTTAATTTATTGTTCTATTCCTATTTCTCATTTTCCTAATTTTGTCTCGAGTATTTTAGGGAATACAACAACATACCCAGTAAAATCCCACAATATGGGTCTGAGGAGTGTAGAGTGTACGCAGATCGGCTGTTTCCGAAAGACCATCGGCTCAAGACAAAGCACAAGCCTCTTTAAGTCTAGCTTTTGGGAATTGGGATGTAATGCAAATTACTGTTTATCTGACGATTTTGCAGAATGTGACAGATGAAGCCTCTGAATATAAGAACATGTTCTATTTTATTTCCTATTTTACCGGGGGAGCTAAAAATGATCTATTAATTTTTTTTGAACTTTGTGTAACAAAAGTCGTAGTACAAGGAGTTCATGTAGGATCTTTTGTCCCTTAGCAATCAGGTCGCTAGAAGTCTATAACAATCAACTGCAATCTTTTTCCTTTCTGTTTCTACTATATATATTTTATGTGTCTAATTATTTGCATATCATACAATATTGTCACATTTTCTCCAGAAATCACTGCAATATCTAACTAAGCGAACTTACAAATGGAGGAAAGGAAAGTGGTTACTACTTGTGAAATGCTCTTGCTTCTTAATCGGAACTCAAGACTGTTGTGCATCCTTTCCAGTGATTTCTAGCCTTGATATGAGTTATCAATTAGTTACTCTGGTGTGATATTATTTCAGGTGCCGACTATAATGTAGCAGCTGCTCAGCAAGGAATAGTGTATATTGATGAAGTTGACAAGATCACAAAAAAGGATAATGTTGACTTATTGAGTTTTTTCTTTTTCTTTTTCTTCAGATTAAACTTCACTGACGACTTCCCATGTGTCAGTTTAGCTGATTCCTCTTATACTGACATTTCCAGGCTGAAGGCTCAACATTAGTAGAGATGTCTCATGAGAGGGCGTCCAGCAGGCATTGTTGAAGATGCTTGAAGGAACTGTAAGTGTATAGCTTATTTTTTGCTTGTTAATGGTGAATTTAATCGCTGCAATGTGTTACCAAATGTGGATATTATTTAATGTTGCAAATATAGATGCAACTTTGACTGTTAACGGCCCATTAACATTACATCTAAACATTAGCTTTTGTATATGACAATAACCAGTTTGTTATAGAAGGATCACTTGAGAGTTGGAGGCTTAATGTTGGTTGTTTTTTCTTACCAAACTATGTTAGCTGCATTCTTTTAGATCCCAATGACTGGCTGAATGTGGCTCATCAACTATGAAATAACATCAGCATAGCATTGGCTACACAGTGTTGTTACTACACTGCCCATAGTATTCTGCAAAGACCTAAATTATAAATCATGTATTGTTGTTACTACACTGCCCATCAGTAGCAGTGACACTTAACAACTAACCTATAATTATATATGGTCTAATCAAATTATTGTTATCGTAATTCCCATAACAATTATTGTTGAAAGCAGATGTCACCAGTTTGTTTTATGGGTTGCTGTTTTCTATGTTACAAGAACAGATTGCTACACTTGATCGATTTTACCCGGAGACGAGCCTGCGCAGAAAAGAAAAATAAAAAGCGAAATACCGCTAAGTTCTCTTCACTCCCTCTTTATATGATTTTTGATTTCGTTACAATCTTGTTAAATATATATCTTATTTTAAATATCTGCATGCCTAGTTTAAATATCTCTTAGTTAGTTTAATAAGTCTGAGTCTTCCGTAATTAAAACTCCTATTGTTTTATATGGATCTGAAGGTTTTACTCGTATTTATTTATTTTTCTAACTTCCTTTCTTTTACACTTTGCGAGGAACATTCGAACAATACGTCATAGCAAAGTGGGATTCTACAGAGATGAAGATTTGCTGGAATCACACAAGTTTCCAATGGATGAGATTCTCATATTATGTTTTTTATGGTATTTGATGATAACATTAGTTGTTTTGTAAAACAATTTGTAATGTTTCGATTTAATGTATTAGAACAATTTCATTATGTGCGTAACATTTTAGTTATAATATATTTACAATTCTAATTTATTTTTATTTAATAAATTAAAATATATAAAAAATGTCAAAAACTAATTTTCCCGCCAATTTAAATAAAATTTAATTAAAAAATTGCCAATTTAAATTAATTTTATTTAAAATTTCGCACCAAAAATATTATTTTATTAATATAATTTCGCGGGAAATTTAAAAAAAAAAAGAAAAGGTCAAAGTCAAACATTACATTTTGTGACGGTTTTTATAACCGTTACAACAACCGTCACAAACAACCGTCACGAATTTGTGACAGTACCTACCGCACTTAGCAAAACCGTCACGAAAGGTCTTTCACGACGGTTTTTAACCGTCACGGTATGTACTTTTTTTTGTAGTGACGCTGAACAAAAAACCTTTGTGTATTTCAGGTTACTTTTAGAATGATACAGCAAAAACGTAAATAAAACCTCAATCTTGTAATTCGAGGAGAAAATGAGTTACCAGAGTAGACATTCTATTTTTCTCACAAGGTCTCATTTCAAGGAGAAACAACTGGTTTCTAGGCCTTGTAACGTTGCATGAAACTACATCCCGGATTCATGCTTAGCTTACATCTTTATTTAATGTCTCAAATACTAAATATATCCAAATGGACTAAAAACTAATGAAGTGAAAGGGGATCCTTAAACACTCAGAGAAAAGAACAAAGCTAATTGAAATCATAAATGCAGAGCTCTCTCATTAGTCACAATCGCAGAAGCATGTCAGAGAGAATTTAATTCTGTACCGCATCGACAGCTGCTTAGAACCCTTGATAGAAATCAAGGAGGATTCAATAAGACGACGATATCCTTGCTTAGGAGCAATCAGATGTGGTTGATATCCATCAGCTTCAGTTATAAGTTTCCTTATATTATCCATTGAAAGCTGCTTATCAAATTGCAATCTTTTCAAAAGTACGACAGACTTTCATAACCATGTATAATTTTCCCTGCATTGAATAAATGTAAACATACCTCATCTTTCTGAAAGGTAACAAACATCACATACATTCCGTAGCCACAGGAAAGCAAACATACTGAAAGCTAACACGAAAACTAAAGACCCAACTCATTACAATTAGAGTAAAATCTGTCTCGCAAAATTTGATAATCAATTCACAAAAAATTCAAGAGAAACTCAATTTTTTTATTTCTAACACTTAAAACTATAATAATTAAACGATATCAACAAGGACATAACAATTGATTTTTTCAAAAAAAATATAGTATTAATTTTCGGATAAAGAATTGACAAAATAAAACTCTAGTCTACATTTTATCATAAATAGTGAAAAACTAACCTTTACTCGACGAAGAAGGTGCAAACTGCAGGGATGAACTACTGTTGATAAAGATTGAAGAACTTTTGGGGTGAAAAAAATGGGAGTCAGCGTCGGGACTCGGGACTGCAGGCTTCACGTGATGTAGCACGGAAATGGACATACAATTTTTGTGTATTGTGGAAATAAGCTTATTGCCATTCCGGAAGTGGAAGAGAGAGGGGAGGGTCTGTCACGGCGCTGGGCGATTTGGGTTTAGGGATTTAGGATTTTACACGTTTTTGGGATTTTTGGGGAAGAGAGTGTGTTTTTCTTCTGATATTCATCTAGTTTAGGGCTATTGGGTTTTGTTTTTAATTTTGGGGAGGGGTGGGCTGGACGAACTGGGCTTGGGAAATATGGAGCCCATAAAAATAATACTGAAATAATGTTAAAAATTTGGGGCCCATTGAATCCTATACCAAAGGCCAGAAATTTCAGTAGATATATGTTATCTATACCAACGATTTTGTTGGCAGTCACTAAAAGTGTCCGTTAATATATGAAAAATTTCTTGTAGTGTCATTAGTTGCCTCGGAAGATATTTTGAAGTCTGTATCATCGGTATCACTGCTTGAGCAACCAGGAACTGTGAAATCAAACCTGGATTTCTTGGCAACAAACTCTGGTTCATATGTTCTTTCAAACACTCGGTTGGACCTTCTGGTGGAAAATATGGAAGCACTGGTCATTTTCCCCAGAACAGAAGCACCAGGGGTGTTGTCTACATCAATGGGGTTGTTGTTATCCCCAGGATTTCTTATTTCCAAGTGTTCCTGAAAAGCACTCAGAATAATGTATGTACAAATAGGAGGGTTGGTACTCATGGGAGTGTTGTCTGAGATGTTGGAGGTCATGGGTGTTGATATCGGGGATGTATCCATTGAAGAGTAATGAGAAGGAGATTCTAAGGTTTTAGGGGTTTTGGGGGGGGGGGGGGTTTTGGAAGATGAAGAGTGTGATGATGAATCCATCGGTCTTGGTTAAACCGAGATTGATGTGATCTTTTTCCTTCTTTTTTATAATTTTCAGAAAAAGACAAATGACCGAAAAGATGAACTAATGAAGAAGATTTTATACACTTGGCAAACAAACAAAATATTTTTGATTTTTAGGTGTTTGAGTTGTAGTTAAATGCTTGCACCTAAACTTAAGAAAAAAGATAGACATCAAAATTTGAAATTTATCTAATTATTTAAGAATTTGAATTCCAGAATAAGGCATAAAAATAGGGAAGCAAAAAAATAGATTTTTCAAAAAAACAGTTATGTATCGTATCCCAACAAATATCATTATCTGGAAAATGTCAACAATAATGTTGGCAACATCTTGGATAACACGAGTATTATGATCTCTGAAGAACTTTTTTGTTTTGGCAAAAAATCAAGACATATTTTATATGTGTTTTTATGAGTTTAACCACCATACCAATGTAACATTTTCCCATTGTGTCCTTGATCTAATCATAAATCACATACAAAATTTATTTTTGTGTCAAAAATAAGAATATTTATTTAGTATCCTCATAATTTCATGTTTTAGCACTTGATACTCCTATAATATAGGAACGGTATCATAAAGCCCATTTGCACAGTTGCCAAAAGATTAGTAAAAGGCTTTGCTTTATTTTGATACTCTTTTTTTATGATATCTAATATCATCTCAGAGAACGGTATCATTTTTTAATCATGTTCTTATTTTAGGATCATACTTGTGTGAACACAAAATTCATGTCAATAAACAGTAACAAAAAATCAGATTATGATATCACATAAGTAAATGTCACCAAAAATGTTAGAGACATTTCAGTTGACATTCACCAACCAATGTCGTGTCAGAGATTACAGAGACCAAGAGAATTTTTCAGACTATAAAATCTCTCATGATCCAAAGCTTTTGTAAAAATATCAGCTAGTTGATGAAGAGTGTCAACGTGTTCAATTTGAACTAGTTGTTTTTCAACCAAATCTCTTAAAAATGATGTTTTATATCAATGTGTTTTGTACGAGAGTGCTAAACTGGATTTTTGAAAATATTTATAGCAATCAGATTATCACAATACAAAATTAAGATATTACTTGAAAAATCATAGTCGTCTAACATGTGTTTAACCATATTAATTGAGAACAACAACTCTCAGCTGCTACATATTCAGATTCAGCAGTTAAAATGAGACACAATTTTGTTTGTGACTATACCAAGAAACAAGATTATTGCGAAGATAAAAAATTCTCCACTTGTACTCTCTCTGTCATCCACATCACCAGCCCAATCAGAGTCAATATATCCTATTAAATTAGGATTAGTGTCTTTGAAATACCAAATTCATGTGCCGGCAACATATCTAATGACACGTTTTACGGCATTTAAGTAGAATCGAGCACACACACAAACACTAAACATTATATTAGGACGACTAGCAGTGAGATATAAAAGACTACCTATCATATATCGATACAATATTGAGTCGACATTTTCGCCAACATTGTCTTTGCATATCTTCTGTGTTGATCCCATTGGAATTTTCATTTGTTTAGCATTTTCCAATCCAAACTTCTTAACTAAATTCTTTACATACTTACTCTGGGTGATGAAGATTCCGTCTTCATTTTGCTTTATCTGCAAGCCTAAGAAAAAAGTTAGTTCCCCTATCATGCTCATCTCAAATGTTGCTGACATAGCTTCGACGAATGTCTCAAGGTAGGACTGTGAGGTCGAACCAAAGACTATGTCATCCACATAGATTTGAGCAATGACTATATCTACTCCGTGATGTTTTATAAATAAAGTACAATCAACTTTACCACGTTTAAAACCAAATTCAAGAAGAAAGTGAGTTAAACGACCATACCATGCACGAGGAGCTTGTCTTAGTCCATACAAAGCCTTTTTGAGCATGTATACAAATTGTGGATGGTGAGGATCTTCAAATCCTTTAGGTTGTTCAACATAGACTTCTTTATTAAGATACCCATTCAAGAAAGCACCTTTAACATTCATTTGATGGAGAGTAATCTTTAGACAGCAAACAACACCAAGTAACAATGTAATTGACTCAATTCTTGCAACAGGAGCAAATGTTTCGTCATAGTCAATTCCTTCGACCTGTGTGTATCCTTGAGTAACTAGGCGAGCTTTATTTCGTACAATAGTTCCAGATTCATCTAATTTATTTTTAAATATTCATTTAGTTCTAATTACATTGGTATTATTAGGACGTGGAACTAAATCCCAGACTCCATTTCTAGTGAACTGCTCAAGTTCTTCTTGCATAGCTTGAATCCAACAATTATATTTGAGTGCTTCTGAAACATTCTTAGGTTCTAAAGTAGATACATAACAAGAAAGACTGACCTTTTGATTTATGGAAGACATGCACATATATCTAACCATATCTCTGTAGTTCAGAGGTTCTTTCCCTCTTGTTCTTACACCTTCAAACACTCCCCCTATCACCTGACATGTAGGATGGTTCTTTCTAATCCTAGATGAGGGGTCCCTTCGTACTTGATCTAGAAATTCAGCATTCGGCTCCTCATCTGCACCTTCTGTGATCTCGGGTTCAGGTTCAGATATTGCTTCGGATGTGGTAATATTTGGGGCAACATCTGGTTCTTCAGCATTCTGCTCATTCTCCGCTAAAATTATAACGTTATTTTCAGATGTATTCCCTGTAAGATCAGAAAAATCATCAAAAACAACATTCACAAATTCTTGTATAGTTTTGGTCCTAAGATTGTACACACGATAAGCATGACTATTTTGAGAATAACCGACAAAAATCCATTTGTCACTCTTAGAGTCAAACTTTGCTATATGGTCTCTATCATGTAAGATGTAACAAACACACCAAAACACATGAAAATAACTCAAATTTAATTTCTTTCCATTAATTAGCTCATAGAGTATCATTCTTGTTCCAGACCTTAGATATACTCTATTTGTAATATGACTTGCAGTATTCAAAACTTCAACACAAAAACGTTTTGACATTTTCTTAGAGTTAAGCATGACTCTAGTCATCTCTTGTAGAGTTCTATTCTTCCTCTCTGCTACACCATTCTGCTGAGGAGTTTTTGGAGCAAAAAATTTATGAAAAATACCATTTTCCTCACAAAATGTTAAGAACAGATTATTTTCAAACTATTTTCCATGATCGAACTTAATCCGAAAAATAGAAGAATGATACAAATTTATTATCCTAGAGTGCAATATCTTAAACATGCCAAAAGTTTGAGATTTTTCTTTAAAAAAGAATATCCATGAATACCTAGAAAATTCATCTAGAATCACATAGGAATACCTCATGTCTCCTAAACTATCTACTTCGATTGGACCCATAAGATCCATGTTCAATAATTGAAAGCAGTGAGACGTACCTGAATGTTGTCCGTCATTCTGAACAAAATTATGGGAGACACAGGTTTGCTTACCTTTTAGACAATCTTCACAGACCACTATTTTATCTTTAGGACTTAATTTAGGAATGCCTCTGACTGCCTCATAGGAAATTAATCTTTCTAAGTTACGGTAGTTGACATGCCCTAATTTTTTATGCCACAAAGTGGTGTCATCTGTCCTAACACTGTTGCATATTTCTTGTTCTCCAATAAGATAACAATTGTCACATGTTCTTGTACCTGACATAACACATTTGTTAGCTTCATTTGTATCTATACAAGCATACTTATTAAACTTAACCTCAAGATTATCGTCACACAATTGACTTATACTAACTAAGTTAGCCATTAATCCTTCAACATGTAAGACATTCTTCAAGGCAGGAACACCAGGAACATTTAAGATTACTCTTCCTTAGATTTTACTTTTACCTCCACCTCCATAAGTCATGTTACCTCCACTGAGTGACTCGTAGTTCTTTAGGCACTCTTTTGTCCCTATCATGTGGCGTGAACACCCACTCTCAAAGTACCAAGAACCTGAAATGTTAGTCCTTAAAATAGTTATAACAACATTATATTTCACACTCATTTTGGGAACCCATATTCTCTTAAAACATTTTTCCTTTCTGGACTGAAGAATGTTGCTTCGAGTGTTGTCCGAGATGTTGGACAGTCGTCTTGACAACATTCTGCTCCTGGACTTCTAAAGTTTGAAATAGTACGGTTTTAAATGATCAGGGTTGTTACAATGATGACACACAAATTTCATATCCTTTGACATATATGAGACTCTATTATTCAATTTCTTTTATAAAGCCCATTTTCTCATTTTTGTCAAATAAATTAGAGCATATTGCGTTAAGAAAATTCTTGTATCCAATACCTACGTGTGGTGATTGACTAACACTCAGTATCTCATCCAGTTTGAAAGTCCCTGTATTGAGATTACGGAAAGTTGCTTCAGCTAGATCCAACTTTGCACTTATCTTGCCAAATTCAAGGTCTTTTTTGGTAAGTGTCACCTCTAAGCGGGTTATAGTGCCTTTTAAATATGTATTCTCAAGAGTTAAAGATTTTACTTTTGAATCAAGTTTCTTGGATTCTAGGATCAAGTCCTTACAAAGTTTTTGTAATTCCTTAATCATTTCGTCCTTGGAGTCAACTTGATTTTCAAGGTTAGTCTCACTAATAGAAATAATACCACTAAAGCAATTTATATCATGATAGTTGAAATATTCATACCTTCGGATATGGGTGGAACTACAGATGTTGTCGCTGATATTGCAGCAAATGTGGTGACATTTGGAACAACACTGTTGACAACATTTTCCTCGTCTGATAAGGATTGTTCAAAAACAGTGGTCAGCATTGCTTGTGACTCTATTTCTTGATCTCTTTCTTCTTTTCCTTCGTCGACACTAAGAGAAACCCATAGACTTTTACCAAATTTTCTCAAGATGTTGCACATTCATTGGCATAATGACCCCACCCTGAACAAGCATGGCATTGCACAGTTTCAAGTTGTTTGGGATCAAATTTGGTTCGATCTGAGTTGGTTCTATTTAGTTGATTTCCTCTTTGTACTATAGGAAGAGAGTTAGTGGACTTTTGATTGAAGCCTTAGTTTTGATGCTCTTTGGATTTAAATTTATTTTTATCATTGTTGAACTTCCTTACCATCGAATTGAACTTTCAAGTAAGGAGGGCAACATTTGCACCAACACCAATTTCTTCAAGGTTCTCATCCTCTTCATCGATTTGATTCTCTAAATTTTTTACTTGAAGTGCTATATCTTTGCTTTTATACAATGTCCTTCGATTATCCATATTCATCTCATAAGTTTTGAGAATACTCATTAAGGTATGAATGTCCATTGTAGCAAAATTGTGAGTTTCTTCAATCACACAAATCTTTATATTGAACTTTTCAGGAAGAGAACGCAGTGCTTTTTCCACAAGTTGAGTGTTGGTCAATGGAGAACCAAGCACTTGACATTCATTAGATATGTCAATCAACTTTTCAAAATATGTTTTAATATCCTCCGTCTCTTCCATCCTTAAACGTTCATATTTACTCATGCGCATACGAAGCTTCGTTCGGCGAACACTAGAGCTACCTTCACAATGAGTTTGTAAAGTATCGCATGCATCCTTGGCTGTAGAACATTTTTGTATGAGTTTGAACATATAAAGATCAACCCATCCAAAAATGTCATTTAAGGCCTTTTCGTTGAAGCTTGCATTGTTGGTTTCTTTCGCATTTCATTCGGATTCAGGTTTAACAAGAATGTAACATTCCTTATCCGATGGAAGCATTGGAACAACATATCTGTTGGTAATAGATCTCCATGCCCTAACATCAATTGATTTGATATGAGAGCGTATGCGAATCTTCCAATAGGCATAGTTTGAACCATCTAAAATAGGAAGCCTACCAATTGTTGAATTAGCCGGATCCATAGTTTAAATAACAGGACCAAACACTTATTATGTCAAGTGCTGGCTCTGATATCACTTGTTGGGTCCCGGGGGTACTACTATGGAATAACTAAAAACTAATCAAAAGTAAAATAAGCTTGTATGCTAAAACAGTTGCAAATGTCAACGATAATGTCGTCTGACACAAGTCGCAACACTTCGATAAAACAGAAAAACTTAAGAGTAAAAATCAGCGGAAATAATAAAGAACATAAATGTTTATATTTACATAGGTTATATATTGATATAAACTATGACGGTCAGTGACCGAAAGTATTGTATATATTTATATACAATTGAATAAATTCATTCTTTTACAATATTACAAGATGATACAAAAGGAATTAAAAAAGTTAAGTCGCAGATGACTTATGCCTGAAAAATCTACCTAAATAGACATAGACAACATCTCATTACAATTGCTTCAATAAAGAACAAATCTAGAATCTAAGCAACAATTATAATGTTGGGAAGAATGTTGTCAACACGCTCAGACAACACTTGTGATCCAGTTTTCTGATCGTTATATCGGAGAGCTCTCTTGATATTTTCTTTTGTTTTTTCTGGATATCAATTCAGTGATGCAACCTCTCTATTTAGAGTAGAGGGTCTTCCATAAAATGCTCATTGAATCGTTGTGAAGGTTGAGAGAAATATGGGCAACTGATAGGATTTGTTGGAGAAGATTGTGGAGCAAAATCCTCTAACTTCTTGGACTTGTTCCCCAAGTTTAGCAACTACTTGGACTTGGTCTTCCAACGTTTTTCTTAAGCTCCAAAACTCATTGCCAAGTCAAATTACCCTCGTGGTAAAAATCCCACGAGTTTAGCTTCAGTCCCGTGAAGTAAGGCAAAACTGTTATCAAAATGTTGGTCCGAATGTCATGACATTTGTTCCAACATTTTCTGATTTTAACTTAGTACTGAAAATGATATGTTGGGCAAAATGTCATAACACCAAACCCAACATTAACAACTTCCAACAGACCCAACTGAAGAACCAACTAAAGAATATGTTAAGTCTAGCATACACATTGAATGCAAAAAATATATATGTATTACCAACAAGAAAGTGCAAATAATCAACCGGCTTCGGTACCATCTTCTTCTACTTGTGATTTTCGTTGCTATTGTTCAAGACCTTAGAAATGTGATTTTTAGTGGTTCAACTTATTCACAAGTTAGCGAATTTGATATTTATATTTTGCAGGATGTTGTACCATACAAATCAATTGTCAATGAACAATGACGTGAAGATTTGCTGAGATACTGGTGGGAGAATGCGAAGACATTTCCGACACTATAAAAGATGGCCTGAGATGTGTTGAACATTCAAGCGTCATCAACAGCGTCTGAAAGTGCTTTTTCTGCTGGAAAATTTTAAATAGGAGAGCAAAGACACTCATTGACGGGAGACAACTTGGAGATTGCAGTTTTATTCAGAGATTGGCTTAGAGCGGAGCGTAGAAGGTGCAGTCAACCGAAGATCAACGAAGAAGACGACTACAACTACAACTACAATAAAATATTGTCTGAGGGAGCAGGAAGCGACGTCGAAAAATTTGACTAACAACTTCCAATTCCAACTGAAGATCCTCAAGACATTGTGAGAAAATTAGAAAAAAAGTATGGTTAACTATGTAACTTTTTTAATGTCAATTTTACTATGTGAATTGCAACTTTTGAACAATGAAACAAAGTTGCAATTTTGAACTTGTATTACAAAAAAAATCATATTTCTATTACAGTAAAACCTCTATAAATTAATACTATATAAATTAATAAACTCTCTAAAATAATAAAATCTTTCGGTCCCGACTTAGGCCTTTGTAAAAAATCATCAAATTCGATAAGATAATAAAATAATAATTTTTCGGAAAATCCCTTTATAAATATTAGGTCCCATTAAAACTCTAAATTAATAATTCATAAATACTACAATTATAAATATTATGGTAATTTGCTAAAATATGAATCTATTGCTACTTGATTTTTCTTAAAATTTAAATTTAATTGGATTTCATCCCTAACTTTTTTAATTGCAACCAAGAGTTCCGGTGTCGAGTTCTCTAGCTGCAACAAAAAATTTTGAAGAGTTGTTGTCGCGCTCAAAGCCTCCTTTCTCGTGACTGGTTCCAACGGTATTGAATCATCTTCAGCTTCATCATTAGTAGGATCTTCAATAATATCAACAACAATTTCCTCTAAACTTTGAACCATTGAACATTCATCATTTTCACCCGGATAGTCCATCAATTTGTTGACGTCCATTTCATTGTGATAACCAACATCCTTGACCATATTCTCAAGCTCATGTAGGCTTTCTTTAAAGTTTGTCTCACTTGAGATTTCTTCATTTGAACGGATTTTGCAGTGCCGAAAGCAATTTGCTATTGACACTTGAGAAACATTGGTTGTCCAAGCGGAGACTGCAAAATTGATGACATCTAAAACATTAATCTTTTCAGGATTATGTAGCCCCAACTCATGACCTTCAAGTAGATTTTTGTAGAATCTCCTACGATAGTGCATCTTGAAAGCTCTAATTATTCCTGCATCACATGGTTGAATCTTTGATGTCATGTTAGGTGGCAAAAAAAACAACTCAACATTCCGTAACCCTTCAATATTTTTTGGATGGGCTGGACAATTGTCAACCATCAACAAGATTCTTCTGCCATTCATTTTGTGATCAAATCAGTGAACATATTCATCAAAAAGCACACTAGTCATTCATGCCCTCTTGTTGACACGATAATGACAATTGATACTGCTCATGTTGATATTTTTGAAGCAACGTGGCTTTGCATATTTTTCAATAATCCATAAAGGAATTTTTTCCGAACCATCCTCGTTGCAACAAATAACAATTGTAAGCTTCTCTTTGTCTTGCTTTCTTCCCTCAAGTTGTTTGGTTGCAAGAGAGTGATCAGCTTGTAACCTGTAAAACAGACCTGTTTCATCCAAATTAAAAACATCTTTCATGGAAAATTGGTTTATTTTCTCTCTTATAACCTCCAGTTTCATTTCCATGTCCTGCATGTCAACCGGATCACTTTCTCCAAAACGACGAAATGATTTAATACCATGTCTTATCTTGAATTTTTCAAGCCTTGAGAAAATTGATGTTCATGAGGGTGTTGAGGATACAAAAGCTTCATTATATCCTTTGCTTTCTCCAAAATAAGCTCTCCGGTCATGTTGACTCGATCTTGGTACTGATGAAACCATTCATAAAGAACCTTCTCCATATCTGGATATTTCGTTGATTTGTGTCGCTTAATATCCTCACCCTTCTCAAAGTTGGCTGAAAGGTACTCCGATGATCTCTTGAGAGTGTTTGATATTGTACTTTGACTACTTTCAAACGATATTTTTCATCAACCACTCTTGTAAATCTTTTTGAGTGCATGTGAGATGGTCTCTCTTATACTCACATAATGCTTTACGCATTTGATCATTCATGAATGATTTTGCGATGCCTTTTAGATGAGAAGACATGTTTGGGTGTTATGAATTATTTTCTTTCCATATTGAGATTTATATAGTATATGTTTCATTCATCATGCATGAATATATTTAATTGACTATAATAGTTATTTAAGTGCAACGAATTAATGTAAACATGTATACATTATTTAAGTAATTCAAATGAATTGATACATGCGTCTATGAATATAATAGTTAATTGTATACAATGAATTGATATTATACATGAATATATTTAATTAGTTACAAAGAATTGGTTGATGCATGAATATAATCAATGAAACATATATGAATTCATTTATTTTCAATACATATGTACTAAATTTGCTGAATTTAAAAAGTCTCTCTTTTAATTAATAAAATATTAATTTATCGATATATTAATATCTCTCTAAATTAATAAAATTTCATGGTCCCAAGGTTATAATTTATAGAGGTTTTACTGTAAATAATATAAGAGGCACAAAAACAGTCTTGTGATGTTTTTATTACACTATCTTGTTCAATTATTTAAGTGTTTAAATATATTTTTTAAATTAAGTAAAAAAACTCAAATCTCGCCCGACCCGTCCCGTTCCCCCCAAATCTCGGCCCCTCTTCCGGCTGGATGTGGGACGGGACGGAACCTCTTTCCGTCCAGCCTATCCCGGCCCGCTAATTCCGCAGGATCCCGCGTCCCGACCTCCCCCGTCCCGCCGAGACTGGTCCCGGCCCGACTCACTGGCCACCCCTAGTTAAAACTAGATCATTCTATGCTCGACGCATGTGCGATGGATGCCCAGTTGAAGGAGCAATTTCACCTCCCATAGATTCAATTATTGCAAAGGAACGGAATATAAAAGTATTTGTGGTGCGATTATTACATATTCAATAACATGATAACTCAAACATGTCTTCCCACTTTAACTAATTAAAGAAAGAAACATATAAAAACATTTTTAGTATGCATAGATTTGGATAATACTTATTTGAATTTGAAGTGAGAAAGTATTTTCTTAACTTAAGACAAAAAAAAAAATTATTTGCAATATCCAAAACTTGGGACATAAAAAGGTGTATGATTTTTATAATAGTGTTGAAATTCTTCTTAGCAACAACTTTAGAGCTTTTTAAATTTTGTTTTCTGTGTTTCTGCTCAATGATTATTAAGTCACAAAACGTGGAATCTTTGTGCAATTATCACATTAATAAAAGGTAAATAGGCATTGCGTGAATAAGATAGTGAGAATGTTGAAAATGGAGAAGATTTTTATATGGATATGAACATAAATTTGTGTTATAGAGGATGATTTTAGAGATACCACCTAAGTGGTTGTGTTATAAATAAATACGAATTTGTTATTATTAATTTAATTTATTTTATCGTAATAATAAATTACAAATGGAGTAGTAGTTATAGATGAAATAGATTAGCGAGATTAATGAACAATATTCATCGAGTGAACATCAAAAGTAATTATTTAAAATAGACAATTCAGGGTACACTCAATATATAGACTTAGGACTTGTGTCATCACCTTTTCTTTTCAATGGTAGAGTTTGAAAATTATCCGTCTACGACTACAACACAAAAAGTATAAAGGCGTATTCGTTAAAAATATTCCATATACAAGTCGTTTCAATATGCAACATATCAATTTAATTTCTAATTTCTAATAATGCTTTACTGAGTTTTTCAATTGCGTTTTAATAAGAAGTCACATCTTAATTGTTAGGACAATACTATACTTTTATTTTTCCAATAATGTTGTGTTACTAATTACTCTTAAGTACATCAAAGTAACATTATGGTCATGTAAGTGTTTCTTAAAGTTTTGTTGATGGGATGAACTAAGAAATACTAAAGGTACAAACATTGTAAAATTTTAAAAAATAAATATTTAATTCTTTAATGCTTTAAAATTCTTCGATTAATTTTTTACTCTATATCAATATGGTTACGATGCACGAGGGCATGATTTTGAATGTAAGTAGTTAAATATGAGTGTAGTTGATATGTGAGAAAATTAGATCTAGATGACTTCAACATCAGATGCATTATAAAATACTCGAAGTGGTTACCAATTATGAAAAAGTATATCTAGTTAACTGTCATTTTAAATTTATTTCTAGTAATTATATTTTGTTGTGAACAAGATATTTTTCATACTTTCTATGTTTCTGGTGTAAAACCAATTTTTTATTTATATTTTATAGGTATAAGTGGGTGAAACTAAACCATTTGAAATCTCGCATATTAAAAATGTAATTTAATTCAAATAATATAGATTTGGAAACCTCGAGATGATTGTGCATTACACAAATTAGAATATTGAATTGTGAGCATCACTAAAATTTCTAAAATGAATTAAATTCTTTTGTGGTGCAACTTCTTTCATGTTATTATGATGTTGTGTTAATATAGTTTCTTAATTTGATAGCATTATTTAAGATGATCAGAAAGCCAAAATTATTACTACTATCTCTCTTCGTTGTTTTCTGAAATGATCCTCGCATCGCGTGCGGGTACATATTCTAGTTCTTAGTTAAAATTAAGGTTGTCCAGTGGGCCGGGTCGGTCCGATCCCGACCTGACCCCGTCCCGACTCCCCTAAAAAAATTATGATGTCGTGACTCGAAATCGGAACGGGACTTGTGCTCGTCTCGTCTGGGCCTGTCCCACTTCGACCTGTCGCAGACCCGTCCCGCCCCGACCCCATCCTGATCTCGATCCCCCTTCCCCTTTGTAAAATTAGTCATTGCAACAACAATCAAATTTAGATTTTGGCCGTTGTGCAACGATTCCAACGACCATTTTTGGTCCTCATCTCACCCCATAAACCCCATTCATCCTTAATATTTATTTTTAACCCCTAAGTTAGTATATTTACACTTTAATCCAATTTTTCAACTATAAATACCTCATTTTCTCTTCATTTTTCTCACAAATCTTCCTACAATCTCTCTAATCTCTCAATCTATCTCTCTACAAGTCTACATTGCCTACTAAATATTTTATTTTATTTGCTCATTTGTATAATTATATCAAAGTTAAAAAATTGGGACTGAAGTTGACAACTAGCTTGAGGATCATCCATCGAGCAAAGTTTTAATTTTCAACCTTGATTACACGTCGACATTACGTCGACATTTGGTACCTTCGTTCCTTTTTTAAATTATTATTGTTACTTTATTTTAATAATCGCACTTAATTTCATTATCTTTAATTATTTATTTGTATAATTAAAATGGAAGGAATTAGACGTATGATTAAGGGTAATGGTGCTTCTTCTAGTAGGAGTAACAAGGGCAATGTATTTCTTCTAGTCATCCTATTCCTAGTCAGGATGATTTGATTGATTACACTCATATAGATAAAACTGATTTTTTATGATGTACCATTAGATGATGAGATATATTCTAAAACTGAACCAAACTTTAATTTGGACGATAATCTAGATGACACGCCCATTAGTGCACCTCCACCTCAGGATCAGATTGAGTCTCAGCATGAAACGACAATGCCTCATATTCCCTCTAGTATGAGACGAGACCCCCACAACAACCATTAAAATCACCTGCATGGTTATTTTTTAGTAGGGACAAAGAAAATCAAGTAGTTAGATGTAAGATTTGTAAAATTGTTTATCAATTTAAAATCGGAAAAGGTCAGGGTGGGACGTGAGGTTTATTAAGACATGTACAAGACTTCACAAAGCTAAGTGAGATGAATACGAGGCTACAAATTCGGGTGCGCGAATGCGCTCTGAGTCGGGACAAGGTTCACATAGTGTCTCGGACCAAGTACATGGTCTAATTAACCCGACGACGGGGAAATTATAGGTCCTAAATACGATAAACACAGAGAGAAATAATCAATAGCAAAATTAATTGCGGTGGAGGGTTTGACTTTTGCATTTCCTTCCTCTCATGGTTTTATTCATTACGTAAGAGATATGTATAATCTTGTTTTTAACGATGTTCCTACATCAACTGTTAGGAGAGACGTTTTTAAATTTGCACATGAATATCAACAATATTTACGTCATGCATTATATCATTTTCCTGCGGAAGTGCGTAAAGTAGGCTCATTCTTTGGTTTATAAAGATCTTGTAGTAGCCGAAAAGGAAGGTCTCATTCCAGTTTGATTTCCATGCCTGCAGGAAAGAAGATCGAGAATGCCGAACTAGCGAATGCAGAAAGCAATTGAAGGCGTTCTAGTTTGTTCAATGTAGTTTGAAGACCTACAACAAGAGGACCCCTATAAAGCCCCTAGTTGCCAAAGATCAGGAAACTCTTTGTTATGAAGAAGCCACAAAGAAAGAAGAGGAGAATTTGGGTCTAAAGCATATAGGGGTTGGCTACGGGCGGCACCATATAGCTATAACATTATGCGTGTGTAGCTCTTCTAGCTACTAGCTCTTGCTCATCGCTTGCTCTTTCTCTAACACCAATACCTTAACTCAACTCATAACATGACTCAAAGAGCAGTCTCCACGGAATGAATCAAAGAACACGAAATTTCTCGTCGCTGAAGTGCGAAAGCTAATCTCAATAGTGGATATAGTTGATTGACTAGCTTAGAACTACAAAAGAAAGGAAGTTAGTTTAAAACAAGCTGCGGATGCTGCCCCACTCCGAGCAAGAGCCTAGCCTAATGGTAAAGTGTTCATTCATACCTTCAACAACACCGAGATATTGCCCACCCCTTAGAATATGTCCTACGGTTTTCCTAGGGTCTTCATCCGCCTTCTCGATTAGTTCACAAGATTGAATGGCCAATTCTCCTCTGAACCCTCGATTTATTGAATCGGGTTGAAAGTGAAAGCCACCAAAAACTGGGATGCTAGTCGGCTCGGCGAAGTTGTAGCCCAAAAAAGAGAGGATCCAAAGTGATTCCTCACCTATTCTGTTAGGGGCCGAAAAACCCGTGGATGAGCGAGAATATACGAATATTTTTGTTAGAAGGTTTCCGCCTTTCTAAGTCAAGTAATGGTGACCCACCGAAGACTGGAGCTTCGTAACATGTTGACGAAGACTTGGAAGAAGAAAATGAAATAGGAACAACCGCGTTGGTCGTAATAGATCGACTTTCATGCTAGTTCTTGCTCCAGCATGAAAGTTTCTTTCCACTCCTGTAAGTCTCGTTGCTTTTCACTCCTGTAAGTCTCTAAGGAAGGCAAGTTATTTATAATATGATTCATAAAGAGTCGTAATAGTAAACTTAGAACAGCGTAGCAACTTTCCTGTTAAGAAAGGAGCAACCTGCTATAATAATTCCATAAACACCTAGCGAAGATATGACAAACAAATAAAGTAGCCCTATGTTCGGATCTGACAATACCATACCATAATCAAAAGGTACAACGGCCCGAGCGACCAGACTTAACATAAATGTAGCTACTGGAGCCATTCTAAAAAGGGAGAAATTTGCACTACTTGGTGAAACTCCAGCGCCCGGAGCTCCAAAACTGCTTGAATTTTACTATTCTATTAGAACATCTTACGTTGGTTGTTGGTCGTACAGTCGTTAGCAAAAGAGCTAGTCGCATTTATTCCAATAAAGGAGAAGGCAAATAGAATAGAACAAAGTTAGGGGCTTTAGCCACTCGACTGTAAGGAGAGGGGTGAAGCGCGTGAAAACTAGCAATTGAAAGTCAGATTTCGGGGGAGCCTTTCTAGTATAAGGGAAATAGGCCAAGCAGCGGATGAGCGCACTAATGCGGCGGATAGCGCAATAAGCAATGGATGAGCGCATGGCGCCAAAACATTAGGAGCATAAAAAATCCAAATGGAAAAAAAGATAGCAAAAGCTACCCAACCTACTATTCAACTACTTCGAGAAAACGAAAGTGCGACAAAATATCTATTACTTCTGATATAGGTCGTAGTATTAACGACACTGATTATTTAACTGTAACATGTCATTGGATAGATCATAATTGGTCTATGCAAAAAATGTATTTTAACATATAGATATATTAATGATAGACACACTAGAACTTTTATTGCACAAAATATTCATGAAGTTTGCGATTATTATGGTATAATTGACAAAATTATGAATCTAATGCTTCTTCTAATAATTATGATGTTAGACTTTTAAAAGATCTATTAACTCCATCTTTTCCTAATCATTTTCATATAAAATGTGTGTGTCATATTTATAACTTAGTTGTAAAGAACGATCTATCACTTTTTGAAGACATTCTTAATAAAATATAATTTGCTATAAACTTTATTTTTAGAAGTAATAAAATACAAAAAAAAATTATTTTAAATATTTTTTTTTACTATAACTGGATTAACTTTTTTAAAATTCTTAAAAAATAGTGACTATATGAACCATTACTTGTTGCTTGCCTTCAGCTTAAAATACGGAATATTTCCAAGTAATGCTAAGTGCTTTTTTGTGCCAAAAAGGAAAAAAGCAAAAGCAAAGCAAAGGCATAATTACCCTATTTTCAATGAAAATAGTTAAAGAGGCATTTTTGCACCTTTTCCAAATAAAAATGTATGAAGCCCTAAAACTCTGGGAAAGAGAAGATGACAGTTTGTTTCATAGTTAAAGCTTCAATCCACCTTCATTGTCGAGCCATTGTCATCCCTTGGTTAGTAATTTTCCTCATTTGGGGTTTATATTACTAAATTATTTACTAGCAGTCTTGCAATTATGTTTGCTACAGTTCTGACTATTGAATGTTCACACACACATATTACTGCATTTATTGATGTATAGTATAGTATCTTTATAAGCTGATATATATATATATATATATATATATATATATTAAGTGCTTATGTGATTCTGCAAAGTTGGTTTGTTAAGTAAAGGTTTGATATTTAAGGCTAAACTTACCATTGAAAAAGATTGAAAGTGGCTTGATTAAGCAAATGTTTGATTTTTAAGGCAAAACTGACCATAGAAAATATTGTCGTCATCGAGGTGTACGCAAGCTAGCCGGACACCATGGTTATCAAAAGAAAAAAAGATTGCCCAGTTCATTTTCCAGATTATGGAAATGGGTTTGATCTTTAGGACTAGCATGACCTAGAAATATCACGGCAGTTGCAAAGGTTTGATTTTTGAGGCAAAAATGGCCATAGTAAAGATTACCCTGTTCATTTTCTTGATTATGGAAATGGGTTTGATCTTTAGGACAAACATGACCTAGATATATCATAGTAGTTGCAAAGTTTTGATTTTTAAGGCAAAAATGGCTATTGAAAAGATTACCCATTTCATTTTCCAGATTATGCAGATGGGTTTGATCTTTAGGGAAATCATGAGTTCATGACCATAGGAAAGACCACAGCAGTTCATTTTCCTGATTATCGAAATGGGTACTTGTGTTATGTGGGTTTTAGAGCAAAGGTTTAATCTTTAGGACAAATATGACCATAGGAAGAGATTACAGCAGTTCATTCTTCAAATTCTTGAAATGGTACTTGTGTGAGTGAATTTTGTGAAGAAAAGGTTCGACTTAATGTGACCCTCGAAAAGATTATTACAGTTCATTCTCCAAACTAGGTTCTTGTTTTATGTAGATTGGTTAAGCAAAGGTTTGATTTTTAGGGCAAACATGACCATAGAAAGATATTACAGCATTTATTCTCCATATTCTTGAAATGGGTACTTGTGTGAGTGGATTTTGTTAAGTGAAGGTTGATTTTTAGGCCAAAGGTGACCCACTAAAAAGATTATTACAGTTGATTCTCCAAATTCTCGAAATAGGTTCTTATGTGATGTGGGTGGGTTAAGCAAATGTATGATTTTTAGGGCAAACATGACAGTGTAAAAAGATTACAGCAGTTCATATTCACCAAATAATCGAAATGGGTACTTTTGTGACATGAGTTTGTTAAGCAGACATTACCATAGAAAAGATTAGTGCACCTCATTCTTCAATTCTCGAAATGGATACTTGTGTTACATTGGTTTGTTAAGCGAAGGTTAATTTTTAGGCAAACATGGCCATGGAAAAGATTAAAGCAGTTCATTCTCAAATTCTCGAATATGGTAGTTGTATCACGTGGTTCAGTTAAGCAAATGTTTGAATTTAGCAAACATGGCCTTAGAAAATATTACAGTTCATTCTCAAATTTATTGAAATGGGCTATAATTATGGTTGTCTGTATATGTTGGTTTCCGTGTATGTTACTGCCAAAACAGTTTGTTTTAGTATGATATGAATATGATTATTAGGGTGCAGAAGTTTGATGCCATAAGCTGCTCCCGAGGCAGAGATTATAGCGCTTTTCCAGTCAGGCACATCCCCAAGAGATCTAACGAATGCCAAGATTCAGAAGCTGCTTTGCCAAGAAAGCACTTTTCGGACAAAGAAAAGCACAGTTCCTTAGATGGGAATGTTCAGGAAACTGAATTTTCTGTTGGTGGAAGGTCGAATTACGGAGACATACCTTTTCATTCCAAGTTTCAAAATCATAAACAAAAGCTTATAAGCAGCCTAGACGATGAGGTCGAATGGGGTATGTTTGGATTTATCCACACCTATGTTGTTTTCACCTGTAGTGGAAACTCAAATTAAAATACAACTTTCAACTCATGGAAAATGAAAAAAGTAAGAGGCTGACTATGGAATTTCAGGGAAGGAAGATGAAGTTAATGAAGATTTTGTACTTGAACGTGGTATAGCCGAAACTGATAAAGCTAGGCAAGATGCTGAAAGAATCGCAGTTCAATTACTTGCTTCAAGGTTAGGATGTTAAATGTCTTATCCCTCTCTATCTTCTTGTTATTTATTTGCTGTCAACTATTATTAGTTCACACATCTTTATCTGAGTGAGTGTTGATTTCACTTAGAGAGTGATGTGTGAACGATGAAACTGTTAGACCTATGTTGATGCATTTGAATTCTCTTTCCAGCCACTGAAGCTAAGCAAGCAAAGAGGCTCTTAGACTGATGCAAATAGAGCTACTTTCTAATGCATGTTTTTGTACTGTGCGGTTGTAGAACCGAAGAAGAAACTCCTTGGAAGAAAGTTTGCACTCAGGGTGTGTTTGGTTCGCGGGTAAACGGAATGGAATCCAGTAAGGGAATGGAATGGAAAGGAATTACCTGATTGTCCCTGGTTCCGGGTGGTCCGGGGTCCGGGGTCCGGAGTCCGGGGTCGGGGATCCGGGGTCCGGGTTGGGGAAAGGGAATCCAAATACCTAGGGGGTGGGAGGAATCAAGGAAAGGGAATGAAAGTGGAAAAGGGGTAAAGGGAATGAAAAAATAAGGCCAAACAAACAACAACAAAGGGAATTCCATTCCTCCATTCCCTTTCCCTTTCCTGGTTACCCCGAACCAAACGCACCCTCAATGTTGTTAATACTGTAATAACAGATTTCCATACCAGGTAAATCGAACTAGAGTCGAGATGTTTTTCATCAAAGTCTTTGATAACACAGAAATGTTATTTCAAGTCTCAGTTGCATTTTGGCTATTGGTGCACATTTGTCACTTATTCACCTCATATTTCTGTTATCTAGATAATTGAAGAGAATAGTGTGATAGATTTTATATGTCATTAAGAGTTCGTTTTTCATTGTTCGGTCTTAATTTCACAAGAATTGACCTCATTTGAATTTGTTCTTTATGTTGCTCCAGGGATTTAATCAATGATGGTCTATATGCTGAAATGTTTTCTCGGTCCAGATGGTCTTCCTCGAGTTGGGGTCCGAGACGAATCAAGCAAGTAAATTTTCCTCTTTGTCAACTACTTCACTAATCAAGATGTTAAGCTTACTTTTCTACGCTTCTGTATAGGGTGAATTGGTTGTATGGTCAATGACGAGATTCTCACCTACTTTTTACATTTTCTTCCCTTTTGAATTGGTCTCGTTTTAGGCCTTGATCAAGAAGGGTGTAAGCAAAGTGGAAACAGACAATGCCATAAAATTGTCTTCAAGAATGACGAAGCTGGTGGAGAATCAGGACTTGCTATGTCAAAACCTTCTATGGATCAATTGTTTGTTCAGGCATCTAAACAGTGGCTTAAAGGGCAAGGTGTACCTAGAGAAAACGTAAAGCAAGGATTATTCGTTGGCTTCAGTACCGTGGCTTTGATTGGGGTGTGGTTAGCTCCATACTTAAGAAGTTAGAATCCACCTATCCCCAATAGAATCTCATTACTCGGCGAAAGGGATTATAATGATCTGTTTGATGGCCTTTTATGGAAGTGCAAGAAACTGGATCAGTTATTCAGTCTATTTTTGCCATCTCGAAAACAGTTTTAAGTGTTAAGATCAACATAGAAGGCGGTTGTGTTGGCGATGACTTCATCTTGCAGAACTCGAGCCCTAAAGTCTTTTTCTTCAGGAATGAGCAGTTTCACTGGAAGTAATTGTATGTTGTGCCATATTAGCCAGATTGTAAATTAGAATGCTGCCATTTTTCAACCTGAGACTTTGGTCTAGTGGTAAGAACGAAATCTGTTGTAAACGAAAGCTTGGTATTTAAGTGGAGAAGAGTAGAGGGGCGAGCTCATTCTCCATCGAATTTCGACGTATGTGCTATTAACCCTCAGGGGTTTCTCGGTTATTAAAAAACAATTTACTTTATGTTTTATGCTTGTTTTTATTAATAAAAATGATAAATTTTCAAATGGTGTGGAACTGTAGATCACCTTGGACCCAAGGAATGATGAGTCACCAACAGTTTCTTTTTGTAGCCATCCCTTGATTTGAGTTATTCCGTGCATTCTCCAGTGTTTGGTTGTGGTATTTGTTTTCCCCTTGGATGAATATGATTTCATTTACCAAATTACATGTAAATTTTGAAGTGATGTTTTATACATCAAATTAACTTTTCAATTATTTGGGGAATCTCTGCTCTTGTACTATACTACTATCATTTATTAGCATAAGTCAAAATACTAACTTTTAAATCTCAAATGGTGTTTGTTGGGTTCCGGACTATGGATAAGTAAGATTAAAATCGAAATAACAAGAATAATTGAAACAACTTCTGGATGTTGCCTCAACATTGGTGGCAACATCTGACAAAAACAGAATAAACCTTTAAAGAGTAATTGCAGCGGAAAAGTAAAAGACACAAAAGTTTATATTTTTAAGGGTATATATTAATATATTCCTTGATGGTCAATGACCAAAAGAATTGTATATATTATATACAATTACAAATGAATTTCTTTTTACAAATTGTGCAATACAAACAAAAAAGAAATTACAAAAAAAGAAATCGCATATGACTTCACCTAAGTTAAAAAGTCTAAAAAGACAAATACAACATCTTCATTACAATTGCATTTACATTGAGCTTAATCTAGAATAGAGATAACAATTGTAATGTGGGACAGATGTTGTTAAAAAGCTTAGGCTAAAATAAAATGTTTTGATCCAGATTTCTGAATCGAAATCCCGAGAGCTCTCTTGGTATTTTTACATTGTAATTCTGGATACCAATACTCTGAAGTTCCTCCTCTATTTATAGTGTGAAACTTCCTTGAAACTCTCGCTGGTTAGTTGTGGAAGTTGAGAGAAAGAAAGCAACAACTTGTACCTCTTCCAGCTCCTTGAATTTCTCAACATCTTTGACTTGGTCTATTTTGACTTGGTCTTCAAGTTGCTTCGATTCCAAGCTTGACTCCTTCAATTTCCACGTTTTAAACACAACTCCATATTCAGCTTGCCTTGGACATTTTTTACTCACAGTAATAAATATTGTTTTGGCCGGAAGAATAAGCAAAATCGTTTTCAAAGATGTCGGGTGAAATGTTGCAGCAACACCGGAGACAACATCTACAGGACACTGCGAATGTTTCGCAACATTGCGGACAACATCTGCAGAACACTGCAAGATGTTGTCCAGGCATAAAACCTGATGTTGTCACAACACTAACACAACATCAACAATCTCCCCATTTTTGCATTTCTTCACAAAACTCCATACAAACCTCAAATGCCTAGGATACGACTGATTGTAAATGTTTTCCATTAACATTCCAAATTCAGCAAGATCGTAGCCATGCTACCCCTCAACCTGCAGTTATAAGTTTCAAGTTTTGTATTGTAATTTGGGTTAATAAGAACATATGTCTATAAGTCATAACTCGCATACAATGTGGTTGTAAGTAGTCAAAGACTAATATCCATACATCATCTACAAATAAAAGATATATATACAAATATATTTACAGACTAAAAATATAAATGTCTCATTGTCCACACATATCAATATCCATCAGCGTGAAGTAAGACACAATTAGTTTAGAAGAAATATTGATCAAAATGTTGCATAACATTTGTCCCAACATATCTTTATACATGTATATAGATATGTTGTTACAAATGTTACAACACTAATTCCAACATTAACAATCTCTCCCTTTTTGTCTTTCTTCACAAAATCCACACATTAACCAAAGATGAACAGTTTAGGTTCATCATCATCAATCTCCCATTTGCTCTTTATTCAGCAACAACAACATCAGTCTGAGAAGCAACACCAATAGGATGTTGTCCCAACATCGCAAGCAACATCCTTATGTTCAATAAGTAGTAGCTGTCTCCACTGTATAATAGAGCTTGTACCACTTCAGCTTCCCCCCCCCTGCATAGAACAGTATTTTCTCCCCATTTTTGTGGAGAAAGCAGTATTATGAAATGGAGACAGTGTTGCCTAGATCGTTGATAACATTCCTGGCGACATCGTCATTTTCTGCTACCTTCTACCAGGTCAACTTAATATTTATATCCTAGAGGAAGACGATTGTCCAATTTGCTGAGAGGTATTGAGCTTAGGTTCTTCGTATTCGACAAATGGCTAATGTTCATTGGATGGAGTGGTGTTTGACAGTTGGGTAGACATTGGAGAAGTATTCTATTGGTGAATATGTAGGAAATGATTTTGGGAATTAATCAGGATAACAATTATCCATGATTGGAGTGTGAAATGATGAGTTCATCGGATAGATAGAAAACAACCCAAGGAGATGATTTCCCCCCTTTTTTTTTATATAAATTTAAAACAATTTTTTTTTAAATTTTAAAACAAATTTTTTTCCGGAAAAAACTCTTGAAATGACATGAAAAATAACAAACAAGAGAAGTATTAAACACAAAACAACATTTCTTTAAGCAACTCACAACAATATTTCCCAAAAAGTAGGTAGTGTAGATTAGGATTCTACACTCCTCAAATTAATACATTAACGACATAAAACTGATTTTTGAATTTAAAAACAAAAACTGTCCAGTATTAAACTGGATTTGAGGTTAATGATTTTAATTTCAAAAATAAACAGGAATAAATAAGGTATAATAAACAACAGAAAATTAATTTTCTGAAAGAACAATCAATATATTGGATCGTGATGTTGTCAGTAATGTTGGGGCAACACATGTATTATGATACCACATGAACTTCTAGATCTGACATTAACATTAGACACATTCTGTATATATTTCCTATGAGTTTGATCTCTGGACCAATGTAACATTTTTCATTGTGTCTTTAATCAAACTTAGTTGAACATATGCAGAATACACTATGTCTTAAAAAAATGAAAATAATCTTTGAAGTATTTTCAACATTCTTTTAAGCACATGATACTCCTATACAATAGGAACGATACCAATTTATAGCTTTGCTCTTTTATTTTTTTATTTTCAACATTGCCAAATCTTTAGTCAAGGTTTTGCCTACCTTTGATACTCCCTTTTTATGATGTATATAAATAATTTATATACACCATCACAGAGAACAATATCATCTCTCAGTTCTTATTCTTGTAGCATCATACTTAAATGACCAAATGCATGCACAATACTGTTATATCGCCAAAATATATTGACAAAACAGTAAATGTTGTCCAGAATGTTGTACAACTTATCAAGCAACATCTACCAAAAATAGCCTTATTTAAAACACATACCAAGATATTTTTCTTTTTCAAACTAGAAAATATCTCATGATCTAGAGTCTTGGTAAAAATGTCGTATATCATATAAATAAAATTGTTGCCAAGGTAAACAATATCCTCTACTTGTATTCTTCTATCATTCATATCTCCAGCCCAATCCATGTCACTAAATCCTATTAAGTTAGGATAAGTGTCATCGGAATACCAAAATTTCCAACTCATATGTGCCAACAACATATCGATTAATATGTTTCACAACATTTAAGTGAAATATTTTGGGACAGGCTTGAACACATACACAGTCAAATACACAAAACATAATGTTGGACGACTAGCAGTAAGATACAAAAGACTACCTATCATGGATTGGTACAATGTTGGGTCAACATCTTCGCCAACATCGTCTTTACATACCTTTTTGCGAGAAGTCCATTGGAGTTTTCATATGTTTAATATTCTCCAATTCAAATCTTCTAACTAGATTCTTGGCGTATTTGGTTTGCACTTTGCTTTATCTGCAGGCCTAAGAAATAAGTTAGTTCCCCAATCATGTTCATCTCAAATGTTGATCACGTAGCCTCGACAAAAAAGTCTTAAGGTACGACTGTGAGGTCGAGCCAAAAACTATGTCATTTTCATAAATTTGAGCAATGATAATATCTACACCATGACGTTTTGTAAATAAAGTTCTATCAGATTCATCACGGCTAAAACCAAAATCAAGTAGAAGTCTAATCAAACGACCATACCACACACAAGGAGCTTGTTTCACCCTATACAAAGCATTTTTTTTGCTTGTATACATAATGTGGGTGGTGAGGATTCTCAAAACATAGACTTCTTTATCAAGAAAAACCATTTAGGAAGACATTTTTAACATGCATTTGGTACAAGATAACTTTTAGACAACAATCAATAGCAAGGGTAAGTCTAATTGATTCAATTCTATCCACATGTGCAAATGTTTCGTCATAGTCCATACCTTTAGCCTGAGTATAGCCTTGAGCTACTAGACGAACTTTATTTTGAACTATAATTCTCGATTAGTCTGATATATTTTTAAAGATCCATTTAGTTTCAATAACATTTGAATTGTTAAGACTTGGAACCGAATCTCATACATCATTTCGAGAATATTGCTCAAGCTTTTCTTGTATTGCTTGAATCCAAAAATTATCTTTTAGTGTTTCCAAAATATTGTTGGTTATAAAGTAGATATGAAACAAGAAAGACTAATCTGTTGGTATATGGTAGACATACACACACACCTTACCATCTTTCGGTAGTTGATTGACTCTTTCTCTCTTGTTATAATTCCTTCACAAACTCCCCCTATCACCTGGTCTGAGGGATGATTCTTACTAATCCTTGATGGAGGGTATCTTCATACTTGATCTAGCATTTCAGTTCTGGACTCATCTTCCACCTTCGACCCTTGTAGTCTCTTCTGTTGATTCAAATGTTGCCTCTGATGTTGTGACAACATTTGGGACAACATCTGATTCTATGATTTGCTCTTTTCATTTGTAATCGCAATCTTTGTTTCTGATGACTTACCTGTCACATCAATAAAATCACCAAAAATAACATTGACCAACTCTTGTATGGTCTGGTCCTCAGATTGTACATATGATAATCCTGACTATTTTGTGAATAGCCAATAATCATTCCTTTCTCATTCTTAAAGTCAAACTTCGCCAAATGATACCTGTCATTTAAGATGTATCAAATGCACCCAAAAAAGATATAAAAGTAACTCAATTATTATTTCAAAGGATGTCATTTTAGTACTTGGTCTTAGGTAGACTCTATTAGAGATGTGGTGTTTAAGGTTTCTGCCATAAAAAAAAACTTCTTTGACATTTGTTTAGAACTTAACATCCCTCTTCCATTTCTTGCAAGGTTTTGTTCATCCTTTCTGCTACCCCATTCCACTGAGGAGTTTTGGGAGCATAAAATTTATGGAAAAATCCCTTTCTTTTCACACATTTTTGCAAAAGAACGGTTTTCAAAATCCTTTTCATGATCGGACCTAATCCAAAAATAGGAGAACAAAACAGATTCATAATTCTAGAGTGTAAAGCTTTAAACATATCAAATGTTCATGATTTTTCGTTTGAAGAAATATCTCCATGTGTACCTAGAAAAATCATCCACAATAAAAAAGGAATACCTCATGCCCGTAGGTTGTCTACTTCAATTGGATCCATTAGATCCACATGCAATAACTGAAAACAGAGAGACATACCTGAATGTTGTTCGTCGTGTTGGGCAACATTAAGGACAACATGTGTTTGCTTATCTTTCATACAAACTCCAGAGACTGTTTTACCTTGAATTCATCATCACAAAGCTGACTTATGCTAAGAAGGTTAGCAACTAAGCCATCAACATTAAGTACATTCGTCAAGGCTGGTATATTAGGAACCATTCAACGTTCTTTTACCAAAAAAACTTTATCTTACTCCCACCAAAAGTCACGTAACCTCTATTGAACGACTCTTAATTCTTCATAAAGCCTTTCGTACTATTCATGTGGCATGAATGCTCACAATCAAAGTACTAAGAACCTGTAATGTTAGTTCTTTAATGCAGTATTGTAGATATTACCAGTTAAGACCATTTTAGGAACCCAATCTCTCTTAAAATATTTTTTCCTTGACTGTTTAGAAATGTAGCTTCGAATGTTGTCTGAAATGTTTGAACAACATTTTAGACGACATTTTAGGCAACACCTTCTTCACAGAATTTTGAAGTTTGAAGTTTGAAGTAGTATGTCATTATATTTCCAAGGAAATTTAAGTAACTACCCACATACTTCAGATTATTCTTTGATTTAGACAAGACAATTTTTCCTTTAAAAAGATTTTCTCATTTTTATCAACGAAACTAGGATAAACAATTTTAAGAGATTTTTATGATATCCAATACCTGCATATGAAGACTTACTAAAGTAAAAAATTTCATCCAATTTTGAGATCCTCGTGTTGAGCTTCTGGAAAGTGGCTACGACATAATCCAAATTTTACACAAATCTTACCAAATTAGAAATCCTTTTTGGTAAGTGCTACCTCTAAACGGGTAATTGTGTCTTTTAAATCATGCTTCTCACAAGTTAAAGATTTGACTTTTGAGTCACATTGCTCAGATTCAATGATTAAAGCTTTACAAAAATTTTGTACATGCTTAATCATGTTATCTTCAGAGTCAACTTGATCCAATCATAGAGCCTCGCTAGTTGAAATAAAATCACTAAAATAATTTACATCTAGAAAGTAAAAATATTCATACCTTAGAGATGTTCCCGCAGATGTTGTTGCTGATGTTGCCACAGATGTTGAGACAACATTGTCGATGACATCTTCGTTATCGGACATAAACTGTTCGAAAACAGCAGCCAACATTGCTTGTGATTTTGGTTCTGGATCTCCTTCTTCATCATCACTAAGAAAAACTCACCGACTCTTACCAAATTTCCAAGAGTGTTTGTACATTTATTAGCATAATGACCCCATCTTGAGCATGCATGTCCGGACTCAATTTGCTTGAGATCAAATTTGGTATGATCCGAATTGAATTTCTTTAGTTACCTTTTTGTGTATTTGGAGAAAATCTAGTAGACTGATGATTAAAGATTTGACTTTGGTACTCTTTGGAGTTAGACTTAAACCTATCATTGTTGATCTTTCTCACCAATGAAATGAATTTTCGAGAGAGCAAGACAACATTAACACCATCACAAACTTCTTCAATCGCACAAATCTTTATATTGAACTTCTCAGGAAGAGAACAGAGAGTCTTTACCACAAGTTGGGTGTTGGTTAAAGGAACACCAAACACTTGACATTTATTAGAAGGTATGTTGGGCAGAATGTTGTCCAACATTTGTCCCAACATTATAAATCTAAAAACGCCATTCAACTTTTCAAAATAAGATTTACGTCTTCCGTTTCTTCCATCCTCAAAAGTTCCTTTTTTCATTGTAGCTCGCATTATTGGTTTCTTCCGCCGTCCATTTGAATTTGGGTGTAACAAGAATGTCACATTCCTCATCCGGCGGCTACATTGATACAACCTACCCATGGGTTATAGATATACATGCCCTAATATCAATTAATTTGATATGAGAACATAGACGATCCAATAGGCATAATTTGAACCAACGGGAAGTCTATCAATATTTTGAATTTGTCGGATCCATAACTTAGAATAATAGGACCAAGCATTTTATTGTGTCAAGTGTTGACTCTGATACCACTTGTTGGGTCCCGGACTATGAATAAGTAAGATTAAAATCGAAGCAACAAGAATAACTGAAACAGTTTCTGGATGTTGCCTCAACATTGGTGGCAACATCTGACAAAAACAGAATAAACCTTTAAAGAGTAATTGCAGCGGAAAAGTAAAAGACACAAAGATTTATATTTTCAAGAGTATATATTAATATATCCCTTGATGATCAATGACCTAAAGAATTGCATATATTATATACAATTACAAATGAATTTCTTTTTACAAATTGTGCAATACAAACAAAAAAGAAATTATAAAAAAGGAAGTCGCAGATGACTTCACCTAAATTAAAAAGTCTAAAAAGATAAATACAACATCTTCATTACAATTGCATTTACATTGAGCTTAATCTAGAATAGAGATAGCAATTGTAATGTGGGACATATGTTGTTAAAAAGACTTAGGCTAAAATAAAATATTTTGATCCAGATTTCTGAAGCGAAATTCCGAGAGCTCTCTTGGTATTTTTACATTGTGATTCTGGATACCAATACTCTGAAGTTCCTCCTCTATTTATAGTGTGGAACTTTCTTGAAACTCTCGCTGGTTAGTTGTGGAAGTTGAGAGAAAGAAGGCAGCAACTTGGACCTCTTCCAGCTCCTTGAATTTCTCAACAGCTTTGACTTGGTCTTCAAGTTGCTTCGATTCCAAGCTTGACTCCTTCAATTTCCACGTTTTAAACACAGCTCCATATTCAGCTTGCCTTGGGCATTTTTTACTCACAGTAACAAATACTGTTTTGGCCGGAAGAATAGGCAAAATCATTTTCAAAGATGTCAGGTGAAATGTTGCGGCAACATCAGAGACAACATCTGCAGGACACTGCGGATGTTGCGCAACATTGCGGGCAACATCTGCAGAACACTGCAATATGTTGTCCATGCATAAAACCTGATGTTGTCACAACACTAACACAACATAAACAATCTCCCCATTTTTGTCTTTCTTCACAAAACTCCATACAAACCTCAAAATGCCTAGGATACGATTGATTGTAAATGTTTTCCCTTAACATTCAAATTCAGCCAGATCGTAGCCATGCTACCCCTCAACCTGCAGTTATAAGTTTCAAGTTTTGTATTGTAACTTGGGTTAGTAAGAACATATGTCTATAAGTCATAACTCGCATACAACGTGGTTGTAAGTAGTCAAATACTAATATCCATACATCATCCACAAATAAAAGATATATATACAAATATATTTACAAACTAAAAATAGAACTGTCTCATTGTCCACACATATTAATATCCATCAGCGTGAAGTAAGACAAAACTAATTTAGAAGAAATGTTGGTCAAAATATTACATAACATTTATCCCAACATATCTTTATACATGTATGTAGATATATTGTTATAAATGTTACAACACTAATTCCAACATTAACAGTATCACAAATAAGCAAATGGCGTCATGGTTTTACATAAAAATACCACATTATGGGCAACTTGAAATCTAAGTTGTGACATTCATCCCCTACCAACTAGCAAACTAATTGCTTAAAAACTTCTCTCAGAAATCACATGATCATGTGAATATGATGGGGCCAACTCATAGTTGGCAGCTAGACTATTTCTTGGAAGACACTTGGTAATCTTTATTAACATTCAATAAAGACTATTTCTTGCAAGCCACTTGGGAATCTTTATTAGCATTCAATAAATTCCAAGTACATAATTCCAATGCCCTCCCCCAATGATTGATTCAATTTCCACATGTCCCCCAAGTTTCTCGACTCTCAAAGTACTAGTACTCTTTTTTTTTTTATAACGATGGTGCGAAAGCCGGCTTGTGATCCTTAACTATTTCATCGATGCTTGCTACATTTCACTAATATTATTACTAATATTATTATTGGTTAATTCTATTGAAAAAATATTAGAGATGATCACATTAGAAAAAAATAAGAGACAATAAAATATAGTAATAATAATAAAAGATAAGATAGAGTTGAAATTAGAAAATTTTGATTCAAGAAACTATGGATGGTGTTGTCTTCAGAGTGATTTTTGTTCCTACCACAGTTCAAATAGCAAAGTGATATTCTACAATCAAATAAAATTTTCGGAGAACTCTTTTAATCTCTAGACTGTTTTAGTATAAAGGAAGAGGCAAGAATTGCAGAATTTTATGTTGGAGGAATTTTTTGTATTACTAAAAAAAAATTCTAATAAATAATTAGTAGAGTTAAGAAAGTAGAATCCTATTTATTGGTACTTTCTTCTTGATTTGTTGCTGGCCATGTTTGCTATATCAAATCAAAGTAACTACGGCCTTAGACAATCTTGTTGTGATGATCTCGCTGCATCTTTTGAAGACTATAAAAACAATCAATTTCTTCTCTAGGTTCCCTCATCTTAAACGAAGGATCAGATAAAAAGAAAAATCCAAATAAAACCAAATCTCAGTAACCCATCACATACTCAACCACATTTGACCTTCTGGCGTAATTTTGGATTATGAAATGACAAACAAAGTCATATGACACCGGAGATAAAAAAAAAGGCAATCCGGTGCACTAAGCTTTCATTATGTGTGACGACGACAAGAGTCTATTGTACGACACCATAGGTATCTCTTAAAAAGAAAAAAACAGACATGTTGTCTCACCAATAAAACATTTCACTTCATCATCTATTAAAATTTTGATCAGTAAACTTTTCCGATCTCGTACAGAAATTAAATTCGACTTCAAGTTCTTTGAATTTACTATCAAAAGAGAGTATATGCAGTCAGAACGTTACCAAGCATGTGAACTTACAAATCAGTTTCAGATTTTAGTTATGTTAAAATTAAGTAATTTCCATTTCTCCTAATGTGTTTTAGTGAATCAATTTAATTTCAACACTCCACCAATTAAGTAACAATATATAATTATGTCTTCAGAAAGTCTCTTATGTCTTCTCAATAATCATCTCTTCTTAATTAAGCGACCAAAATCTACTCTGAAATTGTTAGAAAAATATTAGAGATGATCACACTAAGGTGGTGTTGGCCAAGCTTCTCAGAAACACTTTTTTGGTCAAACACTCTCTTTCCAGAAGTAGAAACACCTTCTTGGAAGAGAAGTAGAAACATCAATTTGGTGCTTCTGAAGAAGCCATTTTTGCTCATTCATTAATTTTTTTGGACCCATTTACTATTTTCTTTTCACAAAATTCATTTTAATCTCATATAATATCCACATATAAAATAGAAATTTGGGAATAGGGCAGGGGTAAGAAAAAAATTCATTTTTTTTTATAAAAGTAACAAAAAATATGAAATAGAAATTTGAGGATGGGTAGGGCAATGGGGTGGGGGGGTGGAGGGTAGGGCGGGGTAAGAAAAATTCATTTTTTTATAAAAGTAACAAAAATATGAAATAAAAATTTAAGGATGGGTAGGGCAATGGGGTGGGGTGGGAGTGCGGGTAGGGTAGGGGTAGGGCGGGTAAGAAAAATTCATATTTTAAATATTTTTTTTATAAAAGTAACAAAAAACATGAAATAGAAATTTGAGAATGGGGTAGGGAAATGGGGTGAGGTGGGGTGGGGTAGGGCGGGGGTAAAAAAAAAATCATATTTTTTAATATTTTTTTTTATAAAAGTAACAAAAAAATATTAAATTGAAATTTGAGGATGGGGTAGGGCAATGAGGTGGGGGGTAGGGATAAGAAAAAAAATTCATATTTTCAATCATTTTTTATAAAAGTAACAAAAAATATGAAATATAAATTTGAGAATGGGGTGGGGTTGGGGGTAGGGCCGGGGTAAGGGGGAAGAAAAAAATCATATTTTTTATAAAAGTAAAAAAAAATATGACATAGAAATTCGAGGATGGGGTGGGGGTAGGTGTGAGTAGGGCGGGGTAGGTTTGGACATATTTGATTCATTGACTATCATATTGTCGTTACATTTCTTATGTACAATATAATATTATTTTTTGATTAAATGTTGCAATTAAATCATTTTAAAAAAATTATTAAATTGTAAAGATATACTAATTTTTAGAAACATATGATAGAAAGAAATATTTTAAATAGATTTAAATCTATTAAAAAGAATATTCTAGTAAATTTGCATAAATATTGGCCAAACAGGTAGTTTTGAGAAACAGAAACACCTTTCCAGAAGCTTGGCCAAACGGACCATAAGAAGAACAAATAAGAGAAAAATAAAATATAGTAATAATAATAAAAGATAAGATAGAGTTGAAATTGAAAAAAATCGGGTTCAAGGCACGCTATGGATGACATTGTCTTCAGAGTAGATTTTCGTCGCTACCACAGTGCAAATAGCAAAGTGACATTCTACTCCCAAGATACAATGACACTTAGGAATCCTCTAATGTGCACTCAAATAGAAGTTTCGGAGAACTCTTTTAATCTCTCGATTGCTTTAGTATAAAGGAAGAGGCAAGAATGCAGAATTTTATGTTGGAGGAATTTTTGTATTACTCTTTTTTTTTTTAAAAGTATTGGAAATCTACAGCACACCTATTATTTATAAGGTGTGGAAAAAACTAATACACCTTTTCAAAGAAAGGATGTACCTCTTGAGATTGGATGACACATTTTCACAATGAATAGGTATATTTTTAAAGAATGGATAACACGCTTCACAATACATTGTGTCTTTTCAAAGGTGTGTTTAAATTTTGAATCAATACAAAAATAAATTCCAACAAACTCAGCTATTAAGAATTAGGCAGATGAGAAATTAACGTAAAAATAACGTTCATTGACCACTTTTTAGCTCTATCTTTAAAAGTAATTGTCATCATATAGTTTCAAATTCCACAAGTAAAACTTCACGACAAAACCTGGAATTTGAAACTCCATGATTATGTTCTGGAATCTGAAACTCTAGTGGCTATTTTCAGTTAGAGTGACTGACAAGTGGCTATTTGAATGTCCAATTACATATTAGCATGACTCGGTGACTAACAAAGTTGGTATAGAGTACTGATTGGTATGTAAAAAGTTTACCAATTTCAGATAATGATGAACACTAATCTTTTCACTCTATAATGCTAATGCTAAATTAATAACACCCTTACTAGGATACATGATTGAGGAATGACGCTGATTTTCATTAAAATCTATAACCTGTTCTAACTCATACTGTTAATAAAACATGCCATATTCACAAATTTGTTCACTATGCTGAAGCCTTAATTATTTGGAGATAGAATTATCAGAAAATACAAAAGAGCAGCTACAAGATACTTGGGAATCCACATTCTTGGTTCCACCAGGTGATATTGGAAGAGCTGTTGCACTTGCATTTTTCTTCAACAAGTCGGATTCGGACATAACGGGGTCCACATTTCGAATTTCCTTGAGCATGGCTACAACATCCCTCATCATCGGACGATCATCAGCTTTCGTGCTCACGCATAGAAATGAAACAGCTAAAGTTTGCATCATTTCATGCATCTCAGGGTCAGCCCTGCCTCTAAGCTTAGGGTCAAGAATGTCATTTGGGTCGCGCTTGCCATGTAAGTGTTCGCGCACCCACTGTACTAAGTGTGCACCCCTGGGCAATGTAGGGTCCAATGGATGCCTTCCTGTTAGTACCTCCAAGAGGACCACACCAAAGCTGTGTACATCACTCTTTTCTGTGATCCGTTGCATCGAAGCATGTTCTGTGGGCACATAATAAGTCAAGAGTCGTTGTCAATTCAAGAAAAGTTGATGCATCTAGTTAAACTGATATAATGAGTACAACAACATCTTTTGTATTGATAGTATTCATCATAAATTGACTGCTTTTACGTTTACTGTCAGCAAGCTAAGATAATGAGTGCAACAACAACAACAATATCTTTTGTATTGTGAGGATTCATATAAATTGACTAGTTTTACGTTTGCTGTCAGTAAGCTGAGATAATGATTGGTACGTTGCAATATAAATAATTACCTGGAGCCATATAGCCATAGGAACCAGCAAGATGAGGCCTTTGGCTCTCCTTTAACAAGTCTGCATCAACATCAGGGTTGACAATCCTTGCCAACCCGAAATCGGCTAGGTAAGGCTCCATTCTAGGGCCTAACAAAACATTCATTGCTTTGACATCTCCATGCATTATAGGTGGAACACAATCATGATGCAAATATGCAAGTGCATGAGCTACTCCAAGTACCACATCAAATCTGTTCTCCCATTCTGATGCTCCTTTACCAACACCATGGAGCAATGAACTCAAACTCCCATTGGGAAGGTAATCATAGAACAGAAGTTTCATGTTCTGGTTTGAAGCCCAACCGAGTAGGCGTACTATGTTCTTGTGCCGGATTGAACCAAGAGTACAAATTTCTGAACCAAATGCTCCTGATTCCTCTGATGACCACATTTTCTTGACTGCTAAAGTAGCCCCATTTTCGGTCATTACCCGGTAAACAACCCCAGAGCTCCCAGTGCCAATGACATTAGCTGATGTTAGATTATGTACAATGTCATCTAACGAAAAATCCAACTTCTGGTAAAGAGTCATTTCCCAAGTATCAACATGTGGAGATTCATACTTGGCCATTCGCATCCTGATCAAGGTGTAAATGGCTAGCAGAACCAGCACAGCACTTATGCTGACTAGGATTGACATAGCAAGCTTCATATTGGATTTGGAATGTCCAGAGGGCCCCGTTTGAATCACGTCCCCACCAGAAATGTAAAGAGCTTGGTTTCCAGTAAGATCACTCAAAGGAAGCTTATGGAAAAATGGGGTATTGGGAAGTTTTCCATAGAAGTCATTGAATGATATGTTGAGTGAAACAAGGTTTTGAAGGTTTGTAAGAACGTCTAAATTCCCGGTGAGTTTGTTGTGGGAGAGATCAAGGTTTCCTAATTTGCTTAGACCTGAAAACTCACTTGGAATCACTCCTGTAAATTGGTTACAAGTAAGGTTGAGAGAGATTTCAAGTGATGGTATATCACCCAATTCTTTAGGTATATCACCCGATAAACCGTTATACCCGAGATCTAACAGCTGAAGCTTACTGCAAGAAACTATCTCAGCTGGAATTCTACCAGAAAGTTGATTCTTTCCAAGATTCAATTTTGTTAATTCTGTTAAAGAACCAACACTTGGACTTAACGAACCTGTAAGCCTGTTGTCTGAAATATCCACAAACTGTAGACTTTTAGGCAGTTTTTCAGGTAAAGAACCGGTGAACACGTTCGAATGGAGATCAAGAAACTCAAGATTTTGACATCCTGATATTGATGAAGGAATTTCTCCCATAAAGTGATTGCCACTCATATCAAGGAAATTCAAACTTCTTAAGTTTCCTATTTCTGATGGAACAGTACCTCCTAGCCTATTGTTGTTCACTCTAAATCTATACAAATTTGTGCAGTTTCCAACATCAGTTGGTATAAAACCAGACAAATCATTGGAAAGAAGCAACAACTTTGTTAGATTTTTCAAACCAAAGATTTCTTTTGGTATGTTACCAAAAAGATTGTTGTAAGAAAGGTCTAGAGCCTGAAGATTCTCACATTCAGATAATGAAACAGGAATATTGCCTGTTAAATTATTTTTCCATGCAAAGAATAAAGTCAAACTTTTCAACTTTCCCATTTCATTAGGAATCTCACCTGATATACCATTGTTATCAACTTCCAAATGAGACATAAACGTACAATTTGATATCTCATTAGGTATTGTACCTGATAACTTATTGACACTTAGCTGCAATTCTTCAAGACTTGTAAGTCCACCAAAGCTTTTAGGAATGCTACCTGTTAAGAGATTCTCAGATAAATCAATAAATGTAACAGCCTTGCAATTTCCAAGCTCATTAGGAATCACTCCAACTAAACTATTCTGCCAAAGCAACAAACTTTGAAGCTTTTTTAGCTCTCCTATACTCCTTGGAATCGAACCGGATATCGAATTCTGATACAAGTACAAGTTCTGTAACTCACTGCAATTACCAATCTCTTCTGGAATTGGTCCAGATAAAAGAGCTGTATAAATTGCTAAAGTTTGAATCTTTTTCAACTTCCCAATTGACACTGGCAAATTCCCTGAAATGCTTGTTTCAGCAAGGCCTAAAAAAACCAAGTTACTGCAGTTTCCAATATCTAAAGGGAGTTCCCCCTTGAGATTTTGATTCCCTCCAGCTCTAAATTCTTCAAGATTGTTCAACTTTCCAATACCCTTTGGAATTTCACCACTAATTTGATTGTCATAAATCAAAAATTTCTTAAGACTAGACAAGTTCCCTATATCATAAGGAATATCACCTTCAAGAAAATTTGAACTGAGAGATAAAATTTGCAACTTTGTAAGCCTACAAAGTTCTTGTGGAATAGTACCAGTGATTGAATTATCACTAATATCAAGAAGACTAAGTTCAAGATAATCACCAAATTCTTTTGGGATTGGACCACTTAGATTGGTAGATGAAAGAACAAGGGTGTTCAAGAATTTCAGTGGTTGAAAATCTGTGGGCAATGGACCTTGCAAGTCTACTGATTTTAGACTTATACTTACAACATGACCCTTGGTATTGCAATGTATACCAAACCAATAACAAGGACTTTTGTTAGCATCATCCCATGTTGTTAAAACATCATTGGAACTGTTTAATGTTTTTTTCCATGCAAGAAGTGTTTGGCTTTGTACATCAAATGAATAACAAGAAGAGAAAAATGAGAAAAGTAAAAGAAGAAGAAGCAGCATTGCTCCTACTAAGAGGAGGGAAGAAGAGAGAAAGTTGAGTAGTAGTACTTTGGGATTGTAAAGGGGGAAACACCATGTTTTGTTTATAGAGTAAAAAGAAGAAGAAGATCTGGATCCAAGGGCACTTTCAATTTTTATTAGTATTATTATTGCACTTTGGTGATGGTTGTTAATTCAGAAGTTGCTGATGCAGATGGCTTTCTTTGGCTTTATTAATTAATTCATTATTAATGTTCATATTTCATATCAATACCATCTTTATCTTTAGCTTATTTTCTCTTTTTTTGTTTAAAATATTGTTTGGTTATGGTGCTTCTCTTTGCTTCCTTCGTTTATAAGTGTCCAATTAGTTCTTTGGATTTACTTGTCACCAAATTACATACTTGGCTGGCTTTTATCAGTTTGAACTAAGGTCGTTTAGATTTTTCAAAAATGTTACCATATATATGTGTTGTATCTTAAAAAAAATATTATTTTAAAGAATTCGATACATATCTAATAGTATTTTTTAAAGAGTTTCAGAAATATAAGTTTAAACTGGCAGGTCCAAAGGGAAACAAATGCTGCTCTTTGTTCCTTTTCTCTTTTTCTTTTGTTAACAAGTGTCCAATTAATTCTTTGTATCAAACCTGTCACCAAATTACATATTTGACTAGCTTTTATCAGTTTGAACTTATATTATTCGGACTCTTTAAAATTACTATCACATCTGTGTCGTATTCTTCACTAATATTCTATCTTTAAAATTACTATCACATCTGTGTCGTATTCTTCACTAATATTTTATCTTTGAAGGATTCGACACCGAAAACAACATAGATTTGAACTTGGCAGTTGGCAGGCCCAAAGGGAAACAAATGCTGGTTTTAAATATGCAAATGCAATTCTATCATTTCCCCTTTTTTTGTTGCATAATTAATCTCTGAAATCAAATGAGGATTCTTGATAGCTATGAGGCCAGCACCATTAGAAATGACTCTTTAATGCAATCTTGTTGTGTATAACTACTAGGTACAATTCATTAAGAATTTTTTATGTTCGGTTTTTTTTTGGGGTAGGGGTCAGGGTAATAGGGTATCTATATGTATTTGGAGAGTGGGGGTTGGAGGTTGTGTTATTGCTGGTAAATATTTTTTCTTGGTTTCCAAAGTTGTGAAGGAGAGCATGTTCTTTCAGAAATGGTCCTATCCTATGTACAGTAAGTACAATAGTATTGAGTCAGCCACATGTTAGTTATAAGACTTATGGCTAGTAATGACTTTGTGATGAAGTAGAGGGCAACAACAGAGGACAGGCCAACTTTTCTTTTGTTTATATTAGTATTCCTGTGTCTCACCATCAAAACTTAGACAGATGATTAAAATATTATTAAAATATTTTTCATTTTTATTATAATTTGAATCTCAAATTTCATTGACACTAAATCACACTCTTAAAGAAGTCAAAATTTAATTTATTTCCTTTGGGATTGCTCTGATATCTCATGCTGGCATAGGGTTGACTTCGTATAATACATTTATAAGACAATGAAAATGAAGAATAAGATGAAAATAAAAAAATAAAAAAAAGTAAATAAATTCACTTTTACTATGCGATGTAATTTTACCTTATGTTATATTTTGAGGTCATCCCTATCATTTACCTTTAGAAAATCGTCTTGTATTGAGCTTTGACCATGGCCAAGCTACGACCTAAAGTATAACGTATGATAATCTTAAAGTAAAATAAGAAAATAATAACTTTCAACATTTGTCAATAGCAAGTACGAGATAGATTTACTAACGGCAAGACATAATAATTAAGATATTTCGTATAGTATAGGAGTAAATTGGACTACCAAAAATTCAAACAAATATCAATGTACAATTTGTTGGGTTTTGATATTGGTGAATAAGAAATGATGGGATGAAAATTAAAGGAAAAATGCTCTTTTGTCCCACATCGAAAAAGGAGAAGGAAAGAGAGGTGTATATATTACATTACACCTTCTCTAGCTGCTAAAAGGGTTGAGAGGGCAAGGATCCCTCGCGCCGTCGTCGTCGCTCGCTCGGCTTCAGATTTATTGATAATCTTTTTGGACAAACATTTCTTTAATTAATTAAATTAATTAATTAATTATTTAATTAAAAATAAATCCAAACGGATCGACTGTGTGATATACTGCCGTTGAGTGGTTCGCTGCTACCGGAATTTGGAGTACTACTATTCTGGTAAGATAATCGTTCTATCCTGGGAGGCGATATTCCGTTAACCTCGAGTACTGTGAGGGGAATAATTTCCTTAAGGACACACTTTGAACTAAGTGGGCTCGATTACATTCTGAAATTATTTTTTCCAAAACAGATTCTGTTTTCGTTTATTGTTTCATTAATGTTATATGTTTCACTAAGTGATTAACATATTGTTTTGAAACATTATTTAGTTAAATACAGATTATTATACCAACACAATTTTCATAAAAAAATTAAGCACAAAGGATTTTAAAATATTTCCGTTGCCAATCTTTCTTTTACAAAATTAAATAAACAGAAAGAAAAAAAAACAAAGTGACAAAGGAGAGTGTTAATTAAAAGCATAGGGATCTGTAATTCTTAGGAAGTAGTAGAAGAATAAGTGCATGAATAAATAATATAATGTATTTCTAAGACAATAATTATACTTAAAATATTAGCATTAAGATGGAGATCTCTTCTAGTTGTGTAGTGAAGAGCACATGCAGGTTTATTAAAAAGGATTAATCTTTAATTAAACTGCAAAAGTTTCAGGTCATGCTGTCGGGAAGAATATTAATCTTGTCTTAAAATAATACTTAAAAGATAAAGAAAAAGAGCACTGGCCTTTAATGGGAGAGACAAAAGTACAACAACTTAACATTATTTATTAGATTAGATCTCAACCTTCGTGTTTTTGCATTTAACATAATTCCATGACGGGTTCTTTATATTAAAATCAAGAACAAAAAAAATTGTTATTCATTATTTCTTCATCAACAAATAAAATTAGGCAAATTGCCAAAGTAGATTAATGTTTTTCTTATATGAATTTATGCTTCGTATAATTAGCAATATGACGCAGTCTATATATTAATGATGATTAAGCTAATTTAAGTGGTTTATCATTTGGTTACTCCTAGATGTCCGCTCAACTATTGGTCACAACGAACTTAAGGGAGAACTAATTAGCTCTGAACTCGAGTGGCATTTGAGCCATAAATATTAATACGTGTTTATCTTCAATATCAATCGACTCGAATCTTTTTTTAATTGTATTCAAAATTTATTTTCATCATCCAGTTAATTCAGATCCACAAATAATGAGAATTGCCCTATGAAGATGTTGTCAGGTGAATTATCTTAACCAAGTCACTACCTATGAGTCGCATGATCATTTTATGTAACATTTTTGCTCTATACTAGCTTAGGACTCATTTGGCCTTAGACATTTTTCACTTTCTTTTGGAAAGAATTTCACTTTATTTGAAAATCAACATTTGATCATGCAAATTTAAAGTTATATTTGAAAGTCAAAAAATATCTAAAACGTTATTTTCCCACTTTCAGTATATTCAAACAATCAAATATTCTTTACTAAAATTATAATCAAACGCAATTCCATTTTAACTTCAACTTCAATATTCCAAATTAAGGAAAACTATTTGATTTTCATGGCCGAACGCCTATTTAATAACTATTTAAATCATTTAACATTTCTTCTACAAAGAGGGGAAAAAGCCCAAATTAACTCAAATAAGTGATGACACGTAAAAAGAAGTGAAAAAGAAGCCAAACTCTAAAATGGGATGAAAATATTTATGTATATGATAATGGAATCTCCACCACCCTTTCTCTTAAGTGTAAGTTCTTCAACTTTATCTCTTTTGTAAGTAAAAAAAGTAAGTACCTTTAAGAAAGTACTTCCTGATTTTAATGTGGAAAAAAGTCGCATTTGTTACTTAGCATTCTAGTGAATAGTCATTCTCTTAAGTATAAAGATGTCTGACATTACTACTACAGTAAGAAAATAGGGTAACTGTCTATTCTGTATCAATGAATTAATTAAAAGCTCTTCATTTTCCCTGTTCTAGGCATTGATTGTGGACTGGTGGTGAAATATTTTAGCTTCTATAATGGATCAAGAGGCATCTAACAGACTTAAAAGTGTAAAAAAAATCATCCTATTACATAGGCTGGCCAATGGGGCGGGGTTTACCGACCCCGATCCCGCCCCGCCCCGATCCCATATCGACCCCGGCCCGACCCCCTGCCCTGTACCGGTATCGGTACCAGTTCGGGGCCGAGAAAAAATTTCGACCCCGACCCCTTCTAGTCGTTGCACAACGGCTTTGCCCAATTTGGTTGTTGTGCAACGGTCAAATTCCCCTCCCCCCTCCCTACCCCCTAATATTTATTTTTAACCCTTAAGTTATTATATTTACACTTTAACTCAATTTTTCCAACTATAAATATTTCATTTTCTCTTCATTCTTTCTCACAAATCTTCCTACAATCTCTCTAATAATCTCTCAATCTATCTCTCATTCTCTCTACATTGTCTACTAAGTATTCAATTTTATTTATTCATTTGGGAGTGAAGTTGGCAACTAGCTTGAGGATCATCCATCGAGCAAAGTTTCAATTTTCAACATCTCGATTATACGTCGACGTTTGGTACATTCGTTCCTTTATTAAATTATTATTATTTCTTTATTTTAATTAGCACACTTAATTTCATTATCTTTAACTATTTATTAGCATAAATTAAAATGAAAGGATTAAGAGGTATGTTGAGTATGTCTGGTTCTACTAGTAGGGGTAACAAGTGCAAGAATACTTCTTCTAGTCATCTTATTCCTCCTAGATACGATGATTTTATTGATACTGAATTATTTCCTGAAGTACCATTAGATTTAGACGATGAGCTATTTTCTGAAAATCAACAAGAGTTTAATTTAGAAGATAATCTAGATGACACACCAACTAATCTAGATGACACGCCCACTAATGCACCTCAAACTGAACCGCCTCATATTCCCCCTAGTATGAGACGAGGCCCAACAGAACGAAAATTAACATCACTTGTATGGTTTTTTTAAAGGAACGCAGTAAATCAACAAGATAGATGCAAAATTTGTAAAAAAATATTATAAATTTAAAGTAGGAAAAGATCAGAGCGGGACGGGAGGTTTAACTACGCATTTGAATAATTTTCACAGTGCTACGTGGGAGGAATATAAGGCTAAAAAGAAGGCTGAGTCAATGCCCTCTCAGTCGGTACAAGGTTCACATACTGTCATGCACCAGGTACAGGGTCAAATTGACCATATGACGGGGGGGAGTTGTAGGCCCTAAATACGATAAAATGAAAGATAGGGAAGAATTATCAAAATTAGTTGCAGTGGAGGGTTTGTCTTTTTCATTTTCTGAATCTCCTGGTTTATTCATTATATAAGATCAATGTACAATCATGCTTATAACGATTTTCCTAGATAAATTGTTAGGAGAGTTGTTTTTAAATTTGCACACGAATATCAATAATATTTACGTTAATATTTATATCATTACCTCGGAAAAGTATCTATCACGTCTGATATAGGTCGTAGTACTAACGGCCATGATTATTTAACGGTAACATGTCATTGGGTAGATTATAAATGGTGTATGCAAAAACGTATTTTAGCATATAGATAGTAGACACACTGACATTTTTATTCAAGAAAATATTTCTTTTGTTTGCGATTATTATGGCATAACTGATAAAATCATGACTATTACATTAGATAACGCTTCTTCTAATATTTCTGTTGTTAGATTATTAAAAATTGTCTTAACTCCATCTTTTCAGATCATTTTCATATAAAATGTGCATGTCATATTTATAACTTAGTTGTAAAGGATGGTATATCAATTTTTGAAGACATTCTTGAAAAAATTCAATTTGCTATAAACTATATTTTTAAAAATAATAGAATACAACGACTAAAAGAATATAAAAAACTTATCACGATTGTGGTCTACCTTATAGAAAAGTTCCCGAAGATGTATGCACTAGATGGAATTCTTTATACAACCAACTATGTGTTGCTTATGAGTATAGACAACCTATAACCCAATTTTTTAATGCCCGTAATCAAAATCCTAATGATATGCTTATAGATTCCGATTGTGATACAATTTTAGAACTTAATACATTTTTAGAGAAATTGTATTTAGCTACTAAAGAATTTTCTGGTATTTATTATCCTACTATTTCATCAATGTTATTTTATATAGCTTTAATATTTATATTACTTAGTAAATATATGGAAAACCCAGCTTATAAGACACTTATTAAAAAATGTTTCTAAAAATGAAAAAAAATATTTTATTCATATTCCCCCAATATTTTTATTAGTTTTGTATTAAATCCGTCATTAAAATAGACGGTTGTAAAAATCTTATTGAAACTATTTATATACACTTCCACCTCCAACTCCTAAAAATCCAAATGACCCATCACCTATTGAAAAAACTAGAGAAGAAGTGTTTTCTAGCATTCAAGATGAATGTAAAAAATTATATACGCATTACCAACAAGAAAGTGCTAGCAACCAACCGGCTTCCATGTCATCTTCTTCTTCTTCAACACAACCTCAAAAACGACATGTTGTTTCTGCGGCTAGTGTTCAAAGCCTCAGACATAGAATGTTTAGTGGTAACATTTCTAACCAAATTAGCGAGTTTGATGTTTTTGTTTTGCAGAGTGTTGTACCGTACGAAGCAATTGAAAATGAAGAGGGACGTGAAGACTTGCTAAAATACTGGAGGGAGAATGAAAAAAAATTCCAACACTAGCAAAGATAGCCCGAGATATGTTGAACATTCAAGCGTCATCAACAGCGTCCGAAAACGCGTTTTCTGCGGGAAGATTTCAAATAGGGGAGCACAGACATTCATTAGCAGGAGACTCATTAGAGATTGCAATTATATTCACATACTGGATTCGTGTGGAGCGTAGGAGGTGCGACCAACCGGAGATCAGCTAAGAAGAGGACTACAACTATAACGAAATCTTATCCGACGGATGTGTAAGTGACGTCGACCAATTTGACCAAGATATATCAATTCCAACCGAAGAACCATAAGAAATTATAAAGAAACTAGAAAATGTGTTTCTTAAAATGTAAGTCTTTTAATTGTAATTTTACTATGTTATTTATTTGCAACTTTCAATATCACGAAGTTGCAATTTTGAAATTGTATTACCAAAAACAATTATACTTCTAGTCGAATAATATAAAAGGCACAAAACAGTCTTGGTATGTTTTTATTGAACTATCATGTTGTGTGTGTGTGTTATTTATTTATTTAATTTAAAGGCAAATAAAAAATGACCCCTTTGGCCCACTCGACCCAAACTCCGACCCCTGGATCGGGGCGGGCGATGCGAACCCCACTGTGCCTCGACCCGCTACTACCCCACCCGGCCCAGGCCAGCTAGCCTGCCCACCCGCTTGCGGCCGTATAATTACATCTAAGAAATTTTAGCAAGTCATCTTACACCATACACTCACACAAGATATAATTTGTTTTTTCTTTTGGAAAAAAAAGATACAATTGTTAAAAAAAAGAATTACTATTAATTAACTGTGTTAAAAGTCCCACATCGGTAATGGAATGGAAACATGGACTCCTTATATGGACTTGGACAATCCTCACCCTACAAGATAGCTTTTGGAGTTGATTTGGGCCCAAGATCCATTCTTACATGGTATCAGAACCAGATTCATTCCAATTCTTTGTTCACTGATGTTGGGCCCCCATATTATATTATCCACGCTCCAGTTAACAGGGTCTGAGCGTGCGGGGGAGTGTTGAGAGTCCCACAACGGTAATGGAATTGGAACATAGACTCACTACAACAAATCACCTCAAAGAGGGCAATTTTTTTAACCAAAAAGTGCGACTAAAAATGCCCTTTTAGTTCGGACCAAAAAGGGCGACATACATTCGCCCTTTTTAATTTCACCAAAGGGGGAGACTTTGAAGGAGATCTAACATAATTTCTCCTAGCTTGTAAAAGTATAATTAGTGAGGCTAACTAGTTTGTTAGTTGTAGTTGATATTATGAGATTAGTATAGTGGGCTAGTGGGCTTATTGTTGCCCTATATAAACACATTGTAATACATTGTACACAATTATTCATTCAATACAAGTTCTATTTCTCTTCTCTCCTCATATTCTCTCAACCGCCTTCTTCATCTTTCTCGACTGCTCTTTCTCTCGATCACCTCCTTCAACTAGTCACCTTCTTCTTTCTCTTCTTCCTTCTTCTTCTCGTCTTCTTCTTCATGACTTAATCTAGAATTCAACATGGTAGCAAAGATATGTGGATGATCCAACGACAACATATGCATCAGAAACAAAGATTTTAGGATTGAATGAACAATCGAGATAGAAAATCTGTATATACAGATAGATCGATGTACATGCAAGAGAAATATCAAAGAAATGGAGACAGTTTTCAGATCGCAGAAAACAGATCGGAGATAATCGAGTTACATGCAAGTTGAATTCGAGGATGAACAAGTAATTGTTCCACTAGATGAACCTGAAAAGGTGAAATTACATTTCTGTTCTAGTCGACTCGAAGTCTTAATTGATTTCAAGAATTGAGTCTCTGTTGGTGATTTTTTTTTTCTGTTGGTGATTTTTTTTCTCTGATCTGTTAGTGTTAGTTGAAGAATTGAGTCTTTGAGTCTTCTGTTGGTGAAATTGAAATCTATAAGGAAAGTATAAGGCATGGCAACATCAGAAACTATTGGAGATGGTGGAGTGAATGAAGTTGGAGATACAACAAGTTCAAGGAACAATATACATCTTAACCATCCCTTATTTTTATTTCCATCGGATGCACCTGGTTCCCTGTCTGTTGGAATCGTCTTGAATAGAATGGACAATTATACGCTATGGAGTAGGGCCATGAAGTTGGCTCTGTCGGGGAAGAACAAGATAGGGTTCATTGATGGAACAATTAGGAGAGAACATTACGGTGAAGAAGTAGCACGAGTATGGGACAGATGCAATGCTATTGTGGTGTCTTGGCTGATGGGAAATGTCAGCAAGAGTCTGTTGATTGGGATGTTGTTCAATGATTTTGAGGGGATTCATATTACTATTATCAATTAGAATAATTCAATTATAATAATTTATGGTTGGCTTGGTTGGACTAAAAAAATGAAGTATCCAGGCTCCGTTTAGAAAAAACCCAATTGGATTGGTATGATTCCCACATCATCTGGGAGTAGTTGAAGGAGAGATTCGACAAGGTGAATAGTTCTAGAGCTTTTCAGCTTCACAAGGAGATATTCACTTTGCGACAAGGAACTATGTCAATATCAAGATATTATTCAAGGCTAAAAGACCTTTGGGATGAGTACGATTCGATCATACCTACACCATCGTGTTGTCCCAAAGCTAAAGAGTTTATTAATCACCTGCAATATCAAAGGTTGTTACAGTTTCTAGTGGGACTTAATGAAAGCTACCATCATGCAAGAAGTCAAGTTCTGATGATGCCACAAGTCCCTAGTCTGAATCAGGCGTATGCTTTAGTTAATCAAGAGGAGAGTCAAAGAGTTTTGGCAGGAACTAGCAGGTCAATATCTGATCACATTGAACCATCAGCATTATTCACATCCAGGAATAGAAGTAATAGGGGATGAGTACATGGAGGAAGCCATACACAAATAAAGCCATACAATCCTAACGCTAAGTGTGATTACTGTAAAATGAAAGGGCACTTTCAACTGGACTGTTTCAAGTTGATGAAATATAATCACTGCCATAAGATATGTCACTTGGAGGAGGGCTGTTACCAGCTAATTGGCTATCCGGATGACTTTAAGTCCAAGGCAAAGAAGGCCTATGCAGTAACATGTGTTGACACCCAATTTTGACTCTCTCGTCCAGACAGTAGCTATAAAATTACACTAATTTTGCAAAATAATTTTTTATGATTTCTTATAATAAAATGCAACAATAAAATATTAATACATGCATAAATAAATTATTTAATAATAACTTCGCATTTTCTACGTAGAGTATTAAGCATTTAGAGTCTCGCGCCCGCATTAATTAATCTCAAGCTCTGTCGTAATTCTTAAATAAATAATAAATACATAAATAAATAATTTAGCAATGACGTCGCGTCAAGTAGCATAGCCGCGTTTATTAATACATGAAAATTTCATAATCATTTGTAATTTAAAATCAATTTTAATCTAATACATGCATTTAATAGCGTCGCATTTATAAAAGCTTTAAACAATTCCTAAAAATCATACTTGCATTTAGCATTTAAATAATTTAATCTAAGCTCAATTCAATTTTAGTTTGACTTAATAATAATGCACAAAAATAAGATTAAATAAATAGCGCCGCATTCTAAAATATTAAGCACTAAATGGCACACCCGCATTTATAACAATTAAATTAATAAAGCACCTAATTAATTTAAGCACAATTTATTAATACCTATTTAAACAATTTACCCCTAATTAAATAATTAAACACTACCTAATTAAACTAACTACCTTAACTATTTCTACCGACCCATTATTTCCCTAACATGAACCCGTCGCCCCAAGACCGCATGACACAGCGTATATTTTCCCTTTACCTCACCGTCTCCCGGACCGGCCCGCAAACCTAAACCTAGAACTAGAAACCAGCGGCCGTTCCACGCACTCGCCCCATCGCCGCGCCTTCCTGTAGTGATTCTCGCTTTGAGAATCGTGAATCAACTTTCCTTACCCATGCACACCCAGCCGAAAGATATAACACCATACAAAATCGTACACAAATCGCACTAAAGTCGGCCTGAAATCTCATCGAATCAAGCGTAAGAATCTCAGCCTAATTGTTTACCTAATAGGGAACCCAAACTGGGCTATATAAGCACATCTGATAGGCATATGTTAAGGACGGACATAGAGTAGAGCAGAAAAAGGGAGGAGACTCATTGCATCGGTTCAGGCCATCAGACACGGGGCGGAGGAGTCGATAGCGATGGTCGCGGCGTAGGAGGTTAGGATGTCCAACAATCGACAATCCAGACCATTAGCATCGCACAAATAAGAAGCCTAAAATCTTTCTTTTCAATATCAGCAAGAAATCAACAAAACAAACCTTGCCTTTTCAATCGCATCGCAATAACCCGTCGAGTGGGCCGACGACTTGATACGCTGCCTCGGTTCGCTGCCCGGAGAAGGTAAAATCATTCTTTTAGCATTCTGTTTCATTTTGCATATCCTGCATCTATGTATGTGTTTTTCTTTCTTGGAAAATGGCGTTTAAGCTTAATCTGGTCGTCGTTCGAAATCTGTAGCGTCGTCGCAATGCATTGTGTGTGTCATATGCAGTAACATATGTTTTGTCGCAAATTATCTCAATTCGTGTGAATGCTCAAAAGCACGCTTATTCTGTCTGAGGATCATATTTGGTTAAGTCGGATGTCCTTTTCTACATATTAAAGGCCATGTCTTTGTTGGTAACTTATGAAATTTGGACACTCAGTTGTGACAGAAAGTTGTTTTCTGTGCATGTTTACTTCAAGAATCTGGATCCTAGCCCAATACGTTATAAGACTAAACCTAGATATCTTTTAGTAATCACATGTTTTAGAATTTGAGGTTAAAAACGTCATACGAACGTTGATTTCTTTCATTTCTTCTTGGAATCTGCTTAATAGTGTTACATGATTTATGTATCCATCTTCTTAGGAATTGATCTTAGCAAAACCTATTGTGAATAAGCAGCTATCATACTATGTCATATTACAGCGAGTTGTTATCTCAATGAGATTTCTGCATTTTTAGATGAATGATGGCTACTCGATGTATTTGAAAAGCATAGCTATTGCATTTAATATGAATTTATACTACTGGGTTTCTTACATTAAAAGGAATAGAGACTACATTTATGAAGCGAGAATGTCGCTATCTTTGGAAAAATATTTGGTGTAGGAAAATTTGTAGTTCTTTGAAGTACATTCTAAGGCTCTCTATTGTTATCATATTTTGGGGCTTTGGTCGTACTAAAATTGATGTACTTGGCAACAACATTGGTTTGCTGGTGTACTTGGATCCATTTGCTGCTGTGTTTATGGGATAAAATTTGCTGCTTTTTTTTTGCGGGCTGATTGCTGCTATACTGATTTGGGACTAAATTACTGCTGCATTTTAAGCCAAACATCTGTTGTTTATTCTTCTTGTTTGATCCTATATGTTTAAATCCATGTTTATTTATCATGATTCAAGTATTTGGAGTGCATACTAATCCTTATCTTTTCTTTATTTACATGAAACGCATCGGAGCAAAAACAAAGAGTCTCACGGCGAGACTCATTACGAGCTATTTCAAACGACAACCCGCGTCTATGTGCATCCGCATCCGCGTTCCCGCTTCAAGAATTCCTAGAAAAACAAATAGGACGTCGTCATCCGTCGTAAAGAGCATTTTTAAATCCCATCCTCTCTCTTTACTTGCTATTCATTTATTTGTTTGTTTTATTGTAATTTAATTACTCTATTTCTATAATATTCAGGATATTTAGAACAATTAAGTTTCAAACATATAAGGTGGAAAGTAATTCATAATTAGAAACGCACTTCTACTTTATTTGTCTCTTAGGACTATTAAGCATGTCTAAATTCTGCAAAAATAATTTAAAGGATTTAACTCGCATCATAAAACCAACATTTTTGTTTATTAAAATCCATAACAGATTTCTTCCTAAACTCTCAAAAAATCATCTTAAGCATTTTTTATACTACACGTAGGCTAAGCAAGATTAATAACCTTTGCATAAACACATAATTAGTCCATAAAGCACCCCTTAGCATTCTTTAGCATTTCTAGCCCTTTTAGCACTTTTAATCACCCCTTGGCGTTTAATACCTTTAGCATTTTAGCATTTAGCACCCTTTTTAACATCTTTAAGCTTTTTTTTTAAAAAAGTATCTTTAACCCTTAATATTTTAGCACCTCTTAGCATTCTTTTGCATATAGCACATTTTGCCTTTTTAGACTTAAGCACCTTTAAACATTTTAACATTTTAGCATTTATTTTATTTCCTAACATTTTATTAAGCAAGAGGAGCTTTTATTTTGCATTTTTCTTAAATATAACAATTATCCTAGGTTTGGCAGGACAATATAGTTAAGCGGATCTTAGAGGTGCTAACCTCTTCCCTCTAGATTAATAAAGAACCCTTACCCAGAATCTCATTAAGTTTAGCAGACCATTAAAATGGAGTTAAATGTTTACTTTAAACTAGTTAACATTTAGGTGTCCTAATTCACCCAAACTAATTAGGTGGCGACTCCGCGAACCCTTAGCACCTTAGCATTTCTAACATTTTAATATTTTAGCATTTTAGCATCTTTTAACATTCCTTTTAATTTCTAAGCATTTTTATCATTTTATTTTCTAACCTTTTTATTAAGCAGGAGTTTTAGAAAAGAAAAAGTCGCGGTCGAAAAAGGGCGTGACAGAAATGGCGACTCTGCTGGGGATTTTAGGTTCTTAACCACAACAGACCTAGGGTTATTATTTGGCATTACACTTTGCATTTAAATTTTGTGTGCTGTATTTTGTTTATTTATTTTATTTTTGCTACCTGCTTTACTGCTTTCCTTAAACTGGCATTCCGCTCATATTTCTTCCACTCTGGAAAATTCACACAATCACACTGCTGCATGCGAGTGCGCTTGGTGCATCGGCAAAATTCTTTCTTCAAAACCCAAATTTAGGAGAGTTGGTAACATCGTGGAGTGCGGTCTAGCAGGTGGCGCGTAACCTTCGCTCGAGTTGTCAGCTCGGGGAACCTTGCGTCTAGAAAAGCCAAATCTTAAAAACTTAAGATAGAGCTATACCACCCTTATTTTAGGGCATGCATGCATTTACCTTAGGTGGGTCGGTCCTTGGCATCGACACGCGATTAGGAAGACACCAGCTTGTCGACGGGTTTCTCAACCCAACGACCAACGGCGTATTATGTGTAGCGTGGCGTTGATAGACAAATCCAAACCTAATCATGTCATGCTGAAAATTGGAAAAAGTGCACCGTCATTTGGTCTCCATTTCCAACAAAAGCATTACGGTTGGGCGGCTCGGACAAATCCATCGTGACCTCGCGTATGTGGCGTTTAGGCTTACCTGCGGCATAAAGAGGTCCCGCGCATATTAGGAAGCGTATGAATGTGCTATATGCGATATATATTTACATACACGCAAATTATGCTCTTTATGCTAACACCGTTTGTTGCATTTTTAGAAAGATTTATCATCTTCCCCAAAGGTCGGTTCGTATTTGACTCAACAATGTCGGGCATCCACACTTTACGAGTCCAAGGCAAGAAATGATGATATGGCGGCTGGGGCGTCGAGCCAAATGGTTTGGGAATTATTCTGTCGGTAGCAGAACCTTGAAGGGAGGAATGTCACGATCGGGAAGAATGTATTGCGCGTACTCTGACAAATTCGATATGCAGGTTGAGATGGAGAGGCTACGGAATCGACCAACCTATCCATTAGTTTGAATACCCGCATGCGAGCAAAGGGTCACTACCTCATAAACCATCCCAGGCGACCTCGCCACCACATATCTCCCAAAATTCCCCGAAGACCGCGATTGCCGACCAAAGCGCCTCGCCCGACCAATCCTCAACCCGCGCGAAATGATCCTCACACTACCCGTGTACCTCGGCCCCGCCTACCGCCACCACAATCAGCCCTGTCGCGGGCCGACCAATACCCACGCACCATACCCATTACGGCCCGGCGAACAACCCGGACAGCTAACATGCAGCGAAACCGGCAGCTTTTCACGTCCGTGCCGCCAAGAAGTGGATCATTCTGAAGAAATGGAGAGGAAGTCCGAGCAAAATGGGCGAGGGCGTGGCCAAAATTCATAGTTTGAAAGAAGCAGTTCGGGGCATGCGATCGGATAAAGGTCACGAAGGACTAGACTACGAGGATCTTTGCATGCGTCGGGCGTGGAAGCGCTGTGGGGTACAAGGTGCGAAGTTTGAACTATTTGATGGGAAAGGAACCCCGTGCACACTTGAGTCGTATTGCGACAAGCTAATCGGGTAGGAAGAACCAGCGATCATTATGAAGTTGTTCATTCGGAGCTTGGCCGTGAGACACTAGATTGGTATACGGCCAGGATCGCGGAAATGGCATAGCTAGAATACATTGGCCCAAGATTTTGTGGAGGCGGTTCGAGTTCAACCACGAAACCGTTGTGGGCCAGTTCTATTTAATGAAGTTGGAAAAGAAGTCTACGGAGACTTTCGGGAGTACGCCATGAGGTGGCGCTCGGAGCGACAAAAGTACAACCACCGTGGTGGAAGTGAGATGACCACACTATTCGTACAATCTTTGAAGGATCTGACCTACATGAAGCGGATGATAAAGCGTCGTGGGCGGAATTTTGCGGAAGTTGTTAGAATGGGCGACCGTAGAAGAAGGTATTAAAGCGGTAGGATTACAAATCGCGGCATTACGAGGCAACTAATAAGGCGATTGATCGGGGACACTCGGAGTACTTCGCGAAGGAAGAAAGAGACGATTTCCCTTCCATGTTTTGTACTGAAGCAAAACGAAGCATTCATAACATACCAAAACCCATCATACTACCCAACTACCACACTGACCTATATATAACGCTTCATCCGTTTATCACGCCGCGTAGATCCACCCATCAAGCCTTGACAAAATAGAGCACCCGATGCACTTTGAGCAAATAAGAATTTTGAAGGAAACCACCCAAAGTTCGCACCGCTAGCGAACCCATACCTCGAATATATGAAAGGTTGCGGTGCGGGCTAATCCAACCGATTCGGGAAGGATTTACGACCTATCCCAAGATGGTATGATGAGAACAAGCGCTGCGCGTATCACTCCGATAGCCGGGACATGACTGAAGGTTTCCACTCCGCCGGGGACGAGAATCGGCGATCGGAGAAGGGTAATTCGGCTAAAGGATCACGCCCCAATGTGCATGATAACCCTTTGCCAAACCACGGCACGTCAATGTGCACTGATAACCTTAGATGAGAATACACTCACTGCTATGCCCATTCCGCCCTCGAATCGATCATTTATCCGGCATGCACGCGCGAAGCCAAAAGAGGAGATCACGATGGCGAGAATGAAGACCCAACCATCCACGATCACGAGCATGAAGGCGTATTGGTTGGACTTGCCCACTGTTTTTGGTCGCCTAGAGCCGGATTAGAAAAGCGATTTAGTTTAGCGAATAATTTAAAAACTCGTATTTAAGCTTTAATAATGTTTTCTTTTGTTTTGCTTGTAATGAACTACGTTCGACCTGATTCCCTTGGCGGATACGTAGGCGGCCACTGGCCTCGGTCCCACATTCAGAAATTTTAATTTCACCCCAAAATTTACTTGTAATGAACTACGTCATGACTGATTCCTCGTGGGGATCGTGGCGGCCTAAATCGGCCGGTCACGCGTTAGGAAACTTTCCTTCGTTCGAAAATAACAAGAATACAATGACCCATTGAGACCCATTTAGGCGGACACCGCTTTCAAAGCGGGACCGTGTAGGAAACAGACGGGGTTGCAAGTCCAAACAGGCGAACGCGGATATCGAGGACAAGGCGGCGAAGTCGAATCTGAATCGACCCCCAAAAACTCACAAATTTTTCTTTGGCGCGGTCTTTTCATATTAATGAGCGAGAAAGTGCAATAACAGAAGCAAAAATACGAAAGGTTTCTTCGTATTAGCGAAGCGAAAAGCAACAAAAGCGAAGGATGACAACAATCCAAAGTCCGCGACAAAGCGGCAGCGAAAGAGCATCAACAATCAGCGGTCAAAGTTCGAGTTCGCAAAACCTAGCGCATCAACTCGGGCATAAAGTCAAATTGGCAACCAGCGCATCGCGCGCGCGGCAAAGGCATCGTGGCAATGCGTCGATTGCGGCGTTTAGCGTGTCCGTGCAAGACAACATCTCGGGGATGACATCTCTACCCATAAAATTGCACTTCGTATGTATTTATCATTTCGTTTAAGCGGTATACACTAACGTTTTCTCGAAGCTTAGCTTGCGGGAGCATTTATTCTACGGGAAGCGGCGGCGGCCGTCCGGACAACAGCGTGATCAAGAAGTCCACGCGGCGCCCGGCAGCAATACGTCGAGCAATGGCGTTATCGGCCTGACAAGTCCGCGCAGCGGCGCGGCAACACGTCGAACAGCGGCGTGAACAGCGAAGTCACGCAGCGGCGCGGCGGCGCCCGGCGGCCGCGTCCGGACAACGGCGTTATCGGCAACAAGTCCACGCAGCGGCGCCCGGCGGCGCGTCCGCATAACGGCGTGATCAGAGTCCACGCAGCGGCGCCCGGCGGCAATACGTCGAGCAATGGCGTTATCAACCAGCAAGTCCACGCAACGCGGCCCGGCAACGTCGCCAGACAACGGCGGCGTGAGCAAGTCCACGCAACGGCGCCCGGTGCGGCACGTCCGCATAACGGCGTTATCGGCCGCAAGTCCACGCAACGACGCCGGCGGCAACCGTCCGAGCGGCGGCGCTATCGGCCGCAACAAGCCCAGCAGCGCCATCGCCGGCATATCACATCCACGCAAGGCGATTTTCTACTCAAAATTGCGTTTCTTATTCGTGCTTTATTATTACGTCTTAGCGATTTATGCACTAATTCTCTTGAGCTTTAGTCTCTGAGGGCGGTCGGCAAGGACAACATATTCGCATTCACAATCGCAACACGTCCGTGCAAGGGCGAAATCACAGCATTTGCAGCATCACATCAACACAACGTCATCACGTTTTTGCGGGATAACATTTTCTACTCACGATTACATTGCTTTTAAAATTATGCATCATCATTTGCCTTGATTTATGCACTAACCGTTTGTTTAAAGTCTTAGCATGTAGGAGCGGGGAGCCTGGCGTGGATTTTCTCTTCTGACAAGGCAATTTGTTGGGGCAACCTTCCGATGAATGGCGAGAAGAAGCCTCAGCGTCGGTCCACTCGTTCGCATCACCATAGAACCCGGCACCATAAGCCGCGATGCGCACGAGTTGAGCGGTTATTTTTCTTTTACTTTTTGCACCATAGCGGTGTCATCATAACTCGACCTTTGGGACAAATTTTGAGTCGCGTTAGCCCGCAGTGTTTTGACCATGGTAGCGGTGTCGTCATAACCGACTTTGAGACAATTTGATTTTTCGCGTCTACACGCCCAACATTTTTGCAATTCGAGGATCGAGACAAAATTGGCTATGAGTCAACGTCTTTGTCAGAAGATTCTTCCATCATCTCCATACAAAGAGGACAAGTTGTTGACACGATTTTGACCCTGCGTCGAACGGTAGCTATAAAATTACACTAATTTTGCAAAATAATTTTTTATGATTTCTTATAATAAAGTGCAACAATAAAATATTAATACATGCATAAATAAATTATTTAATAATAACTTCGCATTTTCTACGTAGAGTATTAAGCATTTAGAGTCTCGCGCCCGCATTAATTAATCTCAAGCTCTGTCGTAATTCTTAAATAATTAATAAATACATAAATAAATAATTTAGCAATGACGTCGCGTCAAGTAGCATAGCCGCGTTTATTAATACGCAAGAGAATTTCATAATCATTTGTAATTTAAAATCAATTTTAATCTAATACATGCATTTAATAGCGTCGCATTTATAAAAGCTTTAAACAATTCCTAAAAATCATACTTGCATTTAGCATTTAAATAATTTAATCAAGCTCAATTCAATTTTAATTTGACTTAATAATAATGCACAATAAATAAGATTAAATAAATAGCGCCGCATTCTAAAATATTAAGCACTAAATGGCACACCCGCATTTATAACAATTAAATTAATAAAACACCTAATTAATTTAAGCACAATTTATTAATACCTATTTAAACAATTTACCCCTAATTAAATAATTAAACACTACCTAATTAAACTAACTACCTTAACCTATTTCTACCCATCCCATTATTTCTAACATGACGTCGCTTCAAAGACCCGCATGACCCACGCCTATATTTTCCCTTTACCTCAGCCGTCTCCGCACCAATGACCCCCTAAAACCTAAACACAGAACTAGAAACCAGACGACCATTCACACGCACTCGCCCATCGCCGCACCTTCCTGCCGTGATTCGCTTTGAGAATCCGTGAATCAACCCTTTCTTACCCACGCACACCCTGAAAAGATATGACTTACCATACAAAATCGTACACAAAATCGCACTAAAGTCAGCACAAAATCTCATCGAATCAAGCATAAGAATCTCAGCCCTAATTGTTTACCTAATAGGGAACCCAAACCAGGGCTATATAAGCACGTCTGATAGGCATATGTTGGGGCGGATGAGTAGAAGCGAGAAAAAGGATGAGACTCATAGCATCGGCCGCCATCGACACGGGGCGAGCGGAGGAGTCCAATAGCGATGGTCGGCATAGGAGGTTAGGAGGTCCAACAATCGACAATCCAGACCATTAGCATCGCACAAATAAGAAGCCTGAAATCTTTCTTTTCAATATCAGCAAGAAATCAGCAAAACAAACCTTGCCTTTTCAATCGCATCGCAATAACCCGTCGAGTGGGCCGACGACTTGATACGCTGCCTCGGTTCGCTGCCCGGAGAAGGTAAAATCATTCTTTTAGCATTCTGTTTCATTTTGCATATCCTGCATCTATGTATGTGTTTTTCTTTCTTGGAAAATGGCGTTTAAGCTTAATCTGGTCGTCGTTCGAAATCTGTAGCGTCGTCGCAATGCATTGTGTGTGTCATATGCAGTAACATATGTTTTGTCGCAAATTATCTCAATTCGTGTGAATGCTCAAAAGCACGCTTATTCTGTCTGAGGATCATATTTGGTTAAGTCGGATGTCCTTTTCTACATATTAAAGGCCATGTCTTTGTTGGTAACTTATGAAATTTGGACACTCAGTTGTGACAAAAAGTTGTTTTTTGTGCATGTTTACTTCAAGAATCTGGATCCTAGCCCAATACGTTATAAGACTAAACCTAGATATCTTTTAGTAATCACATGTTTTAGAATTTGAGGTTAAAAACGTCATACGAACGTTGATTTCTTTCATTTCTTCTTGGAATCTGCTTAATAGTGTTACATGATTTATGTATCCATCTTCTTAGGAATTGATCTTAGCAAAACCTATTGCGAATAAGCAGCTATCATACTATGTCATATTACACATGAGTTGTTATCTCAATGAGATTTCTGCATTTTTAGATGAACTGATGGCCTACTCTGATGTATTTGAAAAGCATAGCTATTGCATTTAATATGAATTTATACTACACTTGGGTTTCTTCTATTAAAAAGGAATAGAGACTACATTTATGAGCAGAATGTCGCTATACTGGAAAAATATTTGGTGCCGAGAGCTGTTGTAGTTCTTTGGGCTGTTCCTAAGGCTCTCTATTGTTATCATATTTTGGGGCTTTGGTTGTACTAAAGTTGATGTACTTGGCAACAACATTGGTTTGCTGGCGTACTTGGATCCATTTGCTGCTGTGTTTATGGGATAAAATTTGTTGTTTTTTTGCGGGCTGATTGTTGCTATACTGATTTGGGACTAAATTACTGCTGCATTTTAAGCCAAACATCTGTTGTTTATTCTTCTTGTTTGATCCTATATGTTTAAATCCATGTTTATTTATCATGATTCAAGTATTTGGAGTGCATACTAATCCTTATCTTTTCTTTATTTACATGAAACGCATCGGAGCAAAAACAAAGAGTCTCACGGCGAGACTCATTACGAGCTATTTCAAACGACAACCCGCGTCTATGTGCATCCGCATCCGCGTTCCCGCTTCAAGAATTCCTAGAAAAACAAATAGGACGTCGTCATCCGTCGTAAAGAGCATTCTTAAATCTCATCCTCTCTCTTTACTTGCTATTCATTTATTTATTTGTTTTATTGTAATTTAATTACTCTATTTCTGTAATATTCAGGATATTTAGAACAATTAAGTTTCAAACATATAAGGTGGAAAGTAATTCATTTAGAAACGCACTTCTACTTTATTTGTCTCTTAGGACTATTAAGCATGTCTAAATTCTGCAAAAATAATTTAAAGGATTTAACTCGCATCATAAAACCAACATTTTTGTTTATTAAAATCCATAACAGATTTCTTCCTAAACTCTCAAAAAATCATCTTAAGCATTTTTTATACTACACGTAGGCTAAGCAAGATTAATAACCTTTGCATAAACACATAATTAGTCCATAAAGCACCCCTTAGCATTCTTTAGCATTTCTAGCCCTTTTAGCACTTTTAATCACCCCTTGACGTTTAATACCTTTAGCATTTTAGCATTTAGCACCCTTTTTAACATCTTTAAGCTTTTTTTTTAAAAAGCATCTTTAACCCTTAATATTTTAGCACCTCTTAGCATTCTTTTGCATATAGCACCTTTTGCCTTTTTAGACTTAAGCACCTTTAAACATTTTAACATTTTAGCATTTATTTTATTTCCTAACATTTTATTAAGCAAGAGGAGCTTTTATTTTGCATTTTTCTTAAATATAACAATTATCCTAGGTTTGGCAGGACAACCGCAAGTTAGCGGATCTTAGAGGGTGCCTAACCCCTTCCCTCTAGATTAATAAAGAACCCTTACCTAGAATCTCATTAAGTTTAGCAGACCATTAAAATGGAGTTAAATGTTTACTTTAAACTAGTTAACATTTAGGTGTCCTAATTCACCCAAACTAATTAGGTGGCGACTCCGCGAACCCTTAGCACCTTAGCATTTCTAACATTTTAATATTTTAGCATTTTAGCATCTTTTAACATTCCTTTTAATTTCTAAGCATTTTTATCATTTTATTTTCTAACCTTTTTATTAAGCAGGAGTTTTAGAAAAGAAAAAGTCGCGGTCGAAAAAGGGCGTGACAACATGTCAACTTGAAGACACAGGACAAGGTCTTGGTGGACAATAGACACAACAACAGGACCACCTCACAAAGGAGACAATGATGTATGATCAATTCACCCCCAGCCAAAGACAACAAATCCTTTATATGTTGGAAGAGAAGGACAGGAGCATAACTCATATTGCAAATATGGCAGGTATACATATTACTGATGCAGAAGAGTTACTGCAGTGGATAGTTGATTCAGGTGCGACTAATCACACGATAAGTGACTCTAAACACTTACATAATAACTTGTTGACAGAAGGAACTGGGAAGGTACAGTTTCCAACAGGGGATTCAACTAGAATCTCCCATGTTGGTGATTATCAACTTGGAAAAGGTGATGTTCTTAGAAATATTCTGTGTGTGCCATCATTCAAGTTTAACTTAATGTCAGTGTCGAAAGTGACTAAAGAGTTGAATTATAGTGTCTCTTTCTTTCTCTCATGTGTATTTCATGATCTAGCATTTGGGAAGGTGAGGGGGATTGGTAGTGAGAAATATGGGCTCTACATCTTGTGTTTGGATGCTAAGAATCAAGAGAAGGAATTGAGGAAGTGTATGGCTGCTGCTCAACACATAGAAACAATGACATGGAACCAAAGGCTATGTCATGTACCTATGACAGTTCTAAGAAATATTTCTTTGTTCAAAGACAATGATAATTTCATTTTAAATAAATGTGAAATCTGCCCACTGGCTAGACAAATCAGATCTCCATTTCCTACTAGTACTAGTAGATCAATAAAACCTTTTCAATTGTTACACTTAGATGTCTGGGGACCATATAGAACTGAAACATTCAATGGCATGAGGTACTTCTTGACCATTGTAGATGACTTTTCTAGATGGACATGGGTGTCCTAATGAGGTTGAAAATCTGATGTGTCTACTATTCTGAAAGTTTTCTTTGCTGAAGTAACTACCCAGTTTGAATCTAAAATCCAGAGAATTAGATCAGACAATGGTACTGAATTTTTTAATCAAAACTGTAGGGAACTTTTCCAAACACTTGGAATTATACATGAGTGTTCTTGTCCATACACACCACAACAATATGAGGTAGTTGAAAGGAAGCATAGACATCTACTTGAGAAAGTAAGAGCCATAAAAATTCAGGGCTGGTTGCCAGACATATTCTGAGGAATGTGTATAGAAGTTGCAGCATATATCATCAATAGAATTCCATCAACAGTCCTAAATAATGAGTCTCATTTCCACAAACTATACAACAAAACACCACAACTTAACCACTTGAGAGTTATAGGTTGTTTATGTTTTGCGACTATACTTCATACACATGATAAGTTTAGTCCAAGAGCAGTTAGATGTGTCCTACTTGGGTATGCACCTACACAAAAGGGATACAAACTCTATGATTTGGAAAATAGAGTTATTTTTGTTAGTAGTGATGTATTGTTCAGGGAAGACATTTTTCCTTTTAAAAATGGGCAGAATGAGGAGTCACTGAATATAAAGGATCATGGACAATTCTGTTATGAGGAATTGATGAATGGTAATCATGTCACTAATACTAATGGTAATCCTGTAAGTGAAACAATTTTTGCAGTAGAAGAACCAGCCTGTGCAGGTACTAATGCAGACTCAAATACCAATAGTGGTAGTGCAGATGGGGATCAGAACACCAGTAGTTATGCAGATGAGGCTGAACAACATGAGAACAATCAGATGGATTTAGTCACTGCAACTACAACAAGGAGATCATGAAGAAATAACAGACCTCCTATCTGGCACAAGGACTACATCACTACAAAAGCATCTCACAATTATTTATATTCAATCTCTGACAGCATCACATATGCAGGTCTATCTGCTGCCTATCAACATTTTGTTGCAAAGGTGTTTGTGGACACTGAGCCATCATGATACTCAGCTGCTGCCAAGGATCCCAGATGGGTTGCAGCCATGGAGTCTGAAATTCAAGCACTGGAGGACAATGGAACATGGGAGCTAGTCAAGCTGCCTGAAGGGAAGAAGGCAATTTGTTGTAGGTGGGTCTACAAGATTAAATATAAAGCATCAGGAGAGGTGGAGAGGTTCAAGGCCGGACTTGTAGCCAAGGGATACAACCAAAAGGAGGGGATTGATTATCAGGAGACATTCTCACCTGTGGTTAAGATGGCCACAGTCAGGACAGTGGTGTCTATTGCAGCAGTGCAGCATTGGAAGATACATCAAATGGATGTGTATAATGCATTTCTTTAAGGGGATTTATCTGAAGAAGTGTTCATGACAGTTCCAGAGGGATTCAATGCTACACACAGGAATTCACATATATGCAGGTTGAAGAAGTCTTTATATGGCTTGAAACAAGCCTCTATACAATGGAATATAAATCTGACTACAACTCTACTGTCATCAGGGTTTACACAAAGCCATAGGGACTACTCTCTTTTTACAAGGAGAGAAGAAGAGATGATTGTGGTGGCGTTGGTGTATGTGGATGATCTCCTGTTAACTGGGAGTGATGCAGCTCTTATACAGTCCACAAAAGAAGCACTACAATCAGCTTTTAAGATCAAAGACTTGGGAGAGTTGAAGTATTTCCTAGGAATTGAGTTTGCAAGGAATTCACAAGGTATTCTAATGCATCAAAGGAAATATGCTCTTGAACTTATATCAGACATGATATTGGCAGGAGCCAAACCTGTTGCTTTCCCTATGGAGACAAATTAGAAGCTCACTACAGTGGAACTGGACAAGCTCATTGAAGTCAGTTCTGAATCACCTCATGGTGCTGATAAGCTATTGACTGACCCATGCGTATATAGAAGACTGATTGGAAGGTTGCTGTATTTAACCACTACAAGACCAGATATCACTTTTGCAGTGAACTCACTCAGCCAATTCATGCAAACACCAAAGACTTCTCAGACGGAAGTCGGTCTTAGATTGGTCAGATACATCAAACAAACGCCAGGAATGGGTATACTTATGTCTAGTTCTGTTAATTGTATTCCTCATCTCAAAATGTATTGTGATGCAGACTGGGAAAGTTGTGTCAACACTAGAAGATCAGTCACTGGTTATTTGGTAATGTATGGATCATCACCTATTTCCTGGAAATCGAAGAAACAAGACACAATATCCCGGAGTTCAGCAGAGGCAGAATACATAGTTATGGCTTCTGCAGTTGCTGAAGTAGTTTGGTTGGCAGAATTGTTTCAAGAGTTGGGTGTTGATATATCCAGACCAGTGGGAGTATTCACAGATAGTAAATCTGCCATACAGATCGCTGGCAATCCAGTTTTCCACGAGAGAACAAAACATATAGAAATTGATTGTCATTTTATTAGAGAGAAAATACAAAGTGGATTGATCAATTCTCGGTTTATATCGACGAAGGAGTAGCCAGCTGATATAATGACAAAAGCATTGAGTCGACAACAACATACTTCCTTATTATCCAAGCTAGGCTTGAAGAATATTTTCATACATCCTAGCTTAGGGGGGGGGGTGTAAAAATATAATTAGTGAGGCTAACTAGTTTGTTAGTTGTAGTTGATATTATGAGATTAGTATAGTGGGCCAGTGGGCTTATTGTTGCCCTATATAAATGCATTGTAATACATTGTACACAATTATTCATTCAATACAAGTTCTATTTCTCTTCTCTCCTCATATTCTCTCAACCGCCTTCTTCATCTTTCTCAATTGCTCTCTCTCTCTATCACCTCCTTCAACTGGTCACCTCCTTCTTTCTCTTCTTCCTTCTTCTTCTCGTCTTCTTCTTCATGACTTAATCTAGAATTCAACATTCCTCTTTCGAAAATAAATGTCAAATCTTATGATTCAGAGTTCTAAGAACAAATTCATATCTGAATATTTTGATGGAGGGAGACCGATGTTTAAAAAATATAAAACCAAATAATAAAAGAAAGACTTAAAATCAGGATGCTAATTAATTGGTAGAAAAAAAAATTACACCGATGGAGTATATTAGTTAAACTCTAAGTATATTCACTAAATAGAAATACGTCGTATTTTAATTGGATTTGCCACATGTACGTATACGTCGTGGCTTCTACACCATTTACTCTGCATGATTACTTTTATTTTTTCCTCTAAAACCGAAAAAACAAAACAAAGAAACTTCACCTTATTCTCACATTCTGCATACATTTTTTTGGGGGTGGAGTGGATTTATTTGCAACTTTGGGTTATTTCTTGAAGATCTCAAAGTCTCAATACACTATGTAAAATTAGATGTGATCTGAGAGATGAGACAGATCTTAGCAAAATATAAGGCACATGACATTGATCAATTAAAATTGGTGGTCACATGAGAATATGGACATGATTGGATGTTGTTGACCCGCAAGGATAGCCAAGTTGGTGTAGCAATAGAGCGCGGGATCGCAAGGTCACGAGTTCGATCCCCTGCATAAACCTTCTTGGTTGAGCCTGTCACACATGACTTGCCAAGTGTGGTTAATCGGCTGACGTGGTTTGCAGGCTATTGCGTCGGTAGGTTCTGCATGTCTTGTATTCGAAAGAGTGGCGGTGCGGGTTCGCCGTCAAAAAAAAATGATTGGATGTTGTAAATCCAAATGTTGAATAAAATCCCAATCATGGACAAATATTGGTTTTATCCTAAGGGGAATAAATAAAAACAAAGAGCATAGGAATTTGTGGATGCTCCAAATAATTAAATTTCACTACGTACAATCAATATACTACCAACTATGTGACTTTCAAGAACGTGCCCCATGTTCCTTCCACAACCCCTCCACCTCCATTTTTTTTTTCAATTTATCGTAGCTCTTGTCCATTCTATTTCTTTTTGTCTTTTTTGGATGTTCAAATTTATTTGTCTTCCATTGTTTCTAAGTTAAGTATATAACAATACCTCATTTTTCTCACAAATCTTCCTACCATCTCTCTCTACAAGTCTAAATTGCACACTAAATATTATATTTTATTTGCTAATTTCTATCAAAGTTCAAAAATTGGGAGTGAAGTTGGCAACTAGCTTGAGGATCATCGAGCAAAGTTTCAATTTCAACCCCGATTACACGTCGACGTTGGTACACTTGTTCCTTCTTTTATTTAAATTATTATTATTTAATTTTAATTATCGTACTTAATTTTCCAAACTTTAATTCTTTATTTGCATAATTATAATGGATGTTTTTCTGGTAGAGGTAGTAGGGATAACAGGGTAAGGGTTCATCTTCGCAAGTGGCTTTTCACGCCTCTCCTTATAATCGAGTGGCTTTTCAGCTCCTCTCCTTCCAACAAGTCGAGTGGCTTTCACTCCTCTCTTTCCTTATAGTCTTAAGAGTTGCGCTTCTTTTCCTCGCGCTTCGCTCCTTTCCCCAGACGTGACTCGATAAAGCGCAGACGCCTTTGAATGCAAACAAAGAATAGTGAGACCGCATATCAAAAGGTTTGGAACCCAAGCTTACCTTATTATTATGAAAAGAAGTAATCATAATTATGATAATTTTACTCATGTAGATGAAACTAAACTTTTTAATGTTGAATTAATGAAAATGTGCAATCATTAGATCATGAGATATATTATGCATCTCCAACTACTAAACCAGACTATAATTTAGAAAATGAATTAGAAGATAATTTAGATAACACACCCACTAGTGCAGCTCCGCCTCATGCTCAGACTGAGTCTCAGACTGATACTGAAATCCCTCATATTCCCCCTAATATGAGAATAGGCCAAAAACAACGAAAATTTAAATCATGTGCATGAGATTTTTTTGAAATGGGCATTCCTAATCAATTAGTTATTTGTAAAATTTATCACGGACCAATATTTGGCTGAAAAAGCGGGTGTGCAAATGCCTTTTGAGTCGGGACAAAGTTCACATAGTGTCTCCGACCAAGTACATGGTCGAATTAACTTGGATGTGAGGGAGTATAGCTCTGAAATATGATAAACACAAAGATCGAAATTTTTTAGCAAAATTAGTTTTTTAGCTCTATTCTTGATTGTAAAGAATGTCCTAAAACTTTTTAGCTCTATTTTTGATAAAGTACAATTTGCTATCAATTTTATTTTAAAAGGTAATAAAATACAAAGATGCAAAGAGTTTTAAAAAATATGTCATGATTGTGAATTACCTTATAGGAAAATTTTAGAAGAAGTTGCAACTAGGTGAAATTCTTTGTATGAACAATTAGTTGTTGCTCACGAGTATAGAAGACCTTTAACTTTAGTATTTAACGCTCATAATCAAAATCATTCGGATATGCTTGTAGATGATGATTGGGATAAAATTTGGAAACTTATTGTATTCTTAGATAAAAAAAATCTAGCTACTAAGGAATTTTCTGATATTTATTATCCAACTATTTCATCTATGTTATTTTATACAGCTCTAATATTTTTGTTATTTAATGAATATAATAAAAAACCAACTTACGCTCCAGCTATTACAAAAATGATTGTAAAATTTTAAAAATATTTTTTCCTATTCCACTATTTATTTTATTGGTGATGTATTAAATCCTACTATTAAAGTAGACGGTTGTAATGCCCTTATTGAAACGATTTATGAATGCATAGAAATACTTGAAACAGAACCAACTAAAGAACATGTTATCTTTAGCATACAAACACAATACAAAACTATGTATATGTATTACCAAGAGAAAAGTGCAAATAATCAACCGGCTTTTGTACCATCTTCTTCTACTTCACTTCAACCTTATGAAAAACATGTGGTTTCTGCTTCAAGTATTCAAAGCCTTCGAAATATAATATATAGTGGTTCAAGTGCTTCACAAATTAGCGAGTTTGATGTTTATAGTTTGAAGGGTGTTGTACCGTTCAAATCAATTGCTAATGAAAATGGGCGTGAAGACTTGCTGAAATACTAGAGGGGGATCAAAAGACATTTTCGATTCTATCAAAGATGGCCCGAGATGTGTTGAATATTCAAGCGTCATCTACTGCTTCTGAAAGCATTTTTTGTGCTGCAGAGTTTCAAATAGGAGAGCACATACACTCATTAGCGGGAGACGGTTTGGAGATTGCAGTTTTATTTAGATATTGGATTAGAGTGGAGCGTAGAAGGTGCGGTCAACCAGATATCAATGAAGAAGACGACTACAATAACAACGAAATCTTATCTGAGGGAGCAGGAAGCGACGTTGAACAATTTGACCAACAAATTCCAATTCCAACAAAAGATCCTCAAGAGATTGTCAGAAAATTCGAAAAAATATGGTTGCATATGTAATTTTTTTAATGTCAATTTTGAAATTGTATTAGAAAAAAATCACGTTTCTATTAAATAATATAAGATACAATTAGCCTTGGAATATTTTTTTCACTATCTTGTTCAATTATTTAAGAGTTTAAATATATTTTTTTAAGTTAAGTGTCTAAAAAAAAGTTTTTAAAAGTCCCCCAAAAACCCCCTTTCTGTCCCATCCCGTCCCCTCAAATCTTGTTCTCTCTGATAGTGGAATGTGGGACGGAATCAGACCACTTCCTATCCCCTAATCACATCGGGATCTCACTCCACCATCCCCAAATCTCCATCTTCATAATCACATCATGTTCGTCCCATTCTATCCCATTGGTCAGCCATACGCAAGTTTTTCATATGGATGATGCATGGGCTTTTCTGGTCTCATCCACTCGTGCGAATGAGATTATGACACAATAAAAAGGTGAATGAAATTGATTTGATAATAGGTGGACCCTGCAAGCCCACAAAATAATTAAACATATCATCCATTTTGGAACTAGTGAAAAAGTTGGATAATGATAAATTAATGTTTGATTATCAGTTGGAAAACTAATTATCCCAATTTCAAAGATTTTAATTTCCATTACAATACACATTATACTAACCAAATTTGTCTTGGAAGTATCTCTTCCAATTTCGGCAATAAACCGTTAATTGCTCGCTATACCAATTTTTTATACCATAAATTTAGCTAAATTAAGTTGTACGATCAAATACCTATGGTTTTAATCATTTTAGGGGTTGTTTGTAGGGATGGCAAATGGGGCAGGGCAGGACGGGGTAGGAAAGGTCAATGCTTAAACGGGATATGACAGAGTGAGACAGGTCTTAACACATTTTTAGCAAAATCCTAAATAGGAGAGGGCAGTTAATAGGGCAAAACTTTCTTTTTGCAAATTTAAAAATATAATCTTTTACGCTGGGTTGTACTTGTTAGAATTGGATAAAATTTTATAGAGTTGTACATCTTTCTGTTACGGTCACATTGAGAATTTACGGGGATTAATCCGATTTACGGTTTGAAAGTTATCACTGTTTAAAGTTTTTGTCTCGAATCAACCCAAATCTGGAAGGGCAGAATGTATAACGTAAAAACTGTACAAATAGGTAAAGAATCTGAAAGATTTATGCTGAATAAAAGTTCTAGATTACTCCGTTATCGACTGTTTGAAACTTTACGAGGATAAATCCGACTTACGGTTTGAAAGTTATCACTGTTTAAAGTCTCTACCTCGGATCAACCGAAATCTGGAAGGGCAGAATGTATAACGTAAAAACTGTACAAATCGGTAAAGAATTGAACGTTTGTGCCAAATAAAAGTTATAGTTTTCTTTGTTCTCGACAGTTTGATACTTTATGGGGATTGATCCGACTTACGGATAAGAAGTTATGAATGTTTTAAGATTGTATTTTGTTTCATAAAATTCTGGCGAGACAATTTTTATAGGGTTGTTCTTGCGTGAATTTGTACTAGTTACACTAAGTATTTCAAGAGTAAAATTGGGATAATGTTATTTTTCCGTGTTACCTTCAACTCGGCCTAAGAAATACCTTATTTGGGGTTACAGTTTGAGAGTAGTAACCCTTACAAGTGGAAAGTGCGAAAGGTTGAAAGAAAGGAATAACATTTAAAAAATAAACTCAGTTCATAAATTACTTAATATTAAGAAATTATGACAATAGACTGATTGTTCATCCATTTTTTAAAAATAAAATAAAAGAAGTTAACAAAATAAATACCAAGTTGAAAGTGAAAAATGAAAAATAACATAAACAGGGCAGGGCAGGGTAAATTTTTTAAAAATGCTAAACCGGGCAGGGCAGGGCGGGTTAACATCTTAGCAGGTCAAGGCTTGTCCTGTCCTAACCCGCCCTAACTAGGGATGGCAAAATTGACCCGACCCAGCATTCTACCCGTACCTACTGTTCAACGCGGTAATTACCGCTTGACCGACCCACGGGTCGCAGGTAATTACCCGACTGTCTGAGGGTGGGTTAGGTGCGGGTAAAGGTATTGATGTACCCTACTCGTACCCTACCCATTACCCGATGGGTAGGATACCATACCCGACCCTACCCTACCCTACCCATTTATATATAATTATATATATATATATATATAAGGTTATAAATTATTATTATAAAGATAATAAATTGAGGACCTTAATTTAATTATTTAAGTGTAAAACTATATTTTAATATTATATAATATTTTTAGATGACTCAATTAATTAATTATTTCATCTCAAAGTACTCAATAATTAGATATTTAATTCTTCTCCATAAAGAGTACTCACTCTAATTGAATTTGAAATGTGAAATTGATAGTACTTTTCTAGGATCGTTTTCCCCAATTCAAATTTTCATAATTTGAAATGTGAAATTGATAGTACTTTTGTAGGCTCGTTTTCCCCAATACAAATCAAAATTTCAGAATTTATAGACTCGTTTTTTCCAATTCGCTAGTACTTTTCTATTATCCTTGTTATATGAAGTGTATAGAGAGTACTCACTCGATATTCATTCGACTTTGAAATGTGAAATTAATTCTGAGCAGTCTCATAAAATTGATTTAATTTCACAAAGACACAAAAAAATCAAAATTTCAGAATTTCTAGGCTCGTTTTCCCCAATTAATAGTACTTTTCTATTATCCTTGTTATATGAAGTGTATAGAGAGTACTCACTCTATATCAAAGAGTGAAAGGTAATAGAAACAAAGTTTGTGATGATTTTGCTAGAATTGGGACATCTTCTGATTTAGCTAGTCAAAGTGATGACTCAACATACCCACCTGAGTTCTATAACATTGCAAGTGCCAAAAGGATGAACATAGGTAGTGTGAAAACTGAATTAGACAATTACTTGGAAGATGATCTCATAATCAAGATGGGTAAATACTTTGATGTTTTGGCATGGTGGAAGATTTATTCACATAAATATCCCACTGTCAGAAATTGCAAGCACTACAAAAAAAAGGACCTACGGTGACAGTTTGTGTGTGACGATTTTAAAAACCGTCACACGTTTTGACGGTTTTTGCATTGACTTTCTGGTTAATGTACCTTTGTGACAGATATGTGACAGGTTTTTTAACCGTCACAGCTTTGTGACGATGATTTCAACCGTCACACGTTTTTGTGATGGTTTTTAAATTAGCATTTTTTTAATCCATCCCACCCGACCCATTTAACACTAAAACCCATTTTTCATTACTAAAATCGACCAAATTCATAACAACACCAATTTATTCATCATCCAAATAAAACCATCAACACATAACCCTAATCCACCCCATTTCAAAAATTATTTACGCCCGTGAACAGTAGCCGCCGGATATTTTCAAGATATCGGTCGTCTCTGGTCATCTCTAACGACAAGAAACATACTGTCGGCTTCGTCTCTTCTCCATCTTTCATTCTATACCTCTCACATCATTCAATTATTCCCCTACCGGCGTAAATAAGGCCCGCAAGTTTCAGATTTATGATTTGATTTTCTGGCGATCTCCGGTAAGAACAACGGTCGTGTGTGGTATCACTATGTTCGCCTTTCGATTCTCTACATACTACACCTAACCAAACACATCGACACTACCCCAATCGACACCCCGTTCAGATTGAATTTTTTTGTAACCCTAGCCGCCGCCGAGCTTTTTTCGGCGTCGCACGGTAACTGAAAAGGTCGAAAGTGGTCTCGTTGAGTTCGTCTTAACTTCCTCTACATTTATCATACACCCTATGTCTCAATTTTCAGCATATTGATTTTCATCATTCCCGAACGCCATTGTTGCAAAGCTTCTGTTAAAGTTTCAACGGTTGAGATGGTGACTGAACGGCCTCCCCCTGAGGTCGTCCAGTCTTATACCACTAATTTTCCAACTCTTAATCACCCTCAACAACATCAACAACCAAATTACAATTTGGGTCATCTTTCGTGAATGTGATGTGCTTGAACAAATTGGAGCTACAAGTTTGATCGATCAACCTTCAGCAACAACAATAACTCCTTTAGATTATGACCAAGCTCTCAAGACTTCGACAACAACAACTGCCAGTACTGGAAGTTCTGTCAGGATCAACATGAACAATTCCAGTATTTGTTGATCATAATTACCAGCTCAATCTTAAGATTTGTTCCTTCTTAGCTCGCTTCTGATAATGTTTTCTTAATTATCAATTAATAGAGCTAAAGCCGGATACTAATATTTGGTTGTCTGAGATGTTATGTGGGATGTTGGTGTCTGTGTGTCTCTCTCAATCTTCCTAGAAGAGTATTGGTGCTGAGTTTCTATGTCATATTTTTTTCCTGTTGAAATTTTATGTTTAATGTTCCTTATATTGCTTGAGAATTTCGAAGGGAAGCTCGAGTAATCGATAAATTTCTTTGCCACGAGGTTCTGAGTTGGCCGTAAAATCAACTTGCGAAATGTAAGGTAAGATCGCGTCAATTGGCCTCGCGTGGTCCGACCCTTCCGGACTCAAGCATGGCGAGCTTAGTGCATCGTGTTAATACAAATCTAGTATCATCAATGAACAAGCATAATATATATTTATATCTTAACTGAAATTGAATTCAACACTAAAATATTCAGCATCTAGAAAAGCAAACACTAACTTGATGTCGATAGAGACCTGCTTGACGCAGTGTTCTAATACATAAATTCATCCCCACTTGTGATGTAGTTCTTCAGACGTCTATCTAGAGGATATAACTATCTAGGTGAAAGTTCTAGCACAAGAACTTCACCCCTGGCGTCTAACACATGAGGATATTTTGTATAATGCAACTCATAGTTCATTGTATATTTTAGATATCAGAGTGCCCTAATTAGTGCAGTACAATGATATTTCCCAGGATTATGTGAGTATCGACTGAGTCGACTCACTGTATATGCTAAATCTGATCTCGTACAATTCATTATGTACATCAAGCTACCAAGAACTTGTGTATACTCCAATTGAGACACGCTTTCACCTTGATTCTTCTTAAGGTGAGTAGCGGGATCAAATGGGGTAACAATCGGTCTCTCCTCATAGTGTCCAAACTTTCTAAGGACATTCTCAACATAATGGGATTGAGTTAGTATGTAACCATCAGACTTCTTTTGAATTCTGATACCAAGAATAACATCCGCTATTCTCATAACTTTCATATCGAAAGTGGCATGCAACATCTTAGTAGTTTGGTTGATTACATCCTTATCCGTTTCCATAATTAGCATATCATCAACACATAAGAATATAATGACACACGCATTCTTGCATTCTTTGATGTTGACACATTTGTCACTTTCATTTTGAAAACCATTTGATAATAGAGTATATCAAAATTTCCATGTCATTGCTTTGAAGCTTGTTTAAGTCCGTATAGAGACTTAATTAATTTACAAACCTTATTTTCTTGACCTTTAATAACAAACCCTTCGGGTTATTGTTAGGAGATTTACAAATGTTCACGCAAGTGCACATATCGTTCACAAGTAATATAGTCTGTAAGACCGAATATCGTCCACAGAGACTGGTTATCAAGTACCGAACTTCTAAACTTTAGTTTCTATTTAGCAATTGATAAATTGTTTGGTTTTATAACTAAGAAATATAATTAAAGTAAAGTACAGGAAACTAAACTAAAATTGATAATACTATAGGTTTATAATAGTTATGAAGGGAATAGGGCTTTCAATCTCCTCAACTATTCAATTTTTCACGTGTTAATGCAATGCTAATGATTTTTTTCTTATTAAGATAGCAGGTTAACTAGTCTGTCATCATATTCCGGTTAGGATATACGAGTGCTCAATCTTGTGCAGAAACCTTCTATATTTCTATGATAGATTTTACCGCACAAGAGGATTAAGAACAGTAACATTAAACACTACACAAGTATCGGGGTACTTTCGTCCACGATTTTAACCTATGTCTAAATAATTACAGCATATTCAAATCTCTCCTATCGGTTCTCGATTCGAAATCATATAGGTAATGATAATTAGTAGCTAATTAATTATCAAGAAATCAAAGCAATATGGAGTAGATCTTAATAAAGTTGAAGAAGAAAACAATTAGCTAATGCATCAACTATATGAAAAAGCTTCAAGAAGATTCGATGGAAACCCTACTAACGTATTTAGCTCCTAATCATTGTCATGTCAAGAACTAAATTACAATTCAACATAACTGAAATAAACTAAAGGAGAATAAAAGAAATATTGTGAACTAAGGTCCCCAATCATGGCCTCAAATTCGCCCTAAATGGTGTTGTGTGAGAGAATGTCCAACCCCTCATTAAACTAATCTCTAGGGCTTAAATATGTTGCAAATTCGTGCCCTATGGACCCTTCTGCCTGTTAGGCGTATTTTATATACACCTTTTGAGTCATTTTTAGTTAGTTTTTGGCCCATTTTTGTACAAATATGTGTCATGTTAGGATAGATTTTTTTCTTTTGAGTCACACTGGTTTAAAATGGCACATTGGCGAAAAGAAGCAAAAGGAGGGGAAAAACAGAGGTTCCAGAGCATAAAGAGATGAAAAGCTCGCACCCCGGGCAAAGTACAGAGAGGCTCCATGGTGCCAGTCCATCAGGAGTTTCGGCGCCACGACACCCAGATCGGTGGACAGCTGCAGGAGTTTCGGCGCCACGGCGCCGGTCTCAGGGCTGTGGCGCCGACGCGGGTTTTCAGCCAAATCCGAATGGGAATGGGCCAAGACCAAGAGGGAAAAGTTGGGAACATTTTTGGAGGATATAAAAAGGCCTTAGGGCAGATTTTTGAAGGGTTCCACAATCCCTAACTCTACACAACACATAGTTCTTGAAAGCTTCAAGATTGGAGGTTGGTTCTTGATTAATTATTTTTCTTACTTTATTTATTTTTTAGTTTATGTTGGATAATCTTTTAGTTCTTAGCATGTCCATGGCTAAGAGCTAAACTTTAATTAGGGCTTTCCATTCGAATCACTTGAACCTCGTTTTATGATTTAATGCATGGTTTTGGTTTCTTCTTTATATAGTTGAGATTTATTCAATAATTGCTTTGATTGCTTGGTAATTAATTGATTACTAATTATCATCACATATATGATTTCTAATCGAGATCCGAAAGGGTATATTGTGAATATGTTATAGTTGAATAAACATAGGTTAAAATCATGGACGAAAGTACCCCGATACTTGTGTAGTTTAATAGGTTATTGTTCTTAATCCTCCTTTGTGGTAAATCTTATCATCGAAAGATAGAAGGGTTCTGCATCGGGGTTGAGTGTTTATGTATCCTAACCGGAATATAAAACGACTTAGTTAACCTGTTATCTCAATATAGAAGAAGAACCTTTTGTCACGACCCAACCCCGGGGCCGCGACTGGTACCCTACCGGTACCCTCAGTATATGTCGAGAATAGCAATGAACATACATAACACATAACTTATAAAAGGGTAACATCACCGGTCACCGATAAGGTCGCTTTCCATAAAACATACTTAAACAAAGTATAGTAGTACAACTGGTTCTTAGAGCCCAAAACATAAATGTGACCACATACCTCTAAAGATAACAACTGTGGCGGGACATGGCCCCGCCATACCCCTGAATGTACAAAATACCTATAGCATCAGGGAATGTCCGTACCAATAAACAAGCTTCCGGAGGAATGGAGCTTCTGACACCGGAATAGTGATCCTAAGAACGAGGATCCACACGCTACCCTTACCGCATGAACGCCGAGGAAGGGTCGACACAACGTACCAAGTATGTAAACCGAAAATATCGTAGTAATATCATAAGTTAAAAATAAGCCGAGTCATAAACAAAATCGCTTTACTTTGCTGTGCCTTACTAACAATGAGAGCAACAAATGTATATATATATTTGCATAAAAATAGGAAGCTCATGATCAAACAGGTACCTGCGCGTAGTATCATTAAACAATCCTACCACGGGACTATTTCACCCGCATAGGTCATGTGGACCCGCATGAGGTCATCCGCCTCGCGGGACTATTTCACCCGCGTGGGACTATTCCACCCGCATGGATTCTGGACCCGCATGAGTACCATCTCCGCACTCGCACGGGACTATTTCACCCGCGTGGATCCCGTGGTCGGATCCGCGTGAGTGCAAGCGTCGCACTCGCATCATGGGTAGCAAATCCATGGCATAATAATAACCCGGGTTTACCCCGTAATAATACAAATATATAACATAGCTCATCCATTATCATACATAACATAAGCACTACCGCCTATCATATCATACATAAGCACTACGCCTATCATATCACAACATAAGCACTACCGCCTATCATATCATACATAAGCACTCAAACTTATCATAACATAAGCAAGTTAAGAAATCCCCTAACTTCTTATTAACATTACTAATATATCCTCTCATTTTAGTATCCTAAGGCACTAACATGTCTTTTAATAGAAAACCCGGGAATTCAACCCAAGCACCATGTACTTCTAACTTTTTAAGAAAACCCTTTTTATACAAAGATTCCAATATACTAATCACCATAGTATCAAGTTACAATTTCTTTTCAAAACAAGTCACATTTCCTTTTAGAAATATAATAGGCTTCTAAATCAAGTGACTTCATTTCCTTTAAAACGTTAGGCAACCAATGCCTAAAAATCAATCCACCTTCCATAGTTTCAAATCCTTTACCCGTACTTGTTTTAATTAGAGTAAACCATTCTTTGTGAACCTTTCAAAACTAATATAACCAACTTCCCATAAAGTCATTATATTAGCGTTATTCCTTTGTCAAATACATTTTCCCTAAATCCAAGGGACTTATACTTTTAAAATGAAACAAGTATCATATACTTTAAAACAAGTGAAAGATGTCAAATCTTGTACGTATACCGTACTACATAGGTACAACTACTCATGCTCAAGAGATAGGAAAGCTCTACATACCTCTTTGGTCAAAATCCACTTGCTAAGTCCAACTACCGCAAGTAATATGTCAACCTATAATAACCATAGTGCGTTTATTAACCTCCAATTTCAATGTAGAAATTCCAAATTTAAGTTACCAATTCCTAAGGAAAATTGGGCAGCATTTCCTTTGTTTCTACTCACTTTGCCACCTTTTTCAAAGGCCGATTTTCAACACTCAAACGCCTCCTTAAGGCCCAACATCCAAACCAACACAAAGGGGATTACACATCTAATCTTGGGTGTGTAAAATTCTGCCCCACAAGTTCTAATAATACACTTAACAATTCTAAAGTAGTTTGTAGGCTACAACATGCTCATAATATCTCTTTAGCCAAATCCTTCATACCCAACCCACGTTTCTTGCATGCAATGACTCTAATAGCATTATTTACTACCACAAGTACTTTCTTCTTATCATGCAACACTAAAAACTAATAATAGAGGAAGAATCATTACCTTAGAGCTTTAGCCAAATTTATCCAACCATTTGCTAGCTTCTATTCCAAGAACACCACCACAACAACCTTCACAAGCTAGCCACAAGCTTCCTTCTTGCCTTTTACTTTTTTTCAGATTTTTCTTAAGGCTAGAATGTCTCTTGGGATTTTAGAGAGAAGGAGGAGCTTGAACTTTTAAGAGAGAAGGAAGAGCTTTTGTCCAAGAGAGAGAGAGAGAGAAGTATGACCAGTCTCAAGACTTGGTCAATTTAATGATGCAAAATCAGATGGGGACACTTGTCACCCTCCCAATGTCTTTTAAAAGAAAAATCGACTTTTCCTAAGTTTTTCCGCGAATCCGCCTCGGCGCGCTTCCTGGCGCTAAACTCAGCGACCCTCGATTTCGCGCCCGACTTCGGCGCGCGCCCTACAATCACCCGTCTTGGCGCCGCGGCCCTGCCTCTGGCGCCGCGGCCCTGCCTCTGGCGCCGCGGAGCTGAGACCCCTGACCGCGGTCCAGACCCGAACCACGGCGTATAACACCTTTATCATTGCATTAAAGATTAAAGTGAGCGGATAGTTGAGGAGATTGGAGGCCCTATTTACACCATATCTGAATTAAGTAAAGTAATTTAGTTAACTTTTATAATTATTTAGTAGTCATAGATACAAACAACCATCAAAATACTGATCACCAAATGGATACCATAGGATAGAAATTGGTAATTGAACACTAATCTTTGAGGACGATATTCGGTCTTACCCAGACTATATTACTTGTCACGATACGTGCACTTGCGTTAAGCGTGTGGATAAATCGCTAACACTGCCCTTGGCCAATTCTAACTCGTATCTGACAATTCGCGTCTCGGCACCGCGGTCCTGCAGGTCGTCACCGCGGTGCGGAAAGTCCTGCAGCTCTCCGATCTTTTGGCACCGTGGTTCTGCTTCTGGGAACCGTGGTGCTGCTTTGCCTTTTTCTGAGTTATCAAAAACGTGGAGCACAAAACGAGAAGGGAGAAAAAGAGTGCAGCGCCACGGCGCCCAGACTCAGGGCCATGGCGCCTGAAAAACAGAGAGCCACAGAAATTTGGGCGCCACGACGCCAATCTCAGGGCCGTGGCGCTGAAAGTCCAGAGTCTCGGAAGTTTGGGCGCCATGGCGCCAATAGTTCAGCCAGTTGCGGAAGTTTGGGAGCCATGGTGCCGGTCTCAGGGCCGTGGCACCGCGACAAAAATTTTGAAAAATAAAAGCCCTAAGTCGAATTGCCTTCTCCCACACAAAATCCAAAACACCTAAACTCTCAAAAACCCACGAAATTAACTTCTCCCACCCAAATATTCCATAAACCACACCCAATCTCAACCAAATTCCTTCAATTCCTTGCACCCATAACCATTATAAACAACAATCCTCATTCTATTACTTCATTCCATCACTAGGAACAAGAAAAGTTGTGAAGAACACTTTCCAAGGTAACATTCATAATTTTTTCTTGAAATTTCAAAGCAATTAAGAGAGGTAATTCATAAGTTTGGGGGTGTGAAATTTATTGTTGGGTATTGTGATGTGTGTGGGAGATTGTTGTTGGCTAGTTTTGTGGGGGGTTGTACGTAGTGTTGTGGAGTGTTGTACTCGTGATTGAGGTGTATTTGGGGTTGAATTGTATTGTGTATTGTTGTGTTTGTGCTGCTGTGTTGATTGTGTGATTGAGAGTTGTTGGGCAACCTCACAAAACAAAAGAAACGCTGCCCAAATTTCTCAAGAATGTCTGCCAGAAAAAGAAGAGCTTCCGCATCCACCTCTGTTCCACAATATGATACCACTAGGTTCGCTAGTAAAAAGGCAGAAGACAGATATAACAAGCTTAGTACTAGAACCTTGATACCTGAGAGAGGAATGGAGTACCAAAGGGAGCCATTTGAGGATGACGATGTCTATGAGCCGATTCGGGCGACGATAGAGGCAAATGGGTGGAAGAGATTCGTCAATCCGGAGAGAATAGTACCGCAGAACACTATCATGGTGAAATAATTCTATGCCAACTATCCAGAACAGACAGATGGTAGATGTTTTGTGAGAGGGCAGTATGTGCCTGTGACGGCTGAGGTGGTGAACGAAATATTGAGGACAGCAGGTGCTGAAGAGCGAGGCTATAACCGAAACCATTTCACAGGTTGGTCTAGAGATGTCAGCCACATCGATTGGGATACTGTCGCAACTACATTATGCTATCCAGGGGCTGAATATGAGATTGCACGAAATGGAGCAAGGGACTGAGCAGATGTGAGTTCAACAAAACAACCAAGGGTTGGTTGTACTTCGTCAGTGCCCGCCTGATTCCATCGACGTATTTCACTAGAGCGTCGGCAGATAGAATAATAATGGTGTATGGAATCATGACGGGGAAGACGATTGACGTCGGAAAAGAAATAGTGCAGAGCATTAGAGAAATCAGCAGGTTAACCACTACAGGTGGGTTGGGACATTGATCTCTTATTTGCACTTTATGTGCTAGACATGGAGTCCCAACCTTAGTTACTGATACATATGAGAAGGGCGAATCTCCTGTGACATATGGGGTAGTGCACGTTTTCCCAGAGCCAGTTCCCCCACCAGAAGCTAGGAGGAGAGGAGCTTGACCCGGCAGAGCGGCGGCAGAGGTATTATGGATGAGGACGAGCACGAGACAGGCTCGATGAAGCGGCGGCGGCACCAAAGAACCCGGAATTGAAACCTCAAGTGCCTATGATGGAGCAATTGCTCATGAACCAGCGGATGATGATACAAAGCATGGACACTGTGATACAAGGTCAACAAGATATAAGGCAAGATCAACAACAGTTGTACCAAAAAGTTGACTACTTGAGCTCCAGGTTCAATCAGTGGACCATCCATTACCCACCGCCACCGCCACCTTTTTAAACCACAAGTCTGTAAGTTATCCCGTCTTTCTTTTATTTTTGAGTCTTGCATACATTAGGGACAATGTGTGATTTAAGTTTGGGGGGGTTCTTAGTTTATTTTTTATAGTTTATTTTTTAGTCTATTTTTGTGTGTTTGAGTCTTGTTATTGTTTATTTTTATATCTTATATGAGTCTAATTTTTTTTATGATCATGCATGATGTAGTTACTTGAAACGCCTAATGAAGTAAAGTGGATAATGTAATGGAATGAGAAGCAGAAAATCTGAACGCTTAAGTTAGATATGCCAAGAATTCTTGAAATCAAATTATTTGGGGTATCTTGCTTGATTTATGCATTTGCTAATGATTAAGCCTATGTGTCTGCTTACTTGATATTTGAGGCGAAATAATTAGGATATACATGTTAGGGATATGACTCAGGCATTTCTTTGTTAGTCATGTCTTACCATTCATTGCCTATCCCTGACATTAAAATTGTATCCCTAGTCAGTCCCTTTGAGCCAAAAATAAGATCTTTCTTTGACACCCTATAATTCCATAATTGTGTCATAAGTGGAAAATTAAGATGTTTGGAATGAAAAGTGTTGAAAAATGACAAAAAGAGAAGTGAAAAAAAATTGATGCACCCCAATGAAAAAAATGCAAAAGCTTAAGTTTGGAGGTGCCTGTTATTCACAATGAACCTCATTCTCTGTAAACAAAAAGAGGGGAAAGATAGATACGAGATTAAAGAAGAAATCAAAAGAAAAGGGAATAGTTGAAAGAAAAAGAGCTTATGGTACGTAAGTTGAGCCTAAATGCCTACTTTTTTTACCTACCCCTGCCTAAGCCTACATTACAACCCTGAAAAGTCCTGAAGATCTCTAATATGTGTATTCATGATTAGTGGAGATTAGCAAGTAAACAGGCCATAGAATTCTGATATTGACATGTATAGGTTAAGTGTTCTTACGTCCATTGAGAATGATTGAATTGAATTTGCGAAATATCTGACTTAAGAGTTTTAGAATGCTAAAAATCCATGATATATGTTCATGCATATTATCCTACTAATCTTTATGCTTTTCTAGTGGCAATTGTGCAGCAAATTGATCAGTGTCTTTGAGTCCTTTTATTTTCTTTTCTTTCGTGTCTTTGTCTCTATTTCTGATCTTTACTCGAGGGTGAGCAAAGGTTAAGTTTGGGGGTGTTTGTTAGGTGTATTTTATATACACCTTTTGAGTCATTTTTAGTTAGTCTTTGACCCATTTTTGTACAAATATGTGTCATGTTATGATAGATTTTCTTTCTTTTGAGTCACATTGGTTTAAAATGGCACAAAAGTATTCTATTTCTAAAAAATAAGAAAATAAGTTTCAACCTCTCTCCGAGACAGTGCCCAGATCGTTACGCCTTTCGTGCGGGTCGGAACTTACCCGACAATCTTCATGGTATACCCATGGATTGGCCAGTTCTTATTTGGAAGGATGCAATTTCTTAACTAACTACGGGTTCTCTGCCCCTACGGGGATGGAGCGAAAGAAGTTTTTTTGAAAATTCAAGAGAAGGTCACGGCGAGACATGGGATGATGCCGGAAAGGATTTTTAGTCAAACATTAATTGGTCGTGTATTAGTAGATGATATATACATGGGTCCGCGCATATCCATAGTTAGTCCATTCATCCTAGTTAGCAGTTCCAGCTCCGTATCAAGGTCTTGGCGAAAAGAAGCAAAATGAGGGCAAAAACAGAGGTTTCAGATCACAAAGAGATGAAAAGGCGCACCCAGGTAAAATACGGCGCGCCGTGGCGCCGATCCATCAGAGTTTCGGCGCCCGGTGCCCGATCGCGACCGCAGGAGTTTCGGCGCCACGGCGCCGGTCTCAGGGTCGTGGCGCCGACGCGGGTTTTCAGCCAAATCTGAATGGGAATGGGCCAAGACCAAGAGGGAAAAGTTGGGAACGTTTTGGAGGATATAAAAAGGCCTTAGAGCAGATTTTTGAAGGGTTCCACAATCCCTAACTCTACACAACACATAGTTCTTGAAAGCTTCAAGATTGGAGGCTGGTTCTTGAGTAATTCTTTTTCTTACTTTATTTATTTTTCAGTATATGTTGGATAATATTTTAGTTCTTAGCATGTCTATGGCTAAGAGTTAAACTTTAATTAGGGCTTTCCATTCGAATCACTTGAACCTCATTTTATGATTTAATGCATGGTTTTGGTTTCTTCTTTATATAGTTGAGATTTATTCAATAATTGTTTTGATTGCTTGGTAATTAATTGATCACTAATTATCATCACATATATGATTTCTAATCGAGATCCGAAAGGGGAGATTGTGAATATGCTATAGTTGAATAAACATAGGTTAAAATCGTGGACGAAAGTACCCCGATACTTGTGTAGTTTAATAGGTTGTTGTTCTTAATCCTCCTTTGTGGTAAATCTTATCATCGAAAGATAGAAGGGTTCTGCATCGGGGTTGAGTTTTTTATGTATCCTAACCGGAATATAAAACGGCTTAGTTAATATGCTATCTCAATATAGAAGAAGAACCTTTATCATTGCATTAAAGATTAAAGCGAGTGGATAGTTGAGGAGATTGGAGGCCCTATTTCCACCATATCTGATTTAAGTAAAGTAATTTAGTTAACTTTTATAATTATTTAGTAGTCATAGATACAAACAGCCATCAAAATACCGATCACCAAATAGATACCATAGGATAGAAATTGGTAATTGAAGACTAATCTCTGGGGACGATATTCGGTCTTACCCAGACTATATTACTTGTCACGATACGTGCACTTGCGTTAAGCGTGTGGATAAATCGCTAACAGGTTTTTGGCGCCATTGTCGGGGATTGGCGTAGTTCAATATCAATCTATCTATTCTTAATTTCTAATTTGATTTTTATTTTATTTTATTTGTGGAACCGTGTGACGTGATCCGTTTGTTGATTTTGATCTATTTCAGGTATCTAGTTTAAGCAGCAAAAAAAAAGAGGAGCAGATACACTTGTTCCCTTCAACCCTGAGATCGAGAAGACTTGCAAGCAGAACCGGCGAAACAAAAGAATCTTGGACTTAATAGCCATGGGGGATCGACAGAATAATAATGAGATGAATGAAGAGATGGGTGATCACCAACCCAACCAAGGAATACCCACAGGGTTGCAAAATGATGAAGATGAAAGAGTTCACGTCCAGGCAGAAAGGAGTCTGGGAGACTATGTGCTACCAAGAGTGAATGGAGCACAAACATGGATAAGGCTCCCAGAAATAAGAGCGAACAATTTTGAAATAAAGCCTGCGATCATGAGCATGGTGCAGCATACAGTTCAATTTGGAGTGTTACCATCTTAAGACCCACATATGCACATTACAAATTTCTTGGAATTGTGTGCAACGTTCAAATATAATGGTGTTAAAGATGACGCCATCCGGCTGAGGCTCTTTCCCTTCTCACTCAGGGATAGAGCAAAGGTTTGGTTGAATTCCCTGCCTACATATTCTATATTTATATGGCATGATCTGGCACAGAAGTTCATGGCAAAGTTCTTTCCACCTTCCAAAGTAGCCAAGCTGAGAGGAGAGCTGAATAATTTCTACCAGACTGATGGGGAGTCACTCTATGAGGCTTGGGAGAGATTTAAAGATCTGCAGAGAAAGTGTCTGCATCATAGCATTGAACTGTGGAATTTGGTCCATATTTTCTACAATGGGCTAAGTGGGACAACAAGAACCATCATTAATGCAGCTGCAGGTGGAACCTTCATGAAGAAGATAGCACATGAGGCCCATGATTTGCTAGAAGACATGGCCACTAATAACCATGTGTCAGATGATAGAGGGGTAAGTGGAAGGAGAGCGATAGGAGTTTATGAGATCGATGCCATTACAGCATTAAATGCACAGGTTGCTCTCTTGACCAAGCAACTTCAGCAGAACACAATATCAGTTAATGCAGTTCAGATGCCAATGAATTGTGAGATTTGTGGCGGTCCTCATACTTTTGATAGGTGACCATCAGCAGACCCCAACAACATCCCTATTGAGCAAGCAGAATGTCAGGCAGTGGGAAATTACCAGAGGCCCCAGAACAACCCTTATTCAAACACTTACAATTCGGGGTGGAGGAATCACCCAAACTTCTTATGGAGGGGTGACCAGGGGCAGCAGAATCAATACAGAGGCCAATACCAGAATCAGCAGCCATTTAATCAGGCCTCGTCTTCACAACAGTTCAGTGTACCTTCCCCACAAGAAAAGTCAGATGAATTGCGAGCAGCCTTGTTGACACTTATAAATTCACAGACCCAGTTCATGGCAGAGACAAGGTCATCCATAAGAAACTTGGAAACCCAAGTTGGACAGCTGGCAAAAATGGCAAATAACAGGCCACAGGGCACTCTTTCGATGTCTGAGAGATAAATACGAGAAGCGATGTCGAGCGGTACAATTGAGAAGTGAGAAGCAGTTAGAACCAGTTGCTCCTGAACCTGCAGTGGGGACTGAAAAGGAAGCTGAGATTGAGAAGGAGGGTTCGCGTGACCGCCTCTATTTTAGAGGAGAGCTCCGCGATTCGAAGTGGAGTACATAGAGAAGATCCCCTTTCCTCAGAGGCTTCAGAGAAAGACCCAAGATAAGCAGTTCTCAAAGTTCCTAGAGGTTTTCAGGAAATTGCATATCAATATCCCCTTCATTGAAGCATTGGAACAATCGCCTACTGATCGGTGTATTTTATATACACCTTTTGAGTCAGTTTTAGTTAGTCTTTTGTCTCGTTTTGTACATATAAGTGTCGTATTAGGATAGTTTTCCTTTCTTTTGAGTCAAAGTGGTTAAAATGGCCAAATGGCGGAAAAGGAGCTAAAGAGGGCAAAAGAGATGCGAGGTGGAAAGCAGAAAAGTGGCGAACGAGGTAAAATCTGCACCGGCGCGGCTCCTCGCTGCGATCAAAACCGGGCATGGCGCCACTATTCGAGAGGCTGCGAAGACTCGGCCGTGGCGCCTCGAGCAGCAAATGCGAGGCGCGGCGCTAAACATCAGAAGCTACAGAGTTCCAGCGCCCGGCGCCTCGACAGCGGCTACTCGCCGCGGCGCCAAAACACCTGACGGGTTGCAGAACTTCCGGCGCGCGGCCACAGGCGCGGCGCGCGGAAAAAATTAGGTCTTTTGACGAAATTAGGCGAGCTGAAGGAAAAGAGGAGGCGGTTTCGGCTATAAAAGGAGAACCCTAGGCGCTTTTAAGGGTTCCCTTCGCACAACACAAGACTTTGCTTGGATATTGGATACCATTAGTTTAGTAATTTCTTTTCCCTTTCTTGTTCTTTATTTCAGTTTGTATGATGAACTTTGAATTAGTTCTTGTCATGTCATGGCTAGAAACTAATTCTCTTATAAGGCTTTCCATGTTGAATTGCTAGAAACTTATGTTATAAATTAATGTACGCTATGGTTATTTTTCTTATTGTGAGATCTATCCGATAATTGAGTTGAATTCTTGGTAATTAATTGATAACTAATTATCACTATATGATTTCTAATCGATTAGAAAGGGGGATTGTGAATATGTTGTAAGTTGGGTAGACATTCTTGGATTGGGGATGAAAATACCTCAATTATTTATGTAAGCGTTGATGAGAGGCTTAACAACCCTAATTTTGTGCATTGTGCGTGACCAACTAGGTTTTTGTTCTTAATCCTCCTATAGAGTTATCCTTATCACCGAAAGGTAGGTAAGGTGCGATACTGGGGTTGAGTGTTTATATAACCCTAACGGGAGTATAAAACGATTTCATAAACCTGCTTTCTCCAAAAGAAGAATACCATAAGTTAATGCATTAATGAGTAGCATAAGCGGATAGTAAGGATACATGGAAGCCCTATTCTCATCACCACTGAAGTAAATTTTTATACTTAAATAGCTTGCATAATTCTTAGTTATAAACAACAAATCAATTATCAGTTCACCAAATAGATACTAGAAAATAGATAGTTGGTAATTGAACCCTAATCCTTGAGGACGATATTCGGTCTTATCAAGACTATACTACTTGTCACGATAACGTGCACTTACGTTTAAAGTGTGTGCATCTTACCGCGCATCAAGTTTTTGGCGCCGTTGCCGGGGATTAGGCATTAGTTCAATATCAAATTTGTCTATTTTGAATTTCTAATTTGGTTTTTATTTTAATTTTTAATTTTTACGTTTTTATTTTTATTTTTATTTTCGAAAAGTTCGAGGTGCCGTGATTCTTTGTTGGTTTTGATTTATCTCAGGAATTTTTTTTAGATATGGATTTTTACTGTCAATATGACAGAGAACCAACCATAGAGGAAGAGAGGGAGGAATTAAGAGAAACGATACTCAGTCTCACGAGGTACCAAAATCAGTTCATAGATGAAACAAGAATGGCCATGCAGAAGTTGGAAACGCAAATAGCAGAGCTCGCAATCATATTCAACAGCGAAACATATGAAGAGCAATCTGCACCTGGGGTAGGCAATGAGGAAACACAATGTCAGGCAATTAACCTGAAGGATGCCGAATCAGGGGAGATAGAGAGTTCGCGGCGCAGTGGCCGATGGCGACGCGGCGCGATGAGTAGGCCGTGGCGCCAAAGATTACGAGACAATGCGAGAGGCGAGAAGGTTACGGCATACGAGGCGATCTTGAGAAAGTGGGCCTTGGCGCCAAGATCAGCGCGGCGCGGAACCAAAACCGAAAAATCAGGCCACCGGTGGCAACCGCACCCCAGGTGATGATACCCTATCCTCAGAAATTAAAAACATGCACCCTTGACAAGCAATTCTCCAGATTCGTGAGGTCCTCAAACAATTGCAACTCAATATCCCGCTTGTGAAGCATTAGAACAAATGCCGAGCCACGTCGAAGTTCATGAAGGATGTGCTTAGCAAAAGAGGAGGATATAGGATTATGAAGCAGTTGATGTTGGTGAGGAATGTAGTGTCATCTTACAGAGACAACTGCCTCAGAAGTTACAAGACACTGGGAGCTTTACCATCCCCTGTACTATTGGGAAGTTTGAATGTCAGAAGGCACTGTGCGACTAAGAGCGAGCATAAATCGATGCACTATCTAGTTTTCGCAAACTAGAAATGGGAGAAATCAGACCTACAAACATCACTGCGATTAGACCGCTCGATTGTTCATCAGGAGAGAATGTCGAAGATGTTTTAGTGAAAGTGGACAAGTTCATCTTCCCGCCGACCGTTATCTTAGGCATACAAGATAACGATGGAATCCCATCATACTGGCACCGCTTCTTAGCCACAGGGTGCACGCCATTGATGTTCAAAAAGGGAGTTGAAGCTTGAGAGCGAGGAAGAGGTGATTTTCAATGTTTTTGACGTGACTTTTCCAGAGGCCAAGGATAATCGCTCGATCATTGATCTTAGCGAAGAAGCGATGTCGACCAAAGAGTTCGGATATGATGATACGACTTGAAGATCGACCACGTGGAATGATGATAGTAGAAACGATCCGTTGATGGAGTATGCAAATTGGATGAATGCTTATGAAAAATGGGATACAAGGAAGTATGAAGAACTTGACAGTGCGAAATATCATTACCATCCACGAGAAGGCTCGAGTTAGAGTTAAAAACCCTACCCAATCATCTACAATATCAATACAGGTGAAGAAAAAACCTTACGGTGATCATTTCACGCCACCTATCCACGAAGAGATTGACAAACTACTAAGAGTAAAGAATCCTGGCGGGCCATTGGATGGACATTAGCGGACATAAAGGGATAAGTCCATCAACGATGCATAAGATCCGTCTAGATGAGGAAAGCGGACCGTCCATGAAGCCCAGCGACTAAACCCAACATGAAAGGCGTAGTGAGAAAGGAAATCCTAAAATGGCTCGACGCAGAGTAATCTACCGTATCCGACAAACACGTGGGTAAGCCCGGTACAAGTGGTGCGAAAAAGGGTGGAATAATAGTGGTGACTAACAAAAAAACGAACTCATCCTCGAGCGGTCAGGATGGAGAATTTGCATTGACTATCGCAAGTTGAATAAAGCAACGAGAAAAGACCACTTCCGTTGCCATTCCTAGATCAAATGTTGGAGCGGACTTACGGGGCATAACTACTCTGCTTTTGGATGGATACTCGGGTATCACCGATTGCAATAGCCAGAAGATCGTGAAAAACAGCGTTCACTTGCCCTTTGGTACATTTGCATTCGAAGGATGCCATCGGACTCTGCAATGCACTGCGACTTTTCAGGTGTATGATGGAAATTTTCTCGGATATGGTAGAAAGAACTATAGAGATCTTTATGGATGATTTTTCGGTCTTTGGAGCATCGTTCGATGAGTGTTTAAGACATTTAGAAGCGATGTTAAGCGGTCGAAGAATCTAACCTTGTGCTAAATTGGGAGAAGTGTCACTTACGGTAACGAAGGAATCGTCTTGGGACACAAAATATCAAACCAAGGTATTGAGGTGGACAAAGCAAAGATTTACGTGATCGAAAATCTACCACTCGATGTCAACAAAAGAGTCAAGTTTCCTTGGGCATGCAGTTTCTATAGAAGATTTATCAAGGATTTTCAAAGGTCTCAAAGCCTCTTTCCATATTACTAATAGCGGGGTTGCCTTCGACTTCAATAAAGAATGCTTATCAGCATTTCAAGCGCTCGAGAAGCTCGTTTCCGCACCGTAGTCATTGCACCAAGCGGAGCTCGAATTCGAACTAATGTGCGATGCAGCGACTATGCGATTGGAAGCGGTGCTTGGACGAAGAATCGACAAGGTATTTATATCCATTTACTATGCTAGTAAAACTCTAAATGGCCTTGATTAAATTATGCAACTCTTGAAAAGAACTACTAGCTATAGTATATGCGTTTGAGAAATTCGAGCCATACTTGATTGGGAATAAAGTGATAGTATACACCGACCACTCTGTATAAAGTACTTGATGACAAAGAAGGATCACGAAGCCTCGCCTCATTCGATGGGTCCTACTTACAAGAATTTGGCGTAGAGATTCGTGATAAGAAAGAGCAGAGAATTCGATTGCGGACCACTTGTCAAGACGGAAAACACAGAGCGAACACGAGGATGTGCAAATAAATAATCACTTTCCAGACGAACAACTGTTTCGAGTAAGTATGAATTCTAATTTACCTTGGTACGCTGATTTTGTTAACATTCTTGCAGCTAAAGTACTACCCCCAGGCTTGTCAAGACAGCAAGTGAAGAGGTTTTATTCAGAAGTAAAGCATTACTATTGGGAGGAACCGATGTTATACAAACATTTGTACCAAAGTCATCGGCGATGTATACGGAGGAAGAGATGCAGTTCTCACGTTGCCACACCTTATCATGTGGTGGACACTTTGGGGCATCGAAGCAGGCAAAGGTATTGCAATGCGGATTCTATTGGCGACACTTTTTAAGGATGCCAATACCTTTGTGCGAGATGTGATAATTGTCGAGAACGAGGAACATCTCAAGAGCGAAACAAAATGTCTTCGCGAGGATATTGGAAGTAGAACTATTCGATGTATGGGAATCGATTTCATGGGGCCATTTCCGCCTCCTTTGGAAATCAATATATCATACGGCGATTGACTATGTGTTCAAATGGGTAGAAGCGATGGCCACCAAAGAAAGCAGCGAGAAGACTTTCAAAAATTCCTCCAAAGAATATTTTCACAAGGTTCGACACACGAGCTCATCGATGTGAAGGAGCCATTTCGCAATAGACAAGCTGAATTCATTGCTTTCCCGATATGGAGTTTACCACTTTCTACCGCTTACCACCTCAAGCTAATGGGCAAGCGGAAGTATCAAATAGAAGTAAAGCATATTGGAAAAGGCGGTGAGCGGCTCGAGGAAAGGCTGGTCTATCAAATTGGATGACGCATTGTGGGCATCTGGACGATTCAAAACACCAATTGGTATGTCACCTTATAAATTAGTTTTTGGTAAAGCATGTCATTTGCCGTAGAGTTGGAACACGAGCATCTTGGGCAATGAAGAAGTTAAACATGGATACCACGGCGGCGGGGAGGAAGGCTGCGGTTGGCGAATTAGATGAATTCCGACACAATGCCTATGAGAATGCAAAGATCTACAAGGCGAACAAAAGCATGGCACGATAGGAATTTGATGCGAAAGACTTTCAAGAAGGACAACAAGTGCTGTTATTCAACTCGAGTTGAGATTGTTTCGAGCAAGTTAAAATCACGTTAGCGAGGACCATGCGGTGGTAGAGTATTCCCATATGGAGCGATTGAAATAAAAGGAGAGAGGAGGCGCCTTGAGTAAGCGGACAGAGGTTAAAACCCTACTGATCAATAAAATGGAATACATGAACTTGGTAACTTCTCATACCTTAAAATAATAAGGAACTTGCGTCCGCTAAAAGACGTTAAAAAGCGCTTGTTGGGAGGCAACTGATGTTTTTAATTATGTTATCTCAATTTCTGTTTTTATTTTATTTCGTCTTGATCAGTCTCACGGTCTTGGGTTCTTGTGTCTATGTTGTGTTGACAGGTGAAAGCCAAGGATGTGGAAGGCGAAAAATGAAGAGAAGCCAAGGTTCCCCAGAAAAATCGCCATAGCGGCCGGCTCCCAACGCAGTGGCCATGGCCACAAGCAAATATGAAATCAGGAAGACAACCTGATCCAAAGGCCCTATCGCCAAATCAAACACCAAGAGCTCTCCTCCCCTCACAGAATTCAAAGTATTATCCACCGCCATCACCACCATTTTAACCAAAGTCTGTAAGTGTCTTAATTTTTTTAGTGTCTTTGAGTCTACACACATTGGGGACAATGTGTGATTTAAGTTTGGGGGTGTTTTATTTGTATTTTATTTTCTTTGTGTCATGTTATGTTTTACTTAAGTCTTTTTTATTGTTTTTATGCTTATTTTGGAGTCACCAAAAATTTTTCGTTTTGAGTCATAATTGTCTGTCAAAGATCATGTATGTTGTAGTTGCTAGAAACACCTAGTGAAGTAAGGTGGAATAATGTAACAGAATTGAAGCAACTATCTAAACACCTAAGTTAGATATGCCAAAAACTCACAGAATCTGTCTATTTGGAGTTTCTTGCTTGAGTTATGCATGCTAAATGATAAATACTTATGTGTTATGATTGCTTGCTATTTGAGGCGAAATAGTTAGGATATGCATGTTAGGGAGATGACTCAGGCATTTCTTTGATAGCCAATTCTTACCATTCTTTTCTATCCCGTACTTTAAAAATATCCTAGTCACCTATTGAGCCTAAATTTGAAACTTCTTCTTTGACACTTATATTCCATAAATTGTACCATAAGTGAAAATATGAAATAGTGGAATACATTGTGTTAAAAAAAGAGACAAAAAGAGTGAATAAGTCTGTTGCACCCCAATACAAAAGTAATAAGAAATCGGCAAAAGCCTAAGTTTGAGGGTGCTTGTCATTATTATATACTTCACTCTCCCAAAACAAAAGAGGGACTGAGTTCCAGAATCCATCAAATTAACCCAAAAATGACAAAAAATAGTCCGGAAATGCCATGGCAGTGAACAATAACATGACAAGAGTGAATAACATTAAGTATCTTGCCAAAAAACATACTCAACGGAGCGAGACCAACCAGTCAAATCAGTTCGTCTTCAACAACAAGCGGCAAGCAGCGATAGCCGGGGGCATAATAGTTTAGCCCAACAGGATTAAACAAAAAAAACCTTGACTGAAAAATGCAATAATGGAACAGTGATAAGCAAATAGCGGGTCACCGAAAAGGGACAAACACAGCCAACAGATAACTGAAAGTCACAAAAATCAGTCCAACAAAGAAAACTATAGATTTTTAAAAGGGGGATAAAACCAAGCAAAGATCGTTGGAGAAGACGAAATGGTGCGAAATCAATTCGTTGCATAAGCAAACCATAGCCAAACTCATCCATGGAATAAAAATGACACATTAACCAGAGATGGGGTGAAGAAAGGAGCTCCTGCCGGTCATCACCTCCGGCGGCAGTGGCGTGGGGTATGGTGGTCCGTTCGGTGCTTGAACTCCGGCGAAAGAAAGACGAGTCTACAGTGGTCGACGGGATCACTGTAGAGGTGTGTGGATGATGTTATGGTTTTCGCCGGATCTCGACGGGGTGAAGGTCAAGGTTCGCTGGTTCGGGGTTTTGGTGGTGTGGATGGTCGACGGGTTTGGGTGCAGTGTTGAGGGCCTGAGGGTTGGTTCGTCAACGATGGGAAGGTGAGAGGAGTGAGGAAGATGGGGAGTGCGGCTGGGTGTTGTTGTTGGGGGAGTTGCGGCTGAGATGTGTGAGAGAGAGTAGAGGGGTAGATGTAGGGGTGAGAGGGGTAGGCGGCTAAAGAGGGAGTTAGGGGTAGGGGTGTGCGACTGAGGGCTTTTTTAATGGGGGGTAAGATTTTTATTTATAGGGGTATTTAGGTTTAGGGTTATGGGTATTGGGTATTGGGTATTGGAGGGAAAAGATGAAAGGTGTACTGGGATTCATTTTTGGGTCTCAGTTTGGGCTTTGGTTTCTGGCGGATTAGACTGATCCAGGTTGTGCCTCGGACTGGACTGATTTGACAAAAATGCAAAACGGGTTTATTTTTTTAAAAGAAAAACTTATTTAAAAAGATGCAAAATTATTAAAATGCAAATGCCGATGCAATAATAATAAAAATGCAATACTTAACAAATATTTAATGCCAAATTAAAAGTAAAGACGGGATGTCAATTAATTATTTAGAGAGATGCAAAATTAGTAAAATAAAATGATCGCGCAACAATAATAACATAATATTTGAAAATGTTTAATACCTAATTAAAGTAAAAACATGATGCCAATTTACAAAAAATAAAACAACATAGAATGTTAGGTAAAAAATATACAAAAATGCCAAAAATTGTGATTAAAATGCGGTGTCATAAAATACTTAAAATTGCAAGAAATGACTAAAAGATGGGTCAAAATTGGGTGTCAACAATATTCTTCAATGTTCTATTCTTACGTTCGACAACTCCATTTTGTTTTGGAGTATATGGGGCAGTGGTTTGATGAACTATACCATTGTCACGACCACAGACGCGGCCAGTGCCTATCGGGGCCTGTCAGTACACACATCAGAGGATAACAGCGGAACATACATACTACAAAATCTGTACAAGGTAAACATCACTAGCAAGCCGACAAGGCCGCCTTTCATAAAATAACTTAATCAAATGTGAAATAGTACTACTAGTGCTTACAAACCACAAGTGGCGACTCTGGTAATGCAGGAATAACAATCGTGGCGGGGGGCCATACCACCCTGAATGTACAAAGTCTATAACCCGTGGAATCATACCAAAAGACAAAGCCTCAGAAGGATGGAGCTTTCGAGGAAATGAGCATGGTCCTAAGAGTGCGGACCCAATTGCACGTGATCTCGGCATGCGGCGTGAGCGATCCCAGGAAGTCGATCTGCATGGTAAGTAAGTGGCCCGAAAATCTTGTAATGAAATCATAAGTCCGAAAATAAGTCGTGGAAGAAAATCAAATACCTTTTCATGCCTTACTAACAATGAGAGTGACAAGTATATATATATATAACAACTGCATAAAATAGGGCCTTAGGATCAAAACAGGTACCTGCCTGTAATATCAATAAGCACCCCTACTCCGACTATTTCACCGCGTAGGTCTGTGGACCCGCGTGAGGTATTCGCATAGTCATGCACCGCGCGTGGGACTATTTCACCTTAAGCGCCCCGTAAGGACTCGCGTGAGGTATTCCTCAGATCGTGGGTAGCAAGTCCACATGAGCAGTGGTATAACGATCTTGGGACTTACCGCCGGATATACTCTTACCTTTGAGCGGATGGTATAACGATCTTGGTGTACTCATCGGATATACTCTTATACTTGGCGGATGGTATGGCGATCTTGGGGCTTGCCCGCCGGACATACTCTTACTTGGATGCGGTATAACGATCTTGGGCACGCCCGCGGATATACTCTCTGCGGAGAAGGTGTTATGACGATCTTGGGCTTGCCCGCCGCATCTCTTACTGGGAGAAGGTGGTATAACGATCTTGGGGCTTGCCCGCCGGATATACTCTTACCACTGTAGCTATTAAATCGTATCATAATCATAATTAAGTTAATAAAACTTATAACTTCTTATTAGTCTTGTTCATATACCCTCTCATTTTAGTTTACTTAAGGCACTTAATCATATCTTTAATAAAAGAAAAGCTGGAATTTAACCCAGTACCACATACTTCAACTCTTTTAAACCGACTCTTTTCATACATAAAACCTTTGGGCAATTGATGCCTAAAGATCAATTTGTCTTTCATAAATCAAATCATTTGTCCTTGCTTATCTTACTTAGAGTAAATATCTTTTGTTAACCTTTCATAAAGCTAATATAACTAACTTCCCATAAAGTAGTTATACTATCTTTATACTTTAGAAATTAAGACCTTCTTATCTTTTCATAAGGCAGTTATAACTAACTTCCCATAAAGCCGTTATAACTCCTTATAAACCATTTTGTTCTTTTACTAACCAAGAGACTTATACTTGAACAAATCTACACAACTTTCAAAAATACTTCAAGCCTCTTATCTCTAGAATAATTCAATACTCATACTTTACACTGAGTACTCTATACTTTTGTAAAATCATACTTTTCCCTTACCCGAGGACTTATACTTCTTAAAACAAAACAAGTCTTTGTTTATACTTAAACAAGTAAGAATACTAAATCTTGTCGTCTCAGTACTACATAGATACAAATACTCATGCTCAAAAGATAGGAAAGCTTTCATACCTTTTTGATCAATCCACTTGCTAAGTCAAACTACATGAAGTAATATGTCAACCTAAAATAACCGTGATACGTTTATTAACCTCTAATTTCAATGTAGAATAATCTAAACTCAAAGCCACTAAATTCTATGGAAAAATTGGGCAGCATTTCCTTTGTTTCTACATACTGCCACCTTTCACAAGCGAATTTATCATCCAAACACCACATTTAAGGCTCAATCAATCCAACAATTCAAATGGGATTACACCCAAAATTCTGTCCCATAAGTTTACAATAATTCACTTAACAATTCTAAGGTAGTTTTAGGCTACAACATGCTCATAATCTCTTCTTAACCCATTCTTATATCCAAACCACATTTTCTGGCAGGCACTCTAGAGCATTATTTTACTACCACAAGTTCTTTATTCTAAGCATCTGACACTAGAACTAATTCTAAAGGAAGAAATATTACCTTAAAGTTTTAGCCAAACTTATTCCAAAGACTTTGCTAGCTTTCTTGCCAAGGACACCATGAAGAAAGCTTGTGAGCTTCCTTCTTGTGTTCTTAATTTTTGATTTTCTTAGGCTTGGATTTCCTTTGGAAATGTAGAGAGAAGGAGCTTTTGCTTTAGAGAGAGAGATTGGAAGATGACCAAGTCTTGAAGACTTGGTCAATATATTGCATGCAAGAAATCAGATGGGGGACACTTGTCACCTCCCAAGGTCTTTTAAAGAAAAATCGCTTTTCCTAAGTTTTTCGCCTGAATCCCGCCTCGGCGCGCGTCCTTACCGGCGCCGCAATCTCCTGCGGACCTCGGATCTTCCGCGCGACCTGCTTCCGGCCGCGCGTGCTGAAGCCAACCCCTGATTTCTTTGCCGCGCGCGGCCTGTTTACCAAACGCATTTTACTGCCCGCTCTGCGCATAACTCTCGTAACTCTCCCACTCACGATGTCCCATCGACGAGCGGTTGGTTGCGTTGGAATCTAGAACGAACTACGCCGAGGACTTTGAAACACTTAGGAACTCAATGTATCGGGTCATAACTCGCCTCAAACTTGACTAAAACCCGTCCGAACGATCCGTCAACCTATCCTTAGAAAAATTTAAGTCTTACCCCTTTCGCGCTCTCAAACGCATGACTGAACTACGGGGTGTAACATTCTCCCCAGAAACATTCGCCCCGAATGTTCCTTTGGAAACAATCTACTATTCCTTGATACACCCTCGGACTTCACGCTAATACAGGACCTTACTATGCTATGACCATAAGATATCGCATAGCATGCTCAATCATTCCTCATAAATCAAGCGAGAAAGCGAATCCAACGTATGACCAGCTACCACTTACTCGCTCACGGCTTTAGCGAATTGCGGTCGTATCTACCGGCTTATTCTAACACGTGTACATAGTCTCAATATCCTGCATTCGTAACACTAAATCATCTGACAATCCTATCACACATACTAATCTTAATCTCAAAAGTCGAAGGTACTGTAACTATTGCTTCGCATTCTCGCGTCGCCCTAATCATGATCTGCCTGCACGACGCATAGAAGAAGGCGATGAACCAGTGCGATCCAGGCTGAATCTCTCATCCGGCTATCGCTTTGAGTGGACGGTTCCTCGCATAATGGCCTGCTTGTACGTATAGCAATTACCTAAACTAGCCGACGCTCCCACAATGGGTCTACCCGCGTCGACCCATGTGCAGAGGTAGAGGTGGCCTCAGACTAACGCCCTTACTCGCGACAGAACCTCGGAGCCCGACACGACGCTCGACCAGATCTCGATATCACGAAGGCGCCGGTGGAGTACTCGTCTTGGTGAGCGCATAACTAACTTCTTTGTATCTTGGTGGTCGCGCCCGCGCCCCTTAGCGCCGAGATCTCGTGCATCACAGCCTCTTGCAGAATTTGGCTTTGGATCAAAGCCGACCTCACTTTCTGGCGTATCTTCTATCCCTGCGCGTATGCACGTATCGGCAGCGATATCGTCGGTGGCGAACACCGTCAAACATCTGATTAATCATATGACGGTCTAACTTGTCCGCATGCTCGATGAACCACATGCTGCTTAGTATCACGCTTCCTGATGGTGTCTGCGTATGCGTACAGCCAAAGAGTCAAACTCGAGGTTGTACTCTGCGATGGTCATTCCGTCTGCCCTGAGGTCAAGAGGCTTTATGCAGCGGGCTCTCGCCTCCGTCTACGGGAGGCAAGAAGTGATCCGGGAAAGTCTCTGTGAACTCTCAAAAGTATAGGTGTAATCCTGCGGTTTCAAAGAATAGGTTTAGGCTCGATGGGGTGTTCAGATAATGTTATTTGGTAAGGTGAAGCTAAAGCTCAAGCGGGACTCGAAAGCTCAGATCATTTCTAGCACTGTTTACGTGGATTCGCCTCGAATAAACTCACGAGTTACGATCCTCGATGCTCGATACATAAAACTAAGGTTGGTTTCGTTCTTATCTTGAAAGCATGTAAGGCAATGTCATTTAGGGGTGAATAAGGTACGAAAGAATCTGGTTTACCAGTCAACTCATGATTATTACTCATTCTTTTACATGCTCGCCACTGTGTTGGTATCGAGGCCTCGTGTCGGAACCTCTGGAGAGCTTTTTTATGCTTTTTGAATAAAATATTTTTGTATTTTGAATAAATCGCCGAACCGAATAGGGCTGCCTCGGGCATATCATCGTGAGTCTGTGTAACTCTGCGTAGTTAGTTCAAATATGTTATAAAATGTATGCTTGAAAAAAATCATTCATGAAATGCAAAAGTAAAAGTTGTGCAAAACAAATGATTGTTCAATATAAGACTAATCGTAAAGAATGTAATAAAAAAATGAATGGATGTGATAGAATGAATGAAATCATGAATGAATGTCCTGTGACCTCACGATTATAGATGTAGTGCAATAATGAATGTCAGTGATTGGATAAATGCAATGAATGGGTGAACTTTCAGAGGACTAATGTCACTTTTTATGTGGTGTCGAACCGATGGGCGTATCTGCCTATCGGGAGAATCGACCGCGTAGTTCGGGATGATTATGTTGTAAAATGCATGATAAATAATTCGTAATCAACTAGACATATCAATTGAATTTGTAAAATATGTAATCAAATGTGCAAAATAGTACTAATCGTGCTTACTGCTATAAGCGTGACTCAGGACTCTCTTGTGATGATTTGTTTTCGGCGACTATTTGCGACGGACTTCTGAATGTACAAAAGTCTATAACCTCGGGAATCGTACCAAAAGACAAAGCCTCGAAGGGATGGGCTTTCGGGGAAATGAGCAGTGGTCTAAGATATGCGGACGGTGACTACGATATCTCGACTGCGGCATGAGCGCGACCCAGGAAGTCGATGCATGGAGTACCAAGTATGTGGCGAAAATGCTTGTAATGAAATCATAAAATGCGAGAAAATAAAGTGGGAGTCATGGAAGAAAATCAAATACCTTTCTTGCATGCCTTACTATGATGAGAGTGACAAGTATATATATATATAACCTTTGCGTAAAATAGGGCACTTAGGATCGAAAGCGAGTGCCGCGCAGTAGTATCGATAAAGCACCTACTCATGGAACTAATTCACGCGCGTAGGTCCTGTGGACCCCGCGTAGTATTGATACGCGCATGCGTTTGTACCGCGCGTGGGACTATTTCACCCGCATAAGCCCATGGAGGACTCGCGTGAGGTATTCACCGTATCGTGAGTATGAAGTCGCGGAGCATGCAAGCAGATGGTATAACGATCTTGGGGACTTACCGCCGGATATCTTACCACTGATGGTATAGCGATCTTGAGGACTTACCCGCCGGATATACTCTTGCTGGGCGCAGATGGTATAACGATCTTGAGGAACATTACTCGCCGGATATACTCTTATCTTTGGAGCGGATGGTATGGCGATCTTGGGGCTTGCCGCCGGACATACTCTTACAGTGCGAGATGGTATAACGATCTTGGGCTGCCCGCCGGATATACTCTTTTTGGAGAAGGTGGTATGACGATCTTGGGGCTTGCCCGCCGGTACTCTTACGAAGGTGGTATAACGATCTTGGGGCTTGCCGCCGGATATACTCTTACTAGCTCAAAGCTGTCATCATATCATAATCATAATTAAGTTAAGAAAACTTATAACTTCTTATTAGTCTTGTTCATATACCCTCTCATTTTAGTTTACTTAAGGCACTTAATCATATCTTTAATAAAGAAAAAGCGGAATTTAACTCAAGTACCACATCTTGAACTCTTTTAAAAATGACTCTTTTCATACATAAAACCTTTGGGCAATTGATGCATAAAGAACAATTTGCCTTACATAAATCAAATCATTTGTCCTTGCTTATCTTACTTAGAGTAAATATCTTTTTGTTAACCTTTCATAAAGCTAATATAACTAACTTCCCATAAAGCCGTTATACTATCTTTATACTTTAGAAATTAAGACCTTCTTATCTTTTCATAAGGCCGTTATAACTAACTTCCCATAAAGCCGTTATAACTCCTTATAACCCATTTTGTTCTTTTACTAACCAAGAGACTTATACTTCAAACAAATCTACACAACTTTCAAAAATACTTCAAGCCTCTTATCTTTAGAATAATTCAATACTCAATACTTTCACACCAAGTACTCTATACTTTTGTAAAATCATACTTTTCCCTTACCCAAGGGACTTATACTTCTTAAAACAAAACAAGTCTTTGTTTATACTTAAACAAGTAAGAATACTAAATCTTGTACGTCTACCGTACTACATAGATACAAATACTCATGCTCAAAAGATAGGAAAGCTTCACATACCTTTTTGATCAATCCACTTGCTAAGTCCAAACTACCGCAAGTAATATGTCAACCTAAAATAACCACGATACGTTTATTAACCTCTAATTTCAATGTAGAATAATCTAAACTCAAAGCCATTAAATTCTATGGAAAAATTGGGCAGCATTTCCTTTGTTTCTACATACTTTGCCACCTTTCACAAGGCCGAATTTATCATCCAAACACCACATTTAAGGCTCAATCAATCCAACAATTCAAAGGGGATTACACACCCAAAATTCTGTCCCATAAGTTTACAACAATTCACTTAACAATTCTAAGGTAGTTTTTAGGCTACAACATGCTCATAATCTCTTCTTAACCCATTCTTCATATCCAAACCACATTTTCTAGCATGCAATGACTCTAAGAGCATTATTTTACTACCACAAGTTCTTTCTTCTAAGCATGCAACACTAGAACTAATTCTAAAGGAAGAAATGTTACCTTAAAGTTTTAGCCAAACTTATTCCAAAGACTTTACTAGCTTTCTTGCCAAGGACACCACCACAAGCTTCCTTCTTGTGTTCTTAATTTTTCAGATTTTCTTAGGCTTGGATTTCCTTTGGAAATGTAGAGAGAAGGAGGAGCTTTTGCTTTAGAGAGAGAGAGAGATTGGAAGATGACCAAGTCTTGAAGACTTGGTCAATATATTACATGCTGAAATCGGATGGGGACACTTGTCACCCTCCCAAGGTCTTTTAAGAAAAATCTGCCTTTCCTAAGTTTTTCCGCCTGCATCTCCGCTGCCTTCCGCCTTGCCGCGCGCCGCAACTCTGCGACCAGATCTTCCGCCGCGCTCGCTTCCCGGCCATGCAAGATCGAAACTTCAGCGACCCTCGATTTCGCGCCGCTGCCCTGCATCCGCCGCGGCCCGTTCTTTACGAAACGCATCTACTGCCGTCACAAGACCGAACTTGTAACTCTCATAACTTCCTACTGATGTCCCATCGACGAGCGGTTGGTTGCGTTGGAATCTGGATCAACGAACTACGCCTGCCTTTGAAACACTTAGGAACTCTCAATGTATCGGGTCATAACTCGCCTCAAACTTGACTAAAACCCGTCCGGAACGATCCGTCAACCTATCCTTAGAAAATTTTAAGTCTTACCCCCTTTCGTACGCTCTCAAACGCATGACCTGAACTACGGGATGTAACAACCATCAGTAGAATAAAATTCTTTGAACTCATTTGATTGATATTCACCACCTCTGTCTGGCCTTAGAATTCTAATTCTTTTGTCAAGTTGGTTTTCCACTTTAGTTTTGTATGTTTTAAACATGTTCAAAACCTCATATTTGGTATGTATTAAGTATACATAACAAAATTTACTGCAATCATCTATTAATGATATATAATAATTTTTTCCTCCACGAGATGGAGTTGCTTGGTAATCACACAAATCACTATGAATTAAATCAAGCACTTCATTTGATTTTACAACAGATTATGAGGATGACTTGCATATTTTGATTCTATGCATACTCCACACATAGCCATTTTATTCATAAAATATTTTGGCAACATGCCTAACTTTACCATTCTTTGTAAAGAACGATAATTGACATGGCATAATCTTGAATGCCATAAAGAAGAAAAATCAACCATGTATATAGAAGCAATGCTATTGCCTGCATTTTCATTAATAATTGCAGCAGCCATAGTAGGTACAATAGATAATTTGAAGAGCCCCTCACTGAGGTAACTCTTCCCTACATACATCTCACCTTTGGTGAGTACAAATTTGTCTGACTCAAATACAATCTTAAAGCCCTTGTTACTTAGAATAGGATCATAGATCAGATTTTTACAAATTTCTGGCACATGCAATACTTTAGAAAGTACAAGATCATTCCCAGAAGTGAGTTTCAAAGTCACCTTCCATTTCCCTTCCACATTCACTGAAGCAGCATTCCACACGAACAATGGTTCTCCATCATTGATGGCTTGATAGGATAGAAACATATCCTTTTCAGAACATACGTGCATTGTAAAACTCACATCCATCCACCAATAGGTTGAATTTGTAACCAGATTTGCTTGAGCAACAACAACACCAATGAATTGGTTTTTAATTTCAGCACGGTTGGATTTGTTGACATTAATCGAACCACCAACACCACCACCTTGACTCTTGCGAAGGCGACAATCTTTTGTTCTGTGCCCAGGTTTACCGCATATCCAACAGAGTCCTGGTTGTAGTCTCTTGAATGCATTGGTCTTTTGTGGGGCGAGTGAATTCCTCCCGGTTGCAAAAGATGGTTTGGCACCAACAAACTTGCCCTTGTCTTTCTGAAACTTGGGTTTAGAAGCATTGCCTTTAACCACGTTTCCATTAGGCTCCAATGAAACAGCATCGACCTTTTCATTCTTCCGGTTATCCTCTTCAACTCGAATATTAAGAACCAATTGCTCAAAATTCATTACCTCGGTTAGTTTTTTTAAGATAAACTTTAAAATCCTTCCAAGAAGGAGGTAATTTCTCAATAATAGCACCAACAAGAAAATTCGGGTTAAGACCCATACCTTCAACCTCTATTTCATGAACAATGACTTGGAGTTCCTTCACTTGCTTGACAACAGGTTTGGCATCGCTCATCTTGAAGTTTAGAAACTTGCCAATGACGAACTTCTTTGAACAAGTAACCTCAGTTTTGTACTTGTTCTCCAGTGACTGCCACAACTCCTTTGTCGTTTTGAACGTGGAGTAGATATCATAGAGAGAATCATCCAAGGCATTGATAATATAGTTTCTGCAAAGAAACTCTTGACTCTCCCAAGTCTAAATAGCCTTGAGATTTTCAGTCTTCTCCGCATCAGTCAGTGCATTCTCCCCTTCTCCTTCTGACAGTGTCATAGGAGCATCAGCAGTCAATATGTTTATCACATGAAGAGTTGTCAAATAGAACATCTTCTGTTGCCAGCGTTTGAAATCAGAACCTTTGAATTTCTCAGATTTCTGAACATGGTTTTTCACCATTGACGATCCAGATTGATCCATCTTTGCAAATCAGGAAAATGATTCTCTGAAAATTTTGCAAAGAATCAGAAAAATGAATTTTTTCTGATTTTTTGTCTTAGATTGTTAATATCAATCTAGTATCATCAATGAACAAGCATAATAATATATTTATAATTCAATTGAAATTGAATTCAACACTAAAATATTCAGCAAATAGAGATGTCGATAGAGGTCTGCTTGACACAGTGTCCTAAGACAGAAATTCGTCTCTACTTGTGTTGTAGTTCTTCGGACGTCTATCTAAAGGATACAACTATCTAGGTGAAAGTTCTAGCACAAGAACTTCACCCCTGGCGAATTTACTTTATGCGTTCTTCATAAATGTGTTTTGGAAGAAGAAGCAACAATCTTAAATCATTGATTGTGTTAAATGATTGATTGTAATGTGTTCTCTGTATCAACCAAGTGATCAACATGCTTTATATAGCATTACGTTCGTCCATAAGCAACATTTCACTCCAAATGTTGTGACTATTGTGAATAGGTACAACTTTTGGAGATTTCCAGATTTTACCGTTGGACAACACCGCGGCCCTGAATTCCCTGCAGAGCTCTCTGAAGTTTTAGCGTTGCGGCACCTAGCACGGTAAAAATCGCTCTCAGGATATATGGCGCCACGGCGCTTCGCCAATTTTTGATAATTTTGATCACTTTATCTTCTTCCTTGTACCAGTTCCAACACACCGGGCTACCCTTTTTTATATTACTTGAGAATTTCAGTTTGATTTGTATATTGATTTAACAGTGTCAATTTATACCGGGCTGGTAACCCCTTGATCCCTTTTTAATACAATTTCACTTTTGTAGAGTTCCTTTTAACCTTGTTTTTATATTCATCTATTTGTAGGTGACCTTTTTGTTGGGTTTCAGAACTGCACTCTTGTATTTTTCGTTTGATCTCTGTTTTTCTTTGAGATTTATTTAAGATATGTGCTGAGTAGAGAGAGCCGAAAGGCTGAAGGCTAGTGAGACTTGGGATGAGTTTCTGTACATAAATTATATTCTGAATGCTTTGGATGATACTCTCTATGATGTTAACTCCACGTTCAAACAGTACGGGAATTGTGGCAGTCGTTGAAAACAAGTATAACGCTGAGGTTGTTTGTTCCAAGAAGTTCGTCATTGGCAAGTTCCTACTTCATTGTGTTAATTCAAACTACATTTTTGTTACTTATCTTCCCAGGCTTGTATAAACCTCTTATTTTTAGATATGTTGCATTACCTTGTTCTGCATCGTTAAGGGGCAGAAGTCACCTAGAAGTTCAAGTTCTTGTTGAAATGTTGGATTAAGAGGTTGATGGGGTGTATTGTATCTATTACTTGTTATTATTTACTCTTGTTCTAATATTCTTAGTCAATTATTTTTTATTAAAGATGGAAAACATGTTTTAATATGTGTTGTCATTTTGTAGCGCCATGTTGATGTATATCGCGCAGCAATGTTATAAACTAAAGTGAGTTTTTTCAAGAATGGTAAATATTGTTAAGGTAATTCATTTATTAAAGTCTTTAATTGGTATGTAATGAAAGTTTAAATTTGGCTGTTAAGTTAATGCTTTGGTTAATTTTGTTTTAAGGTACCACAACAACCTTATGGATATGAGTGTGCTTACTATATTCTGCGTTTCATTAAAGATCTAATGCATGATTTGTCTTTGCTTCATAACAATGTAAGTATCTAACATTATTTTTGTTTATGTATTTGTCTATAATGACTTAATTATGATTAGAAAATTTAACTGATCTCTATTGTGTGTTACAGTACAATGGCAAAGAATGTTTTTCGCAGCATGACATTGATGAATTTTGGATCGAGTGGGCGCAACATGTTTCAAATATTCTCCGTGATGCATAGTTGTGTCACTTTTATGATGATTTAGACAATAGTTGTATTTTTGAAGTTAAAACAATATTATTATTATTTTGTTGTATTTGATGATAACATTAGTTGTTTTGTAAAATAATTTGTAATGTTTCGATTTAATGTATTAGAACAATTTCGTTATGTGGGTAACATTTTAGTTATAATATGCTTACAATTCTAATTTATTTTTATTTAATAAATTAAAATTAAAATATTAAAAAATCGCCAAAAATAATTTTCCCGCCAATTTAAATCAAATTTCTTTAAAATTTTCTGCCAATTTAATTAAAATTTCCCGCAAAAAATATTATTTAATTAATAAATTTTGCAGAAAAAAATTAAAAGAAAAAAAAGAGGGAAATAGTCAAAGTCAAACACCACAATTTGTGACAGTTTATAATCGTCACATAAAACCGTCACAACAACCGTCACGAATTTATGACATTGCCTACCATGACACTTAGCAAAATCGTCACAAAACTCCTTTCGTGAGGTTTTTAACCGTCACAGTAGGCCTTTTTTTGTAGTGTAGGGATATATTATCCATACATGTATCAATTGTTGCATCAGAGTCTGCATTTAGTTCTGGGGGGAGAGTAGTTAGCGCACAATGCAGTCGACTTCACCCATCAACAATTGAAGCATTGATGTGCTCTCAGAGTTGGTTGTAGAATACTGTGAAAGGTAAATTGTGAATACATTTATTTACAAATTTCAAAATTCGTTCAATTTGGATTTTTATATTCATGATTCATATTTTTTTTTAATTGTGATTTTATTTGTAGATGAAGTTCCTAATACTACATCAAACTTAGTTGAATGTCCAACCATTTGTGTTGATGAAGATGTGGATGATGAAGGTATGTAATCTTACATATATTACTTATTAATAAATGATGTGTAATTTTTTTTTCTATTTGGTGTATTCAATTAATTTTTTATCAATGTTGTAGATCCTTTAATAATACTTTGAAGATTTTTCAATGGTCAATGTAGTGTTTTGTTGTTCCAAATGTATGACTTTATTGTTGTGTTTTTTCTTCCTTTATATTGAGATATAATTTTTTCTATATAATCTCTTTTTTTTTATCATTTTTCTTCTTTTGTTTTTTCATAAATTTATGGAGAAGCACACTAAAACCTTGAAGACATGTTTGATGTAGTTGCATTTTGTTTTTTGAGATGACATTAGTGTTTGGACAATTTTTTTTGAAGACATGTTTGATGTACTTGCATTTTATTTTTGAGATGACATTAGTGTTTGGATAATCTTTTTCATGGAACTTTGATTGTATTTGGTAATTATGAAACTTATTTGGTAATATATTTTATGAAATTTGTAGAATTTTTATCTTTTATTTGAGAAAGTGTATAACTCATGGGTACCCGCGGGTACCCAATACCCGATAGAGGCAAATAAGGGTATGGAAATTATATACACAGTGGGTAATGGGTAGGGTATGGATAACACATTTAGAAGGGTGGGTAGGGTACGAGTTTCCCAAAACCCGCCCCAAACCTGACCCACTGCCATCCCTAGCCCTAACTCGCCCCATTGTCACCCCTAATTATTTGGTTTGAAGACAAGTAATGCATCGATTAATTATACATAAATTTATTATGTAGGAATAGTAATGCAAGAATCAGTTATACAAGAATTTAGTAATGCAAAAAGTACTTCTTGTTGAATTTTTTGGTTATTGTATAATTTGTGGAATAACAACCTAACATCTTATTAAAATTTTAAATATATGAAGCCTGGTTCTGCTTATATATTAGAATTGGAAAAAAAGATTTTATGTCTGAAATAGTGAGAGTACTAATTTTGTTATTTTGTTATCTTATTCTTGATATTACTAATATTTGTATTGTTATTCTATATTATATCCCCCATAAAATAGTACATAATAATAATATAATGAAACCATACTATCTATTGTTTATATGAGGTACACGTTTTGATTGCATGTCATAATCATCATAATAATCCAAGTTAATTAATTTTTGAGATTAACAACATTCATTGAATTAGCAACTGAATTTCAGTAATCTTTTTGGTTTTAGCTTTTGCACTTTGTTGATGGTGTTAGCTTTATTTTGATCACCACATTAACTGGCCCTCTCTTTTTGTCTAATACAATTAATTGATAAAACAAAGATTAGGGTGGTCTAATGTCACTTTTAAATGTCAAATCCTTGTCTCCTACTTGCAACTTTGTTGTCATTATCTTTCCTTGATTTCGGGCTTAGTTGACTAATATAATAATACAACATACCCAGTGAAATTTCACAGTGTGAAATCTGAGGAAGATAGAATTTACGCAGACCATACCTATCTTGGTAGGTAGAGCGGTAGTTGACTAATATAATAACATACATAAATGGGTCTATATATGGAGTGTGACCTCTTCCATAGGAGAGTTTAATCAGGTTATTAAACTCCTAACTTTTACTCAGGGACCTATCTGCTAGTAATATTTTATATTTGATGATGATGAGTCAAAGTTTGTGTGCTGCAGAAAGGAAAAGAAAAAAAAAGCCCATTAAAAGTTTAAAACCACATCTAAAGACGAAAGGTTCCACAAATAACGAGATGTCACAAGGTATTTGGAATTTTTTATCACATCAAACATTTAAAAATTATTAGTAATACCAGTGTACCAAAAAAAGAACAAAGTATTTGGCTCACATTAACCAAGGGCGTACTGCAAATGATTATGGGCTCCTTTTGATCAAAGTTGCTGATAGAAATCATAAGGGAAGCTGAAAACAAAAGTCCATCACTCCAAAGTGGTCAAATATTCTTCAAGAATTATCTTTTAAGTAACTCTTTTTGATAATTATCACTCTCTCCATCTATTTTTTTTATAAGTGTAGTGTTCAGTTCACCTCGTGCGACATGCTTCGATAAATTTCACAAAGTACCTATTGCCTCCTGTCTACGAAAGTTATTTCATTTTATTACTTATTATATGATAATATTCTCAATTTTCGGAATATTACCAAATTTTAGGTAATTTCAGATGAAAACTTGACAAGGATAGTGGTTTGGTACCTTACCATTAGTTACTGCATTTAAGAGTTTTATAGTAATAAAAATGCATAACCTACTGATGCAGAATTCAAAAGTTGTTATGCCTAGCAAAGATTTACCTCTTCTAAAAGGGCAATTCAGTCGGATCAATATTAGAGCCCAATTACATTGTTCGAATCCATTTTGAAGATTGACCATCTGTCACCATTCCTATCGTCATCAACCTGACTTGAGAGGATCTCTCACGTATTGATTCTTTAAACAACGGAAATTGGGCCAGGTCTCGATTTGGAAAGATGACAGGCCCAACTGCGGACGTGGACCCAAATCAGGTAGTTTCCCTGGCAATCCACGTACAACAAAAGAAAATTTCCCTTGCACACCCTAGCTTTCATACACAAATCTATCTCCATTAATTTTATAACTTATCTTTCAACCAAAAACATTTCTTGTGAAGGCTATTTATACTCTTTTCCATTTTTCTCCACTTTGACAAAATCTTCAAGAACAATTCAGGATTCTTGTATATAAATTGTTGTCATAGAATACAAACTAAAGAATTCGAGTAGTAAATGTGGCGCAATTCCGCTAGGCTTCAAATGAGAAACTGAACTAAATTTGTCAAAATTGTCCACCATCTCTTCACATTCAAAGGAGAAACTATAGAATGTATACTATTGAACAATCGTATAGAAAATAAAGCAAAAAAACTGCAGAAATTTTACACTGATGTTACAAGCCTTCACCTGCCAAAGCATTTCATTACTGAAGAAATCATAGAAGACGATAGAAATTTCAGGCCAGCAGAGCCACCGGGAAAGTAAGATATAGCGTAGTATGCTAATGCCAGAACCTAAAATGAAAGGGAAGTGTCAACATTAAGATTTAAATAGCGATAATTGTTTTTACCTTAGTTGAAAACTGGAAGTAAGAAACACTAGAGAGGAGACAAGAATAAATCATGTGACAGACAATAACTGCAAAAGGTGAAAGAAGAAATAGAACCGACAAAGGGAGAAAAGAACCCTGAAAGTGCAAGTACCTGAAGCACAGAGAAGAGCACCGAAAGGATATAGCTATGGAGTGCCATGGAAACGTATAGTGTTCCAATCATGCTACCCATGAATCCTAGCGTAAAAGGAAGTCTCTGGTACAAATGACAGGGTAAAGAAAGATTTAGAGGACAATAAGCCCTAGACACAGAACATCATAGACCGGCAGTAAAGGGGAAAACAAAATACCTCCATTGAAAACATATGAGCAAACTGATTCTTCGGACCCTTGAGTGCGAAGAACGACCCAATGATAAAGGAACATCCAAGAGTAAAGCAAATGGCAAATTTCTGAGGGACCAATACTATCACTGGAAGGAATAAAGTGAAAGCCATGAAAATGAAGAAGATTCCAGTCGCCATGAATAAGCCAAAATACATGAGGGCTTTCCCAGAAGGAATGTTGCTAGTGGCAGACTGCAAGCTCCCTGGAATTTCTCTCACTCCTTTGGAAACCCTGAATAAGGATTCACAGACCAATATTCTCACAGCAAAAAATTACTCAAAGAACTCAAAGTATCAAATCAGTAAAAAAAGGGCAGGGAAAAAATACAACAGCCACATGATTGATTTTTATCGTTATCATCATCAATATTGTGAAAGTTATTTCTTTTGTAAGTCGTACTTTGTGTTGATGTCATGTCTTTATTTCAGAAGAGAGCTTTATGGTTGCTTGATAGACTTCCAACCTTGTTTCTTCATCCCTTGTTGTATTGTGATACCATAGTTAGCATTGTTTATAGTTTTACTTATTTCAGACAAATGAAATTCACAGATTGGAGAGAAGCTGTAAATTTACAGTGAAGGGGAGCCTTGGAGTCTGTGGAAATAGCCTCTTGTGAGGTAAGGCCGCGTACAATAGACCCTTGTGGTCTGACCCTTCCCCGGACCAGCGCATAGCGGGAGATTAGTGCACGGGGCTGCCCTGTTTTTTATATATTCTGTCTCATAAGGCTCATAACACGCATGGCTCAGTTAGCACGAAATATCAGACTAGAACTTTGTTTTCTTTATTTTGGAGGGATTAAGCTTCTTTTACCTCCTGAATTCTATAGCGTCTCACTTGCTCTCCATATCCTCAGCAGACCCAGAAGTAGGCCAAGTACTATCCTGGATGATGAATCCCACCTACTTTAAGCTGAAACTACAACTTTGAGATGTAGTTTGTTGGTAAAGAGAATTTCCTAGAGGAAAGGACTATTCACACAATTATCATTTGCACATTCAAATTTGGTTCCAGCATTCTCCTCTATTTTTAGACAACTGTTTTTTAATTTTTTTCAAATGGAAAAAACTGGCAAAACGACTGTTTATGTTAAGCTTTGTCAAAAAAAAATGTCATAATGCAGCTGGACTCTTAGATGCCTCCTGCAGCCATAATGCAGTTGGATTGTTAGATGTCTCCTGCTCTTTCGAGAATGTTTATCGCCAAGTCAAAGGATTTCTCCTTATAAAAAAAAACTTCTTAATCCATGTCCTCCGGCAATTTTAGTCAGGATGTTCTGATCCGATCAACATGGTAAGCATTAGGCTTTGTCGTTACTAGCATAGAATCTGAAGGCTAAAGTGTTAGATTACACAGCTTAATGTTTTTCACATAGCTAACATTGTATCAGAGTTTCACTCTACAGCGGAAGACAGTGTCTACATATAAGTTATAACATTACTTTCTATATCAATACTCAGCTCTAGGCCCATCTCTGGACGTAAGAATCAAGAAAAGTTTGTACCTTCCGCCTGCAACTCACCATTTAGCAACATTTGCAAAACAAAACCTTGTTACACTGCTAGTCTTGCTTTTCTTAGTGAGGTTAGATCTTGAGTAATAGCCATTATGATTAATAAAAATTGACTCTTCTAGATCCTTTTGGGGGAAGCAAGCAACAAGTACAATTTTGTAGTTTCACAAGCATAGTCTTCTAACTTTTCCAGTCTAACATGTCAAACACTATTGAGAAATATCCCAGAAGCAATTCCTCTTTTGAATAATGTGTCCTTCAGAGTAATCATCTTAACAGATACAAAGATATTGCGAAGACTAATGGTCTTTGAGATAAATTGGAGTTTATCTCTAATGGTGTACTACCTTTTGTATAATTGCCGATATAATGGAATTGCTCCTCTACGCCAGTGCACTAAGTCGCATTAACCGAACCACGTAAATTCTTTATCTCCTTATTGTTTTTGTTATTGTCACTATAAGGCTTATTTGTTAAACTCATCACTATCTCGGACTCCCAATCCAACAGATTACAAATTGTGTTTAACTAGGTGGATACACATATTTAGCAGAAAAATCTCATGAAAGCAAAGAGGAGTTAGATAATGTTAGAGCGCTCCACTCCATTGATTGACACAATGGATATATGGCCTTAGAAAATACTCACATGAGCTAACTCTTAGGGGTCATTTGGTTGGAAACAAGTTATCTCGCCCTCCCACAGGGATAAAAGTAACAATATAATCCCGAAATTAGTTATACCGTGATTTTATCCCAACCAAACGTGGAATAAAGTCATCTTAAATTTAATTCCGGGATTACATACCAAACGAGCCCTTAGAGTTTGTTGGATCAAATGTCCATTTTATTTAATCAATAAAACATCTCAATAAGTTTGTCTCATCAACTACCAAATCCAAACTATATTGTCCATTTCAGAAAAAATTTGATAGAAAATATTCTATTCATAAATATACATAAACCAATAAATTTTTGAATGTGCTCTCCGCAAACTCCACAATATCTATACTATTGAAAATAACTAGTAGCACCGCTATTTATAATAGTACGAAATCTATTTAACTAAAAACTGAAAAAACTTATTCCTATATAGTAACTTTGACTATAAATCCTAACCGGTTTTGATTTTCTACAACTTTTAATTATTTTTTCGAACAATTTTCAACGAGAATTAAGATAATACATAACGATTCAACTACAGGTATCCATTATCAGCTTTTTTTCCTAAACTCAATTGCACTAATTGGATTAGTATTACCTAATCATTTCATTTCAAAGGACAAATTGCACTATAAGAGAGGAACTTACACATTAAAAGTACCGGAAACGGTGTCGTTAGCAGAACGAACGGCGGATTCGAGATCGAAGCTACCGATGAACGCAGTGCTGGCGCTCTCTTCCGATGATTTTGCCGATGCGTACGAATTCCAATCAGAAAGCAAAGAAGAAGTTTGTTGTTGCTCAACATATCGATCATCGGCAACGGCGGCGGCAGCTGAAAACCACTTCTGCATTGCGTATCTTTTCTCCGGCGAGTCGACTAATGCTGCAGTATTAGTGTAATTGAGAAAATTTGGAGTAATTTGAATTGATCCAATCGGAGACCCGCCGGAGATACAATTGCTTGGTATTCCGGTTACAACTTCAATAATTCCACTTAATTTTTATTATTTTTAAAACTTTCAACCTTGGTCCTTAAGCAATATATCCGTGTCTTGTTATTATCCTATGTAAACTTTTCACTTTTTCTTATTAAGCCCACAAAGAAAGCCCTCACCCGTTAAACAAATAGTGTAAATATATCTTTAGTATTATATAGATAGTGTAAATATATTCTTTTGGCTAACAGATTTCTTAAAAAATATTTTAGAGCTTATTTTTTAATTAATAAAAAATATCATTAGGCTTTAAAAATAAGGTTACCTATTTCTGTTAGTAGACTTATTTTTTAAGCCACGTAGTAAAATAATTTTCTGATGGATTGGTCTAGTTCGTTTAAAAAATATTGATGTGGCTTTAAAAAAATAAGTTCATCCATTTTTTAAAACAAATCAGACTCAACTCACCAAAAAAATTACCACTTGCCTTAAAATAAATAAGTCTACTAAAAAATAGATAGATTTTTTTAAAGCCACGTCATATTTTTTTAATTAAAAAATAAGTTAAGTAATTTTTAAAAAATATTTTGTCAACAAAGGGTATATGCACACCGTTTGTATAACGACAGGAGTATATATGCATCACTTTTTTAACGAGGAATATATTGTTGGAAATTTATTAATGTGAAATAAAGTAATCCTATTATTTATGACTCGAACTATTGGGCCCGCACGTCGGAAACCTGGTTTCCACACACGTGCACATGTTGTACCAAGGATCGCAAATTTTTTTAGTGAAAGAGATATTGGTACATATATGATATGTTTGAGACATGAAATGATGGAAGGTTATTGGTCAAATGACAATGGTTTCACGTTGGTAAATGAAGGAAGAAGTGTACTACGATGTGTAAAAAGATGAAACGAGTCGGAAAATGCCGTGAAGCCTTGGAGCGTCGCTGCACCTCAACGTCGGAGTCGCGGCTCCGGAGCGCCGCGGCCCTGACGTTGCAGTAAACTCTCTGAAGTTTTGGCATTGCTCAGGCAGTGAGCACGACGGAAGGTGGAAAGTTTCTGACTTTTGGGCTGGTCTTGGAGCATTAAGTCTCCACGAATTGGCACTTGAATTCAGTCATTATTTGGTTGAATTACACCCTTAATTAAGTGTCATTACATGGCTAATCAAGGCCATTACTTGGCTAGATGAGGATGCATCTTCAAACACTATAAAATGAGGCTCAAAGCTCATTTGAAATACACTTGAAATCTGAAAATATTTTTCTTCTCTTGCAATCTTTCATACACTTACAGATTCTTCTTTTATAGTAAACTCTTGAGTTATAATTTGCTCAAGTATTTGTGATTGTTTTATCTTGGGAGACAAGTTGTCAATCGTCGTTAATGGATTAATACGGGACAATATTGTCTTAAGGGTAGATTGAACATCAATCGACTCAACCAGCCTCTTTCTTGTTTTCCATTCCAGTTTTGTAATCTTTGTGGTTGTTGTTACTTTCCCTATTTCCTTGTAACCGATATTTTTACTCACAATCTTAAGACAATATTTTGATGTTAACAACAACATGACTGGAGGAAATCAATTCACCACTGCTCAAGCCTCAAGGCAACCCAAATGCCTTCACCACCACTGCTCAAGGCGTTCCTAACGCCTTTGCCACTGCTAATGGGAACACCACTGTTCTACCACCTGCTGGTTTTCACCATGAACGCCCCGAGAAGTTCATGGGAACAAATTTCAAGAGATGGCAGCAAAAGATGTTGTTCTTTTTTACTGTTATGGGAGTATCTCGCTTCCTAACCGAAGATCCTCCAAAAGCTGGAGATGAAGTGGACCCTCAGCCGAAAACATCGGCGGGAGGGGGCCAAGATATCCATGTCACTAGTGGCATGAAGTTGACTCTAGATGCCTGGAGTCATAGTGATTTCCTTTGCCGGAACTACATCCTGAATTGTTTGTCTGATCCTCCTTACACGGTATATTGTACCGTTTAGCACTGCCAAGGAGTTGTGGGATAAACTTCATAAGAAATACAATGCACAAGATGCGGGATCTAAGAAGTTCATCATTGGGAAATTTTTAAAATTTGGACAACAAGACTGTGGCATCCCAAGTCCAGGAATTCCAAATGATTGTACATTACCTGGATTTGGAAGGTTTGAAGCCAAACGAGCAATTCTTGGTTGGTTCGTTAATTGAGAAGTTACCTCCCTCGTGGAATGAGTTTATGAGTTACCTAAAACTCAAAACGAAAGAAATGACCCTAGAAGAACTTATTATCAAACTTCAAATTCAAGAGGATAATAAGAAGGTCATGCCAACGGGGAAACAACCCGCTGAGGCAAAGGCGAACCTGGCGGAAGCCAAAGGGGACTCAAGCAAGAAGAGAAAGTTTTAGAAGGACGGTAAGGGCCCTACAACAACTGAAAAGTTTAAAGGAACTTGCCATTACTGTGGCAAGATTGGTCATATGGCCAAGGAGTGCCGCAAACTCAAGCAAGCGAATAAAGAGAAGGCCAAAGACAAGGTCAAGGCTAACATCGTCGAAGATACTCTTCTTGGCGATATGATTGATGACTTTTCGGCGATGGTTCTTGAAGCAAACCTCGTTGAGAATCATATGAAATGGTGGATGGACACGGGTGCTACCCGCCACATCTATTCCAACAAAGATGTCTTCTCCACGTATACATCAGTCACGGGCAAGAAGTTGTTTATGGGTAACAACGTTTCTTCAGAGGTGTTGGGGTAGGAAAGGTGGTCCTGAAGATGACGTTCGGGAAGGAGCTGACTCTGAAGGAAGTGATGTATGTCCCAGAAATTTAAAAAAATTTAGTTTTTGGAGCACTGTTAGTGAACGCTGGTTTTAGGATAGTGTTTGAGTCTAACAAGTTTGTAATCACTAAAAATGGAATATTTGTAGGAAGAGGCTTCATCTGTGAAGGCCTCTTTAAGGTTAATGTTTCATCTGTAATGGTTGCACCTATTATTAATAAAATTGAGCGTTCTACTTATTTGTTTGAGTCTTCTAATTTATGGCATCATAGATTAGGACAAGTAAACTATCAATATATCCAAATGTTGGTAAAGATGGAGTTGTTTCTTTCTATCGATGTAAACCCTCAACGTAAGTGTGAGGTGTGCGTAGAGGCAAAATTTTCAAAGAGTGCCTTTAGATCCGTCGAAAGGGAAACCGCTCCTCTAGAACTCATACACACCGATATATATGATTTGAAGTTCGCACAAAATAGAGGGGGAACAAGTATTTTGTGACCTTCATAGATGATAGCACAAGGTATTGTTACCTTTACTTACTCAAAAGTAAAGATGAAGCCTTTGAAACATTCAAATGTTGCAAAGCAGAAGTTAAAAACCAACTAAGCGGACGGATTAAATCAATCTGTTGTAGCGATAGAGGAGAGAATATGTAGCACCTTTTGAAGAATTTTGTGCTCAATCGGGCATTGTTCATCAAACGACGGCTCCTTACTCATCTCAATCAAACGAGATTGTTGAACGCAAGAACTGTACGTTAAATGAAATGATGAACGCATTACTCATCAATTCAGGCCTTCCCTAAGAAATGTGGGGAGAAGCTGTCCTTACCGCTTGCAAGATTCTTAACAGAGTCCCTCATAAGGGTAAGGACAAGACTCCATACGAGCTATGGAAATGAAAGAAATTCAACTACAAATACTTTAAAGTATGGGGTTGTCTGGCAAAGGTTAAAGTACTTACGCCAAATCAGGTCAAGATTGGACCTAAGACTGTAGATTGCATATTCATTGGATATGCAAGTAACAGTAGTGCTTATCGCTTCATAGTGAATAAGTCAGTTGTACCTGACATTCATATGGATACAATTATGGAATCAATAAACGCTATATTCTTTGAAGACTCATTTCCTAGAAAGGAAAGAGATATAACCTCTCTCAAACGAAGTTATGAGCAAACCTCACAAGATTCAGGAGTCATTGACTGCCCGGATCTAAACGGTTCAGATCCAGCGAACTCCGAAGTAGTTGATTATCCGGAATCCAGTATTCCAAATTCTCAGGACTTGGAGGGTCCAGAGATGGAACCAAGATGAAGCAAAAGGGCCAAGCAAGATAAGTCCTTTGGTCCAGATTTTGTAGCTTATATAGTTCATGACGAACCACGGACAATCGTTGGAGCATTGCCAACTCTAGAAGCACCGCTCTGGAAAGAAGCTATAGAAACTGAGATAGAATCCATCCTGCACAACCATAATTGGGAGTTGGTTGATCTTCCTCCGAAAAACAAATTGTTGGGTTGTAAATGTATACTCAAACGAAAGTTAAGAGCAGATGGTTCTATAGATAAATACAAGGCTAGGTTGGTAGTCAAAGGATATCGACAAAAAGAGGGTCTTGATTATTTTGACACCTATTCTCCGGTGTCTATGATGACATGCATACATATGTTCATCGTTATCGCCGCCTTGCAGGATCTAAAAATACATCAAATGGATGTCAATACAGCCTTCCTAAATGGTGATTTGGAAGAAGAAATATATGGACCAACCTGAGGGGTATGTGGTTCATGGACAAGAGACGAAAGTTTGTCGACTTGTCAAATCTCTGTACGAGCTAAAACAGGCCCCAAAGCAATGGCACGAGAAATTTGATAATACTCTATTATCGAAGGGATTCGCCATTAATGAGTGTAACAAATGTGTCTACACGAAATGAGATACCGACTCATTCGTAATGATATGCCTTACATAGACGACATGGTGATCACAGGTAGCAGTCCTAGGGTAATCCTAGAGACTAAAAACATGCTAAAATAGTGTTTTGACATGAAAGATATGGGTATCACAGATGTCATATTAGGGATCAAGATCTCTAAGACGTCTGACGGACTGGTCTTATCTCAATCTCATTACATCCAGGATGTGCTGAAGAAATTTGAGGTTTTCAACAGTTCGCCAAAAACGACACCACTGGATGTAAATCAAAAAAAGATTAATAAACACTTTGGTGCACCTATACGTCAGGAGCGATATGCGCAGGTGATTGGTAGTCTGATGTATATCACAAACTACACTTGACCTGATATCGCTTATGCAGTCAACAAGTTGGCTAGGTTCACCCGCAATCCGAGTGATGATCACTGAAAAGCGTTAAATCTGGTACTATAATACCTAAAACACATGCAAACTTACGGGTTACATTACTCGAGATATCCAACTGTACTAGAGGAGTACAATGATGCAAACTGGATATCTGATATAGAGAACACCAAGTCCATCAGTGGGTATATTTTTATAATTGGTGGTGGGGCTGTGTCTTGGAAATCCTCTAAGCAAACTTGCATCTCCCGATCCACGATGGAGTCAGATTTTATCATTTTAGACAAAGCAGGAGATGAAACTGAGTGGCTTCATGACTTCTTAGAGGATATCCCATGTTGGGATAAATTCGTACCTTCTGTAATGATCCACTACGATAGCCAGTCGGCTCTAGGAAGGGCACAGAGTTCTATGTACAACGGGGAATCTCGTCACATCAGACGGAGACATAAGACTATTCGGCAACTGATCACCAAAAGTATTATTTCTATTGATTATATTAAATCAAAGGAAAACCTAGCAGATCCCTTGACGAAGGGCATACCAAAAGTCAGATGTTCTGTCTGTCTAGGGGAAGAGGCCTAAAACCCAATCACTAAGAACTGATACCGCGGACACCCAACCTAACAGACTAAAGATCCCAGGAATTAGGTTCAATGGGAAAACTAAGTTGTAAAAGTTCAGTGGAGCACTTCGGTGGAAGCAAGAGCACTTTGGATAATGTTTCTACATAGAAACATGAATCCAAGGTCGTTCCCGTGAGAGACATTAAGTGTTGCCTGCAGAGGGGTAAAGGTTAAGTTTCCAAAACCTTTGATAATCCTCAATAGTTGAGGTTAGGTTTGGGGAAACTTTTAATGGTTCATAATACTTATAAAGTTGGGTATAGCAGAATACCTTGTAGGAGACCACCTATTTAAGTGCGAGAACTGGTCGGCCTCAACTCGTAAGCACTTAAGAATCCAAGACGTGTCTATGGCCACAACGGACAAAACCTTAAAGAAGAATAGAGTAAGGAAAGGTGTTATGTTGGTACCATTGTCTTGTCTTACACTAATCACTGACGGTTCAAGACATCGCGTTCACCGCACAGTAAGTAAGTCTGATGGTATTCTACTAAGGAAGGTTCAAATCAATGGCTACCTATCCAGATGCAGCATCGATCCGCCGAAAGATTGTTAGAAAGACACCATGGGTGTGCGCCAAAATCTCTTTCAAGAGGGGATTGTTGGAAATTTATTAATGTGAAATAAAGTAATCCTATTATTTATGACTCGAACTATTGGGGGCCCGCACATCGGAAACCTCGTTTCCACACACGTGCACACGTTGTACCAAGGATCGCAAATTTCCTTAGTGAAAGAGATATTGGTACATATACGATATGTTTGAGACATAAAATGATGGAAGGTTATTGGCCAAATGACAATTATTTCACGTTGGTAAATGAAGGAAGAAGTGTACTACGATGTGTAAAAAGATGAAACGAGGTGGACGTTGCAGAAAACTCTCTGAAGTTAGGATATTATTTAAGTCGAATAACTATTCATGTAGCTAGGATATTATTTAAGTCCTAACACAAGAAATCAATTTTCTCATAGACCCTCTTATTAACATTCATAATAGGAAAATTATTACTTTCGTTATCACTTGCAAAATTAGACATATTACATGCTAGGCCTATTTTAAACATGCATTTTTCTTTAACATAATAATTAACCTAGGTTTGAACGGATAACCGCAAGTTAACGGATCTTAAAGGATGTATAACCCCTTCCCTTTAGGATAATAAAGAACCCTTATCCAGAATCTCATTAAATTTTGCAGACCATTAAATGGAGTTAATGTTAATATTATTGTGTTAACATTTTAGGTGTCCTAATTCACCCAAATAATTAGGTGGCGACTCCGCGAACTCTTTAGCTTTTTGCACTTTATTTTTATTTTAAGTATAGGATTCGCTAGATATGTTGCAGTAAAAATGGGCGCGGCGCGATAAGAAGGATATTCAATCAAGGAACTAAATTAAGGAAATACGAAGGAAGGCTTTGGGTAAAGGCGGAAAGCATATCAATAGGTTTTGTATTACGCTCGTCGTTTCGTGTACCTTTAAAAGAACGGTTAGTCGGCTTAAGCTCTGACGACTTGAGATCCGTATCGAGGGTGATCTATGACTTAGGTGGGTGTCAAGAAGGTGTTTGGAAGGGTAGAAGTCATTCAGACTAAAAGAAACATCCCTCGACAAAGTTTGGCGAAGATCAGTCGATACGCTAGAGCGTTTCGCGTTATGGAGGGGATTCGCCTCGCTGAATTGGGCGCATATCCAAGTTTATCCTAAAGGTGCAATCTGCCTCAGTATGCCCTTGGATCTACGGTCGCGGATGGGTTTGCATCGCAGACCAAGGGCGGTGCCACCTCTATATAAATAAAAGGAAGCGGTGGATTCATTTCCACACCTCCATTTTCCACCCCTCCGACCCCTTAAACTCCCAAACTCTCTCCCAAGGTTCACATACCATTAAAGGACATTCTCACAAACTTATGATATAAATCTTCCATCATAGATACTAGATTAGCTTGGAATACCATCTTGGTTCTTGAAAGGAAGCTTGGCAGTTCTTGGATATTCAAGAAGAGCTTCACGGAAAGGAATCTTAGCTGGTTTGAGGTAAGATTCTTGCTACCTCTCATGTTCTTAAACTCTCATATTCTAGAGTGATCTTTTGGAAAAAGTAATCCATGGAAAACTAAGATAAAATTCATAGTTGATCATAATAGATAGTGTGTTGGTTGTTGCATGATTTTAATAAAGTCTTTGGGATAACTATGGCTAAATTTCATGGAGTATGGTTGTTGTAATATTGATAGTATTGTGATTATTGTAAAGGATGTGAGAATAACTTAAGTTTCCATGATAACCAGATGGATAAAGTATGCGTTCTAGGTGTTCAATGGAGTGTCACGACGACAAAATCTTGAAACTATTGATTGGATCTTGACATGGATTATCCTTATTGCATTGGTTGATGATTGTAGGACAAGTGAGGCGCCATAAGAGTGGTGTTGGCCAACAACAATGTATGTTAAGGCTCACTCTTTATTTCTTTTAGCATGACCTACGAATAAATGTAACCATACCGAACACCCCTCAAAAGAAGACTATATTCTTAAGATTTGGTTTATGAATACCTTGGTTTCTTGTTGGTATGTTTCATGTCTTTTGTTATTTCTGTCGGGAGCACTTCCCGCCCTTGATAGTGTCTTGAAGTGTATAGCTTCTTATGATCCTTATTGAGTCATTGACAATTGATACAAACATAGTTACATAACGATAATCGAAGGGTAACGACATTAAGTTGCTCCGATCGATCAGATCCATGAGGCCCTTCGGAGTAATTTCATGCATTATAACATCGAGTCGCGCTATAATCGGTCGGGCAGACACTTATATATGTAAATCACTGCATTTGAGAAGTTTATGATGATAATAGCCCCAAAGTACGGCTTAATGATGACAAGATATCCCTGATATGTGACATATATATTTATATTATTTTAAAAGCATGAATATAAATGTTGGTTGACCAAAATATCCTTTAAATATTGAACGACTTTTATACCCTTTAAAAACTAAAATATTTCTTTGTAAAAGCTATTACATGTTGGATAAATTTGTACTATTAAAATTTACCTAATATTTAAAATTTTGAATTCAACTAAAAATTGTTATTCGACTACAATAGAGAAAGTAGAATTCTATTGGGAATATGACGGAGCTGACAAATAGTTTGTCTAGTAATAATAACTAGTATACGTAATCGCACAATGCGTGATTAATATTATAGAATTTTAATCATGACAAAGTTTGATATGTCTTATTGGGTATTCTTTTAAACAAAATTTAAAATTTATCTTATTTATTAATAATGCAATATACTTAAAACAAAATCTGTATAAAATTAAGGGACATGAATCATATAGTCGTTGGCAGTTGGGAGATACATTAGGAGGAAAAATTAAGGTATCGGAATAAATTTTATAAAACTTCGAAATCTAAAATGCAGAATTTGATAATTAGCTCAGGTCATGTATAGTTTTCTTCCTGGCTTCTCTCAAATAAAATATAGTAATAGGATGCTACAAATCATCAAAATCTACTTCTTAATTATTTCTCTTCCCTTCACGAATCTTCTCCTTCACAATGCCTAAAATACAAAGAGACTCAAGGTGTTTAATAGACTATTTCAACAGATATATTGTTAGATACGGTTATAAATACTCTCTACGTGCATACGTTGTACAAAGGATTGCAAATTTCCTTAGTGAAAGAGATATTGGTACGTAATTAAAATGTTTGAGACATAAAATAATGGACGGTTATTGGCTAAATGACAAGTATTCCACGTTGGTAAATAAAGGAAGAAGTGTACGACGTGTAAAAGATGAAACGAGTCGAAAATTGGCGAAGGGCCGCGACGCTAAATAGTTGTTTAGCCACTGGAGCTCAGGCGCCGCGGCACCTCCCAGGCAGAGCCGCGGTGCTTCGGATGCAGAATGGTCGACGGAAAGCTGAAAAGTTTCTGACTTTTGGGCTGGTTTGGAGCATTGATTTTCAATTACTTGGCACATGAATTCAGCCATTATTTGGTTGATTGAAACCTCTCAATAAGTGTCATTACATGGCTATTGAATGACATAAGTTGGCTAGATGAGAGGTCATCTTTCTTACACTATAAATTGAGGTTATTGACTCAATTGGAGAACACACTTGCAATCAGAAATTTCTGAGTACTTCTTCCTCTCTATGCAATCTCTCACACCTAGCTTCTCTCTAGCTTCTCTCTCCTAAAACTCCAAGACTTAACAAAGTTACAAAAGTGAATCTTTTGGCTTGGATTCATCCAAGTGCTTTGTTTATGTTCTTAACTCTAAGGGAGGGAATACATAGACGGGACTGTCTGCGTGAATGGTTGGCATCTTTTATGCTTATCTAGGTTCACACTTAGCATTTATTGTAAGAGTGTTCAAATCAATGGTAGATACACATTTATTGTGAGCTACGTTTAAGCTTGAGTTCATTTACTACGCTTGCACGAAAGGAGAAGGTTATATATCCTCTTCCCATATTTTATTTTCTCTTTTCGGCTAAAGCAAGAAGCCATTAAGGCTTGGGAATTACACCCCCTTTGGGGTCGGCTCCATCATTGAAGGAAGACTCATTGACATATCAAGAAGCTCATTCTTCACTTTGAAATTCCCGACGAAAGCCACATAAGTGAGGACTACGCAAGAGGACGGGCCAAATCAGCGAAAATACCTCACTCAATCAGGTGTATCTCTTCCTTACACTTAGTTTTGCTTAAGAACTTTGTGGGATTGTCTCTTGGAGTTCACCGAATTTGTCGTATTTAACGCTTGGTTTCGTTTTCTTATTTACCTTGCGTGTTAAGTTGTTGGTGCTTTTACGGGTGTTGTGCGAGTGTTCTAGGTGTTGGGCTGAGTTTAACTTCATTTACTGGGTTGTTGTAACACTAGTTCAAATCTTGCCTCACCTTTGCTACGTTCTTGTTCATCCGTGTTCTTGAGAATCTCGTACTTACCATTCTTTGCTTGTTCGTATGATTCTTGGGTTACGGGTGATTTGCGAGATGAGAGACGCCTCTATTAGTGTTATTTCTATCCCGTGAGATTTGTTTTACCAGCTAGGTGTTGGTTATTTGAGTATAATCACCTTAATCCTTTAACAACTATCGTGTTAGTTCTTAACGTCTTTGTGTGTTAGTGTCTTAGTGTACTTATACGGACTAGCCAGTTCTTCGTGTTCTTCATGTTCATATGGATTGCTAGACTAATTGGTACACTTTGATTATTAGTTGACTTCATTTATTGATTGCATTGTGTTTCTCTATGCAATTTTGAATTTCATGCGCATTGTACCGAGGGATTGTGACATTTTGCCTCTTTTGTGTAAGCATCCACTGCCCTAGGCGCAAAGCCACTGCGCCTTTGCTATTTTTGGCATTACACACTGCCCTATACTTGCCTCTTTTATGCATGCTATTTATGTTGACTTCACTTACAGTCCTTGTCCATTGCTATCTTTAGCTTTCGCAAGACCCTAGAATCTTTGTCTCTACTCTTCAAAAGCTTTCTTCTTAATTTATATATACTATATACTATATATAAACATATATTATATAGTATATTTTATATATTCGTATTTCATATATCCATATATTATCTTTTATTGCCGCGATACTGGCTTAGCTCGGCTTGCCTTGTTTTGCAGGCTAGAGAAGAAGTATGACGGCTTGATTTTGGCTCACTTGAGGGGTATTCTCATATTATTAGTTTTTGGAAAAATGATAGCTACACTCACGCAGTAGTTCAACGTCCTTATCTGTTCACGGTTAAACTCGTTCGAACCAACGATGCACGCGACAACGAGGTATTCCTAAAACCTTACTTGTTTACATTCCATTCCTTAATTTTGTATTTTACTATCTATATTCACTAGGAAAACCTAAGAGTATCGATAGGCAAATACTAGGACTACGATTTGTATGAATGAATGTATGAATGAATGTTTGTTATTGCATTTGATAAACCTTGTAAAAATTAGAAAGTCTTGTAATTTAAACTCCGGGCCTGTCCGGGTTACACTCATTTACGATCTTCCTAGTTTATTTATTGAAATAGGCAAGTGTTTGTATATTTAGTAGAAGCGTTGTAATTCATAAACTGGGCGTGTCCGGATTTAAATTAATGCATTTCTCAATTGTATTCATCTCTTGCTTGTAATCGTACTTGGTAACTTTGAGGATGGCGAAAAAGAAAAAGAAGCGGACCCATGAGAACTTCACGCCACTACCCATCTGGATGGGGCAAGCTTCTATTGATATCACCAACAACGTCGAGTTCCCCCCGATTGCTCACGAACCCACCATATCCGGGCTTGTGAGCAATGGTCTTCAAGTGGGGGACGCTCACGCGGGAAATGACGAGTTATCTACCAATAAGGGAACTTCGGACTTCATTCCCTCCTCTTGAACCCTTGGTTCTCAAGACACTACATCGACTTCGAGTGGCAACAATTGTGAACCCGTCGTTGGGAATGTCGTGAATCGAAAGAAAGAAACTACGGATCACGTGAGCCAGAACAACAAGAAGGCTTATGCATCCATAGTCAAAGGAAACCGTGATGTTTTGAATGGAAAACGTCTATATATTGTCGTCGATTGCCGTAATGTGGGCCCTCTTGACTTACCTAAGGGTGATTTGGATAATCTTACGAAAACTGTGGGGCATCTTTTGGTTGGCTACTTCGCGGGGTCCTACCCGGGGAGCTTGGCATTAAGGGAGCTATGTCGCTCATGGGGAGTTGCATACCGCTTTAATGTCCACGCTTCGGGTTGGTTTGTCTTCAAGTTTAACACGAAAGTTGACAAAGAGAATGTCATGGCCAATGGGCCACACTTTGTTTATAGCACTCCACTTCTGCTGAAAGACATGCCTCAGTGCTTCACCTTCGACAAGCATGAGATATGTATCATTCCAATATGGGTAAGGCTCCCGCCTCTCCCATTAGAGCTTTGGAACGTTAACGCTTTAAGCCGTATCTTGTCACGTATTGGCAAACCTATTGGGACCGATAAGCTCACTAGTGAAAAAGAGTTTCTCTCGTATGCACGGGCTCTAGTTGAGATAGACCTCTCCAAAGGTACACTTGATGTTATTGAACTCAAGCTTTGGGACGGCACCATCATTGACCAAAAACTTGTTTATGAAAAGCTCCCAGACTATTATGAGAAATGCCATATGATTGGGCACTCCACTACGGGTTATGAGAAGTATTACGCCGACACAAATAGGCGGGTACAAGGGAAAGGTGTGACACAAATCCTCAATGCCAAGGCAAATGGGGTACACACCTACTTGGACTCTCCCGAGGTGGAAGACGATACTACGGATACTAACGGGAATAGTAGCCATGCTAAAAGTGGTGGTCAGCCTTCGGGTGCACAGACCGGGGCTGGCACAGGTCGGATTTTGGAGGATGCGGAAGGAGGAGGTCAACCATTGGGGAACAAACCGTGGTTGATGAAAGTCGGAATTTGGAAGTTGCAGGTGCGGGTGGCCAACCTTCTGGGGCACAAACCAAGGCTGGAAAAGGTCGGAACTTTATTGAGGGTGAATCTAGGGGCCCCGCGGGTACTAAAGGGAGTGTTGACGAGACACGCATATTGGAGAGCAAACCCGTGATTCAGTGTGAGGTTGACTTAGGTATGTGTTTGGGAGCGGTAGCAGATTCGGGTGGTCAGTCTTCGGGGACACAAACCGGGGTTGACAAAGGTCGGAACTTTATTGTGGGTGACTTTAGGGCCCTCGTGGGTACTAAAGGGAGTGTTGGTGAGATACGCATAATGGAGAGTCAACCCGTGATTCAGAGAGAGGTTGGATTGGGTATGTGCTTGGGAGCGGTAGCGAATTTGGGTGGTCAACCTTCGGGGACACAAACCGGGGTTGACAAAGGTCGGAACTTAACACCGGGAGACCATAGGGGTCACCCGAAATCAAAGGGAATCAAGGATGAGACCCGACAGCCTTCAGGCCAACCAGTGGATTCTCTTAATGCGACTGGCGCTAAGGGGACTCCAAATGATGCGGATGACCAACCGTCGGAATAAAAAACCGAGGCTGGCAAGGGTGTGAAGGGCTTGAAGGCACAATTTGCCAAGGCTAATGACACGGGCACTATGAGCCCGGTCGTTAAACATTCTGCGATCTTTCGGAAGCTTGTGGACATGCACGGTAATATCTTGGTGCAAAATACAGTCGACGGCAAATCCAAATCAACCATTGAGAAAGTCCTTGCGCAAGGTTATGTTATGTCTACTACTTCGGATGAGCACAAGGGAGGCCAACCCTCGGGGACTCAGATAGAGGCGGGCGAAGATAAGGGTGATATGACAGATGATGGGTTCACGAAAGTAATGAAGAGAGTGAAGGTGAAAACTAGCACGGGGTCATAAACCGCGTCTAGTACTGGTCCGCAAATGAGATCTCAGTACCGGTATAGAGAAGGTCAAGGGGTGCACACCTATTTTAACTCTCCTGTAAAGGACGCGGGTACAGCTGGGAGTTGTATCCGTGATGATCAGCCCATGCATGCTCAGACTCTTGATCCTCAGACTCATGGTGGCCAGTCTTCGGGGTCCCAAACCGAGGCTGGAAAAGGTCGGACTAAACCTAGGATAGAGGGGGGGAATGCCTGAGGGATTTCTATCAGAGATGGGGCCAGCTTGCGGGGATACAAACTGTGGCTAGCACAGGACTGCCTATTGATACTGACGGAATAGGATAACCCGCGGACAGAGCGGGTAGTTCAATGGTTTCTAATATTGGTGGCCAGCCTACGGGGACATAGACCGAAGCTGGCACGGGTTAGACAGATATGAAAGCTCAACCTTTCGGCCCATTGGCTAAGGTTGGGAAAGGTGGGAACTTGGAAGGTACCAATAAAGAGGAGGGGCACGAGGGCGTGAGAACGAGGGCGAAAGCTAAGGCTAGCAATGGCGGGCAAAGCTTGCCCATACCCTTGAGCATAATGACAACCCTTCCCACTAAAAAGAAGGGACCTTATGGTGGCACCAGCTCTTTTAGCACTAAGTAAGATAGCACAAAGGGGACTATTCCCCCTCCGTTATCGAAATGATCATTGCTTCTTGGAATATAAGGGGTCTGCACCGCTCCTCCAAGAAAAATGAGATTTTCTTGGTGGTGCATGAGAACAACATTGACATATTTGGTATCTTGGAATCAAAGCTCAACAACACGACGCTTGATCATTTCTGGGCTTCGAAATTTCGCAACTGGGAGGTGTTGGATAACTTTGTCTATCATCCGGCGGGGAGGATATTTATTTTATTCAACCCAGCCAAAATTATTCTACAAGTGCTTGACATCAACCCGCAAGCCATCATTGCGGTGTCACTTGTGCTATATCCTTCAAGAGGCTTCATGTCACCTTCGTGTACGGGCTTCACACGGTTGTCGATAGACGGGGCTTATGGGAGAAGTTGAGGGAGTACGGGACCCCCATGACTGGGTTGTGGCTAGTACTTGGTGATTTCAACATGGTTATGAAGGAGGATGAGCGTTTCAACATGACACCCATCTCCAGCTACGACACGAAGGATATTGTTGATTGTTGCCGGGATTTGAGCCTCACGGACTTGTCTTCGACGGGTTGCGAGTCCACGTTCAGTCGTAGCAATACATTGAGCAAGCTTGACAGGCCCTCATTAACGCCCATTGGTTACAAACGGGTTGGTATGTCAATGCACATTTCCGTCGGTCCGGGCCCTTCTCGGACCATATGATGTGCATTGTCACTATCTTGGATCGTCCGAGAATGCATAATAGACCCTTCAAGTTCTTCAACATGTGGGCTACCTATGAACACTTTGGAAGGATTGTGACGGATGCTTGGGAGAACAATATTGACGGCAATTCTCAATTTCGGTTATGCCGGAAGTTACTTAGCCTCAAAGGACCCTTGAAGTAGCTCAATGAGAAGGACTTCTCTCATATCTCTTCCCGGGTCAAAAGGGAAAAGGAGGAGCTTGATATTGCTCAACAGGATGCTTTGAGAAACCCGCATGTTGACCACTTACACACGCGGGTTATCGACCTCAGGCATAAGTCCATGGTTCTTATTGACGCGGAGATGAGTTTCCTAAAACAGTTTGCCAAATGCGAGCATCTCAAGCACAGTGATAGGTGCACTAAGTTATTTCATGGTATGATCAAGCGCAACTCCAAAAGGAATTTCATTGCGGCCACTACCATGAGTTATGGTTTTCTTACGAACTCTGGTGACCAAGTTGCGACAGAATTCATCAATTACTATAAAGGGTTACTTGGAACTAGAGACGTTTGTGAACCTATTGATATTGGTGTCATCTCCGGGGGTAATTGTCTTTCGGAGGAACAAGGGGATTATCTCATTAGAGATGTCACGGACGCAAAGAATAAAGAGGTATTATTCGGTATCGGGGATGACAAAGCTCCTGGTCCGGATGGCTACTCTTCGGGTTTCTTCAAGAGAGCTTGGAATACTATCAGCGGGGAGTTCTGTGTGGGAAAGCTTCTCAAAAAGATTAATCACACTACCATCGCCCTTATTCCTAAATCTACCCACTGCCCAACGGTGGGCGACTACAGACCTATTTCGTGTTGCAACATCTTGTACAAGGTCATCACCAAGATTATTGCTTCACGGTTGGTGCCGGTTTTGGAATTTCTCATTGATCTAGCCCAGGCGGCTTTTGTCTAGGGCAGAAGTATGCCTGACAACATTCACCTAGCTCAAGAGCTTTTGAGGGGTTATAACCACAAGAGGGTCTCAAGTAGATGTATGCTCAAAGTTGATCTCTAAAATGCCTTCGACTCGGTGAATTGGGAATTCCTCACGGCTATTTTGATTGGTTTGAATTTTCCAGAAAGGCTGGTGGCTTGGATTATGGAGTGCGTCTCCACGACTTCATATTCGATTTCTATCAACGGGAGCTTACATGACCATTTTAATGGCCGAAAGGAGCTCAGACAGGGGGACCCTCTCTCCCCTACCTTGTTTGTTATTTGCTTGGAATATCTCTCGATGATGATCAACAAGAACACTCGGACGCCGGTTTTACACTACCACCCCAAGTGCAAAAGGTTAAGGGTCAACCATCTTACATTCGCCGATGATTTGCTTCTTATGTCAAGAGGGGACACTACATCCGTCTAGATCCTCATGGAATGCATTCGAGATTTTCAGAAATGCTCGGGTCTCAGTTCTAATGCCCTCAAGTCCAGCTTGTACACGACTGGTATTACGAAACACGGCCTTGATGATATTAAGCAGATTACTAGCTTCGACACCGGCATTATGCATTTCCGTTATCTCGGCATTCCCCTAGCCGCGAAGAGGATGAGACTGGTACACTATGACCCTTTTGTGAACAAAATTGCAGGGTACACTAACTCGTGGATGAGCGCTACTTTATCTTATGCGGGCATGCTTGAGCTCATCAAGTCTTTCCTCCAAGGTGTGGAATGCTTCTGGTTATCTATGCTGCCAGTGCCTGTTGCGGTTTGTAAGAAAGTTTACGAGCTTTGTAGGACCTTCATGTGGCATTCCAACCACCCGCCAGAGCCCGGAAGGGTGTACCACCAAATTCGGCGGTGGCCTCGAATCGTGGATCTCAAGGCCTGGAACCTTGCTTTGCTTGCTAAATGCCTTTGGAATATCCATCAAAAGAAGGACACACTCTGGATTAAATGGATCAATCACAAGTATCTTAGCAACAACAACAACATTTGGATGTGGGTTGCAAAGAATGACGACTCACATTTGTTCAAGCGGCTTCTCATTATTCGTGACATCATTCTTGACCGTAAAGGGTCCCATGATCGGGCGGCTACTACCATGGCGACATGGTATAGTAGCAATCACAATGCCTATGATTACTTCAGGACACATGGGCAGCCGGTGATTTGGGCGAAGGATGTTTGGAGTTTCTGTATCACTCCAAAACAGTCTTTCATCCTATGGCTTTGTGCGATGAAAAGATTACGAACGAAGGATAGAGTCACTTATATGGACATTGATAAAAGGTGCTCCATTTGCGGCCATTCTGATGAGACAATAGCGCACCTATTCTTCAGCTGCACGGTCAGTAGTTATCTTTGGTCCAGGGTCAAGACATGGCTTGGCATCCGGAGGGCTATGACCACCATAGATAGCGCTTTGAAATATATTAAGAAAGAGGGGCATGGTACAGGTTGGCAAGCTAAAGCTAAGCGGGTTGGGCTGGCCACCACCATCTACCACATTTGGACTGAGAGGAACAAGATTATTTTTTACGGGTCGAGACTTGATAGAGAAGCTACTCTTTTTAGGATCAAGACCAGCGTCTACAAAATTTTGTTCGCATTATACCCCCTTTTTCAGGACAGATTTTATCTCTGGCCACAAACTAGGACAATAGATGGTTTGTTTGGACCTGAGGCCTTCTCGGCTCACCTTTTGCAAATCTCCAGACTACCCAACTTGTGGGATCAGCTGGAGTCTCTCGATCACCCGGAATGTGAGATTGGCGGGACTCTTTTATGCTTTGTACCTCATGACTTCCCGACCTGTGGGCAAGCATGAGATAGTAGGTTTTCTGGATGGTAGATACTATAGCGATTACTCTCAGCGACATAACGTGACGAGGGTGGGTCTTTACCCATGTCCGAATAAGTACTCTTCCCTTGACTGTGGGTTTATCCCATTTTATCATCAGGGGTTTAAGGAGGCCCACGGCTGTAACCTTATGTTCTACATAAGGGAATTGTCATAGTTTAAGACTATTTTATGGGATGCACTTCTCTATTGCTTAGCTTGGGCACTCACGACTTCCCGGCTTGTGGGCTAGCTTGAGCTTTTTGTTATTGACGAGCTTAAATCTTGTGTTGATCTGCCTAGCATGGAAGCACTAGATTTACATCTTCATTATGCCCGTGGGTAAGCCCACAAAACCTGTACATTTTGATGACTATTAATACACATTTACCTTTTCATCAAAAAAAATCTCTCACACACTCAAAGATTCTTCTTTTTAGTAAACATTTGAGTTTTCTTTGCTCACTTATTCGTTGTTGTTTTATCTTGGGAGACAAGTTACCAACAACCGTAAGAGGATATATACGGGGTAATATTATCTTAAGGACAGAGTGAATATCACTCGACTCGTTAAACCTTTATTTTGTTCTCATTTCCAGATTGTAATCTTTGTAATAGTTACTTACTTTTCGTTCATCCAATTGTTGTAATTGTTGTACTACAATTTTACTCATAATCTTAAGATAATATTCTGCTGTAAGTGACAAGGAAGATGATGGAGGAGAATAATTTGCTGCTCAATCTTTTGTTGCTGCTCAAGGCAACCTCAATGCCTTCCCCACTGCTACTCAAGGCACACCTAGTGCCTTCCCCACTGCTGCACAAGGCTCAAACAACGCCTTAACTCAAGGGAACGCTACAGTTCCTCCACCCGATTCCACCATGAATGCCCAGAAAAATTCATGGGCTCCAATTTTAAGAGATGACAGTAGAAGACAGCTGGAGAGGGCCAAGGTATCCACGTCGTTAATGACGTGAAGATGGTCCATGATGTATGGAGTCATAGTGACTTCATCTGCAGGAACTATATTCTGAACTGTTTGTCTGACCATTTCTACATGGTGTATTGCACCGTTGGCATCGTAAAGAGTTGTGGGATAAACTGCCGAAAAAGTACAACGCACAAGATGCTGATACTAAGAAATACATCGTTGGGAAATTTCTGAAATTTCAAATGGTAGATGGCAAAACTATGATGTCCCAAGTCCAGGAATTTCAAATTATTTTACATCACCTGGATTTGGAAGGAATAAAACCAAATGGGAAATTTTTGGTTGCCTAATTGATTGAGAAGTTACCTCCCTCGTGGAATGAGTTACTTAAAACTCAAGACAAAGAAGAAGACTTTTGAGGAACTTATTATCAAACTCCAGACTCATGAGGATAATAAGAAGGTCATGCCTAAGGGTAAGCAACCCGCTGAGGCAAAGGCAAATATGGCAGAGGCCAAAGGGGACACGAGCAAAAAGCGAAAGTTCCAGAAGAATGGTAAGGCCCCAACAACTGAGAAGTTTAAGGGGAACTGCCATCACTGTCATGATCAAGGATTGCTGCAAACTTAAGAATGAGAAAAAAGAGAAAGCCAAGGACAAGGCTAAGGCTAATATCGTCGAAGACACGCTTCTTGACGATATGATTGAAGAGATTTCGGTGGTGGTACTTGAAGCAAACCTCTTTAAGAATCCTATGCCGTAGTGGATGGACACGGATGCTACCCGACACATCTGTTCCAATAGAGAAACCTTCCCCACATATACACCAGTCACGGACAAGAAGTTGTTCATGAGAAACAACGCTTTCTCTGAGATGTTTGGGGTAGAAAAGGTGATCCTAAATATAACTTCCGGAAAGGATCTTACTCTGAAGGAGGTGATGAATGTGTCTGACAATAGAAGAAATTTAATTTCAGGATCTTTATTGGTGAGTGCTGGTTTTAGGCTAGTGTTTGAGTCCACTAAATTTGTAATCACTAAGAATTGAACTTTTGTAGGAAGGGGCTTCATCTGTGAAGGCCTCTTCAAAGTTAACGCCTTATCTGTGATGCCTTCTATTAATAAAATTGACTTTTCTTCTTATTTGTTTGAGTCATTTAATTTATGGCATCATAGATTAGGACATGTAAACTATCAATCTATCCAAAGGTTGGAAAAGTTGGAATTATTATCGTCTATCAACGTAAACCCTCAACGTAAGTGTGAGGTGTGCGTAGAGGCAAAACTTTCAAAGAGTCCATTTAGATAGGTCGAAAGGGAAACCGCTCCTCTAGAACTTATTCACACAGGTATATGTGATTTAAAGTTTGTGCAAACTAGAGGGGGGAACAAGTACTTTGTGACCTTCATAGATGATATCATAAGGTATTGTTACCTTTACTTACTAAAAAGAAAAAATGAAGCCTTTGAAGCATTCAAACGCTATAAAGCAGCAGTTGAGAACCAACTAAGCGGACGAATTAAATCAATTTGTAGCGATAGAGGGGGAGAATATGTAGTGCCTTTTGAAAAATATTGTGCCCAGTCAGACATTGTTCATCAAATGATGGCTCCTTACTCACCTCAATCAAACGGTGTTGCTGAACGCAAGAACTGTAAACTTTGAAGGAAATGATTAATGTCTTGCTTATCAATTCCGGTCTACCCCAAAACATGTGGGGAGAAGTTGTCCTTACCGCAAATAAGATTTTTAACAAAGTCTCATATAAGGGTAAGTACAAGACTCCATACGAGCTATGGAAGGGAAAGAAACCCACCTATAAATACTTGAAGGTGTGAGGTTGTCTGGCCAAGGTTGAAGTACCTAAGCCAAAACAGGTCAAGATTGGGCCTAAGACTGTAGATTGCATATTCATCGGATATGCGAATAATAGTAGTACTTATCGCTTCTTAGAGCATAAGTCAGATGTACCAGACATTCATGTGGGTACAATCATGGAATCAAGGAACGCTAGTTTCTTTGAAGACTCGTTTCCTATAAAGAAAAGAGACATAACCTCTCGCAAATGAAATTATGAACAAAACTCTCAAGATCTATGAGTCGTTGACTGCTCGGTGTCTAGAATGACATCCATACGAGTATTCATATCTATCGTCTTGTTGCGGGATCTTAAAATACATCAAATGGATGTCAAGACAGCTTTCCTAAATGGTGATTTGTAAGAAGAAATCTATACGGATCAACCCGAGGGGTATGTGGTTCTAGGACAAGAGAAGAAAGTCTGTCGGCTTGTCAAATCTATGTACGGGCTGAAATAGGCCCTGAAGCAATGACATGAGAAATTTGATAGTACTCTACTATTTAAAGGGTTCGCCATTAATGAGTGTGACAAATGTGTCTACACGAAAGAAAATGTCAACTCGTTCGTCATGATATGTCTTTACGTAGATGACATGTTAATCTCATGGAGCAGTCCTGGGTTGATCCTAGAGACTAAGAACATGTTGAAACAATGTTTTAAGATGAAGGATATGGGTATTGCAGATGTCATCTTAGGGATCAAGATCTATAAGACATATGGCGGACTGGTCTTATCTCAGTCTCACTACATCAAGGATGTGTTGGGAAAATTTAAGATGTTCGACAGTTCACCGATAACGTCACCACTGGATGTAAATAAAAAAATTAATAAAAATCGTGGTGCACTTGTATGCCATGAGCAATATATGCAGGTAATTGGTGGTTTGATGTACATAACAAATTGCACCCGACCTAATATCGCCTATGCATTCAACAAGTTGGCTAGGTTTACTCGTAATCCAAGTGATGATCATTGGAAAGCGTTGAGTCGGGTACTACGGTACCTAAAATACACGCTAAATTATGGGTTGCATTATTTGAGATATTCAGCTGTAGTAGAGGGGTACAGCGATACAAACTGGATATCTGATATAGAGAATATCAAGTCCACCATTGGGTATATATTTACAATTGGTGGTGGGACTGTGTCATGGAAATCCTCTAAGCAAACTTGCATCGCCTGATCCACGATGGAATCAGAGTTCATTGCTTTAGACAAAGCATGAGAAGAAGTTGAGTGGCTTCATGACTTCTTAGAGGATATCTTTTGTTGGGATAAACACGTACCTTCTGTAATGATCCATTGTGATAGCCAGTCGACTCTAGGAAGGGCACGAAGTTCTACGTACAATGACAAATATCGGCATATCCGAGACATAACAATGTTAGGTAGCTGATCACCACAGGTATTATTTCCATTAATTATATAAAATCAAAGTAAATCATAGCAGACCCTTTGACGAAGGGCATACCCAGAGATCATATATTCTTCCTATCTAGGGGAACGAGCTTAAAACTCAATCAATAAGAACTGATACGGTGGATCCCCAACCTTACTGATTGGAGATCTCATGAATTAGGTTCAATGGGAAAACTAAATCATAAAGGTTCAGTTGAGCGCTTCAGTGGAAGCAAGAGCACTTCGGATGATGATTTCTATAAAGAAACATTAATCCAAGGTCGTTCCTGTAATAGACATTAAGTGATATCTGCAGAGTGGGTAAAGGTTAAGTTTCCAAAACCTTTAATGATCCTCAATGATTGAGGTTAGGTTTGGAAAAACTTTTAATGGTTCCTAACACTCGAGAAGTGGGTGTAGCAGGATATCTTGTAGGAGACCACCTATTTAAGTGCGAGGATTGACCGCCTCAAATGAACGCACTTAAGAATCCAAGACGTGTCCACGACCACAACGGACAAAACCTTAAAGAAGAACAGAGTAAGGAAAGGTGTTGTGTTGGTACCGTTGTCTTGACTTATACTAAACACTGATGGTTCAAGACATCACGTTCACCGCGCAGTAAGTAAGTCCGATGGTAATCTACTATGGAAGGTTCAAAACCACGGCTACCTATCCAGATGCAACATCGATCCGCCGAAAGATTGCTAGAAAGGCACCATGTGACTATGTGAGTACTCCAAAATCTCTTTCAAGAGGAGATTGTTGGAAATTTATTAATGTGAATAAAGTTAATCCTATTATTTATGACTCGAATAATTGGGGCCCCGCACGTCGGAAACGTCGTTTCCACATACGTGCACACATTGTACCAATGATCGTAAATTTCCTTAGTGAAAGACATGTTGATACATAAACGAAATGTTTGAGACATGAAATGATATATGGTTATTGGCCAAATTATAAGTGTTTCACATTGGTAAATGAAGGAAAAAGTGTACGATGTGTAAAAATGATTAAAATCTGGAAATAAGAACAGAAACAAGGGGTTTGATGAGTCGAATGATATTCAATATGTCCTTAAGATAATATTGCCCCGTATAAATCATTTAATGGTGATTGACAACTTGTCTCCCAAGATAAAACAACAACAAACAATTGAGCAAAGTAAACTCAAATGTTTGCTAAAAAAGAAGAACATTTTGAATGTGTGAAAGAAAGCAAGAGAGGAAGAAGTATTCAAAAAATCTGATTTCAAGTGTGTTTTTCAATTGAGCCTAAGACCTCAATTTATAGTGGGTGTAATATGACATCTCATCTAGCCAACTAATGGCAATCAAACCCATGTAATGATACTTATTGAGAGGTTATAATTCAGCCAAATAATGGCTGAATTCAAGTGCCAAGTAATGAAGGATCAATGCTCCAAAACCAGCCCAAAAGTCATAAACATTTCATCTTTCGTCGACCTCACTGCCATCGAAGCACCGCGGCGCCTGAATTCCAGTAGCCACTGCCACCAAGGCGTCGCGGCTTCGACGGTGGTTGCGCCGCGGCCCTTCACGGCTCCGTGACAATCTTCGACTCGTTTAATCTTTTGTTGTTGTTTACATTTCCCACTTCCTTGTAACCTTCATTGTACTCACATTTAATACCCTTAAAAAATAAAGTATTTCTTTAAAAGATACTATTCTATATTGGATAATATTGTTAATATTTTAAGATATACGGTGGATACCGACCGGAATTCATATTCTTCTATTGAATTTAATTTCGATTAGAATTGTAATTGCTAAATTCAGTGTCGTAGTAAAATAAAATGAGAGTACTACTATTTATGTGGTTAACACGATTAGGATGCCGTCTTCGTAAAGCTCCAGTTAACAAGATTTGGACGTGCGGAGAGTGTTAAGAGTCCCGCATCAGATATGGAATGAGAACATGGACTCCTTATATGGACTTTGACAATTCTTATGTAAATAATGGATCTTGGGTCTGACTCAACTCCAAAAGATAGCTTGTAGCGTGAGGATTGTCCAAGTCCATATAAAGAGTGCATGTTCTCATTCCATATCCGATGTGAGACTCTTGACATTATTCAATTTAAACTATTCTAGGGAAACTCTGAGGTTATTATACATGTAATATATATGATGGGGGTGATGTAATTAATCACTTTTTAGTATAAAAATAAAGATGAACTGTTTAAATGCGTAAGAGCATATATTTCAGAGTTTTTTCTTTGGAAATTGAAAATTTTGTCTAAAACTCGAAGTACTTAGATCAGAAAAAAATTATTTTTGAAAAAAAAAAGTTCTCTCAGAAACAAAAGTCTAGATTTGACTAATTATCTGTTTAGAAAGATAATAACATGTTTGTCCAAAATTTGTTGTACAAAGCTTCTTTCTAATATGAATTTCTATGAAGTTTTAAAACTAATAATCAGATCCTACCTTTGTTGGAGTTGTAAAGTCATATTTATATTGTATCGTTTTCGTATGTTTCTAGACGTTCTTGTGATTTGGTTCTTGCGGAAATTATTTTTCTAATGATAAATTTTTATACAATAAAATATTACTATAATAATAAAAAAAACATGATAACTTACATGTGATGTGAGTGCAAGAAATTTAAGGACCAAAACTTCTTACAATAAGTTGTTGGTTAATATACAAATTTACTTCAGAAAACTACCTAATTTTAAGTCTAATACTTTGCAAATTATCTTTTGATTCAAAGTACTTGCAAATAATTAACGCAACATTAACGTGCAAACGCACATTCGTAGAAACTAGTACATATATACGTATACATGAATTTTAAAGAAAGGTATGCATATTCCTTGCCTACAGAGACATCCAGAGTACATGTTATTTCTCTATTACTCTATTTACAGTGCTACACTTATTTACAGTTTCAACCTTACATATTCAGTACATTCTTTCGTACTAACGCCCTGATTGGGGTTGTGTTTCATGCCCGCATGTATAGATAGAAATATAGACGATCTCTCGCAGTAGGTGACTCGACTTAGTTGAAGGTTGTCACACTCCTTTCTTTTGGAGTTGTCTAGTGAGTTAATAGGTATGGTTGTTGCATATATATACACACACACACATATATATATATATATAATTTGGGTATAACGGGGCCCTATCCCGACCTGATGTTATTGTTGTACTCTCTAGAGGCTTGTAGACATTCTTCTTGTATATAGTAGTCTTATGTGGCCTTGTCGGCCATTCCAGTCGACCGGTTATGTTTGTATTGGCCCTGTTATCCTTGTTATGTTGGGCCTTTCTGCGTGCAAGTTGTTGTGTCGTCTAATGGTATAATCATTGATTCGAGGCCTTATCGGCCCGTGTATTATTGAGTAGGATACGAGTATCATGATCGGTACGCTCAGGCCTTAGAGCACCGGGTACTGGCCACACCACCAAGGTTGGGGTGTGACAAAAATGAAAGTATATGTATGTCCTAGAGACAATCTGTATTAGGACAAAATGTATTTTATACACATTCGTATTTATATTAATAATGATTAATATTATAGCATTTGCATTTGTTGAATTATTAGTTGATTGTTTATAATATTCTCTAAATGCATCCCTAGAATTTACGTGTTTATTAATGATGTGAGAATTAATGTTATAACGTAACTGTTAAGTTACCTCGACTAATGATCATCGAGATTGGGATATCGATGATATGCGATACGTCGACATGTGGTCTGCATCATATCCTTAGGGGATGTAGTATGTCTCACTTGCTACGAGTTATGGTAACTCGTGATGGACACATTGATACTTGTTGAAGTATTGGTATACCCTGCTGATGTACTATTTTGTTATATGTCTATAATGTCATCGGCATGTGGGAGATAGAAGTCCTTAGACTTGAGGTCAATATCACCTTGTTTGCGGAGTAATGTACTTTGATCCTGTCCTAAGCTCAAATGCCTTAAAGGTTGAGACGTGACTTGTTTTGGATGCATTACGAAGTAGATTAAAGGTGGTATGTGAGCCAAGATTAGGATTCATTCCTTGAATGTATATTCAAGTGAACACTCAGATACTCATTTGGTATTAGGTTGAATAAGTCATTGGCCAATGCAATTGACATGTTGATATGATCATGTTGTCAACTAATATAGATGAGTTATAATGATCAAGTCATTTGGATAGACACTTGACAAATTCTAAACTTGATTGAGTGTGTCATGAATGAAGGGATTTTATCTTCTCACATAGAGGTTAAGTTCACATGTTTCGTGTAGCTAAACTTTACATATTGAGTTCGTCTTCCGGCGCAGTCTAGGAGTTCCATATAGACCCTAAAATATGTAAAAGCCTGAAGGGTAACATTAAGTCAAATGTTACGTCAATTGAAGGATGTAATTAAAGATTAAACATATATGTTCGGTTGATGATCGAGACATTAAAAGAAAATATGAAACAAGACAGAAATTAGGGACAGCACCGTGGCGTCACTTACTCAGGGCCACAGCACTAAAAGTCCTGCGGATCCGAGTTGGCCCAGTCTGTTTCGATTTCTGGGCCTGGCCCACTGGGGAAACCCTAGCTGATATATTCAGCTATATATATAGGGTTTAGCCTCATATTTTCTACACGATCTTTTATAAGATTAAACTCTACTGAAACTCTGCGGAATTCCTAGTTTTCCAAAAGAGAGATTACATCAAAGTTTTAAGAACTTACAAATCGAGGGACATTTGCATGCACACCCTCGGACTACACAAAGCTTCAACAATCCAGATTGCTAACCAATGTAAGTCTTCGTTCGAAGTATTACATTCATGCTTTGTGTTATTTACATTGTATAATCTTCCTACAGTTTGACCGTCATGGGGTTTAAAACATAAATTTTCAAATTCCGCTGCGTGTACGAACCCGACAAATCTGAGCCTAAACCAGTTTTAGGGTTTCGGAATTGCAGAAATTGTGTTTCAGGGGTCGGGGCGCCACGGCTCCACCATGGAGCGTCGTGGCGCCTACTAGGGTTTTGCGGCGGCGGCGTGGCTCTGTTCAATAGGGTCAAGGCACCGTTCTTCCAGAAAGCTTAAAATAAAATTTCGACTTTCGCCGTGGCGCTCATACACTACACGCCGATTTAAAAATTTAAAACAAATTGAAATCAGAAACTGAAGTTTTAAAAGTTTCAGAATCGGATTTTGAAAGTCTTAAGAGTTTCAGAATCTGAAAATAAAATGTTAAAAACAGATTTGGTCCTTACTGGCAAATTTGTAATTAAAGAAACTTTCTGAAAATTTGATTTTTTAAGTTTTAGAAATTGCAAACAGGTCCCTTAAACTTGGAAATATTTTTTGAGAGTCAAAATTGTATTTTCTGAATTTAATGGGGTTCGAATTGAACATTTAAATTCTTGAGGGACTAAACTGTAAATTTTAAGAGTTTGCAGAATTCTTGAAAACTAGAATTTTAAAATCAGAAAATGTTTAGGGACTGTTTGACATAGACATAGATTTAGAGTTTAGACAAATACACTCATGATTATCATTAATGGTATATTATTCTATAATATACAAATATGCTAAGTGTTTGAATGTGATGCATTTAAATTATTAGCATAGCGTCCGCAATTATTGTCTGGGTAGGCAGCGTCCAGTATTTATTTACTTTCAATGACCGCTATAACTGTATGAGTAGACGACGTCCAGTATGTGTTTAAAACCATCTTATATCATGTCTAATGGGTTTGATGGTTATCCATCTAAATGTGTTTAGAAATTACATGATAGGATGTCATATGATGTATGACATAATTGTTGATCTTGGTTGAAATACCCAAAACTGAAAATGTTCCCCAAACATTAAAATACAAGTCTAATTAAAATGCATCGTCCATTATAATTGTTAGGGTGCAAAATCCTTTTCAGAGATACGAGTATTTATGCCAAAGCATTTGCTCTAAGTCTACGAGGACTCAGACCCTTTCATAGATGTGTTAAAAGTAAAAGTAGAGGATACACATTTGTAGGTATTTACACCAAAGTGTTTGCTTGCAAAAACTAAATTTACTTAGGTACTTAAACGCAATCGCATAATGGGTTAGCTTGTTTAGATAAATCTTGGTGCCAAAGTGTCAGACTAATCTAAAGACGCGAGATTAAAATGAAAGATATTTAATCAAACCAAGATTTGTGAATAAGCTTTACAATTGGTTGAGAACCTACCGAAATGTGCTATTGAAGTTATCAGCCAAAGAAAACGCGGATATAACATATGTTTGGATCTTGGCCCATTATGACCTTAAAATGTTTTAGGTCCGTATTCTACCTTGGGGTCGTAGAAGTATGCAAAATAGTGGGAGCTAATTAAACAAAAGGTCATGTTAAATTAACATATAATGAATGTGTATAATTAGGAGAATGAATTTTTTATTGCATTTTTCCTATCTACCTATATCTTCATATCTTCAGAATGTCGAACTTCTCAATGAAAATGATAATGGAATCCAATAGATTGACTGGACTCAACTTTATAGATTGGCTCAGGAATGTGAGAATAGTCCTGAGACAGGAGAAAATTGAATATATATTGGACTAGGTATTCCCTACAGTGCTTGCGGAGGACTCTGCCGAATATGCAACATTTGATAGAGTGGCTTATCAAAAACATTATGATGATGCCATTTCAGCTCAGTGTTTGATGTTGTCTTCTATGACACCTACATTACAAAGACAACGTGAGAACATGGGGCCCAATAAAATGCTTGTACATTTGAAGAGTCTCCATGACTCTCAGTCTCAGACAGTGGAGTACTGCTCATAGAACTCTTTAAGTGTAAACTCATTGAAGGGGGCCAAGTGTCACCACATGTGCTGAAAATTATTGAGTTGATAGAAAGGTTAGCATCTATTGAAATAAAGTTTCATGACAGAGTCGCTACCACACTCATCCTCCATTCACTTCCACGTTCGTTCGAGAGTTTCATTATAAATTACAATATGAATGGAACTAAGGCGAAGTTGCCAGAATTGCACAATATGCTGAAAACTTTTTGAATCTTCGGTATCCAAAAGCAAACTTATTCTGATAGTTGGCTCCTCTAGTTATCCCAAACCGAAAGGTAAGGGACAGCAGAAGAGGAAGGGCAAAGTTGTTGCTCCGGCAGCAACAATGAAGCCCAAAGGAGGGGCGAAGAAGAAGAAGAAACTTCCAGCATCGGATGTGTACATGAACTCCAACAGGAAGTGGCATTGGAGGAAGAACTGTACAACTCCAGGAGGAGGGATGGCACCAGGTGCACCATACTCTAGTGGACAAGGTATGTTTGTAATTGAAATTAATCTATCTATAAATAATTCTCATTCCTGGGTACTAGATACCGCTTGTGGCTCACACATTTGTACAAATGTGCAAGAGCTAACTAATAGCAGAAAGGTCGGACCTCGAGAGGTGGACCTGCACGTCAAAAACGGAGCACGTGTTGATGCTGAGCGCGTGGAAAATTATAGATTAGATTTACCTTTCGGTAATATTTTAATGTTAAATAATTGTTATTATGTTCCTTCTTTGACAAGGAACATTATTTTCATTCATGTTCTTGACACTGAGGGCTTTTCCTCAAGCATTAATAATAGCAATATAATTTTGGCTTATGATAATGTTGTGTATGGAATTGCGCCTCTTGTGAATGAATTGTATACATTAAACTGCCGCAGGAAAATTTTCAATGTACAAAATAAAATAGCTAAGTTAAATGAAAGAAATTCTACCTACTTATGGCATTGCAGACTTGGTCATATCAATCAAACGATGATAGAACGGTTGAGGAAATTAAATTACCTTGAACCATTTGACTTACAATCTTATGGTAACTGTGAATCCTGTTTGAAAGGTAAGATGACCATTAACCTATTTCTGGAAAGGGGATCCGTGCCAAGGAGGTGCTTGAGTTGGTACATACTGACGTATGTGGACCATTTTCAACTCAAGCTAGGGAAGGTTTCTCTTACTTTATTACTTTTACAGACGACTTATCGAGGTATGAATATGTGTATCTTATGAGACACAAATCCGAGGCCTTCGAGAAGTTTAAGGAGTTTAAGTGTGAAGCTGAGAAACAGCTCTCAAAGAGTATCAAGACTCTCCGATCTGATCGTGGGGGTGAATACTTAAGTAAAGAATTTCTTGAATACTTAAAGCTATATGGAGTTCATTCCGAATGGACACCTCCTGGAACACCTCAGATGAATGGTGTTGCCGAGAGGAGAAACCAAACCTTGTTTGACATGGTTCGTTCCATGATGAGTTTTTCAGCTCTTCCAACATACCTTTGGGGATACGCTATTCTAACCTCGATATATGTTCTGAACAGAGTTTCTTCTAAATCAGTTGAAAAGACACCATATGAGGTATGGTGTGGCAAGAAGCCATCACTTAGACACATGAGGCCCTGGAGATGTCCTGCATATGTCAAGAAGTTTATCACTGATAAGTTGGAGTCTAAAAGTGAGAAATGTTACTTCATTGGGTATCCAAAAGAAACTAAGGGATATTATTTCTATCTTCATGGAGAACATAAGATATTTGTTTCTAGGAACGCAAGTTTTCTTGAAGATGAATATGTCTACAAGGAAGAGAGTTACACAGAGATATCACTGATAAGTTGGAGTCTAAAAGTGAGAAATGTTACTTCATTGGGTATCCAAAAGAAACTAAGGGATATTATTTCTATCTTCATGGAGAACATAAGATATTTGTTTCTAGGAACGCAAGTTTTCTTGAAGATGAATATGTCTACAAGGAAGAGAGTTACACAGAGATAGAACTTGAAGAAATTCAAGAACAAAGTAACATAGAGGTTGAAACCTTGCCGAGTGAACAAGGCAAGGATTCAGTGGGAGCTTATGGCGAAGATTGGGTACTCAGGGTATGCCCTTCGGCCAGTGGGAGTGCTACAAGGAGAGATGCAGAAACACAAGATCCTCCTGCACAGACCTTGGGAGCTAGTGCACCAGTTGCACCTCCTCCCATTCAGGAAAGACATGAAAATGACTTTCCTGGAAGCTCTAATATTGGTGGATCAACCAACACACAAGAACCTTCACAAAATCAGAACATACCTATAACTGAACTGCAAGACACTCAACTCCGTAGGTCTGCTAGAACTCATCGTCCTCCAGAAAGACTAAATCTACTTGTGGAAACACAAAATGAACTAGATATTCCAGATGATGACGAGCCTACAACCTACAACGAAGCAATGCTAGACATTGATTCGAAGGGATGACAAGAAGCCATGAAATCTGAAATGAAATCTATGTATATCAATCAAGTGTGGAACTTGGTTGATTTTCCAAATGGGGTTAAACCCATAGGATGCAAATGGGTCTTCAAGAGAAGATTGATGCATCTGGTAAGGTTCAGACTTATAAAGCTAGACTAGTGGCTAAAGGTTTTACTCAGCGTCCTGGCGTGGATTATGATGAAACCTTTTCACAGGAGGCTAAGATAAAGTCTATTTGGATTTTGCTTGCTATAGTTGCACATTACGATTATGACATTTGGCAGATGGACGTCAAAACTGCATTCCTCAATGGTAATCTAACTGAGGAAGTGTATATGAGACAACCCGAGGGGTTTTCATCCGAGTCCAGACCAAATGTTGTGTGTAGGCAACAGAAGTCCATTTATGGGCTTAAGCAAGCTTCTAGGAGTTGGAATATTTATTTTGACAAAGCTATCAAATCTTTTGATTTCGTCAGAAGCAAAGAGGATCCTTGCGTTTGATATGAGAGTATTGTCTTCAATATTATATATGTTGATGACTGTTGACACCCAATTTTGACACATCTTTTAGTCATTTCCTGCAATTTTAAGCATTTTAGGACACCGCATTTTAATCATCATTTTTTCCATTTTTTACATAATATTCTATGTTTATTTTTTCGCAAAATGGCATTGCATCTTTTTATTTTAAATTAAGCATGATGTCTTTGTTAATATTATGTTTGTATTATTATTACACCGTCATTTTATTTTAATAATGTTTGCATCTCTTTAAATAATTAATTGGCACCACATTTTTTCTTTTAATTAGGCATTAAACATTTCTTAAATATTGCATTTATTATTATAGCGTCGGCATTTTTATTTATTTTTTGATAATCTTGTACCTTTAAATAATTTTTCTTTTAAATAATTAATCCGTTTTGCATTTTTTGTCAAACCAGTCCAGTCCGAGGCACAATCTGGATCAGTCCAATCCGCCAAAAACCGAAGCCCAAACTGAGGCCCAAAAATGAGGCTCAATACACCTTTCATCTTTTTTCTCCAATACCCAAAACCCTAAACCTAAATACCACTATAAATAAAAACCCTTCATTCTCACCCTAAAAATTACCAAGCCGCCCAAGACCAGCCCAGCCGTCTACCCCTCTATCTATCTTTATCTAACCCAACCCAATTCTTTTTCTAAAAACCCCACCCCATCGTCCAAAGACACCCCAGAAAAAAAAATCATTCTCTCTCCCTCAACCTAAACCGCCGACACACCCTACCAATCAGCCGCACACTCCTGATTGCCCTCCCCTCTCCTTTTTCGCGCCGCTCCTTCGCCGAGCTCAAGCTCCGCGAACACAACAAAACAAAGAAATTACCATCTCTATTTTTATACACAACACACACGCGCACACACCAGACGCACCCCAGCCCGTTGCTGCAGCCCTTCGCCGGAGTTCTATCTCCCGTGAACCACCACCACTCGCCTAGCACTGGCGAAACCACCACCACTGCCATCGCCGACCCGTCTCCTTCACTGCTCACACGCACACACTCACATCCCCATTCCCGTCGCGAACCTCACCACTGCTCACCCGACGAACCCCACTGCACCCATATTTCGTCGATCCATCACCGCCATCATCGACTTCATCACACTGGTTTTGATGAGATGAACTTGTTTTGATTTTTATTTTATCTTAATTTCTGATACGTGTTTGTTTTATACCAGTTCAGTCGATTGTTGCAAGCATCTCCGGCTTTAGCCGTAGAAGTGACACCGCCGCCTTTCTATTGGTGTTCGAATCTGGTCGGAGTTGAACCTCGGTGATGCTATTATTTGTTCTTCAGGTGTGTTGGATGATTTAGGGTCGATGGACTGATTTTATGATATTGAATCTTGCCGGAGTTTTTATAACTCCGACGACCTTGTTTTTTACTTCATTTTTTGGTACCTGCCGTCCGTTATGATAATGGACTGATTTTTCTGATTCGGGTTGTCGATCCAATAATTTTTTGGCTATCGCATCGTTTCATTATCACTGGTGTTTCACCACATGACAGATCGATTTTAACTATGTCGGGCGGATTTTGGTCGTGTTGCATCGATTTTGGTATCTTTTGGACCATTTTCGCTATGTTCGCCGTTATTTCTCTGCTCACGCACCTTCGTGTTCACCGGTTTCTTGTGTTGCTATTTATCGCTCATTGGGTTCGACTGATTTTTGACAATTATGCCCTTTATTTTATTACGATTACGAGCATTACACTCACGATGCCAATGAAAAAGTTATCCGTCGATTTTTTAGGCCTCCACAGTTGCAAAGACGGAAAATAAAATAAATGAAGCTTTCTGGGCAATGATGATTTCTTCCACTTACACCGGATAACTAGCATGCGCTGGCAGGGCGAATTCTCGCAGCCGCACTTGTTTAGGCTGTCCCGCTTTATTTTTTATATATCTGAGCCCTCTGTGTTTAAAACTATTACTGTTTTGGCACGGATCCGAAGGTTTTATTTATTTTATTGTTTCTAGCAATATTGGCCGACGAAGGAATCTCCGTCTGATTTTCAAGGTCTTCTCTGTACAAAGACGAATTTATTTTTGGCTTTACTTATTAATTCTTGTTATTGCTTTTAAAATTGTTTATTTCATTACTAACACTTTTACTAAGTGTTTATACAGGTACCCGGAGATCATCTTGTGCAGAAGGCCTAAAAAGGGCTAAAAGATGTCCCGGAGTTTTATCTTATGTCGCATTTAATTTTAGTTTTATTATTCTGTATTGCATTTTATTTAATTGTAAATTATGTAAAAATGCTTAGAATATGTAGAATAAAAGCCAATATAAAATTAACCTAGGTTTGAACGGATAACCGCAAGTTAGCGGATCTTAAAGGATGTCTAACCCCTTCCCTTTAGGATAATAAAGAACTCTAATGCAGAATCTCACTAATTTTGCAGATCATTAAATGGAGATTAATTGCAATAAATCAAGTGTCCTAATTCACTTAATTAATTAGGTGGCGACTCCTTAAAATCAGCATTATTGCTCCATCTAGGGAACCGCGCCAAAGAGCAATGTTGCGGATACCGTTCAGACCTCCGAGGTCAAAAATAGGCGCGACAGGATGGCGACTCCGCTGGGGATAATCAGGTTATTGACCATAGCAAACCCAGGTTTATTATTGCTTGGCTTTATTTTTATTTGTTTTAAATGCCTTAAAATTGCTTGCTTTAATCTTGTATGTTTAACTGTTTTAATTGCTATTTGCTTTTACTGCTTTCCTTAAACTGGCATTCCGCTCTTATTTCTTCCACTCTGGAAAATTCACATTGTCACACACTACATGCGAGGTGCGCTTGGTGCATCAACAAAATTCTTTCTTCAAAACCCAAATTTAGGAGAGTTGGTAATATATGTGGAGTGCGCCTAATAACCGTGGTCACAGAGCCTTCTCACTCGAGTTGTCCTCTGAACTCAAGGCCTAGTAAGCCAAATCTTATAAAGCTTAAGATAGAGCTATACCACATTTTTTATTAAGTCATGCATGCATAAACCTTAGGTGGTTTAATCCTTGGTATTAACGCCACAATTAGAAATCCACCAAACTTGTCGACGGGTTTCACAACCCAACGACCCATTAGCATACTATGTGTAGCGTGATGATGATAGACGGATCCAAGTCTGGTCATGACACGCCGAAATTTGAAAAAGTGCACCGTCATTTGGTCGCCATTTCCAACAAAACATTGCAGTTTAACGGCTTGGACCTATTTATCATAATCTCATGTATTTGGCATTTAGGTCTACCTCTGGCATAAGAGAGGTCTCATGCATATTAGGCGCGCACTTGATTTGGATGTTTTTGTTTACTGTTGTTGTCGCTAGCAATTCTGTACATATTATTTAATGTAATAATTACCCTTTTAACCCCTGTACATATCATGCTATGTGCTTATAACTCCGGCCACGAGCATTTGCATTTTTGCACTTTTCGTTGTCACATTGCGATCAGGGCTTCTACTGCGTAAATCGCTCTTGAACAGCGCGATCTGGACTTTGTGAAACATCAACCACCAGTCCGGTCGAACCAATCAGGGGAGTCTTTGACTATATTGCCACACCCTTACATTTTTTTTATTTTTGTGGTTTGCCTACTCTCACCCATTTGTCATATTTTTTGCAGGAAGGCCGTCCTCGCAAATAATGGAGGGCGGACAACAACAACAAAAAAAATTATCACAAGAATGAGCTGGAGTTATGTTGACGGAAAGAAGTCAGCTTATACCAGATTCAACGAAGCATCGCTCTGGGTCCTATATTTTGTATTTTTATATATATTTGCAAATTCAATTGATATGTCTATTGTTGATTACATAATTCTCTATCATGCACTTTACAACATAATCATCCTGAACTACGCGTGTCTGATTCTCACCACACGGTGTGATACGTAGGCAACCCATCTAGGGTTCGACACCACCACCACAAAAAAATAATGGGGGGGGGGGGGGAGGGGGACATATTTGGTTCACTCATTCATTGCATTTATCCAATCACGTACATTCATTCATGTATTCTATCACAACCATTCATTTTTTCATTACATTTCTTTTACTTTTCATTAGTCTTATATTGAACAATCATTTATTTTGCACAGCTTTTACTTTTGCATTTCTTTCATGAATGTGTTTTTTTCAAGCATACATTTTATAATATATCTGAACGAACTACGCACACCTGATTCTCGTAAAAGATGAGATACGTAGGCAGCCCTATTCGGGTTCGGTACCATTTATTCAAAAAATACAAAAATATTTTATTCAAAAAAACATTTAAAAATAATAATAAAAAAGTTATTTAAGTATCATTGTTTGATTTGGTTGATACCAACACAGTTAGGAGTATGCATAAGAAAGAACGAGTAATAATCAATATGGGTTGACTTCGTGGTAAACCATAGATTCTTTTGGTACCTCTCACTCACATCTGTAATAACATTCTTGCATGCTTTTAAGATAAGAACGAAATCAACTTCATCGTTTCATGTGCATTGTGTGGTGAGTTTTAGAATAAGTTCAGTTACATTGCATTATGATCTAGAACTTGACCCGAATGTTTGTTAAGGCGAAATCCTGAGTAACACTCGGTGTAGGAAATGATTGTAGGCTTTCTTTGACCCGTTTGAGCCTTTTCAGCCTACCAAATAACATTATCCGTAATACACCCCTTTTGAGCCTAAAGCCTATTCTTTTGACAATCGCATATTACACCTATACCCTTTCTGAGTGCGTACACACTATCCCTCTCTTGGCCCGACCTCCTTGAGCGCTTTGGAAATGTGCAAGTGGCTGACAAAATTCTGCGTCGAAGTTTGCAAAGACAAAAATTATCAAAGTCCCAAAAGGGAAAAGAAAACACAAATGACGACTTCACAAAAGAAGAAATCAAAAGCCCCGACATTATAAAAAAATGAATGAAATGAGAGAATAACTTTGGAAAAAGCGGGCTCCAAACGAAAGATTCAAAAGGAAGCCAGTATAGAAAAACTGAGACAAAGAAAAAACAGATCAGCATTAAAGCACACAAATATCAAGCACGCACGTAGTCCAACGCTCGAGGACGGATTAGTCACTTTTTACCTAAATAATATCTATCCTTTTCCCCAAGCCTACATTACAAGCCCGTGACAAGCCCTACATGATCTTATACTGAGGGTTCTCACATTAGTGGATACTTACATGACGGCCAATGTTACACCCCGTAGTCCAGGGTATGTATGTGAGGACGTACGTAGGAGAATACGACATTAAGATTGGAAAAGAAGAAAGATTTGATTTTCCGACGGAAAATTTTCCGGATTTTGTGAAGGAAAAAAGTTTGTAAATGGGAATTGGATTCCCAGATTTGGGTATTCGGACTTCTGGGAATATAATATAATTATGGAATTTTATTTCCAGATTTGATCACGTGGGGCCCACGGGAAAAATTTACGGTTTTGTGGGGCCCACATTGTTTTCGAGATTTTGGCCATTATGGATGTTTTCGGGAGATGAAATATTTTGGACGAATTTGAGGGCGACACGTGTCACCCCCTTAGGTGGCATGTGGCCGAAATTGAGTGACAAGTGGCCAAGACAAGTGCCCAAGTCTTGCAAGATATTTGTTGGACAAGTGGACAAGAGGGACCCACACACACTTGTCTCAATCTCAACCACACACTTGCCTTCATCCTAGCTCTTGGTTGTCTTATATATCCAACCCTTGTTGATGAAATCTTCCACACTTAAAACATTTCAAGACTTGAATAATACTCTCTCCCTTGTCTTGTGGTTTCGGCCATGACCCATTTCCTTGACCTAAAAGTTGTCCAACAATTCTTAAACTTCTAAGTGTTCTTCCTTGATGTGTTAGGAATATTAGTAACCAAGAGTTAGACAAGATTTCACACCCCTAGCCTCAAAAACACCCCTTGGCCGAAAGTTGTGAAGTTTGGGACCTAAGTGTTCTTCACTTTTTGGAGTTGAATCTTGAAGAGAAGTTGATTATGAGCTTCTACGGGTTGCTTGTAGCGGATTGAAACTTAAGGATTTGGAGCTAAACTTGCTAAGGGGCGACTTTAAGTTCTTGGATATTTTTGGGCTTTTTGAGGTAATGAACTTTGTCCTCCTTGTGAAGTTGGATATTATATATGTTGGAAGTATATAAATGAGTATGTGATTTGTGGAATGAAGTTTGGAAAGATTTGGATCTTGTAAGCTTGTTGAAATGGAAATTGGCATGTTAGCCATTAAAATGGTTAAAACGTATCTATTACCTGTCAACAGTAATTACAAAGTAATTATAACTTATATAAGGATTGGAATATAAGTTGGAGGATTAAAGAATTAATTCCGGCATGCTAGCCGAAAATTTGGATTAATTTGATTGTAGTAGTTGGCCAAGAACACCAACTAATGGACTGTATTTACATTGGACTGTATTTACATTGGACTGTATTTACTTTGGACTGTATTTACATTGGACTGTATTTACATTGGACTGTATTTACTTTAGACTATGGACTTGTTCCATTTCGGTTTTTATGTTATTGTTGTTTTAAGGGGAAAATTTTTTAACACGTCCGTTTAGGCGTGTGATCCCCTTCTTTAGTTGTTGAATTGTTGCGCCTTAAATGTGGCATGTTGGCTATTGATATCGGGCCTTGAAAAAGGTGGAAAAGTACGTAGTTACAGGGAAAGTGCTGCCCGATTTTCCGTAGAATAAGAGACGCTATACTTAGAAATATTCTACGAAGAAGTCTAGAAGTTGATAAGATGTGTATGGTTGTTATAGGTTGATATTCTACGCGTGACATATTCGACTTGGCAAAGTGGATTAGCCGAGGAGGTATGTGATTCTTCCTATACTCTTGAGCATGATTGTTGTGAACTATATAGTACGGTAGACGTACGTGTGTGAAATGAATTTGGTTTGTTTAAAACATAAAGTGTTATAATGGCTTTATGAGAAGTTAGTTATAACGACTTTATGAAGATAAAAGAAAGTTTTGGTTTTGAAAGTTAAGAGACTTGATTTTGAAAGATAAGAGACTTGACTTATAAACGACTTGATTTCGGAAAAGGAGAAGTAACTTGATTTAAAAGTATAGGTTACTTGTTTTGAAAAGAGTGAGTTACTTGGGTTTTAAAAGTATACTTGATGTTGTTTTAAAAATGTAAAGCACTTGGTTTAAAAAGTATAGAGTACTTGATTTTAAAGGCCTTGTAAAGATTTTCTGAAGGTGTAGTAATTTGGTTTGAAAAGAAAACGTGTTTTGATACTACGGGTATTAGTATCGTGTGACTTTTACGTAAAAAGAGGTCTTTTTGAAAGAATGAAAAGTATGTAGTACTTTGGGGTTAAAATCCGGATTTGTTGGCATAAAATGAAAGTACTTGGAGTTGATAAAATTGATGAATCAGTTTACATGTTAATAAAAGTCTAAAAGTACGTTGAACTTGCCTATGCTTGTTGTGATAGCCTTTGTTGTGCAAGTGTTGTATTTCTACGCTACCGGCGTCTCTCGAGGGCGGTTATCCGTTGATTGCTTGGACATACTGACGCGTTGGATGGTCCACGGGTATGCTTCCACTATGAGTGTTATCTTGTTATTTCCTTTGGATATACTGACGAGATGGATGGTCCACTGCATCGTCCCACTAGGATGGTTCCACGGCCACGCTTATATCGAGGTAAGATCTTGGGCATGCGGCCATTGGTACGGGTTGAATTCCCGGGTTATGTTATTAGTCCATGGACTGCTAATCCATGAAGCTTGCCGCAGTGACGAGCGATCACGGGCTTGATTTGTACACGTGGTTACAGACGCACTTTAGATACTGGTCCTGGTCATTTCTCGTGTATCGGCAGGCTCTGGTAGATAGCTTAAGATACTTGCCTCGGTCATATCTCGTGAGACGGTAGGCTCTGGTACGTTGGCTTAAGATACTTGCCTCGGTTAGTTGCGTGACTAGTTTTTGGATCTGGTAGTTAGCTTCCGTACTTGGCCCGTGAAGTTTTATGACTAGCTTTTGGATCTGGTAGTTGGCTATTCTACTTGGCCCGATCGGTTTTACGACGCAGGCAGGATCTAGTGTTCAGGTACACATGGGGTTGTTGTTTTACATCATGTACTGCCGGCAGTGAGGAAGGAGTTCCACGGGCACGATTGATATTATGGGCGTGAGACCCATAGCTATGTGTGAGTGATGATTTTGAGGACATGCGTCCCTAACTTGACATAACTGTTTATTTATTTTAAAATGGTCTTTTAAAATGATGAAATGTGATTTCATTACAGATTTTCGCCATACTGCACAGTACCACCTCGACTTCCTGCGCCGCGTTCACGTGCAGAGGTACACCGATTGTTGATCCTCGCCATAGGATCACTGCCACAGATTGGGAAGCTCCGCTTCTCCGGAGGCTTATCTTTTGGTATGTTTTCCTGAGAGTGTAGGTTCTTGTACATTCAGGGGTATGGCGGGACCCTGTCCCGTCGTAGTTGTCATAAAAACTCGTAGAGGTCTGTAGTACTGTTGTGAGTTGGGCTTGTAAAGGATAAATGTTCGGGTTTTACATATATGCAGAAAGGTGACCGTTTTGGTTAGCCTGTTTCTTATTTCATATTGTTTCATGTCTATAAGTTTTTATTTCCGCTGATTTTCTCTGATGTTTTATCACTAGGGTGCCCGGGGTAAGGCACCAGTCGCGGGCCCGAGGTCGGGTCGTGACAGCCAAGCCTATGGTATCACAATTGCATGCATTGAACATCCTTTTGAGTGTGAGCGTACTTCTCTAAACGTCCCAAAATTCAAAATACTGGAATATATGTGAGAAATTGAACTTTTTCTTTAGTAAGAGCATTTGAAACGTGAGATTACGTGTAGTTCGAAACCTTGGATGCAAGCAAGTTTGTCGATACTTAGGTGTCTGAGGTACCACTTGAAACTATAGGAATTACCCAGAAGTCAGTCTTGGTTAGACTGGAAGTGAATAACGGAATTCCTAAGCACAATACTAATTGTTGGTATCAACTGAAGTCAGAACGTGATGCTGCCTTTTCACTTTTCAAAAAAAAATGCATATATAAAAATTATCATTTTTTGCATCATGAACTACGTCTTGACCTGATTCCCTCAGCGAGATACGTAGGCGGCCACATTGGCTTCGGTCCACATTGTTTGAAAAACCATAAAAATCATTTTTTTGCATCACGAACTACATCTTGACCTGATTCCCTCATGAGGATACGTAGGCGGCCTAAGTCGGCTTCGGTCACACCATTAGAAATCTTCTCATTGGCTCGCGTGCGACAAAATGCATTTGATTATTCTGAAAAGAGATATGAGCAATTTCCGCCAGGGTTAAGTCTGTGCATAGACTAGCATGCAGCCAGCATTCGCAGCATCCAGCAAGCCCGCGCAGAGCATTCAGCAAACATTCACGGGATCCAGTAAGTCCGCACAGAGACTGCATCAGCAATCACAGAGCATTCAACAAGCATTCACAGCATCCAGCAAGTCCGCACAGAGACTGCATCAGCACTCGCAACATTCAGCAAGCATTCACAACATTCAATACGTCTGTGCAATGACGAAATCTCATTATTTGCAGCATCACATCAATACAACCGCCATCATGTTTTACATGATAACATTTTTACTCATACAATTACATTGCTTATAAATTCATGCGTTATCTTTTGCCTTAACAGTTATGCACTAACCTTTTGCTTAAGTCTGAGCATGCAAGCGTCAAGAGCCAAAGCTACAAAGTCGACGCGAATCAACTACTCCTTTCCTAAAACTCACAAGTTTTCTTTGAGTGCAGGATCTTCATATCATCAAAGGCGGGAGCACACCAATAAGCACATGCGGGTTACAAATGCACGACGTCTATTCAATGACGTTATCTCAATTCAGGCGAGTCACAAAGCAGGTACGTCCATAAAACGACACCATTTCATTGTAAGCCTATGCAACGACTTCATCTGTGCTTTGTCTATACAACGACGAGCATATGCATCGCGTCTATGCAACGACGTCGTATCTCATGTAAGCCTATGCAACGGCTTCATCTATGTTTCGTTCATGCAACGACGAACATCTGCATCGCGTCTATGCAACGACGTCATCTCATGTAAGCCTATGCAACGGCTTCATCTATGTTTCGTCTATGCAACGACGAGCATCTGCATCGCGTCTATGCAACGACGACATATCATGTAAGCCTATGCAACGGCTTCATCTATATTTCATCTATGCAACGACAAACATCTGCATCACGTCTATGCAACGACGCCTTTTCATGTAAGCCTATGCAACGACTTCATCTGTGTTTCGTCTATGCAACGACGAGCATCTGCATCACGTCTATGCAACGACGTCATTTCATATAAGCCCCTGCAACGGCTTCATCTGTGTTTCGTTCATGCAACGACGAGCATCTGCATCACGTCTATGCAACGACGTCATATCATGTAAGCCCATGCAACGGCTTCATCTGTGTTTCGTCCATGCAACGATGAGCATCTGCATCACGTCTATGCAACGACGTCATTTTATGTAAGCCCATGCAACGGCTTCATCTGTGTTTCGTCTATGCAACGATGAGCATCTGCATCGCGTCTATGCAACAACGTTATTTCATGTAAGCCCATGCAACAACTTCATCTATGTTTCGTCTATGCAACGACGATCATCTGCATCGCGTCCATGCAATGACGCCATCAACCTCTACAAATACCATGTCTTTTCCAGCACCACATCACCTGCAACTCAGTGTCAATCATACTTCGACACTGGGACAAATTTTGAATTTGCGTCGGCATTGTCTTTAATTTTGCAGCATCACAGCAGCCCAGTGTCATCATTCGACACTAGGACAATTTTGAATCGGCGTCTGCCTGCTTTAATTTTTTAGCATCGCAGCAACCCAGTGTCATCATAATTCGACACTGGGACAAAATTTTGAATTTGCATCAGCTTTTGCCCATTCTTTTTCTTGATCTTTGTTTTAATTCTGACGATGGGAACAAAATTGGCTACAAGTCAACGTCTTTGTTCGAAAACTCTTTCATCGTCTTCGGTCAAAGAGGGACAAGTTGTTGACACTCAATTTTGACCCATCTTTTAGTCATTTCTTGCAATTTTAAGCATTTTAAGACACCACATTTTAATCATCATTTTTTGCATTTTTTACATAATATGAAATGTTTATTTCTTCGCAAAAAGGCATTGCATATTTTTATTTTAAATTAAGCATGATGTCTTTGTTAATATTATGTTTGTATTATTATTACACCGTCATTTTATTTTAATAATGTTTGCATCTCTTTAAATAATTAATTGGCAACGCGTTTTTTCTTTTAATTAGGCATTAAACATTTCTTAAATATTGCATTTTATTATTATAGCGTCGGCATTTATTTTTTTGATAATCTTGTACCTTTAAATAATTTTTCTTTTAAATAATTAATCTGTTTTGCATTTTTTGTCAAACCAGTCCAGTCCGAGGCACAATCTGGATCAGTCCAATCCGCCAAAAACCGAAGCCCAAACAGAGGCCAAAAAATGAGGCCCAATACACCTTTCATCTTTTTTCTCCAATACCCAAAACCCTAAACCTAAATACCACTATAAATAAAAACTCTCCATTCTCACCCTAAAAATTACCCAGCCGCCCAGACCAGCCAGTCGTCTACCCCTCTATCTATCTTTATCTAACCCAGCCCAATTCTTTTTCTAAAAACCCCACCCCATCGTCCAAAGACACCCCAGAAAAAAAAATCCTTCTCTCTCCCTCAACCTAAACCGCCAACACACCCTACCAATCAGCTGCACACTCCTGATTGCCCTCCCCTCTCCTTTTCTCGTCCGCCGCCACCCTTCGCCGGAGCTTCGAGCTCCGGCGAACACAACAAAACAGCAGCCGCCCATTTCTCTTTTTATACACAACACACACGCACACACACCAGACGCACCTCAGCCCGTTGTTGCAGCCCTTCGCCGGAGTTCTATCTCCAGCGAACCACCACCACTCGCCTAACACCGGCGAAACCACCACCACTGCCATCGCCGACCCGTCTCCCTCACTGCTCACACGAACACACTCACATCCCCATTCCCGTTGCGAACCTCACCACTGCTCACCCGACGAACCCCATGCACCCATACTCCGTCGATCCATCACCGCCATCATCGACTCCATCACACTGGTTTTGATGAGATGAACTGGTTTCGATTTTTATTTTATCTTAATTTCTGATACGTGTTTGTTTTATACTAGTTCAGTCGATTGTTGCAAGCATTGGTGTCGCTCCGGCGTTAGCCGTAGAAGTGACGCCGCCGCCTTTCTATTGGTGTGCGAATCTGGCAGGAGTTGAACCCCGGCGATGATATTATTTGTTCTTCAGGTGTGTTGGTTGATTTTGGGTCGATGGACTGATTTTATGATATTGAATCTTGCCGGAGTTTTTATAACTCCGGCGACCTTGTTTTTTACTTCATTTTTTGGTACATGCCGTCCGTTATGATAATGGACTGATTTTTCTGATTCGGGTTGTCTGATCCAGTGAAATTTTTGGCTATCGCATCGTTTCATTATCATGGTTGTTTCACCACATGACAGATCGATTTTAACTATGTCGGGCGGATTTTGGTCGTGTTGTACTGATTTTGGTATCTTTTGGACCATTTTCGTGCTATGTTGCTGCTGTTATTTCTCTGTTCGCAGACCTTATTGTGTTCACTGGTTTTACTGTGTTGCTATTTACTGTTCATTGGGTTCGGACTGATTTTTGACAATTATGCCCCTTTATTTTATTACTGATTCTGAACAGATACTACACTTGATGGCCAATGAAAAAGTTATCCGTCGATTTTTGAGGCCTCCACAATTGCAAAGACGAAAAATAAAATAAATGAAGCTTTCTGGGCAATGATGATTTCTTCCACTTACACCGGATAACCAACATGCGCTGGCAGGGCGAATTCTCATAGCCGCACTTGTTTAGGCTGTTCCGCTTTATTTTTTATATATCCGAGCCCTCTGTGTTTAAAACTATTACTGTTTTGGCGCGGATGCGAAGGTTTTATTTATTTTATTTTTTATAGCAATATTGGCCGTCGAAGGAATCTCCGTCTGATTTCCAAGGCCTTCCCTGTACAAAGACGGATTTATTTTTGGATTTACTTATTAATTCTTGTTATTGCTTTTAAAATTGTTTATTCCATTACTAACACTTTTACTAAGTGTTTATGCAGGTACCCGGAGATCATCTTGTGCAGAAGGCCTAAAAAGGGCTAAAAGATGTCCCGGAGTTTTATCTTATGTCGCATTTAATTTTAGTTTTATTATTCTGTATTGCATTTTATTTAATTGTAAATTATGTAAAAATGCTTAGAATAGGTAGAATAAAAGCCAATATATAATTAACCTAGGTTTGAACGAATAACCACAAGTTAGCGGATCTTAAAGGATGTCTAACCCCTTTCCTTTAGGATAATAAAGAACTCTAATCCAGAATCTCACTAATTTTGCAGATCATTAAATGGAGATTAATTGCAATATTTTTATTGCAATAAATCAAGTGTCCTAATTCACTTAATTAATTAGGTGGCGACTCCTTAAAATCAGCATTATTGCTCCATCCAGGGAACCGCGCCAAAGAGCAATGTTGCGGATACCGTTCAGACCCCCGAGGTAAAAAACGGGCGCAACAATGACATATTAATAATGAGAGACAATAAGACTCTCATACAACCAGTTAATGATTGGTTGTCCAAGACCTTCATGATGAAGGATTTATGTGAAGTCTGCTACATTATGGGAATTAGGATCTATAGAGATAGACCTAATAGATTGTTGATGTTGTCACAGTCAATCTACATAGACAAAGTGCTTAGACGTTTTTCAATGGAGAATTCCAAGAAAGACGGTCTTCCAATGGGTCAAGACATCAAGTTATCTAAGAAGGGTTGCCCTTATAGTGTTGTAGAACTTGAGCGCATGAAGAGGATCCCATATGCTTCGGCTATAGGATCGATCATGTATGTCATGACTTGTACTAGGCCAGATGTGACCTTTGCACTTAGCATGACTTGCAAGTTCCAGCAGAATTCTGGTGAGGAACACTGGAAGACAGTCAAGAGTATTCTTAAGTATCTCAGACGTACTAAAGATTACTTCTTAGTCTATGGTGGAGGAGATAAGTTGGTTGCCACTGGGTATACCGATGCTAGTTTCCAGACAGATGTTGATGATTTCAAATCTCAGTCTGGTTACACGTTCATTTTCAATGGTGGAGCAGTGAGCTGGAAAAGTTCCAAACAAGCTACTACTGCTGACTCGACTACTGAAGCGGAGTACATTGTTGGATCGGAAGCTGTCACGATTTCTGAGTTCCTGAAGGAACTAGGGGTTGTTCCGAGTGCTAGTTGTCCAATAATCATTTATTGTGACAACACTGGTGCTATTGCACAAGGAAAGAAACCAAGATCAACTAACAGAAACAAGCATGTACCGAGAAAGTACCACATTCTCCGAGAGATGGCGGAAGCTGAAGATATTAAGATAGATAATGTTCCCACAGAGAATAATCTAGCAGACCCGTTTACTAAACCATTAAGCTTGATAAAGCATAATGGTCATTTTGAGAACATGGGTATTAGATATATTGGTGATTGACTCTAGGCCAAGTGGGAGATTGAAAATATATGTATGTCCTAGAGACAATCCGTATTAGGACAAAATATACTTTATACACATTCGTATTTATATTAATAATGATTAATATTATGACATTTGCATTTATTGAATTATTAGTTGATTGTTTATAATATGCTCTAAATGCATCCCTAGAGTTTACATGTTTATTAATGATGTGCGAAATAATGTTATAACGTAACTCTTAAGTTACCTCGACTAATGATCATCGAGATTGGGATATCGATGATATGCGATACGTCGACATGTGGTCTGCATCATATCCTTAGGGGATGTAGTATGTCTCACTTGCTACGAGTTATGACAACTCGTGATGGACACATGGATACTTATTGAAGTATTGGTATGCCCTGCTGATGTACTATTTTGTTATATGTCTATAATGTCATCGGCATATGGGAGATAGAAGTCCTTATACTTGAGGTCAATATCACTTTGTTTGCGGAGTAATGTACTTTGATCCTGTCCTAAGCTCAAATGCCTTAAAGGTTGAGACGCGGCTTGTTTTGGGTGCATTACGAAGTAGATTAAAGGTGGTATGTGAGTCAAGATTAGGATTCATTCTTTGAATGTATATTCAAGTGAACACTCATATACTCATTTGGTATTAGGTTGACTAAGTCATTGACCAATGCAATGGACATGTCTTTGATATGGTCATGTTGTCAACTAATATAGATGAATTATAATGATCAAGCCATTTGGATAGACACTTGACAAATCCTAAGCTTGATTGAGTGTGTCATGAATGAAAGGATTTTATCTTCTCACATAGAGGTTCAGTTCACATGTTTCGTGTAGCTAAACTTTACATATTGAGTTCGTCTTCCAGCGCAGTCTAGGAGTTCCGTGTAGACCATAATGTTATTAGTGTCAATATGTAAAGGCCTGAAGGGTAACACTAAGTCAAATGTTTCGTCGATTGAAGGATGAATTAGAGATTAAACATGTATGTTCGGTTAATGATCGAGGCATTAAAAGAAAATATGAAACGAGGCAGAAATTAGGGCCAGCGCCGTGACACCACATACTCAGGGCCACGACGCTAAAAGTCATGCGGTCTGTTTTGGTTTCTGAGCCTGACCCACTGGGAAAACCCTAGCTGATATATTCAGCTATATATACAGGGTTTAGCCTCATATTTTCTACACGATCTTTTATAAGATTAAACTCTACTGAATCTCTGTTGGAATTCCTATCTTTCCAAAAGAGAGATTACATCAAAGTTTTAAGAACTTGCAAATCGAGGGACATTTGCGTGCACACCCTCGAACTACACAAAGCTTCAACAATCCAAATTGCTAACCAATGTAAGTCACATTCCTGCTTTGTGTTATTTACATTGTATAATCATCCTACAGTTTGACCGTCGTCGGGTTTGAAACACAAATTTTCAAATTTCGCTGCGTATACGAACCCGACAAAACGTTACAAAAAAATTTGATAAATTAAAAGCCAATTAAGATTAATTAGTCATTTAATTATTTTTTTTGTTTTCTTCCGTCTCAATTGACATCATCATTGGCCCATTTAATATGTATAATGGCATAAATGGTCAAAGTAGAAATGAAGGGCATTTTTTATCAATTTCATATAGTTTAGGAGCATTTTTTGTCACTATGTGCAGGGGCTTAATGAAGAAATTACATAAAACTGCATCTTTAATTTCTCACACTAGCATTAAAGGTAATATTTCGAGCTTGAATTTTAAAAATTAAATCACTTTTAGTAAGAACTTTTTTGGGAAAATAACACTCCGTCAATTTGGAGAAAATATTTATCCAAATTTCCCATGTTTCTAATACTACCCGAAATGGCCCCTTTATACATTATTATACACTTTTATGCAAGGTTGATACATTATCTATAATAAATGTATAATGTTGTATATCCTGTCTATAAACCATGTTGCAAAAAAATAAAAAAAAATTAGCTATTCAAATGTAAATTAAAAATCTAGCTACTAATATTTTATGGCGAATTATATATTATTGAAATTACACATGCATTATTAATACATCATCACTTAAGTTGTCAGCAGTGGCAGATCTTGCCCAAAATATTAAGGGGGCGGTACCAGTGGCGGATCCAGGCAATAAAATTTGGTGGTGCAAACACAACGCAAAAAAATAATAATTGCGAGGCAATGTACGAAGCAAAAAAAAATGAAATTATGAATGTTATCAAGAGACCAATGTAGCAAACAAGCAGACTAGTTGTATTAACACAATTATATAAAACGACACCGTTTTGTATAAAAAAAATTAAAAATTCTGGTGGTACAACTGCACCAACATCAATACAAAAAAAATATAATATATAAAAGGAAAGACGTACCTAGAATTAAAGTGTTGCCCTTCGTTCTTTTAAAGACTTGAAATCATTAATAATTGGATCATGGAGGCTGCAATCCAATTCGAATATAAGAATGTGTATACAGTATATTTGTCCTAATACAGATTGTCTCTAGGACATAAATATATTTTCACTTATGGCCTCACAAACGAAAAATAATAAAAGTCGACTGAAGTTTTAGGATACCCCTAGATAGTAACTTTCCTGAATCCTTCTCGTATTGGATGAAAAGAAGCTATTTTCTCTCAATTTCTACCAAACAAGTTGAATATACTTTTAGCTAAGGAAAGAAGCAAATCAGTGATTAGTCCTTCCCCTAACTCTTCTCTTTCCCTTGATCGAGACATATTATAATTCCTCTATAATTTTGGTGATATTAGATAGAGAGAGCCAGAGAGGAGAGAGTTTGTTTATAAAAGAGTTATATATTTTTTTAGTTGGGGGGACCGTGACTAGATATTAGAAGATTTATTTATAAAAGAGTTATATTAAAAAAGAAATTAGTTGGGGGGCCATGACCACCCCAGGGCCTTCTAAGCTCCGCCACTGGTTGTCACTATGTGTAGGGGTCTTACACAGAAAATTGCTATCTTTAATTTCTCACATTATCATTAAAGGTTATAATTAGATGATAAATATTCTTCATTCTTAATTAAATATTTTAAGTTTGAATTTTAAAAATTAAATCACTTTTAGTAAAAAAAAAACTGGAAAATAACTCCTATGTCTATTTGGAATGACCATGTTTCTAATGTTATCTGGAATGACTCTTTTAGACAGTATTATACAATTATACAATGTTGATGTACATTATCTACAACACGTATATAATATTGTAAATCGTGTGTATAAATCTTGTTGTAAAACAAGTTGGATATGTGAATTTAAATTAAAAATATGACTGTGTAAATATAATATTTTATATAAATATCTATATTATTGAAATTATTCCTAATTTATTTGCCTTAAAATAGTTTTATGATACACAAAATATATCAAACCCGTAAAAAATAGGAAAGAAAAGCCATAATTAAACTTTAAAGTTTAAAACTACACACCGGCCTTCCAACTCCAATAATTACCCAAATTTAAAAAACAAATACGAATAGAAGGATCTAGAAACCCTAAATAGACTTCCTATATAAAGTCGCTATAAAATTTCTCATAGACCATCTCTTGATTTGCAGTCCCTTTGTGGCCTTTGATTTTTCTTCGTAGTAGCGAACAAACAGCTCTTCTAGATCTAACAGCAATGGGGGACACAGAAACGTTTGCTTTTCAAGCTGAGATCAATCAACTTCTCAGTCTTATTATAAATACTTTTTACAGCAACAAGGAGATCTTTCTTCGTGAACTTATTAGTAACTCTTCCGATGTAAGTTTCTCTACGATTTTCTGTTTTTTTTACCTGTTTTGTCATAGTGGATCTGTTAATGTGTTGTTTAGGATAATGTAGTGCTATCGCTCTTTGTGATTTAGAAATTGACTATTAATAGAGCATTCTAAGATCATTTTTATATGTTGTAGCTTAACGTGATCGTTTAGGATACTGTAATGCCATCACTGTGTGACTTTGAAATTAGGGCTGGCCAACGGGGCGGGGCGGGACCCGGCGGGACGGGGTAGGACGGGACAGATACCCGGTTGTACTAGGCTGGACGGGACTGGTGTGTTCTGCTGATGTCTCATCTCGGTCCTGATCTCGTCGGAATAGGGGACCGGTAATATTGGGGCGTGGTCTGTGTGCGATCAGGTTTTCTGTGTTTTTGCACTTAAATTAAAAAATAACATATATATAAACTAATTCAATAATTGAACAAAATAGAGATGACACAAGAATGTTTTTGTGCATCTTATATTATTTAATAGAAATATGATTTTTTGTAATACAATTTCAAAATTGCAACTTCGTGGTGTTGAAACTTTAAAGTTGCAAATAAATAACATAATAAAATTATAATTAAAAAAATGCAGTTTGAGAAACACATTTTCTAGTTTTTTATAATTTCTCGTTATTCGTCAGCTGGAATTGGTATTTGTTGATCTAATTGCTCTATGTCATTTCCATCTCTGTTGGATAAGATTTCGTTGTAGTTGTAGTTTTTTTCTTCGTTGATCTTCGGTCGACCGCATTTTTTTTCGGTTGACCGCATCTTCTCCGCTCCGCTCGTATTTGTCTCTTGCTAATGAGTGTCTATGCTCTCCTATTTAAAATATGTCGGTCGAAAAAGCGCTTTTATACACTGTTGATGATGCTCGAATGTTCAACACATCTTGAGCCATGTTGGAAATATATTCTCATTCTTTCTCCATTATTTTAGCAATTCTTCACGTTCTTCTTCATTGAGAACTGCTTGGTAGGGTACAACACCTTGCAAAACATAATCATCAAACTCGCTAGCTTGATTAGTAGTGTTACCACTAAATATTCTATTTTCAATACTTTTAATACTAGTCACAGAAACATGTTTTTTTGAGATTGTGTTGAAGAAGGTGGTATGGAAACCGGTTGGTTGCTAGCACCTTCTTGTTGGTCCTATATACTTTTTTACATTTTTCTCGTATGCTAGGCAATTGTTCTTTAGTTTGTTCAATAGATGGTTGATCATTTGAACTTTTGGAGTTATATGTGTTAATGATGCTATACAATCATAAATAATTTCAATAAGTGTTGTACACATCTATTTTAATAGTCGGATTTAATATATCACTAATAATATAAATTGGGGGAATAGGAATAAAATGTTTTTTCATTTTGAGAAATAATTTTTTAATAGGTGCCTTGTAAACTAATTTTTTCATATATTCACTAAGTAATAAAATATTAGAGCTATATAAAATAACATTGATGAAATAGCAGGATCATAAATATCGAAAAAAATTTAGTAGCTTGAATTTTTTTTAAAATACAATACAACAACATACCCAGTGAAAATCCTACAATGTGGGGTTTTTTAAAAATACAATAAGTTTTGAAAATGAATCCCAATAGAAAAAATAAAGTTATAGGTCTTTTATAATCACAAGTAACAAGTAGTTGCTCGTATAAATAATTCTATTTAATGGCTACTTCTTCGGAAATTTTTCTATAAGATATTTCGCAATCGTGACAAGTTTTTTTTCTATTCTTTTATTCGTTGTATTATATTATTTTAAAAAATATAATTTATAACAAATTGTATTTTATTAAAAATGTTTTCAAAAAGTGATACTATCCTTTCCAACTAAGTTGTAAATATGACATGTACATATATGTAAATAATTTGAAAAAGATGGAGTTAAAATTGATTTTAAAAGTCTAATATCATAATTATTAGAAGAAGCATTATCTAATGTAATAGTCATAATTTTATCAGTTATGTCATAATAATCGCAAATTGAATAAATATTTCTGAAATAAAATTACCAGTGTGCCTACTATTTATGTATATGCTAAAATACATTGATCATTTATAATCTATCCAATGACATGTTACCATTAAATAATCATGACTGTTAGTACTGTTGCCTATATAAGATAGATACTTCTTTAGGAAAATGATATAATTAATAACGTAAACACTGTTGATATTCGTGTGCAAATTTACAAATGTCTCTCCTTACAGTTGATATAGGATAACCGTTAAAAGCAGGATTATACATTTCTATAATGTAATGAATAAAATCAGGAGAATGAAATACAAAAGGTAAAAATGTATATTCTTTTAAAACCCTTCACATCAACTAATTTTGATAATATTTTTCTATCTCTATGTTTATTGTATTTATGGTCTACAATTCCCCGACAGAGAGTTAATTTAAACCTATATTTGGTCTGAGATAGTATGTGATTACAATTCCCCGACATAGAGTTAATTTGACCCTATATTTGGTCTGAGACCGACTGAGAGGGCATTGCCACAACCATTTTTTCTACCTGGTCCCACCTAGCCGTTTGAAAACTTTACATGCTTAATTAAACCTCCCGTTACTTCCTTACTTTTTTCCATTTTAAATTTATAAATATTGTACAAATTTGACATTTAATTATTTGATTTTCTTGGTCCCTATAAAAAAAGCCCATGCATCTAATTTTAATTTTCGTTGTGTTGGGCCTCGTCTCATACCAGGGGATAAGAGATGTTCCGATTTGAGGTGTGTCATCTAGATTAGTGGGTTCTAAATTAAATTCTTGTTGAGTTTTAGAAAATATCTTCCTCGTATAAATCTAATGGTACTTCATGAAATGCCTTAAACATACCTCTTAATCCTTTCATTTTAATTATGCTAATAAATAATTAAAGATAATGAAATTAAATGTGTTAATTAAAATAAATAAACAATAATAATTTAATGAAGAAACGAAGGTACCAAATGCTGTCGTAATGTCGACGTGTAATCGAGAGGTTGAGAATTGAAATTTTGCTCGATGGATAATCCTCAAGCTTACAACTTTAATTCCAAATGAGTAAATAAAATTGAATATTTAGTAGACAGTGTAGTCTGATAGATAGAGAGATTAGAGAGATTGTAGGAAGATTTGCGAGAAAGATGAAGTGAAAATAAGATATTTATAGTTGGGAAAATTGGGTTAAAGTGTAAATATAATAATTAGGGGTTAAAAATAAATATTAAAGGGATGTTAAGGGGTTGAGGGAGGGGGAACAGTCATACATGATTTCATATAGCAGGACCCTGAACCAGTGGGGGATTGAATCTTAGTTGTTATACTTGTTTATTTATTTATTTATTGAGACAGCTTTTTAATAAATGAACTAAATTTTGTTTCCCTCATTAACTTTAAATCAGTATGTTACGAGTTCAAGTCTTCTGTTTTTTGTATACCATTATATTATACGATATGAATGCTTGTTTTGACGTGGTGTTCAACTGTATGATATATCTGGTATTTCTTTTAATTTTGGATTGTACTTTTAGGCTCTAGACAAGATCCGTTTTGAGGGCTTGACCGACAAGAGCAAGCTAGAAGCTCAACCAGAGCTCTTCATCCATATTATCCCAGACAAGACCAACAATACCCTCACTATTGTTGATAGTGGTATTGGTATGACAAAGGCTGGTAAGTTGGAACATCTCAGAAGCTAAATGCTCAACCAGAACTCTTCATCCATATTATCTGTTTTTTATGTTTGTTGTATTTCGATGTGGTGATCTGTTTTTTTCCAGATCTGGTGAACAACCTGGGTACAATTGCGAGGTCTGGAACTAAGGAATTCATGGAAGCGATTGCTGCTGGTGCTGATGTTAGCATGATTGGGCAGTTTGGTGTTGGTTTCTACTCTGCGTACTTGGTAGCTGAGAAGGTTGTTGTTACTACAAAGCACAATGATGATGAACAATATGTATGGGAGTCTCAAGCTGGGGGTTCTTTCACTGTTACCAGGGATGCATCCGGTGAGAGCCTTGGTAGGGGTACAAAAATGGTCCTCTATCTCAAGGAGGATCAGCTTGAATACCTTGAAGAACGCAGGCTCAAGGACCTGATTAAGAAGCACTCTGAGTTCATTAGCTACCCCATCTCTCTGTGGGTTGAGAAGACCATAGAGAAGGAAATTTCTGATGATGAGGAAGAAGAGGAGAAGAAAGATGAGGAGGGAAAGGTAGAGGAGGTTGATGAGGAAAAGGAGAAGGAAGAGAAGAAAAAGAAGAAGGTTAAAGAAGTTTCTAATGAGTGGTCACTGGTGAACAAGCAGAAGCCTATTTGGATGAGGAAGCCTGAAGAGATCACAAAGGAAGAGTATGCTGCTTTCTATAAGAGCCTGACTAATGACTGGGAGGAGCATCTGGCTGTGAAGCACTTTTCTGTTGAGGGCCAGTTGGAGTTCAAGGCCGTTCTTTTTGTTCCAAAAAGGGCTCCTTTTGACCTCTTTGACACAAAAAAGAAGCCCAACAATATCAAGCTGTATGTTCGTCGTGTGTTTATTATGGACAACTGTGAGGAGTTGATTCCTGAATATTTGAGCTTTGTGAAGGGCATTGTAGATTCTGAGGACCTTCCTCTTAACATCTCCAGAGAGACGTTGCAGCAGAACAAGATCCTAAAGGTTATTCGCAAGAATTTGGTGAAGAAGTGTGTTGAGCTGTTCTTTGAAATTGCTGAGAACAAGGAGGACTATAACAAGTTCTATGAGGCCTTCTCTAAAAACCTCAAGCTTGGTATCCATGAGGATTCTCAGAACAGGGCCAAGTTTGCTGAACTACTGCGGTACCACTCCACCAAGAGTGGTGATGAGATGACCAGCTTGAAGGACTATGTAACCAGAATGAAGGAGGGACAGAATGATATTTACTACATTACCGGTGAGAGCAAGAAGGCCGTTGAGAACTCACCCTTCCTTGAGAAACTGAAGAAGAAGGGCTATGAGGTGCTTTACATGGTAGATGCCATTGATGAGTACTCAATCGGTCAGCTCAAGGAATTTGAGGGCAAAAAGCTTGTTTCTGCTACCAAGGAAGGTCTCAAGCTTGATGAGAGTGAAGATGAGAAGAAAAAGCAGGAAGAATTAAAAGCAAAGTTCGAGGGACTGTGCAAGGTCATTAAAGATGTGCTAGGAGACAAAGTTGAGAAGGTTATTGTTTCTGACCGTGTTGTGGACTCTCCCTGCTGTTTGGTCACTGGAGAGTATGGCTGGACTGCTAACATGGAGAGAATCATGAAGGCACAAGCACTTAGGGACTCTAGCATGGCTGGATACATGTCTAGCAAGAAGACCATGGAGATCAACCCAGAGAATTCCATCATGGATGAGCTGAGGAAGAGGGCCGATGCAGACAAGAATGATAAGTCTGTGAAGGACTTGGTTCTCCTGCTGTTTGAGACTGCCCTTCTCACTTCTGGTTTCAGCCTCGAGGAGCCAAACACCTTTGGCAACAGAATTCACAGGATGCTGAAACTTGGTTTGAGCATTGATGACGAAAGCGGAGATGCGGATGTTGACATGCCAGCATTGGAGGATCCTGAAGCAGATGCCGAGGGCAGCAAGATGGAGGAGGTTGATTAAGTCCATAATTAATGGTTGATATTCTATGGTCCTCTTGGTATTTCTCTAGTTTTTGCTTTATCCCATCAGTGAACGATATTGTGATAGGTACTTAATGCCATTCTTTCAGAATGGTTTTGTTTTGACGTTTGTGGTTAATATAGTTCTTTTCTTGAACGACTTTTGCTTTCTGTGAAATACCTTTACTTGCATCAATAACTGGAATTGGTTGCTCCGACCTTTTCCTTTGGGGTGGTTACTGCCCTGCCAATCCCGAACCAAATAATTAGTTCTACGAACGGAAGCCGTTTCCTGTGCTTTGTAAGATATGTTACACATTTGACTCTAGAAATTGACGGCAGCTGTTGCGTTCTAGTTGATAACAGTCTTAATATTTAGATGTGTGCAGTAGTATTTTAAAAGGCATTTTCAGGACTCGAGATACTGTCAAAACGCTTCGGGGTTCACGGGGCTTAGATTTTGCGAGGCTTACGCCCTAAGCGCTACGTCCTAAACATGCTTAAACTCAACGCTCGGGGCTTGCCTAATAGGTTTTTGCACAAATTATATGTTAAATTTCTTAATAAAAATCATTGACCCTCATTATTATTTAACAGATGAACGATACTTAATAGTTTTTCATCTATATAAATAAGAAAATTGGGTGGAACTCAAATAACAAGTTGTAGTATTGCATATTTACAATTTGAGAATATCGTGAGGGTGAATATCACTTAATATTTCTTTTAAAAATACATAGTGGATTACATTTTCACATGTCATTGGTCTTTTGTCATATGTATCAAATCTATTATATTTTATTATTTTGCTATTTGAAAGTAATTTTAATTTTATTCATGAAGAAATTACGTTTTAAGCATGGGTGGCTAGAGGGTGAGGCTAGTAAGCTTTCGCCTCCAAACTTCTGATGCCCCAAAAATTTTACCGATGAATTTTATGATTTAAGTTTCTCTTAGATAATATTGAAGATTGTAAATAGAAGTACCAAATATATATAACAAAAGAAAGAAAAAACACTATTTATGTTTTCAAAGCAATATTTTAGAACTTTGAACTAAACTACTCAAATTTTCATATTATTAAATAATTATTTTACAATAACATCCTAAGTACCGTCTTTAAAACACATGGCTAATATATGATTACCTTGAATTGATCCTCACTAATATAAATACTAATGTTACTATATGAAGTAAAAGACTACAAGTATGAAAAAAATATAGGCCACTAACATATTATTAAATAATTATATTAGTTTTAGTATTAACATAGAAGATGATGCAGTTTTTGGCAACAGTGAAAAATTCCGAAGATTGTCAAAAGAAGATAAAATTCCAGAAACAATAGTTCAGACAAAATTCCGACAAAAGAAAATGTCACAAAAAGATACTTTAAAAAAGAAAACAGTGAAAGTAAAAGATTCCATTAATAATTCAAGAAAATGTCAAATGTGAATGATGTCATGGATGACGTAATTCTCCACTCGAATGCTATAATGAATAGTGTAATTCTCTTTTTGTATTTACTAAAATATCATGTAAAACTCGTATAAAAGGAGATCCTCTCCCTTCATTTACATAAGCTTTTTTAGATGAAAAGTTTCAATTTTAGAAAGAGAGACTATCTCTAACCCAAATCTTCTCATCTAAAATTTCCCTTAGAAATTCTAGATGAAAATCCCTCATCCGAAATTCCCAAAAGCCATTGTAAATTTTCATCAACTCTAAATCTTTGTAAGTCTTAAATACTTTTATATATAAATGATTATAGATGATAATATCATCTAATATTTTTTAAATTCATGTTTAAATTCTTGGTTGGTTCTACCGCCTTAAATTCTTGCATTATGATGTTGGCCGGTTCTACCGTGTACTTTATTTAAATTTCTACATATTCTTTGAATTATGGATTCCTTAATAGAAACTTTAATTTATAAGTTAATCTTACTTTATTTTCTGCATATCTCCTTTATCTTTTAATTTTTCAATTCCTTATATTTTAATTCCTTTCTTGTCTATTATCCTCTTTAGATCTCGTGTCGTATATATATAAAATTTATTTAAGGTTTTCTTTTATTTATTTACTGTAATTATATTATTTTATGAAATACAAAAAAATAAATACACATGGAGTTTACACTCCATACCTCGAGGCTTATGCCTCACCGAGGCAAATGTAAAAAGCCACCCCTTACGCCCCACATTTTAAAACACTGACCTGCAGTGACGTTTCTTGATAATGCATGATTCATGTTCCATTTGCTACCTCGAGGCTTATGCCTCACCGAGGTAAATGTAAAAAGTCACTCCTTACGCCCCACCTTTTAAAACACTGATCTGCAGTGACGTTTCTTGATAATGCATGATTCATGTTCCATTTGCTCTTTGGTGTAGCTGACATTAACCTTACACAAAATTTCTCTTTTTAATCGTAACATTGTTACAATTCCAGTTGAATTAACATTGACAAGTTCTCACATTTTAGACTACCCCATCAATAGATAAATTAACAAGATAACACTTCAAAAGGCACAAATTGAAAACAATTACACCCTACCCAAAAAAAGAGAGCTTACAATTCAGCACCCAAATTAGCTAGTAACCAACTCTCCCCTAAACCCAAATTCCAAAGCCCCTCAAATCTCAAATGATCATAAGGAAAAGAAAGAATAAAATCTTCATGTGAATTACAAAAAAGAAAAAAAATCAATTCCTCATGTGCCTGTCCTTGTGCCACACCCCTTTTGCACAATCTTCACCCCCTTTTCGAAAAGGGTCTTCAAATCTTTTGTTCTCTCCTTAACTTGATTCTCAAAGGCGCCCATCTTGGAGAAAGATAGAAAAAGTAGAGAATTTCAAGAATGTATTTATTGGTTTCAAGCAGAAGTTTTGGGATTTAAAGGAGTCGGGTGTTATTGTCAATCCAGTATCATCAATGAACAAACACAATAATATAATAATAACTCTATTGAAATTGAAATCAACAATAAGAAATACTTTAAAATTGAACAACAAACACTAACTTGATGTCGATAGAGGCCCGCTTCAGCAGTATCCTAAGAAAAAAATTTGCCCCCACTTGTGCAGTAGTTTTACGGACGTCCATCTAGAGGATACAACTATTTGGTTCGAGTTCTTGCACAAGAACTAGACCCTGGCGAATTTACTTTATGCTGTTTTTCAGAAATATCTTTTTGGAATAAGAAGATGGAGAAGCAACAATCTTAGATCATTAATTAAAATGATTGATTGTATTGTGTTGTGTGTCCTTTTCCACCAAGTGATCAAGCTCCTTTTTAAAGCAGTATTTTCGACCATTTACAACCTTTCATACCAAAGGTTGTGACTGGTCCGAACAAATACAACTTTTCAGCCTTTCCAGAAAATTACCGTTGGACAGCGCCGCGACTCTGCCTCTTAGCGCCGTGGCGCTAAAACTTCTGCAGAGCTCTCTGAAGTTTTGGCGCCGTGGCGCTGAGCACCGGAATTTTCCCTGTTCCGGCGCCGCGGCGCTTCGCCAAAAATTCCGACACTTTGATCACTTAATTATTCTTTTTTCCTCGTATAAGTTCCAACAATACCCCACATTTCTATTCAAACTTCTAACAATACCCCACATTTGGATAGAAAATAAGATAGTAAGGAACTTATCGTTGTTTCTGAAAAACTCGTTATGACATGCATCAGAAAAGATGTCTTTTGGACTTGAACCGTTCGTAGTGAATACCTATCAGATATACTTGTGAAATAGTGGACGAAATGTCTTGAACTATTCACGTTTTGTAGTAAATCAAGACAACAAGTATCACACATATCATATCAACATATTTCAATTCTTACAGTTGTGTTCATTTCGGTCGTGAACTAGTCCTTCTTCGTGAGATTTTCTAGAGAACGTAGCCATATCGGTTCTCATAGATGCGACCCCACATCAATCTCATATAGGTAACACTAAACAAGAATAGTCCGTAACTATCCCACCATAATGGCTTTTAGTATTATTAAGAATAATATTCATCCCTTAATCATCAACGGATTAACACACTTAGTTCACCATAAGAATGAGCATATGTGTGTTTTCTATGCTCCTTGAGTCTTCCCCAACTAGTTGTCCTATTGAACCTAGACCATGTGATCTCCAATTATGCTAGATTAGGTTTGTATTAGCTATAAGCTCACTCCCCTCGATGTAAATATGACTTGCTATCTGTTAAAGACCTTTTGTCAATGGATCCGCTATATTGTCATTTGATTTCACATAATCAATGGAAATAATTCCATTCTTCAGCAAACTTCGTATTGTATTATGACGTCGCCTTATATGTCTCAATTTGCCATTATATATTTGATTCTTTGCCCTCGTCAGGGAAGCCATACTATCACAATGTATGCAAATGGTTGTCACAGACTTTGTCCACAACAGAATACCTTTTAGGAAGTTTCTGAGTCATTCTGCCTCTTCGACAGCTTTGTCCAAGGCTACAAACTATGCTTTCATAGTTGATCGCGTATTCACCGTTTGCTTTGATGATTTCCAAGATACCGACGCTCTACCAAGTGTAAATACATAACCACTTGTGGACTTACTTTTCGAATGGTTGGAAATCCAATTAGCTTTACAATATTCTTCTAAAACAGAAGGATATTTAGTATAATGCGACCCATAGTTCATTGTATGCTTTAGATATCGTGTCCTAGTTAGTGCAGACCAATGATCCTTTCCAGGATTATGTGAGTATCGACTAAGTCGACTCACTGTATATGCTAAGTCCGGTCGTGTACAATTCATTATGTACATCAAGCTTTCAAGAATTTGTGTATATTCCAGTTGAGACACACTTTCACCTTGATTCTTCTTAAGGTGAGTAGCGGGATCAAATGACGTAACAACCGGTCGATCATCATAGTGTTCAAACATTCTTAGAATCTTCTCAATATAATGGGATTGAGTTAGTTTTCATACTTTAGAACAAAAGGAATGGCATCTAGAGAACCCTTTCGTGAGCCGTTGCTTGTTGCAAGAACTGCCATTTAGGCGCCATCCACGCTTGTTCTGAAAGACGAATAAGAATAAAAGCATGTACAACCAAAGACAGGCAATCTTGATATTTGCTTAAATAAGCATTTCTTGGAATCAGTGTTTAACCTCTCTTTTTTGGTGTCTAAAAGTCATCTTGAAAATTCCATAACATCTTGGAAGATTCACAAGGAGATCAACACATCGACTACATCGTCTTTCTCAAAGTTCTCTAGCAAGGGTGAAGTGATCAAGAGAAGTTCTTCCTCAAGATCAACCCAAAGTGCTGAGCCCCACGTTGCTCCCAATCGCCCTCCGGATCAAGAGGCGCCATCCGCCTTATTATGTCAACTTTGACCTCGACCGAGCCACCAGGAGGCTCTCTTTCCGGAAACACTATATATTGGCCTTTAGGGTGCCCTTTAAGTAAAGTCCTCGCGGGCTTCAACAGCCTCTGCTTCACATAGTTACCTATGATGAACAGTCGTAGCTTACCCGCCCCGGCAGGTATGGCGGCGACTCCGCTACAGAACACTTCGCCAAACCGAGAAGCTGCATCATCCATAACGGGATGCACATTCTCGATATAACGAGAGTACGCTCCGCGGACGGAGCAAAAAGTGGAGTCTTGGTCAGAGCAAGCCGCCCTATTCTATTACCAGACATAATTGAGAGAAGCTCATCCGAAACTAGAGCTAGAAACGCTTTATTTCGTTTCGTTCCCGTTCTTCATTTCCTTCTTCTCGAATCCAAGGGGGACTTCTCATATTTACCATCAGAATTCTTCTGAATTCTAATACCAAAAATGACATCCGATATTCAAAAGCGGCTTGCAACATTTTCTTAGTTTGGTTAATTACATCCTTACTTGTTCCCATAATTAGCATATCATCAACATATAAGCATATAATGACATATGCATCTTTACATTGTTTAATGTAGACACATTTATCACATTCATTTATTTGAAAACTATTTGATAATAACGTATTATCAAACTTTTCATGTCATTGCTTTGGAGTTTGTTTAAGTCTGTATAAAGACTTAATCAATTTATAAACATTCTTTTCTTGATCTTTCACAACAAACATTTTCGATTGTTCCATGTAAATTTTTTCATCTAATTCACCATTCAAGAATGCGATTTTCACATCCATTTGGTGTATTTCCAAATTGTGAATCGTCGCTATAGTCCTTATAGAAGTAATTCTCGTTACTGGTGAGTAAGTATCAAAGAAATCTACACCTTCTTTTTGTCGAAACCCTTTGGCTACTATACAAGTTTTGTATTTTTCTATAGTACCATCAGACCTTAATTTTCGTTTGAAAATCCATTTATAGCCTATTGGTTTTTGTCCCGGAGGAAAATCAACCAATTTTCATTTATTATTTTACACAATGGATTCTACCTAACTTTGGATTGCCTCCTTCCAATAAGGTGCTTCGGTTAATTCCATAACAGTCTTATATATTTGAGGTTCTCCTTCAATGGAAATGATCATGAAATCCGGTCCAAAATCTTTGGTAGTTTTCACACGTTTACTTCTCCTTGGTTCAGAATTTTCTTCTTGAACTTTTGAAGTATCATTTTATTTGGTTTGGTTTGATTCATCTTGAGGACCGTTCTCTTCCTATGACTAGGAATATTTTTATCATTTTCCTTGTCTTTGTAAGGAAACATATTCTCAAAAAGTTATGCTTCAGAAGATTCCATAAGTGTGTTTTTGTGAATACCTTCAACACCAGAATGATACAGCAAAAACTTATATGCTGCACTATTATTGGCAGGGCCAATATATATGGAATCCACCATTTTTTGTCCAAGTTTAGTTCTCTTTGGTAAGGAAACTTGAACTTTCGCTAGGCAACCCCACACTTTCGTCCTTTTGAAAGTAGACAATCTTCATTTCCACAATTCATAAGGAGATTGGTCACTTTTCTTATGAGGAATTTTATTTAATATCATGTTTGCAGTAAGTAACGCCTCTCCCCATAAATTAAGAGGTGTGCCCGAACTAACCAACGTTGAATTGATCATATTCTTCAATGTTCTATTCTTTCGTTCGGCAACTCCATTTTGTTTTGGAGTATATGGTGCAATGGTTTGATGAACTATACCATGAGTAGAACAAAATTCTTTGAACTCATTTGATTGATATTCACCACCTCTATCAGACCTTAGAATTTTAATTCTTTTGTCAAGTTGGTTTTCCACTACCGTTTTATATGTTTTAAACATGTTTAAAACCTCATCTTTTGTATGTATTAAATATATATAACAAAATTTACTGCAATCATCTATGAATGATATGTAATAATTCTTTCCTCCACGAGATGTGGTTGCTTGGTAATCACACAAATCACTATGAATTAAACCAATCACTTCATTTGATTTCACTACAGATTTATGAAGATTACTTGCACTTCATTAGCCACTTGGTATGTATTAGGTATACATAACAAAATTTACTACAATCATCGATAAACGATATATATTAATTCTTTCCTCCACGCGATAGAGTTGCTTAGTAATCACATAAATCACTATGAATTAAATCAAGCACTTCATTTGATTTCACAACAGATTCATCCTTTTATGCAAACCTCACATTTAGTCAGTTTGTTCATAGAGCATTTTGGCAACATGCCTAACTTTACCATTCTTTGTAAAGAGCGATAATTAACATGACCTAATCTTGAATGTCATAAGGAAGGGGAATCAACCATATACATAGAAGCAGTGTTAGTGCCTGCATTTTTATTCATAATGACAATTGTCTTAGTAGGTACAATAGATAGTTTGAAGAGCCCTCAGTTGGGTAACCCTTCCCTACATACATCCCACCTTTGGTGAGTACAAATTTATCAGATTCAAATACAATCTTAAAGCCCTCGTTACTGAGAACATGATCAGAAATTAAATTCTTACAAATTTCAGGCACGTGCAACACATTAGTGAGCACAAGATCATTCCCAGAAGTGAGTTTCAAAATCACCTTCCCTTTTCCTTCAACTTTTACAGCAACGACATTTCCCACGAACAATGGTTCTCCATCCTTGATGGCCTGGTAGGATGAAAACATGTCTTTTTCAGAACATACATGCATAGAGGCACCCGTATCCATCCACCAATCGGTTGAATTTATAACCATATTTGCTTGAGCAGCAACAACACCAATGAATTAGTTTTTTATTTCAGCACGGTTGGATTGGTTGACATTACTCGAACCTCCAACACCACCACCTTGACTTGTGCGAAGGCGACAAACTTTTGCTCTATGCCCAAGTTTCCCGCACACCCAACATACACCAACATGTGATTTCTTGAACACATTGGTCTTTTATAGGGCGAGTGCATTCTTCCCGGTTGCAAAAGATGGATTGACACCAACAAACTTGTCCTTGCCTTTCTAAAACTTGGCCTTAGATGGGTTTCCTTCAACCATATTAGCATTAGGCTCCAAGGAAACAACATCATCCTTTTCATTCTTCTGGTTATCCTCTTCAACTCGAATTTTAAGAACCAGTTGCTCAAAATTCATTTCCTTGGTTAGATGCTTAAGATAAACTTTAAAATCCTTCCAAGAATGAGGTAATTTCTCATTAATAGCACCAACAAGGAAATTCGAGTTAAGGCCTATACCTTCAAACTCTAACTCATGAACAATGACTTGGAGTTTCTCCACTTGCTTGACAACAGGCTTGACATCGCTCATCTTAAAGTTCAGAAACTTGATGATGACGAACTTCTAGGAACAAAGAATCTTAATTTTGTATTTGTTCTCCAATGACTGCCACAACTCCCGTGTTATTTTAAACGTGGAGTAGATATCATAGAGAGAATCATCCAAGACATTGAGAATGTAGTTTCTGTAAAGAAACTCTTGACTCTCCCAAGTCTGAATAGCCTTGAGATATTTCAGCTTTCGCTTCCTCAGTGGAGCATTCTCCCCTTCTCCTTCTGGCAATGCCATAGCTCAACAGTCAACATGTTTGCCACATGAAGAGTTGTCAAATAGAACAACATCTTTTGTTGCCAGCGTTTGAAATCAGAACCTTTGAATTTCTCAGGTTTCTCAATATGGGTTTTCACCATCGACTATCCAGATTGATCCATCTTTGCAAATCAGGAAAATGATTCTCTGAAAATTTTGCAAACAATCAGAAAAATAATTTTTCTGTCTTAGACTGTTATTGCCAATCTAGTATCATCTATGAACAAACACAATAATAAAATAATAACTCTATTGAAATTGAAATCAACAATAAGAAATACTTCAAAATTGAACAACAAGGCCTGCTTCAGCAGTGTCCTAAGACAGAAATTCGCCCCCACTTGTGCAGTAGTTTTACGGACTTCTATCTAGAGGATACAACTATCTGGTTCGAGTTCTTTCACAAGAACTAGACCCTGGCGAATTTACTTTATGTTATTTTTCAGAAATATCTTTTTGGAATAAGAAGATGGAGAAGCAACAATCGTAGATTATTAATTAAAATGATTGATTGTATTGTGTTGTGTGTCCTTTTCCACAAAGTGATCAAGCTCCTTTTTAAAGCAGTATTTTCGACCATTTACAACCTTTCATAGCAAAAGTTGCGACTGATCCGAACAGATACAATTTTTCAGCCTTTCCAGAAAATTATCGTTGGATAGCGTCGCGGCGCTGACCCCAGCGCCGTGGCGCTAAAATTTCTGCAGAGCTCTCTGAAGTTTCAACGCCGTGGCGCTGAGCACGTGAATTTTCCATGTTCCGGCGCCGCAGCCCTCTCCTTGGGCGCTACGGCGCTTCGCTAAAAATTCCGACACTTCGTTCACTTAATTATTCTTCTTCCCTGTACAAGTTCCAACAGGGGGGGGGGGGGGCTACATTACATTTTTATATACTTAGGGGTCGTTTGATAGAGTTGTATAAGAATAATGATGAATATGGTGTATTAATGTTGACATTAGTTATGCTGAGATTATTTTTTATCAACCGTTTGGTTTTGTGTATTAGAAATAACATGCATTGCATAATTTCTAAAAATAATTAGAGACTTCACGAGCAATTATATTTTAATCATGCTTATGCATACATTAAAACTCATTGCATTGCTAATATCATGATTTATTATGCATAATACCAAATAAAATGTTATTTATATATAAATTTAAAAAATATATCAAACAAAATATTATTAATATACAAAACTGGTACATGCATTATTTTATCTAATACATTTCACCAAACGATTCTTTAGTGGGATCCAGGCATTAGTTACACTTGGAATTTAAAGGAGTGGGCTGTCAATCTTGTCGCTTGGGATATTTTTGAATGTGTGCCCCGGAAATTGTGGTCATCTAGAGGTGTGTGGGGGCCTGGCAATCACCTCTTCCGGACAACCTCGTTTCCTTTTTAAAATTGTTTTGTTTTTCTCTTACTCCATTATATTCAAATACTTATCGTTCATATTAAAAATATTTATCTCAAAATATATCATTTTATTTTATCAAAATAAAATTAAGTTGCTTTTTCCATTATCCTTGTATTAATTATAGCAATTAAAAGGAAGTAGATCATTGATGAAGTTGACATATATGATCACATAACTTTCATTATATTTTTAACACAAAGATCGCATAACTATTTTTTTTTTTACTAAAGTCACTTAGTATGTTTTCTAATATAAAAGTCACAAAATTTTAAGCTTACTAACACAAAGTCACACCTACCGAAAAATTCAACTCCCTATGCGTAGTATTTTTTATTCTTAATTTTTATATTTTTACTCAATAGATACAAACTCAATTAAAAAGAGTTGGATCCGATCAAAACTCATACGCAAATATTAATATACTAAAGACATGAAGTTAGTCCTTCCACCAAATATATGATCCTTCTCTTTAGGAGCTCTCAATCCAAAAATATGTGAAAATAAAATGTTCATTCTAGGATTAACTTTTTCCAGTTTGATAATTTTTTCATAATTTTAATGTCATTCAAAATCTTTCTCTATACGACTTATTTTCATGAGTGAAAATAAAATATTGTGGTTTGTGATGGTAACTGTTGATTGGTGGAATTCTCATGATTGTGGTACGCAACAAAAATGTATCGAAGGAGGACATGACCGTAGGTAAGCTTGTCTTTAATTATTTAATTAAATGCTCAACGATTAAAATTTAAAAAGTCGTTCTTGAAATTTTTTTACCTTTATAAATATTATATTGCTTGATGTAAATATTAGTAACTTTGGTTAACTATAACTTTTTTTCAATGTTAGGGCATGTTGGTCCTTTTTTTAATATATATTAAAAAGTGTTACATTTTATTGGATAGTAGGAAATAGAATTTTGTAGAGTAATAGTTATTACTATTTGCATAGAAACTAATAATCTTGTAATAATGTTTTTCAAATTTATTCACCCTTTTAGTATTTTAATATTTGCATATGAATTTTAATCTCATCGGTTCTTTTTATTTGAGTTTGTGTCTAAAAAAAATTAAGAATAAGAAAATATTACTCATCAAAAGTTAAACTTTTTGGTAGGTGTGATTTTTGTGTTAGTAAGCGCAAAGTTTTGTGATGTGTGTTAGAAAACACAGTTAAGTGATTTTGGTAGAAAAAGTTGATAGTTATGTGACTTTTGTGTAAGAAAATATATGTAATATCCCGTAATTTTGGGAAATATTGTGAGCATCTAAACGTAGGCAAATGGATTGGGCCTCGAAAAATTTATGTTGTACTCATGTATGCTAATAAAGAGATTAGTATACAAAATGATAAAACTCCGAAATAATTTTGGACGTAAAAATTGCGACGACGGAGATCAAAAATTATTTGGTGTGCGCACAAGGAGGTTATGGACTAGCGACATAGCACACAAATTATGACATTGAGTATATGAATGTCTTATAAGTTATTAAGATCTAAGTGAATTGGGATCACGAAATTAATTATGTGTAAAATTAATTAATTGTGGAATGTGATACATGTGTGGCTTGAAGGTGTGAGCCACGAAACCATTTCAAGTGCATGAATTTATGATGTGTCATGCATTAGGATTAAGTGGGAGTAATTAAGTTGGTTAGTGAAGACCATAATTATGGGGAATCATTGGTTTGCACGATAGAGGGGGGGGGGGGGGGGTTATATTATATCTCCATTATGAGAAATTCTTAGGACCCAAAAGGAGCAAATTAGTAACGTGAAATTTCACGAGGAAAAGAAAACAGTGCAATTTTGGGAGTAGTGAAACGAAATTCACTTCTCATTTCAACAAGAACTCCATTCGTTTCATTCACTTGGAAAACAAAATTTTCTCCTTTTCATTGTTTCAAATTCGAATGATGCTCTGGAAATTCTCGTCCAAAGTTCCTAGTTTGGTTAAGGTTTTCTCCACATATTCGAGGTATGTTAAGGCAAATTATTTTTTTCTTTTGACATATTCCATGTAACGAAACGTAACCGTGATATTGCTCCATAATTTATTCTACTCTTAGAAGTTAAGAAATGTTCATATTATTGATTCTCATGTTAAAAACATGTCTAAATATGTTCCTAAGTCCATATTGAGGCATACGAAAAAGATGTTAATATTCACGATGTTAGCTAAAGGGGCAATGATATGATGTCATCCGATAAGTTCAGAATGTTTTATGTCATTCATGCATTGCATTCATGTTTTAACCAAGACCTTATATTGGAGATGGAAAACGGGGTACGCAGACCCACCTGATCAGCTGAGATATGGAAATGAAATGATGCCCACAGAGACCGAAATGAAAAAAAAATGCCCGATGAAGGGATAATATATATATATATATATATATATATATATATATATATATATATATATGGAAGATGCCATTGTGTGGCCAATATATATGTATTACCGCATTGTGCATGACATTTAGGCATATCTATTAGGGTCTCAGAGGTATTTACTGTTGATCGACTATTTCAGTTTCAGTTACTGTTATATCTCTGTTATGTTATTATTCATGCATGACATACTCAGTACATCAGTCGTACTGACGTTTCTTTTGTCGGGGGACATTGCGTTTCATGTCCGCAGGTTCACGTAGACAGGACGACGATCCACGTTAGTAGGTTGCACACTCAGCTGAATTTGGAGCACTCCCCTTGCTTCAGAGTGTTGGTCTGTCTTGGTACGATTATTTTTGCATGTGTATATGGGAATGACGGGGCCCTGTCCCAACCTTTTATGTCGTATACTCTTTAGAGACTTGTAGATGGTGTCATGTGGGTGTAGTAGACTTGTATGACCTTGTCGGCCTTGGTATGAGTATGTATATATATATATATGTTGGTTTTCTGGATAAAGATTTCACATAATTTTCTTTCGGCTTAGTCCACGTTTAATTACGATTAGGTATTGACTGTACGATTTGGCAGTACCCGACGGGTGGGGTTCGAGTGCCCGTCACGGTCCTCCGATTTGGATCGTGACAATATAGTTAAGTGACTTTGGTGAAAAACAATGATAGTTATATGATTTTTGTGTTAGAAAATATAATTAAGTGACTTTGATTAAAAATGAAAGTTTTGTGACCATATATGAAATCTACCTAGATAAATGTAAGTATTAATGAGCAGAGATAACATGATGAAAATAGTCAAAATTATACCCTTATAAATACTTTCTTTAATGATGTGTAAATGAAAAATGTGATAAGTATTTTGAGACACATGGAATATTAGTGTTTGTATTTTATTATGTCTCAATTGATCAAGCATAAGATTTTATGATTTATTGAGATTGATGTGTGAAATTAATTAAAATAACATATTTTAAGTGATTTAATTATTCACGTAATAGGCATTTGAGAATAAGTGCAAAAAGAATTTCAATACTTGAATTAAAAATGTCTAATAGAAAATAGGAATACTTCATTATGTATTCAAATGCTCCATTAGAAATTGAAACATATCGTAGTTGAAATATAAATAAATAAATATACATTTGGTTATCGATATATTTGGCCTAAAAATAATTTACATAAAAAAACAGAAGTCATTTCATGGAAAATAAATTCCTTTTCATTTCATTGCCTATTTTTGGTTAGAGAACTAAATGTAAGATGATATTAATCTCTCTTGGGGAGTCTTTTCATTAATATCAAAGTATATATAGTGTACAATATTCATCCATTATACAACAGGAATTCTAGTCTTACTATAATTATATTTACACAATATATGAAATATATTCTAATTATGGGTAGGGATACAATTGTTACTACTATATACATGTTTACACACTCCCTCAGTCGGAGCGGGAGGAAGTCGAACGCTGAGAATGGATCTGAAGTAAAGAAATAACTGTCTGGGAGTCCTTTGGTAAACATATCTGCTGATAGGATGATGGAACATGTAACACTCTGACATGACCTAGCGCAACTTTCTCACGAACAAAGTATAGGTCTATCTCAATGTGCTTGATTCGCTGATGTTGAACCGAATTATGAGAAAGATAGATGGCAGAGATGTTATCACATTACACAATAGATGTCTGACGCAAAGGACACTGAAGTTCTAACAGTAAATTCCTGAGCCAACAAATCTCAGCAACCACATTTGCAACGCTCAGACTCAAATTTCTGATCAAAACGAGATAGGGTAGCTGTCGCCGCGTATCAAGAAATCAGATTATCCCCTAAAAATACACAAAAGCAGGAGGTTGAGCGTCGCGTGTCCGGACACCCTGCCCAATCTGCATCCGTATAATAGAGCAACCTGTTTGGTGCAGAGGGGGTATAGGTGCAAACCATAATCAAGTGTGCCTTTAATGTATCAGATGATACGCTTAAGAACAGTGAAATGAGACTCTCTGGGGTCATGCATGAATAGGCATACCCGCTGAACAACATAAGCAATGTCTGGCCTTGTAAATGTGAGATGCCGAAGTGCACCTGCAAGGCTCCTATACAGAGTAGAATCGGATACTGGAGCACCATCCATAGCACTGAGCTTAGATTTTGAATCATCTGGAGTAGGTGAAACTTTGCAATTCGCCATCTTAGCCCTGTACACGATCTCCTATGCATACTTACGCTGACACAAGAACATGTGATTGGCAGACCTGGTCACTGATATCCCTAAAAAATAACTCAACTTCCCCAAATCAGTCATTGCAAATTCAGACTTGAGCAAGACAATAATCTCGTTTTTCAACCCGTCGGAGGAGGCAGTAAGAACAATATCATCCACGTAAAGTAATAAGTAAGCAGTGCTACCACCTCGATGAAAAATGAAGAGTGAGATATCACTCCTGCTGCATACAAACCAAATCTGCAAGATATACCTGACAAAACGATCATGCCACGCACGGGGGGTTATTTCAGGCCATATATTAACTTACGGAGATGACACACATATTAAGGAACTGCTGGATGGATGAACCCATGCATGTAGACTGTCTCTTTCAGATCCCCATGTAAAAATGCATTTTCACATCAAGTTGATGGATCGACCAGTGTTTGCCCATGCCAATGCTCAAAACTGTGCGAATGGTAGCCGGTTTGACAACCGGACTGAAGGTCTCACCACAATCAATGCCCTCCTGCTGATTTATTTCATTAGCCACAAGTCGTGCCTTATACCTCTCAAGATCTCCATTGTCTCTGAATTTGTGACGAAATAGCCACATGAAATGGATCACATTCACCCCTTCAGGTCTAGGTACTAGATCCCATGTGTGTTGTTTAGTTAAAGCATTGAATTCCTCAGACATAGCCGAATTCCAATTAGGGTCTTGTTTGGCCAATTTAGGGTTCTTGAGAATTGGAAAAATAGTTTGGGCAGACAAGTTAAATTGGACTTTGGGTTTGAAGATTCCATGCTTGGCAGGAGTTTCCATTTGGTAAGTGGAGACAGTGGGAGGCTCCAAGACTGAGGGATTGATTGGATATGGAGAAGGAGGGGGTGACGCCGTCGGAGGCGCCGCGACGCTGGAGGACTGACAGACCTCTCTGAAGTTTTGGTGCCGCGGCGCCTCATCACTGGACCGTGGCGCTGTCGACGGTGAATCAGGACTCTACTCGCAGGAGTTTTGGCGCCGCGGCACTGACGCAGATGAAGAACCACTGGGCAGAGAAAGTGATTTTATGGTAGTGCTATGATCTAGTTGACTGAGAATGAGGGGAGAGATGGCAGACTCGTCAAGAAAAGAGTAATCCGATGTTTGGAACTTTTTAAGGTTCGAAAACGGGAATGTGGTCTCGTCGACGTGACGAGAGATGTGGATCTGACGAGTGGACAAGTCATAGCATATATAGCCTCTATGGTTCGACGGGAAGCCTAGGTAGACACATGGAGTGGACCGAGGAGCTAGTTTGTGAGGGGCAATAGATGCAAGGTTAGGATAACATAGACAACCGAATATCCGGAGATGATAATAAGAGGGGACTCTATGATAGAGGATTTCGGTAGGGGTCATATTGTGAAGGGTGGTAGTTGGGATAATATTGAGAACGCAGTCTGACATTTTAGTAGCATAGACCCAGAAGGACGGAGGTAGGGAGGCATGGATCAATAGAGTGCGAATCATATTGTTAATGGTGCGGTTGATTCTTTCAACTTTACCGTTTTGTGGGGAGGTGTGGGGGTAGGAGAAGCGAAAGACCCATTATTAGTACAAAAACGGTGAAACATAGAGTTGTTGAATTCACGACCATTATCGCACTGAAAAGATTTTATACCTTTTTCAAACTGTGTTTGAATGAATGTTCGAAACTCAAGAAATTTGACAAACACTTCCAATTTAAATTTGAGAGGATACAACAAAACAAAGTGAGAAAAATCATCTAGTAAAATAAGATAGTATTTATGACCTAGAGAACTAACAACAAGTGATGTTCATAAATCGACATGTATAATATTAAATGGTGCAAAAGTAACACTAGTAGATGATTTAAACGGAAGACGAGTATGTTCGCCTAAAGAACAAGAAACACAGATTTGGGCAAGCTTCCAATTACAAGTAATAAAGTTATTGTCTCTAAGAAAATTAAAAACTAGGGCACCTGGATGACCAAACCTATTATGCCATGTTGGAGAAGAAATGGCCGCTAGAGAGACGGGAGAGCAATATCTGACAGCGGAGGTGAGAGTGAATGGATAGAGATTCCCCGTGCTATTGCATCTCGTAAGAGGTGTTCCCGTATGAAGATCATTCACAATGAAACCAAAAGGGTCAAAATCAACAGAGACGGAATTATTACGAGTAAATTTGCGGATAAAAATTAGATTCTTAATTACATGTAGGACATATATGGTATTTTTAAGGGGAATGGATTAGGATGTGGTGTGTAGAATGTACCATAACCCTTTATTGGAATGCGGTGATCACTACCAACTGTCATAAATTAAGGATGCTTTAAACTAAACAGTTTGAGAATATTACCTGCAGACCGGGTGAGGTGAGAAGTGGATCCGGAGTCCATGTACCAGCTGTTGTCAAGCTGTTGCATATTGAGACTGCTGAAGGCCTGACCCAACTCAGTGGGTGTCATGCTGGATGAGGGCTGCTGGAACTGGTCGGGCATGAAGTGGGATTGCTGCGGGTATTGGAATTGCCGAGGGGCTGGAGCAGGGCCCAACAACCCGTGGTGGGAGTACTGGTTGAAGGGCTGCTGCATCGAATCGGCGCGCGCGCATCTTTAATCTTGTTGGGCGCCGAAGTCGAATCGATTATGTGGGCCTGTTGTTCCGATTCTTGTTCGCGACTTTGTCACGACCACTGCCTCTTCTGCCCTTGCCACCGTGTCCCTGCTGCGGTTGAGAGTTTTCTGGCGGCGTTAGATCTTGGGGGCGCGTTTCGACAGCTAACGCCTTCTGATTGTGCTCATCTTGCTTAGCACTTCGAGTCTCTTCGAGCAACAACTGCGAGTGAGCTTTGTTAAAACTGAGTAGCGGATCTGCCTTTTGAATCATGGTGGCTGATGTATCATAGTCGCCTTTGGGAAGGCCTGCAATCAATTGCAACACCATTTTAGTGTCCGAGACAGGCGTGTCGACGTTGGAGAGTTGATCCGCCAGTAGTTTCAACTGTCTGCAGTACTCATTCATGTTGGAGATATTTTCAACGCGTGTATTGTTAAATTGTTCCTTCAAATACACCGCACGAGTGTGCTTGTTATCTTGAAAGATTTCCTCCAAGCGGTTCCATAAATCACGGGCTGTGACGCCAGATTTCATGATAGTAAGAAAAAAATCCTGAGAAATACTATTATAAATCCACTGTTTGACGGCGGCGTCTAGACGACATCAAGTAGAATCAATCAACCTCCGGAGGGCGCAGAATAATGTCATCAATATGATCAAGCACGTTATAGAGACATGCATGATTACGAAACAGTTCAACCCAAGGAGAATACTGACTGTTTTCTTGATCAAGAAGAATGGGAATAGAGTTCTTGATGTTGGTAACAGTTAGGGCGGGATGAAAATGGGATGACGACATGGTGGTGGGATTGGTGAAGGTGGAAGCGTCAGAAGTATTGAAAGAATCCTGAGTATCCATTTAGAGAAGAGAGGAAAGAAGAAAAAAATCAAGAATTTTGGGAGGAGAGGGTAGGCGGGGGGGCTGCGGCGGCTGCACAATGTTTTTAGAGTTTTTGGTTTAGGCTCTTGATACCATGTAAGATGATATTATATAGTGTACAATATTCATCCCTTATACAATTGAAATCTTAGACCTAATCACAAGAGGAATCCTAGTCTTACCATAATTATATTTACACAATATATAAAATATATTCTAATTATGGGTAAGAATACAAGTGTTACTACTATATACACGTTTACACTAAAGTTATCAGACGACCTCAAATTTTAGTTGTCAACAAGGCTTATCTCTAAAAAGCTAATAAACAACTCGTGATTTCATTTTTCAGTCTATGCCTTCCCGAAAGAACTTCCATTCAATCAAGAGCAGAGATACAGTTCTATTTACTGATTCGATAAAATATAATAGCTTTAGTTTATTTCCTATATTTATATTTAAAAATAGTCAATATATATAAACAATTAATTTAGAACAATAAGTTTTTTTTTTAAAGTCGGAATTCATAAATTTAAATTTCTAGTTTCATCTCTGCTTTCTACTGGTATTACTTTGCCAAATGAATTCATGAAAAGTTCGAGAGAGCAAAACCTCCAAAACAAATGAAATGATTTTTGGGGCAACGGATGGAAACCCAAACATCTAGAGTGTATAATCTACCGGCAACAATAACATATCTAATATAATCTCACAACATCGGAGTGTATAATCTTTTTTTTTACCTTAGTGTATAACTCACAAACGTTATATTCCCGATATTACAAGAATCAACACCCTTTATGAAGTGCTCAAAAGCGATATTCTTACGATGTTTGTACTGATCCCCCTCATTACTTAGGATTACTTTTTATCATGCTAGAGGTGTTACTATTCACCCAACACTTGAGCTAAACAATTCCAAAAGAAAGATTTATCTTTGCTCTCAGAAAACAACTCGTGATGCATATGTTATTAGTAAGGTTAAAGCATTGTATAATGAATGAATTACAATAGAAGACCTTAAGTTTCCACTCCAGCAATAAGAGCATCCAAGGATTAAACCTATGATGAAGAGTTGTATGAAATTTTCAGTAGAGAAGTGAGTTGTTGGTAATTTTATTGGGTTCGTGTACGCAGTGAAATTTGAAAAATTTATGTTTCAAACCCAACAAGCGACGAACTGTAGGATGATTATGTATTAATACTAAACATGTAAATACATAACATGTATATAACTGTAATACTTCGATAGAATACTTACGGTTTGGAAATTTCGGTGGCGTTAATTTCTCGGTTTTTGTGATTTTTCGTCATTTTCTCGTCCGGACTTCGTCAGTTTTCTTTCGTGCTTCCCGGAACTTCTTAGGCTTCAATTCCTGGCCTTTTTTTGTGCAATTCCATCCTCAAAAGTATTATTCCCTCATTTATAACCGTTGTGACACAAAAGAAAGAAAAATACACCTAACACTATACTAAACGCAAAATAAAAGAGTAAAATACTAACTAAAAAAGACTCAAAAGAGTGTATAAAATACACTCAACAAACACCCCCAAACTTACACTTTACTCGCCCTCGAGTAAAACATTAAACAAAAACAAAAACAAAAACAAAATCATATAAAAGACTCAATGAAATGGATCAAGTAGCTATAACAATGCTTCTTCAAAATCATGGATGAAAGTTGGGATAATATGTTAGAACATACATAACATGAATATTTAGCAATCTAGAATTTCAAGTTAGATATTTCGCAAATTCAATTAGATCATAGTCACTGGAACACAAGCACCTAACATATGCATGTCAATTTCATTTCATCTTTCCCAAAACGTCTATAGACCTGTTTACTTATTATTCTCCACTAATCATAGACATACATATTAGAGATCATCAGGACTTTCAAGGGTTGTAATGTAGGCTTAGGCTGGGGTAGATAAAAGTAGACATTTAGGCTAAATTACGTACCATAAACATTTTTCATTCAACTTATTTTCCTTCTTTTTGACTTTCTTTTTAATCTCATACCTATTTCCCCCCTCTTTTCTTTTGAGAGAGTGAGATATATTATAAATAACAAGCACCCCAAACTTCGGCTTTTGCATATTTTTCATTGGGGTGCATCAACTTTTTAATATCTTTTTATTTCTTTTTCAACACTTTTCCATTGTTACTTATGGCACAGCAGAGAAATCATAGGGTGTCAAACAAAGATATTATTTTAGGCTCAAAGGGGCTGACTAGTGATACAATTTATGTCAGGATAGGTAATGAATGGTCAGAAGGGTTATCAAAGAAATGCCTGAATCATCTCCCTAAACATGTATATCTTAACTATTTCGCCTCAAATAACAAGCAAATATATTTTCTGGATATTTTTCAACCTTTCTTTCCATAACTGACACACATAGGCTAAGCACAAATATTCAAATAATTAGATGTCATGAATTTTTGACATATCTAACTTAAGCACACAGATTTTTGTTTTCAATTCCATTATATTATCTCACTTTATCCACTCAATATCGTTAGCAACTACAACATACATGATCCATTAAAAAAATTATGACTCAACAACACATAAAACAACACAAAGACAATAAAAAAGAAACAAAACACTAAAACAAAATAAGACACCCCCCAAACTTAATCGACACATTGTCCCCAATGTGTGAAGACTACAAATAAAGGGACAACTTACATACACAACACAACGGTCATAACAGAGGTCTGGGAGGAAAGATTCTGGAAATTGCATCCGCGACCGGGCTCGCTGAAGTGTCAGTGTCGTGGCCCTGCATTTTGGCGCCACGACGTTGTGCTCGATTTTTGCTCTTTTCTAGTGTTTTTGATCATTTTCCACTCAGGGTCAGTCCCTAGTCCACCTGTCATCAAAACATAAGACAAAAATCAAGACCGTGAGACATTCAAGACAAAATAAAACAACTAAAACAAAGATTAAAATAACATAATTAAATTATTGGGTTGCCTCCCAAGTAGCGCTGTCTTTAACGTCTTTTAGCCGGACGCAGTTTACTTACTAAATTAAGGGGGTAGAATATCCACTTCAGCACCATTCTATTCCTCCTTTTTTTTACAGGACTATGTTCAGAAAGGTTCATTCCCTTGTTCCCATCCACAACATCATTCACGGGTGCAGAATTCTTACAATGTTTTAATGGTGCCTCACGAGCATCAGTTCTTGAGAGGCTTTTCTCAGTGACGCCCTTGTCAATTATCTCAATAGCAAAGAATCTATCATTGCCTTGAGTTTCAGTGGGTGGCTTGAGAACTTTGAAGGTCATCTCCTCCTCTTGAACTCTGAGCTTCAACTCTCCCTTCTCAACATCAATAAGTGTCCTCCGTGTGGCTAGGAATGGTCTCCCAAGGATGATGGGCATAATTGCATCTTTATTCATGTCTAAAATGAGGAAATCAACAGGAAAGATGAATTTACCTACTTGTACCAACACATCTTTAATTATTTCTTGGGGATGCACAATCGAGTGATAAGCTACCTGCAGGGTGACTGTGGTTGGTCTCGCCTCCCCCAAACTAAGTCTTTTAAACACAAAGAGGGGCATCAGGTTGACACTTGACCCCAAATCACATAAAGTCATTTTACATGTAACCTTCCCTATAGTGCAAGGTAAGGTGAAACTCCCTGGATCGTTCAATTTTGGGGGAAGTTTCATATGCAATATAGCACTGCCTACTCTGTCAGCACCACTGTCTCATAATCTGCCAGCTTCCTTTTTAAAAAAATAATGTCTTTCATAAACTTCACATATGCTGGCATTTGCTCCAAGGCTTCAATGAAAGGAAGGTTAATGTACAGTTTTTTAAATACCTCCAAAAATTTCGAAACTGCTTATCCATAGCATTCTTCTGCAGTCTTTGATGGTAAGGAATTTTGTCTGTGTACTCCCTCATCACTGCGGGTGGAACCTTCTCTAAAATAGGGCGGCCATTAGGAACCCCCTCCTTTACTACCTCAGTTGTCTTCTTCATCACTGGTTGGGATCCAACCTGCTCTAACTGCTTCCCACTTCTGCTAATTGCATGACATTGCTCCCTTGGATTCATCACTGTATTACTAGGGAGAGTCCCATGAGGTCTGTCATTCAACTTCCCTGCCAACTGCCCCATCTGAGTCTTCAAGTTCCTAATAGAGGATCTTATTTCTGTCATGAGCTGTTTGGTCTCTGTCATAAATTATGTCTGGGTATTGGCCAAAGATGAAATTGAGGACCTAGTTTTCACCATGAATTAAGTCTGAGAGTTGGCCAAGGTCAACAGTGCTGCTTTTATGTCATCTAGCTTCTCTTGTGCGTCTGGTGGGCAGAACTGTTGTGAGGATGATGCCTGAAATTGTGGTTGCTGCCCTTGTTCATTCTTCCATGAAAAATTTGGGTGATTTCTCCACCCCTGATTATATGTGTTGGAGAATGCATTATTGTAGGGCCTCTGAAAATTCCCCACTGCCTGAACCTGCTCTATATGCACATTATTTGGGTCCACTGCTGTACACATATAAAAAGTATGAGGACCCCACAAATCTCACAGCTCACTGGTGTCTGGACATCATTCATGGACATAGTACTCTGCTGTATATTCTTTGTCAAAGTGGCAACCTGCGCAGTCAATGCAGTGATAGCATCCAACTCATGAATCCCAGTCATTTTCCTGTTGTTCACTACTATCTCATCGGCCCCTGATGATTGTTTGTGGTCATGTCTTCTAGCAAATCATGTGCCTCATTAACACTCTTTCTCATGAATGTTCCCCCTGCTGTAGCATCAATAATGGTACGAGTTGTACCACACATCCCATTGTAAAATATGTGGACCAACATCTACTTCTCAATCCCATGGTGCGGACACTTTCTCTGCAGATCTTTGAACCGCTCCTATGCCTCATATAGTGATTCTCCCTCCAGCTGATAAAAGTTATTCAACTCTCCTCTGAGCCTTGCTGCTTTAGCTGGGGGGAAGAATTTGGTAAGAAACTTCTGCGCCAAGTCTTGCCAAGTGGTAATGGAGTTCGCCTGCAATGAGTTCAACCAGCTCTTTGCTCTATCCCTGAGTGAGAATAGAAAGAGCCTCAACTGTATGACATCATCAGTAACACCGTTATACTTAAAAGTTGCACACATCTCCAAAAAATTTGCTAGATGCAAATGAGGATCTTCAGATGGTAACCCCCCAAACTGAACTGAACCTTGTACCATGTGCAAGCTTGCTGGTTTGATCTCAAAATTATTAGCTTTCACAGCTGGAAGCCTGATGCAAGTCTGCACCCCTGTAATAGGCGGCATCACATAGTCCCTCAAGCTCCTTTCTGCAGGGACTTGTCTTAAGACATGCGGTAACTCATCATTCACCAAATTGTTGTTTTGTTGATCTCCCATCGCTAATGAATCAACAATTCTCTTTTCTTTTCTGTTCTGTCTGCACAATATCTCAATCTCAAGGTTCAAAGGGATAGGAGTGTCTGCTCTTCTCCTACTTCGCATAAACTAAGTTCCTGAGACTAATAAAAAACAACAAGCAGATTACGACAGAATGTTCTAAAATAAAAATAATAAATAGACAGAAAATAAAACCAAATTAGAAATAAGAATAGATAATTCGATATTGACAGTACGCCAGTCCCCAACAATGGCGCCAAAAACTTGTTGTGATATTTCTAGATGCTTACGCAAGTGTACGTATCGTTCAAGTAATAAAGATTTGTAAGACCGAGTTTATCATCCACAGAGACTGGTTTGTCAAGTACCAATTATCTATTCTATGGTATCTATTTGGTACCCGTTCTTTTGTTTGAGATTTAAAGCTAAGAATTATAATTAAGTGCATAAATTAAACTAGGAGTGACACTACTTTGGGTTTTAAACAGTTATGAGGGAAATAGGGCTTCCAATCTCCTCAAATATCCACTCTTTCACGTGTTAATGTAATGCTAATGATTCTTCTTCTTGTTAAGATAGCAGGTTAACTAATTTGTCATTATACTCCAGTTAGGACATATAAGAGCTCAACCTTTGTGCAGAAACCTTCTATATTTCTATGATAGATTTTACCACATAGGAGGATTAAGAACAATAACCTTAAATACTACACAAGTATCGGGGTACTTTCGTCTACGATTTTAACCTATGTCTAGACAATTACAGCATATTCAAATCTCATATTTCAGACTTTTGATTCGAAATCATATAAGTTATGACAATTAATGGTCAGTTAATTATCAAGCAATCATAACAATATTGAATAGATCTTAATATGCTGAAGAAGGAATCAATAACTATGCATTAACTATATGAAAGTGTTTCAAGAAGATTCGACGGAAAACCCTACTAAAGTAATTAGCTCGTAAATATTGTCATGTCAAGAACTAAATTACAATCCAACATAAACTGAAATTAAATAAGGGAAAGAAAATAACTTGAACAAATTGATGTCTCTAATCTTAATCTTGCCTCCTTCTTTGCCTCCACAAAGTATGATATAGAATCCCCCTAATTAGGTCATGGTTTATGGATTTTATAGCTGAGAAAAATTGAATTTCGGACCCTAAAACCCTGTCAAAAATTCAGCCCAGAACAATGATTTTCCACCTCGGCGCCGTGGCCCTGCTGGCTGGCGTCGCGGTGCCGGTCACGTCGATTTCCGTCAGAAGCTGCAGGACTTTGGGCGCCGCGGCGCCGGTGGAGTCAATTTCTCGGTTTTTGTGATTTTTCGTCATTTTTTCGTCCGGACTTCGTCAGATTTCTTTCGTACTTCCCGAAACTTATTAGGCTTCAATTCTTGGCCTTTTCTTGTGTAATTCCATCCTCAAAAGTAGTATTCCCTCCTTTATAATCGTTGTGACACAAAAGAAAGAAAAATACACCTAACACTATACTAAACGCAAAATAAAAGAGTAAAATACCAACTAAAAATGACTCAAAAGAGTGTATAAAATACACTCAACACCTCCTCCAGATTTGTCTTTGCCTCAGCTGGTTGCTTTCCCTTAGGCATCGCCTTCTTATTATCCTCTTGAATCTGGAGTTTGACAATAAGTTCCTCAAAGGTCATTTCCTTTGTCTTGAGTTTTAAGTAACTCGTGAACTCATTCCACGAGGGAGGTAACCTCTAAATTAGTGATGCAACATAAAATTGCACATTTGGGTTCATTCCTTCTAAATCCAGGTGATGTAGAATCATTTGAAATTCCTGGACTTGGGGCATCATAGTTTTACTATCCACCATTTGAAATTTCAGGAATTTTCCAATGATGAATTTCTTAGTACCCACATCTTTTGTGTTGTACTTTTTCTGCAGTCTTTCCCACAACTCTTTGGCTGTGTCTAATGTGAAATGCATCATGTAAATAGGGTCAGACATACATTTCAGAATATAGTTCCTGCAGATAAAATAACTATGACTCAATGCATCAAGAACCATCTTCATGCCATTAACGACATGGATACCTTGGCCCCCTCCAGTCGTTTCATTTGGCTGAGGGTTCATTTCATCTCCAACTTGTGGAGGATATTCTGTTAGGAATCGAGCCATTTCCATAACAGTCAAATAAAATAGCATTTTCTGCTGACATCTCTTGAAGTTGGTGTTACACCCCGTAAGTTCAGGACATGTGTAAGTGAATGTACGCAAGGAACACAAGACTTGGAAATTAGTACGAAAGGAAGGATTGTTTTTCCGACGGAAAGTCTTCCGGACGTCGGAAAGGAAAAATGTTCGTTGTTGAGAATTGGATTCTCAAAAGGCATTATTTGAAGAGTATGGAACTCTTAACCTTATGGAAATTTATTTTTGCGGATTTGGTCACGTGGGGCCCACCCGAGGAATTTTACGTTTTTCGGGGCCCACGAGGGCTACGGAATTTTATGGACGAATGAGAGGGCGACACGTGGCACCCCCACATGGCTTGGTCGAAATTTATGCAAGGGTATAATGGTCATTGACCATCTTGGAAGATAAGTCTTGCAAGCTTGATATTGTTGACAAGTCAACTTGCCACATAAGCTTGATCCATGTGATTTTAATCCTAGCCTCACATTTGTTTAAGTCTAAGCCCTCCAATATGTTTTATATTCACTACACTAGTGCAAGACTAGCTTTTTACACTTAGAAAAATTAGAGAACCTTGTGTTCTTCCATAGTTGCTCTCGGCTAGTGCACCTTCTCCACAAAAATTTTGTGATTTTGATCCATTAGCCACAAGACTTTAACCCAATGTCCCCAAGGGTATTGTAAGGTTATCTCAATAGAAAGAATTCGGAAAAACGTATTTTTACGTTAGTCGCAGCGGAAACAAAGGGAGTTCTTCAACTTTGAAGTTGGAACTTGAAGAATGGTTCTTGTAGGCCTCAAGGAGTGCTTGGAGCGGATTGGAACCTAAGGAAAGGAGCTAAGAATTGCTAAGGCGACTTTGGAATCTTGGAAATTTTAAGGGCTTATAAAGGTATATTCTTGTCGTTTTAGCAATTAGGTTTACTTATTGTTGTAGCTATTGTTATTAGCAAGCATGAGTTATATAGTATGAAGTTTGATAAGTATTTTGACTATTGGAACCCTAATCCAAATCTAGCATGTTTAGCTTTAAGATTGGAATTCAAGTTGATTATTCGTTTAAGGCGTCGCGTGTTGTGTAGGAAGGAAATTATAGTTGTTGAAGTGGTTAATAACTATATAACATGTTAGACCTAAGAACTTGAAATTGGAAAAGGATTGGAAAAGTCGTAGTGTGATTGGTTATATGTTGGTAGAATGGCTAGTGAAGTTTTATACTATTTCGTATGAATTGTGGGGCGGAATTTTACACGTGGTGTAAGGCGTGTAATCCCTTTGTTTGGATGTTGTTTGGAGCCTTAAATGTGGCTTGTTGGTTATTGTATTCGGCCTTGAAAAGGTGGCAAAGTGAGTAGAAACAAAGGAAGTCTTTGCCCGATTTTCCGTAGAATTAGAGACTAAATACTTAGTATTATTCTACATAGAGACTAGAAGTTGATAGCCTTGTTGTGACCATTATAGGTTGACAACTACGTAAATGCGGTGTATTCGGCTTAGCTTGTGGATTTAGCAGAAAAGGTATGTGAACTATCTCCTCTTCTAGCATGATTCCTTAGAATAAAGAAAGTAAGTTCTGCTCCTTGAATGATCCATTCCTTGCTTGTATTTGGATTGCCTAAGATAGAATTTGTTCTATGTACTTCCTTGGGTGTACTTTGATGTTTAAATTGTAAGTAGTATAATCCATTTCCTTAGGGAAGTTTGGATTCTTAAAAGTGATGGTATTTTTCTTAAAGTACATAGAGACTTGAAAAGGAAGTGGTTTTCCAAATCTTTTGACTAATGCCTTAGTTCTAAAACCTAAAGGTCATTATAATGACTTTAGGAGTCAAAGGAGTGATTTACTTATTTGATTTAAAGAGGAGAAATGACATGATTTAAGAGAAGTAACTTGCGTTGAGGGTGAAGTTACTTGAGGTTTAAAAAGTAGAAGAAAACTTGTTTTCTAACTAGTAAGAGACTTGAAGTATTTTGAAAGTTAAGAACTTGATTTATAAGTATGTGATACTTGGTTTTAATAGTATAAGTCTCTTGGTTATTGAAGGAATGGATACGTCTAAAACCATAAAGGGTTATAACGGCTTTATGGGAAGTTGGTTATAACGGCTTTATGGAAGGTTTAGAAAGTTGTCTATTTTGATTAAATCGGCATAAGTTGCCTAGATTGTGAAAATTTGGAGTTACTTGATTTCAAGCTTTGAAATGAGTTTTCTAAAAGTGTAGTAACTTACTTTGAAAAATAGACACGCCTTGATACTACGGGTGTTAGTATCTTGGGGCTTTACATAGAAAGGAGTCTTTTATAAAAGAAAATACGTATGAAGTACTTTGGCTTGATAAATTGAGAATTTGTCTAAGTGTGCCTTGATAAGTACTTTGACTAGTTAAAAGAGAATTATTCTATGTATGCCTTGATTAGTACTTTGGCTTGTTAAATGAGAATTTATTCTATTTGTGCCCGGATAAGTACTTTGGCTTGTTAAATGAGAATTTATTCTATTTGTGCCCGGATAAGTACTTTGGCTTGTTAAATAAGAATTATCCTATGTGTGCCTTGATAAGTACTTTGGCTTGGTTAATTGAGAACTTGCCTATATGTCTGGTAATAGCCTTTGAGTGCAAGTATTATGTTTTATTAAGTTGCGACTCTGGTTGAAGGGTCATTTGTCTTGTTGTAAGTTCTTGGGACGCAGCGGTGATGTGGGATTCCACGGGTATGCTTCCGTTACTTGTAGTACTTGGGTTAAATTCCCGGATTTTTATAGAAGACATGGTAGTGCTTATGTCTTGTTTGATGGTCGGTCGAGGTAGGGTAGAGTATATGTGAGGGGTAAACCCCCAAGATGCTATACCACCTGTTTTACCACCTGCTCCAGGTAGAGTATATGTGAAGTACACCCCAAGACGCTATACCACTGTTTACCACTGCTCCAGTAGAGTATATGTGAAGTACACCCCCAGATGCTATACCACCTGCTTTACCATCTCCGTGGTAGAGTATATGTGAGGGGTATACCCCCAAGATGCTATACCACCTGTTTTACCACCTTCTCGGGGTAAGAGTATAAGTGAGGGTAAACCCCAGATGTTATACCACCGGTGGGACTTGGTGTTCATGTATGCCTATTGGTGCTATGTTATATCATGGACTGCCGGCAGTGAGGAATGATCCCACGGGCATGATTGATATTATGGGCGTGAGACCCATAGTTATATTTGAGTAGTGACTTTGAGGGCCTGCGTCCCTGACTTGATGTGACTGCTTATGTATTATGTACTGTAGGTTGGCTATCATACATGTCTCTGCTTTGTTTAGATGTTATGATTTTATTACGCACTTCATTCACATACCGTACATTCTTCGTCTTGACCTCCTTGGCTACGTTCATCCGCGAGTTTAGGCACTGATTCGGTGATCGGCAGGTGTAGGATCCTGCTCAGGGTTTTTGGATAGCTCCCTCTGTTCAGGAGTTATCTTTTTGGTATATATCCTTCAGTACAGGCTTTGTACAGTTTTGGGTACGGCGGGGCCTTGTCCCGTCATATTTGATTTAACTCCAAGTGCAGTAGTCATATGTGGGATTGGACTCATGTACGGTGTAGTGTCTTTTGTTTATGTATATATGGCAGCCTAGTCGGCTTTGCCTTGCACGTACGTTTATTTTAAAGAAAAAAATGAGTTGTTATTAATTTCCGCAATGTACTTAGTTGTTAAGGTAGAAGGGTGCCCAGGTAGGGCACGATCCACAGGCGAGGTTCGGGGTGTGACAGTGGTATCGAGCGATCGGTCCTCGGAATGTCTCTGACCGTGTCTAGTAGAGTCTTGCTTATCGGTGTGTTGCGCGCCACACCCATAAACGAGAGGCTACGGGACATTTAGGAGTTGGTTTCTATTCTTCTCATCCCAAGATCGTGCCACAGAGCTGTGTTAGTAAGATAATTCCTCTCAGCGTATTGTTGTATTCTGATTATGCCTCGAGGAGAACGGCCCGAGAAGGGCAAAGGAGTAGCGAGAGCTACTAGTCGACTCGAGAGAGTTGATAGGGCTCGTGCCTGTGGTATCTGGATGTTGTTCCACGATCGGCGAGTTCTTGCGCGAGTTTTGAGACCCAGCACGAGCCTCAGTTTCTCGATTAGGAGAAGACTTTAGGAGTCATGAGAAGCGATTATGTTATTGACCAAGTTAGCGATTACTCTGATTTCCACAGCGAGGAGTTGTTCGGCGATGCAGACAGTGTACAGAGGAAGAGGGCGGCGCGGAGATCGGCGTAAGAGGCTAGACCGGTTGGTTATCGGTGAGTTTTGGACGAGCTGCCTCGGCGTGAGAGTGAGTATTCGTCCCAGCCTACCGGTACATACCCGCGGCTCACGGTGGGAGATTTGACCCCAAGGTATTTAGGAGCGGTCCAAGCTCCGGGTCGAGGTTCCCAGAGGAGCAGAGGACCTTCTCGGTCGAGGCCACCTATTCCTCAGTGTATCAGATGTGGTAAACATCATCCAGGGAAATGCCGTTATGACACAGATGGTTGTTACTATTGTGGCCGTCCGGGCCACAAGAAGAGGGAATGCCCGGTTAGAAAAGCGTCGCTAGGGTGGCTCACCTTTGGCGTGGTTGGTTCCCCTTCCTCCGTTTGTCGTCCCCGAGCGGTGTTTAGATGTCGGCCGATCGTGGTAGAGTCGAGGGAGTTTATAGTTCTGGCGGTCCTTCGAACCGCATAGATGACGTGACTACTGGACAGGATCAGGAGGCGACATCGCATGGGGGTACATGTATATTTCGACTCTTTTGAATCATACGTGCTTTGATAGATTCAGATTTTGCCCTAGCATATATGTTTTCCCTGTGTTGCTAGCAGTTATAAGTGATAGTACCCCAGAGGTAGGAATACTTTGATTAGTAATGTGAAAAGTAAGAATATTGACAAGAAGGATAAGTGAACTGAGACTATAGTTGTGTAGAGTTCACAAGTTGTAATCACCCCGTAATAAGTGTAAGACCGATAGGGAAGATGGTGCAGTAGAAATACTTTGGCTTATGTGACGAACCTCTAGTGAATAGGGGGTAGGGTAAGAAGTACCTTGGGATAAGAGAGAGATTTATTTCAGACTAAGAATGAGAAGTTAAGCGTGACGATGAGTCGGGTTATGGACTCATTGGTCACCGATAGTTTGGAATGGGGTGATGTCAGTTAGAAATGGTCCCGTTATGTGGTAGGGTCCTGAGGGTGCCAGGCCCAAGTTTAGTTAATCGTTGTACGAGTTTGTGGACGCGTTCCACCGGAACTAGGTCGTAAGGACCGAGAAGAGCCTTAACGGGAAAGTAAGTAACAATATGGCTAAGTTTGGATAGTAACTCCAAGGATTGGAGAACAGAAACAAAATTTGAGATTTTGTACGTGTACTAGATGAGTTTGAAAGTACGAGAAAGTATGACAAGTAAGGAAAGAAAGGAACCTTTAAGGATCCCGTGTTTGGGAAGACTGTAACCTTTGAGTTTTGTGAGAAGGGACCACGGACGGAAGGTCCATTATTATGTTTACGTATGTTAGGCGATGGCCAGGTGTGGCATCGTTAGTCTTGTGCAGTTTTGATTGATAGGCATAATATAGAGTTTATGCCGGAGTTTGTATAGCTTGACAACCGACTAAGAACATTCGGGGACGAATGTTTCTAAGGGGGGAAGAATGTTACACCCCGTAAGTTCAGGACATGTGTAAGTGAATGTACGCAAGGAACACAAGACTTGGAAATTAGTACGAAAGGAAGGATTGTTTTTCCGACGGAAAGTCTTCCGGACGTCGGAAAGGAAAAATGTTCGTTGTTGAGAATTGGATTCTCAAAAGGCATTATTTGAAGAGTATGGAACTCTTAACCTTATGGAAATTTATTTTTGCGGATTTGGTCACGTGGGGCCCCAGGAATTTTACGTTTTTCGGGGCCCACGAGGGCTACGGAATTTTATGGACGAATGAGAGGGCGACACGTGGCACCCCCACATGGCTTGGTCGAAATTTATGCAAGGGTATAATGGTCATTGACCATCTTGGAAGATAAGTCTTGCAAGCTTGATATTGTTGACAAGTCAACTTGCCACATAAGCTTGATCCATGTGATTTTAATCCTAGCCTCACATTTGTTTAAGTCTAAGCCCTCCAATATGTTTTATATTCACTACACTAGTGCAAGACTAGCTTTTTACACTTAGAAAAATTAGAGAACCTTGTGTTCTTCCATAGTTGCTCTCGGCTAGTGCACCTTCTCCACACAAAAATTTTGTGATTTTGATCCATTAGCCACAAGACTTTAACCCAATGTCCCCAAGGGTATTGTAAGGTTATCTCAATAGAAAGAATTCGGAAAAAACGTATTTTTACGTTAGTCGCAAGGCGGAAACAAAGGGAGTTCTTCAACTTTGAAGTTGGAACTTGAAGAAGCGGTTCTTCAGGCCTCTAAGGAGTGCTTGGAGCGGATTGGAACCTAAGGAAAGGAGCTAAGAATTGCTAAGGCGCGACTTTGGAATCTTGGAAATTTTAAGGGCTTATAAAGGTATATTCTTGTCGTTTTAGCAATTAGGTTTACTTATTGTTGTAGCTATTGTTATTAGCAAGCATGAGTTATATAGTATGAAGTTTGATAAGTATTTTGACTATTGGAACCCTAATCCGAAATCTAGCATGTTTAGCTTTAAGATTGGAATTCAAGTTGATTATTCGTTTAAGACGTCGCATGTTGTGTAGGAAGGAAATTATAGTTGTTGAAGTGGTTAATAACTATATAACATGTTAGACCTAAGAACGTGAAATTGGAAAAGGATTGGAAAAGTCGTAGTGTGATTGGTTATATGTTGGCCGAGAATGGCTAGTGAAGTTTTATACTATTTCGTATGAATTGTGGGGGCGGAATTTTACACGTGGTGTAAGGCGTGTAATCCCCTTTGTTTGGATGTTGTTTGGAGCCTTAAATGTGGCTTGTTGGTTATTGTATTCGGCCTTGAAAAAGGTGGCAAAGTGAGTAGAAACAAAGGAAGTGCTGCCCGATTTTCCGTAGAATTAGAGACTAAATACTTAGTATTATTCTACATAGAGACTAGAAGTTGATAGCCTTGTTGTGACCATTATAGGTTGACACTTCTACGTACGGTGTATTCGGCTTAGCTTGTGGATTTAGCCGAAAAGGTATGTGAACTATCTCCTCTTCTAGCATGATTCCTTAGAATAAAGAAAGTAAGTTCTGCTCCTTGAATGATCCATTCCTTGCTTGTATTTGGATTGCCTAAGATAGAATTTGTTCTATGTACTTCCTTGGGTGTACTTTGATGTTTAAATTGTAAGTAGTATAATCCATTTCCTTAGGGAAGTTTGGATTCTTAAAAGTGATGGTATTTTTCTTAAAGTACATAGAGACTTGAAAAGGAAGTGGTTTTCCAAATCTTTTGACTAATGCCTTAGTTCTAAAACCTAAAGGTCATTATAATGACTTTAGGGGAGTCAAAGGAGTGATTTACTTATTTGATTTAAAAGAGGAGAAATGACATGATTTAAGAGAAGTAACTTGCGTTGAGGGTGAAGTTACTTGAGGTTTAAAAAGTAGAAGAAAACTTGTTTTCTAACTAGTAAGAGACTCAAGTATTTTGAAAGTTAAGAACTTGATTTATAAGTATGTGATACTTGGTTTTAATAGTATAAGTCTCTTGGTTATTGAAGGAATGGATACGTCTAAAACCATAAAGGGTTATAACGGCTTTATGGGAAGTTGGTTATAACGGCTTTATGGAAGGTTTAGAAAGTTGTCTATTTTGATTAAATCGGCATAAGTTGCCTAGATTGTGAAAATTTGGAGTTACTTGATTTCAAGCTTTGAAATGAGTTTTCTAAAAGTGTAGTAACTTACTTTGAAAAATAGACACGCCTTGATACTACGGGTGTTAGTATCTTGGGGCTTTACATAGAAAGGAGTCTTTTATAAAAGAATGTACGTATGTAGTACTTTGGCTTGATAAATTGAGAATTTGTCTAAGTGTGCCTTGATAAGTACTTTGACTAGTTAAAAGAGAATTATTCTATGTATGCCTTGATTAGTACTTTGGCTTGTTAAATGAGAATTTATTCTATTTGTGCCCGGATAAGTACTTTGGCTTGTTAAATGAGAATTTATTCTATTTGTGCCCGGATAAGTACTTTGGCTTGTTAAATAAGAATTATCCTATGTGTGCCTTGATAAGTACTTTGGCTTGGTTAATTGAGAACTTGCCTATATGTGCTGGTAATAGCCTTTGAGTGCAAGTATTATGTTTTATTAAGTTGCGACTCTCGGTTGAAGTGGTCTTTGTCTTGTCAGAAGTTCTTGGGGACGCACAAGCGGTGATGTGATTCCACGGGTATGCTTCCGTTACTTGTAGTACTTGGGTTAAATTCGGATTTTATAGAAGACACGGTAGTGCTTATGTCTTGTTTGATGGTCGGTCGAGGTAGGGTAGAGTATATGTGAGGTAAACCCCAAGATGCTATACCACCGCTTTACCACCGCTCCAGGGTAGAGTATATGTGAAGTACACCCCAAGACGCTATACCACTGCTTTACCACCGCTCAGGTAGAGTATATGTGAAGTACACCCCAAGATGCTATACCACTGTTTACCACCTTCTCCGTGGTAGAGTATATGTGAGGTATACCCCAAGATGCTATACCACTGCTTTACCACCTTCTCCAGGTAAGAGTATAAGTGAGGGTAAACCCCAAGATGCTATACCACCGGTGGGACTTGGTGTTCATGTATGCCTATTGGTGCTATGTTATATCATGGATCACGGTGAGGAATGATCCCACGGCATGATTGATATTACGGGCGTGAGACCCATAGTTATATTTGAGTAGTGACTTTGAGGGCTGCGTCCCGACTTGATGTGGATCGCTTATGTATTATATCAGTAGGTTGGCTATCATACATGTCTCCCGCTTTGTTTAGACTGTTATGATTTTATTACGATTTTCTCGCTCACATACTTGGTACATTCTTCGCATCGACCTCCTTCGGCTACGCTCACGCCGCAGTTTAGGTAATGATTCGGTGATCGGCAGTGTAGGATCCCCGCTCGTGGTTTTGGATAGCTCCTCTGCTCGTGAGTTATCTTTTTGGTATATATCCTTCATGCAGCTTTATGCAGTTTTAGTACGCGGGGCCTTGTCCGTCATATTTGATTTAACTCTAAGTGCAGTAGTCATATGTGGGATTGGACTCATGTACGGTGTAGTGTCTTTTGTTTATGTATATATGGCAGCCTAGTCGGCTTTGCCTTGCACGTACGTTTATTTTTAAAGAAAAAAAAAATGAGCTGTTATTAATTTCCGCAATGTACTTAGTTGTTAAGGTAGAAGGGTGCCCAGGTAGGGCACCAGTCACGGGCCCGGGGTTCGGGGTGTGACAGTTGGATCCCATGAACTTTTCTGGGCGTTCATGGTGGAATTCAACGGGTGGAAGAACGGTAGCGCTCCCTTGAGTAGAAGTAAAGGAGTTGTGTGAGCCTTGTGCTGCAGTGGGGAAGGAACTGGGTGTGCCTTGAGCAGAAGTGGGGAAGGCAATGGGTGTGCCTTGAGCAGCAACAGAAGATTCAACAGCAAATTATTCTCCTTCAATCATCTTTTCTTATCACTTACAAGAAATATTGTCTTAAGATTGTGAGTACAATAATTGAATTACAACAATTGCTTGGAATGAGAAGTAAGTAACTATTACAAAGATTACAATCTGGAACAAGAACAAAATAAGGTTTGCTGAGTCGAGTGGTATTCACTATGTCCTTAAGACAATATTGCCCCGTATATATATCCTTTTTACGGTAATTGACAACTTATCTCCCAATATAAAACAACAACTAACAAATGAGCAAAGGAAACTCAAGTGCTTGCTAAAAGAAGAACCTTTGAGTGTGAAATAATGCTTAAAGAAGAAGAAGTTCAGAAAATATGAATTATGCAAGTGTGAAGTGTGTTCAACAATTGAGCCAAAGCCTCAATTTATAGTGCTAGGAAGATGACCTCTCAACTAGCCAATCAATGACTTTCAATAGTCATGTAATAACACTTAATTGAGAGGTTACAATCAGTCAATAATGCAGCCAAATAATGGCTGAATTATGGAGGAAAAACTGACATTTGAATGTTCCAAAACATCCCCATAATCAGTCAACCTTTGGACTTCCGTCGCACAGTCATTTCTTGGGTCGCGCCGCAGCTCTAGCATCTGAACCTTGAGTTAGTGTCGCGGCCGTGGTGGTGGTGGCGTCGCGGCGCCCCGGCTACGTGGTGACACCGCGACCCTTTTCTGACCCGTTTCAATTTTACACTTCTTCCTTCATTTACCAACGTGAAACACTTGTTATTTGGCCAACAACCGTCCATCATTCTACGTCTCAAATATTTTATTTACGTACCAATATCTCTTTCACTAAAGAAATTTACGATCATTGGTACAACATGTGCACGTGTGTGGAAATGATGTTTTCGACGTGCGGGCCCCAATTGTTTGAGTCATAAATAATGGGATATACTTTATTCCACATTAATAAATTTCCAACAACACATGCCTGAACCATCCGAGTCTCGCATCTTATTCTCCACCGAGGATAATCCCATCTTGTCCTAAATATCTTCATTTAATCATATCTCTTCTAGTATGCCCACACATCCACCGCAATATTCTCATCTCCGCAACTTTCATCTTTTGAAGATGAGAGGTCTTGAGTAGCCAACACTCCATCTCATACAACATAATTAGTCTAACCACCACTCTATAGAACTTGCCCTTAAGTTTTGGTGGCAATTTCTCATCACAGAAGACTTCAAATGCGTAATTACATAGTTATATAATAAAAATAATCATATTAACATTTAAATAACTCTTACTGTGTGACGAACATATAAATAATAAATATCAAATATTAAATTATTATGAGGTACAATAACATACCTAGTGAACTTTTACAAAGTGGGTGTCACGACCCGAACCCTGGGCCCGCGACTGGTGCCCTACCTGGGCACCCTTATACCCGTACCTCTCATATAACCAACGGAAGCAAATAAAACTCATATAATTAAAACAACTCATGTGATAAAACTGGCAAGCCGACGAGGCTGCCATTATATACATAAACCCAAAATGAGCTACAACAGTACATACGTCCAACCCACACATGACTACAGACCTCTAAGAGTATAACAATATCTATGACAGGACAAGGCCCCGCCGTACCCTGAATGTACATAAGTCTGTAATAACAAAAATGTACTAAAATGACTAGTCTCCGGAACGAGGGAGCTATATCAATAGCTGAGCAAAGAACCTAAGTACGCGGATCAACAAACTGAGTACCTACACCTGCGGGCATGAACGCAGCCCCCCGAAGGGGGTCAGTACAACAGGTACTAAGTATGAAAACATAAGGTACAATAATTAAACACATAACTGGCCAAAAGAATGACAGGAACAAGTATAAAAATCAAATACCAGTTCCAACCGTGCCATATAAAAATAAAGCCAACTGTACCTAATTTTCTTTTAACCGAGAGTCAAGTCAACATCATGGGACGCCAGCCCATATAATTATCACGTGCACATGTATATAAATCAGTGTTGCGGATCGTGCAACCCGTACCAATATAAAATAGTATTGCGGATCGTGCAACCCGTCCCAATAAATATATAAGTGTTGTGGATCGTGCAACCCGTCCCACTAAATGTATACAAGTGTTGCGGATCGTGCAACCCTTCCCAATATAATTATACATTTAACTATCATGACAACCTTGCACAATTTAAAACATCTTTTGACTCTCAACAACATTATCTTTCAAATGAACTTTCATTTTAGAGAAACCAAGACACTAACAAGTCTTTCATTTTATAACACCAAGGCACTATCACATATTTCATTAAGGATTAAGATCCATTGATACAATGTACGTCCGTCGTACATTCACTTTATAAACTCAATTTCCATTTTAGAAAGACCCAAAGTACTACATGTATCACTAAGAGTTAGGATCCAATACATGTATCATTTCGAAACCATCATTTGGAAAATCAAGACACTTATCATATCAAGTATCTATTAAAAACATGGTTTGGAAAATCAAGGCACTAGTTATCATGTACTACTTCTAAAACATCTTTTAGAAAATCAAAGTGCCATATATCATGAACTCTTTCAAAACATTATTTGGAAACCAAGGTACTACATATCATACGTCATGTAGGATTAGAATCCAAAGAATCTATGTACGTATACCGTACACTCATTTCACATAACAATCATGCCAAAGAAGAAAAAGAGAGTTTCACATACCTTATAGGCTATACCGACTTGACAACTAGAATACGTCTCAAGTAGTACCTCAACCTATATTGACAAGAACACGTCTATCAATTATATGATACTATTATACAATTATACCACATAATGAATCTCCTTTCTTATAAAAATTCGGGCAGCACTTCCCCTACTTATACGTACTTTTCCACCTTATAAATAAGGCCAATTTCATCAATAACCAAGTACCAATTAGGTACACAACCAAACTAGCAACCAAATGGGATTACACGCCAAATTGACGTGTAAAATTATTCCCCATAATCATACTAAAACAGTCCACAAAATAACCCTTAAAACAGTCCATAATCAACTATAATGATGGTGTAATGTGAGGCCTTTCAACGCCTTTCCACACCCTTATTCCTTCGGGACTTTCATTAGCAATCTACTACATTAAACATGCAATATAGGGGCTGATTTTCTAGCATAACAACATGTCTAAAACAGTCCATAAAACTGCACAACAACGCCTCACAGTTTCATACAGTTTTCCGGCCAACTACTACGACCAAAGTTCTCTTTATAACTCCTTATAATTCAATTCGTATTCCAACATTTATATACAAACAACATCAACTTGTAACCACAATATTTCATTCATTTTAGCATGCGATTAGAGACGTTAAACAACAACAATAACCAACGAATCCGACATTGACCAAAACTGTCCAGAAAATCGGTAAACACCCAACATGTCACATAGGTTTCTTATACTCCATTTTTCTTGTTACAAGTTCTTCCTCTATCTACCACAACATGTAATATATAATAACTTCAAGAGGAAGAAGGAAACTTACCAAAATATTAGCCAAAACAGTCTCAAAGTCACGGCTGTGGCAATTTTCAGGATTTTGCACCTCTTCTTCACGTTCCAATCACACACATGTAATCTCTACCAGCTTGTACCCATCTTGACTTCATGTTTTACTTCCAAAAGATCATCCACAAGCTTAGGGTTCCAACACCTCTTTCTTACCAAAACCATGACTTACACTATTGTAAGGTTAACTTGGCTTAGAACTTTGTCTAAGTGCTTAATCTTGAAAAAAAAATACTTTGATCTTGTTCTTGTCTTTGGAGATGAAATTTTTGAAAATATCTAGTTTAAGGAGAGATGAGGGTTTGTATAGATGAAGATCTTTTGTTTTAAGTCTTCAAGACTTATCTATATATACTAATGTGGAGTCTTTGCAAGACAAGTGGAGAGGGCACTTGCCCTCCTCCTATTGGCCAAGTATTTCTCTTCACAAAAAATATTTCCACACTTAGCCATTTTTTCATGTAATTTTCGATGGACATGTACCAATATATACCAAGACTTAATAATTTCACTAAGTCCATAATTCTAATGAAAAATAACTCCATTACTAGTATTAATTCTTATCATCACATTAATCTCGGAAATTTTCCGTATAAGAAAATGTAAAAATCCTTTCCTTCCGATATTTCAATCTTATTTCTATAATCATATTCTCACTTAGTAGCTAGGGAATTATGGGGTGTAACATTCTTCCCCCCTTAGAAACATTCGTCCCTAATGTTCACATTAGGTCTTAAGGATACAACTTCCGGCATAGCTTACCTTAAACTACACCTACCAACCTATACTTAGCAAACACAGAGATGCCTCACATGGCCACAATATAACACATAATCTTATACATCAATCAAATAGTCAAATAGGGATTGGAATTACTTGCAGGAATCGGGAATAAGTGAGGATACGTCCTCATCATCTCATCTTCCGCTTCCCACGTCATCTCATCCCTATTATCGTTCTGCCACAATACCTTGACGGAAGCCACATGCTTAGTCCGTAACCGTCTAACCTGGTGATCAAGTATGGCTATGGGACTCTCCTCATAAGTCAACTCCTCTGTCACTTGGACATCATCTACTGGGAAGACTCTGGAAGGATCCCCGATACACTTCCGTAACATCGAAACATGAAAGACCGGATGTACCGCTTCCTAATCAGACGGCAGATCTAACTCATTGGCAACTTTGTCTACTCTGTGAACGATCTGGTAAGGCCCAATATAACTCGGGATGAGCTTCCCTTTCCTACCAAATCTCATCACACCCCTCATGGGTGATACCTTCAGGAATACCCAATCGTCAAGCTGAAACTCTAAGTGTCGATGCCGATTATCTGCATACGACTTCTGTCGACTCTGGGCTGCCAATAACCTCTCCTGGATAAGCTTCACCTTATCCACAGATTGCTGAATCAAGTCTGGGCCAACTAACTGAACTTCGCCCACATCAAACCAACCAATGAGGGACCTACACCTCCTCCCATATAAGTAATCATACGGGGCCATCTGAATACTGGAGTGATAGTTGTTATTATAGGCAAACTCCACGAGTGGCAAATGATCCTCCCAACTACCTCTGAAGTCAATCACGCAGGCTCTCAACATATCCTCAAGTGTCTGGATAGTACACTGCATGCGCCCATCGATGCGAGGTGAAGCGTTATCTTGAGACTCACCTGTGTCCCCAACCCTTTCTGGAACGACCTCCAGAAGTTAGCTGTAAACTGATCTTCTTTGTCAGATACAATAGACGTGGGAACCCCGTGCAGTCTCACAATATCCCTGATATAAAGTCTAGCATAATCCTCAGCCGAGTGAGTAGTTCTGACCGGAAGAAAATGGGATGATTTCGCCAGCCTGTCAACTATCACCCAAATGGAGTCACACTTCATCTGAGTACGAGGTAACCCTGTAACGAAATCCATGTTAATCACCTCCCACTTCCAAGTCGGGATCTCTATCATCTGTAATAACCCACCAGGCTTCTGGTGCTCAACCTTGACCTGCTGACAATTCGGACACTGAGCAACAAACCCTGTACGTCCCTTTTCATGTCATCCCACCAATACACACATCGGAGGTCATGGTATATCTTTGTCAACCTCGTTGAATAGAATAACGAGCATTGTGTGCCTCCCCCAGAACATGCTGACGAAGTCCTGCAACATCGGGTACACACAATCTACCCTCGTACCTTAGCACCCCATCAGGTGCTACCTCAAATAGACTCTTCTTCTCTCGAAGAGCCGTATCTCGATACCATACCAGAACCGGATCCTAATACTGGTGCCTCTTCACCTCTTCTACGATGGAAGACTCGGCAACCTCTCGGACCCGAACCCCACTGTCACCGGAATCGATCAACTGAATCCCAAGGCTCGCTAACTGATGTATCACACGAACCATTTCCCTTTTATCTGGCTGCACATCTGACAAACTACCCATAGATCTACGACTAAGAACATCTGCAACCACATTGACTTTTCCTGGGTGGTATAGAATATCAACATCATAGTCCTTAAGTAGCTCTAACCACCGTCTCTACTGCAAGTTCAGCTCCTTCTGTCGGAAGATATACTGGAGACTCTTGTGATCCGTATAAATGTCAACATGAACCCCATATAGATAGTGTCTCCATATCTTCAAAGCATGTATCACTTCCGCTAACTCCAAATCATGAGTAGGATAGTTCTTCTCATGCGTCCTGAGCTGTTGGGACGCGTAAGCTATAACCTTACCATGCTGCATCAACACACAACCTAGACCAACACCCGAAGCATCACAATACATGAGATAACCCTCTAATCCCTCGGAAAGAGTAAGAACTGGAGCCGCCGTCAACTTATCTTTCAATAACTGGAAGCCCTTTTCACAAGCATCCGTCCATTGGAACTTAGCCGCCTTCTGAGTCAGCCTAGTCAAAGGTGCTGAGATCGAAGAGAACTTTTCCACAAACCTCCGATAATACCCCGCTAGCCCCAGAACACTACGCACCTCAGTAGGCGTAGTAGGTCTAGGCCACGTCTTCACCGCCTCAATCTTCGCCGTATCAACCCGAATACCATCGGTCCCTATAATATGCCCCAAGAATGCTACTGAGGCCAACCAGAACTCACACTTCGAAAACTTGGCATACAACTGTCGGCTCTGGAGGACTCCAAGTACTGTCCTCAAATGATCCGCATGCTCCTGCTCTGAGCGAGAATAAACCAGTATGTCATCAATGAATAATATAACAAACATATCCAGAAATGTCTTGAACACCCAGTTCATCAAATCCATAAATACTGCTGGAGCATTAGTCAACCCGAAAGACATCACCCTAAACTCATAATCAAGTATGGGGTCCTGAATGCAGTCTTCGGGATATCTGCCTCTTTAACTCACACCTGATGATAACCGGATCGCAGGTCTATCTTGGAGAAACACCTAGCACCCTGCAACTGATCAAATAAATCATCAATCCTGGGGAGGGGATACCTATTTTTGATGGTTACCTTGTTCAGCTGCCTGTAGTCAATACACATACGCAGCGACCCATCATTCTTCTTCACAAATAACACTGGTGCTCCCCAAGGTGATGTACTAGGCTTAATAAAGCCTTTCTCCAGCAAGTCTCTCAGCTGGTCCTTCAACTCCTTCAACTCAACAGGTGTCATTCTATACGGTGGAATGGATATCGGATGGATATCTGGCAGAACATCAATACATAACTCTATCTCCCGCTCTAGAGGAATACCTGGGAGATCATCAGGGAATACATCCGGGAATTCACTAACAACCGGAATCGACTGAAGAACTGGTACCTCAGCTTCCGTATCAAACACCCGAATAAGATGATAAATATACCCCCTTTCAAACCATCTTCCTAGCCTTGAGGTAAGAAATAAACCTACCCCTCGGCGATGCAGTATTCCTTTTCCACTCGATAACCGGATCACCGGGAAACTGAAATCGGACCAATCTCTCTCTACAGTCAACATTGGAATAACAGGAAGCCAACCAGTCCATACCCATAATGACATCAAAATCCGTCATATCCAACTCTATCAAGTTTGATAGGGTATGACGAAAGTATATAATCACCGGGCAATTCTTATATACCCGCTCAGCTACCACCGAATCACCTACTGGTGTAGTTAACTCAAAGGGTTCTATCAACTCAGGTTCTATTCTCATTCTACCAGCAACAAGAGAAGATATATAGGACAAAGTAGAACCTGGATCTATCAAAGCATAAACGTCACAGAGGGAAATCAATAATATACTTGTGACGACATCCGTCGAAGTCTCCTGGTCGTGTCGACAAGCCCAGGGAATAAATGCGGTTCGGAGGACCGCTAGAACTAGGACCTCTGCCACGACCTCTACCGCGGCATGATAGCCCGTGAACACCCTGCCCTGCGGGGCGCATAGATATCGAAGATGAAGAACCCGCAGCTGACACAGTAGGTTGTGCCATACTCCCCGTACCACATCTGGAAGGACAGACTCTCCTCAAATGGCCTTGGCGGGCACAAAAATAACAGGAACCTGTAGTAACACGACACTCCCCAACATGGGACCTACCACACCGAGTATAAGGAAGTAAAGGTGGCCTCATCTAGCTAGAACTCCCGAATATCTGCGAACCTGCAGCCCTGGAGCCTTGACCTGCTCCTGAATACCCCGGACGGTCAAACTTCCTGCCTGAAGACTGTGGAGGAGCACTCTGTGTTGGCTGAGATGCATACCTAGCCTGCTGCCGAGGTTGTCCGCCTCGAAAGTCACTTGAAAACACTGTCATCCTGGCACTCTTGGGTTGATCTCTATCAAGTCGTCGAACCCTATGTCGCTCCTCGACTCCCTGTGCATACGCCTGTATACGGGCAATGTACATGCCTGGCTGAAGAGCCACAACCATGCACCCATCAGTAAGATAGTGGTCTAGCCCCATCACGTAGCGATGCACTCTATCTGCCATGATCACTACTATAGTGGGCGCATACCGAGAATGAGTCGAACTCTAGGATATACTCTCTGATCGTCCTCCCTCTCTACCTCAATGTCAGGAACCTGTCAACCCGGGCTCTCCTCATCCAGGAGGCAAGAAGTGATCAAGAAAGGTCTCCGTGAACTCGTCCCATATAGTTGGACGAGCACCCTCGCCCATGGATAACTCCCATGACTCGAACCAGTTAACTGCTACATCGCGCAACCGGTAAGAAGCCAATACGACTGACTCGGTCTCCGATGCCTTAATCACCCTCATCGTCCGCTAAATCTGGTGAATAAACTCCTGAGGATCATCCTCAGGCCTCGACCCATAAAACTCCGGCGGACTGTTGTCGCGCCCGTTTTTTACCTCGACCCCTAACTGTGTTGGTATCAACAAAGTCAAACAATAATACTAAAAAAATGATTTATATTTTTGAATAACATTTTTTTGTATTTTTGGATAAATTTTTTTTTGTATTTTTTGAATAAATAGTACCAAACCTGAAGAGGGCTGCCTACGTATTCCGCCGAGGGAATCAGGTGCGCGTAGTTCATTCAAATATGTTATAAAATGTATGCTTGAAAAAGAATTTATCAATGAAAGAACAACAATATAAAGTTGTGCAAAACAAATGATTGTACACTGTGGACGAATGCAAAGTAAAATGAATGCCCGAAAATATGATGAATGGGATGCATGAGTGAGAAAAATATGTTTCTTTATTATTATTATTATTATTATTATTATTTTATTATTTATTTTTGTGGTGTCAAACTCAAAATGGGTTGCCTACGTATCACACCGTGTGGTGAGAATCTGACACGCGTAGTTCGAAATGATTATGCTATAAAATGCATGATAAATAATTATGTAATCAACACTAGACATATCAATTGCATTTGCAAATATGTATAAAAATACAAAAATATAGAAGGACTCGGAGCGATGCTTCGTTGAATCTGGTATAAGATGACTTCTTTCAGTCAACATAACTCCCGCTCCTTGTGATAATTTTTTTTTCTTCTTTTCCGGCCGCCCTCAACTGTTTGCGAGGATGGTTTTCCTGCAAAAATATGAGACATGGGTGAGTAGGAAAATGACAAAAATAAAAAAAAATATAGAGGTGTGACAATATAGTCAAAGACTCCTCTGATTGGTTCGACCGGAGTGAAGGTTGATGCTTCGCAAGGTACAAGTCGTGATGTTCAAGAACAATTTATTCAGTATAGGTCATGATTGCAATGTGATAGCAAAAAGTGCAAAAAAATGCAAATGCTCGTGTCCGGAGTTACAAAAAGGGTAATTATTGTTTTTTTAACAATATGCCCATAATTGAAAGGATAATTATTGCTTTGAATGATATGTACATAATTGCTAGCGACAAACAATAGTAAATAAAAGCATCCAAATCAAGCACGCGCCCTGATATGTATGTGACCTCTCTTATGCCAGAGGTGAGCCTAAACGCCAAATATGCGAGATTATGATAAATAAGTCTAAGCCGTTAAAATGCAATGTTTTGTTGGAAATGGCGACCAAATGACGGTGCACTTTTTCCAATTTCGGTGTGTCATGACCAGGCTTGGATCTGTCTATCATTATCACGCTACACATATATGTTTATTGGTCGTCGGGTTGTGAAACTCAACGACAATTTGGTGGATTTCCTAATCGTGGAGACGATACCAAGGATCGACCCACCTAAGGTGTATGCATGCATGACTTAAAATAAAGAGGGCGGATAGCTCTATCTTAAATTTATTAAAATTTGGATTACTAGACACAATGGTTCCCGAGCGGACTACTCGAGTGAGAAGGCTACGCGACCATCGGTTGGACCGGATTCTCCACGTAAAACGCCAACTCTCCTAAATTTGGGCATTTTAAAGAAATTTGCGGGTGTACAAAGCACACCTCGCGTGTAGTGTGTGATAGTGTCAATTTTCCAGAATGGAGAAAATATGAGCGGAATGACAATTTAAGGAAGCAGTAAAAGAATGTAGCAATTAAAGTAGTTAATTACAAAATAAAAGCAAACAATATAAAACATTTACAACAAATATAAAAGCAAAATAAGGCGCAATATTTAATTAACCTGGGTTTGTTATGATCAAGAACCTGATATCCCCAGCGGAGTCGCCATGCTGTCGCGCCCGTTTTTGACCTCGGGGTCTGAACGGTATCCGCAACGTTGCTCTTTGGTGCGGTTCCCTGGATGGAGCAATAATGCTGATTTTGAGGAGTCGCCACCTAATTAGTTAAGTGAATTAGGACACTTGATTTATTGCAGTAAAATACTGCAATTAATCTCCATTTAATGGTCTGCGAAATTAATGAGATTCTGGATCAGGGTTCTTTATTATCCTAAAGGGAAGGGGTTAGGCATCCTTTAAGATCCGCTAACTTGCGGTTATTCGTTCAAACCTAGGTTAGTTATATATTGACTTTTATTCTACCTATTCTAAGTATTTTTTTCATAATTTATAATTAAAATAAAATGCAATACAGAATAATAAAACTAAAATTAAATGCGACATAAAATAAAACTCCGGGACATCTTTTAGCCATTTTTAGGTCTTCTGCACAAGATGATCTTCGGGTACCTGCATAAACACTTAGTAAAAGTGTTAATAGTAGAGTAAATAATTTTAAAGCAATGACAAGAATTAATAAGTAAAGCCAAAAAATAAATCCGTCTTTTGTACAGGGGAGGCCTTGGAAATCAGACGGAGATCCCTTCATCGGCCAATATTGTTAGAAACAACAAAATAAATAAAACCTTCAAATCCGCGTCAACACAATAATAGCTTCAAACACGGAGGGCTCAGATATATAAAAAATATAAAGTGGGACATCCTAAACAAGTGCGGCTGCGAGAATTCGCCTTGCCAACGCATGTTGGTTATCCGGTGTAAGTGGAAGAAATCTTCATTGCCCTGAAAGCTTCATTTATTTTATTTTCCGTCTTTGCAACTGTGGAGGCCTCAAAAATCGACGGATAACTTTTTCATTGGCCAATCAAGTGTAGTATCTGTTCAAATCAGTCAATACCAACAGTGTAACATCTGTCCAACCAGTTTAATAAATAAATAAAAGGACATATCCGTCAATCAGTCCCGAAAATCAGAACAGCATAACACTAGTAAAAATCAAAATCAGTCCAGAAACAGCAGAAACAGCCTCAAAGCAATAGAAACAATAGTCAGCGATATAACGGACACAAGTGATCCACGAAACGGTAGAAACAAACGCAACAATCTCGCTGGGAAACAAGCCAACAGTTCGCCGGAGTTTTCAGAACCTCACCGGTGGTTTTGTTTTAAATAAGCAAGTTAAAATCAGTCCCACCACCAAGAACAACCAACAAATATAGAAAATCAAAAAATCATTCCGTTCAAAGGTCGCCGGAAGTCTTAAAACTCAGGCAAGACCATCAAAAAATCAGAGAAGTAAAACTGTCCAACGAAAAAACAACAACAACATAATAACAACAAAATGGAAGATCCTAACAGTAGCGTCGCTGTCGGTGGCGTCACTTCCACAACGGTGTACACCGGAGCGATGCCACCAGATGATATAGGGCGAAATCGACAGTGACGGGGTTGGGAAAATGATGATGACGGGAACAGTGGGTCGGCGATAGTGACGGGGCAGTGGGTTCGACGGTGGTTCAGTGGCTACGAGGCAGTGGGGTTCGATGAGAGAGAGGGATAATGGTGAGGGTAAGGGGTGTTCTTGAAAAGTAAAAGGAAGAGTATACAAACGGAGGGGTGCAGCTGAAGTCTTGGTGGGGTTCGCCGGAACTCAAAGCTCCGGCGATAGGTGGACAGCGGCGGTTTTGAGAGAGGAGATGGAGAGGTTAAAAAAAATGAAAGGTGGAGAGTTCTATGGAAATGGGGTGAGTTTGAGATAACAAATGAAAAGGAGAAATGCAAGTGTGCGGCTGCTGAGTGTTGTCGTTAATGAAAGAGAGGGATATGTTTTATTTATATGAGTATTTAGGTTTAGGGTTTGGGTTTGGTTTTGGGGGAAAAATGAAAAGTGGTATTTGATTTTTAGATGGGATAATAAAAGGGTGTTAGATTAAAATAAAAAATAAAAAGGGTGTTAGATTGGACTGATCCGAATTAAGCCTTGAATTGGGACTGATTTTGATGAAATGCAAAACGGGTTAATTATTTAAAAGAAGAATTATTTAAAAAGATGCAAAATTATTAAAATGCAAATGCCGATGCAATAATAATAAAATACAATATTTAGCAAATGTTTAATGTCTAATTAAAAATTAAAACGGGATGTCAATTAATTATTTAAAGAGATGAAAATATTATTAAAATAAACGACGGTGTAATAATAATAGAAACATAATATTAACAAGGACATAATTCTTAATTAAAAAATAAAAAGATAAAAATGCAAAAATGATGATTAAAATGCGGTGTCCTAAAACACATAAAATTGCAATAAATATATGAAAAATGGGTCAAAATTGACTGTCAACAGCATGTCCCTCTATGTACGGAGATGAAGGAAGAGTCTTCGGACAAAATTGGCTACAAGTCAACATGCAAAGGACGCGATTTAAAAATGTTGACTTGTAGCCAATTTTGTCATGTTTTATAAACTAGAACTCAAAAGTGGGGCTGATGCAGACTCAAAATTGTCCCAGTGTCGAATTATGATGACACTGGGTCGTTGTGATGCGAAAATAAAAAGCAAAGCTGACGCAGATTTAAAAATGTCCCAGTGTCGAATTATGAGGACACTGGATTGTTGCATTGCTAAAATTATGGATGGACGAATACCGATTCAAAAATATGTCCCAGTGTCGAATCTTGATGACACTGGATTACAATTGCGATGGGATGCTGGAAAAGACAGGGAGTTTGTTCTCTGAAATGCCTCTAGGGTGTTGATGCGCGAAAAGATGCACACACTTTAACGCAAGTGCACGTTATCGTGACAAGTAATATAGTCCTGGTAAGACCGATTATCGTCCACAAGGATTAGGGTTCAAGTATCAACTATCTATCTTTTGGTATCTATTTGGCAATTGATATTTGGATTTGTTGTTTATAACTAAGAATTATAAAAGCTATTTAACTATAAGTTTACTTCAGTTGTGATGAGAATAGGGCTTCCATGTCTCCTCAACTATCCGCTTATGTTATTTATTAATGCAATGAATTATGGTCTTCTTCTCTCGGAGCTAGCAGGTTTACGAAATCGTTTTATATTCCCGTTAAGGATATATAAACACTCAACCCCAGTATTGCACCTTACCTACCTTTCGGTGATAAGGATAACTCTATAGGAGGATTAAGAACAAAAATCTAGTTAACCGTCACGCACCATGCGCAAAATTAGGGGTTTTAAGCCTCTCATTAACGCTACATAAATAATTGAGGTATTTTCATCCCCAATCCAAGAATGTCTACCCAACTTACAGCATATTCACAATCTCTCCTTTCGAAGTAAATTAGAAATCATATAGTGATAATTAGTTGTCAATTAATTACCAAGCATTCAAAGCAATTATTGGATAAATCTCTCAAAGAAGAATAATAACCATAGACATGCATTAATTCATAACATAAGTTTCTAGTGAATCAACATGAAAAGCCCTATAAAAGAATTAGTTCCTAGCCATAGACATGACAAGAACTAATTCAAAAGTCATCATACAAAAACTGAAATAAAGAAAAGAAAAGAAAAGAAAAATATTCAAGAACGAGTCTCCAAGCCTTCTAGCATCCAAGGGTTGTGTTGTGGAATATTTACAAGATGGAGTGGTGGATGGGTGGATGTAGAATGGTGAATGGTGGAATGGAGAATGAATAATTCTTCTAATGATGTAGAGTATTTATAGCCAAAGAATCCTTTTGGTGAAGGGTTAGGGATTTTGTAGGTAGGAAAAGTTTATTAGAATCCTTTTAGGTAAGGGTTTTAAGGTAGGAAAAGTTATCCCTTTAGGAAGGAAAAGTTATCCCTTTAGGATTCTGAAAACATGTCAAATTCGGCCCAGCACTTCATAATTCCCGCGTCGGCGCCGCGACCCTGCAGACTGGCGCCGCGGCGCCTGAAATTCAGCAACTCTCGGGACTTTCAGCACCGCGGCTCCGGTGACGTTTTTCAGGCGGATTCTGTTTCGTCGTCATTTTTTCCGTCCGGACTTCGTCGGATCTCCTCTATAATTCTCGGAACTTCTTAGACTTCATTTCTTAGCCCTTTTGTGTGCAATTCCATCTCATTTATGCTCATTTCATCTCCTTTTCGTCATTTCTCCATTTCTGACCGCTGTGACACAAAAGAAAGGAAAACGACCCTAATACTATACTAAACATAAATGAAATGAGTAAAATACTAACTAAAAATGACTCAAAAAGTGTATATAAAATACACCGATCAGGTATTTTTTCCCGAGGTCAAAATGGAAAGGAAATGAAAATGGTGTCGTTTCCAGACGCAGTGCAGATGTTCGTCGTTGCGTAGACGAAACATGGATGAAGCCGTTGCATAGGCTTTTATGAAATGCGTCGTTGCATAGACGTGATACAGATGCTCGTCGTTGCATAGACGAAACATGGATGAAGTCGTTGCATAGGCTTTTATAAAATGGCGTCGTTGAATAGACGTGATGCAGATGTTCGTCGTTGCATAGACGAAATATGGATGAAGCCGTTGCATAGGCTTTTATGAAATGCGTCGTTGCATAGACGAAACATGTATGAAGCCGTTGCATAGGCTTAAATGAAATGACGTTGTTGCATAGACGTGATGCAGATTGTCGTCGTTGCATAGACGAAACATGGATGAAGTCGTTGTATAGGCTTTGATGAAATGCGTCCTTGCATAGACGCGGTGCAGATGTTCGTCGTTGCATAGACGAAATATGGATGAAGCCGTTTCATAGGCTTACATGAAATGACGTCGTTGCATAGACGCAATGCAGATGTTCGTCATTGCATAGACGAAACATAGATGAAGCCGTTGCATAAGCTTAAATGAAATGGCGTCGTTGCATAGACGTGATGCAGATTGTCGTCGTTGCATAGACGAAACATAGATGAAGTTGTTGCATAGGCTTAGATGAAATGACGTCGTTGCATAGACGCGATGCAGATGCTCGTCGTTGCATAGACGAAACATAGATGAAGCTGTTGCATAGGCTTAAATGAAATGGCGTCGTTGCATAGACGCGATGCAGATGTTCGTCGTTGCATAGACGAAATATGAATGAAGTCGTTGCATAGGCTTAGATGAAAGAGTGTCGTTGCATAGACGCGATGCAGATGTTCGTCGTTGCATAGACGAAATATGAATGAAGTAGTTGCTTAGACTTAAAATAAAATGGTGTCATTTTATGGATATACCTACTTTGTGACTCGTCTGGGTTGAGATAACGTCATTTCATAGACGTTGTGCGTTTGTAACCCGCATGAGCTTATTGTTGTGCTCCTGCCTTTGATGATATGAAGATCCTGCACTCAATGAAAACTTGTGAGTTTTAGGAAAGGAGTGGTTGATTCGCGTCGACTTTGTAGCTTTGGCTCTTGACGCTTGCATGCTCAGACTGAACTTTCAACTGGGTAAGGTTGAGTCTTGACGTTATCAAGGCGATCAGGTAAGCATTTTTTTTTATCCTGAATGAAAAGCTAATGCGAGAATATGGACAATGTTCAATTGAGTAGATGAGAATGCAACCCTCAAAATATGCCCCAGTCATGTGTAGGTAGTAGTCATGGATGCAAAACATATGAGGATGTTAAACTCTCCAATGGACAAAATCGAGTCATGTGCGAAGCAAGGACGAAATATTTCTAATGGTGTGACCGAAGCCGATGTGGTTGTCTACGTATCCCACCGAGGGAACCAAGTCAGAGCGTAGTTCGTGATGCAAAATAAGGATTTTTATGATTTTAAAATGATGTGGGACCAAAGCCAATGTGGCCGCCTATGTATCTCATCTTTGAAGAGAATCAGGTCAAGACGTAGTTCGTGATGTAATAAATGATTGTACAATTTTCGAAAAATGAGACCGAAGCCAATGTGGCCGCCTACGAATCCCGCTGAGGGAATCAGGTCAAGACGTAGTTCGTGATGCAAAAATGATAATTTTATATATGTATTTGTTGTTGTTGTTTTTTTTTTGAAAAGTGGAAAGACAGCATCACGTTCTGACTTCAGTTGATACCAACAATTAGTATTGTGCTTAGGAATTTCTGTTATACCCCGTATTTCCAGAGTATGTACGTGAGCGCGTACATATTATTATTTGAGCCTTAAAGTTGGCTAGTTTCGAAATTTGTACACAACACCCGATTAGAGTCGTTTTTCGACGAAACGTTTCCACAGCTTTCGTAGGGAAAATTCCGGCTATGTCATTTATATTTTTTGCGGATTTTTCCGAGAGACGAAACATTTTGGACCAACGGGAGGGTGACATGTGTCACCCTCACATTGGAAGCTAGGGGGCGGCAACCCTTGGACGAATTGGTCACGTTTACAAGGCCAATTGGCTCCTTGTTTTGGCCTTGTTTTGTGGCTTGTTTGGTGCCATGTTTTGTGCCTTGTTTTGTGGTGTAGGGGTTAGGGTGCACTTGGCTTGATCAAGGCCTTACACTTGCCTTGCACTTGGCTTGATCAAGGCCATTGGTTTCCTATAAATACCCCTCCTTGTGAAGACTTATTCATTCACTCCTCACTTTGTCTAAGTCTTGAAATCCCTCCTCTCCCTTGTTGTTGCTCTCGTCCAACTCCCTCTCCCCGTAGAAAGGCCCTTGGCCGAGAACACCCTCACTAGCCTAGTTGTGCTAGCCGAGCCTACCCCTTGGTAGAAAGTTGTCTTCCAAGTATTGTTATAATGCCCAAAATACCTTGGCCTTATACCTTGTTGTATTCCAAAAGTTACCTCTATACGTAGAGCCCGAAATACTACCTTTTGTCTCAAATCGAAACCCTAAGGAAAACCTTCATAGTCGGTGGAAGTGTTAAGTAGAAGTTGTTGGGAACTTCTAAGGGTTGTTTGGAGCGGGTTGGAGCACTCGGAGTAGGAGCTAAGCATTGCTCAGGATCGACTTTATACTTGGATAATTTTGGGCTTATCGAGGTAAACACTACTGTCCTTCTATTGTAATTGGAAATTACATGTTGGAATATATAGTTGAAGTATACTATATATAGTGAACTTAGTATTGTGGCAATGTCTTTTGACTTAAGCCTGAAGAATATAGAATCAACGAGCAGTAATTACATGGGGCGTATTCTGATGAGACTTATGTAGTATTCTTGTGTTGTAGAATTGTACGTCAGGTTAGGCGTGTAAACCCCCAGTTGGCTTGGTAGCCGGCCTCGATAAAGGAGGAAATTTACGCGGTGGCGGGGGGGTGGTGCCGAATTTTCTGTAGAAAGATGGAAACTTGTGTTTAAGATTTAATAGACGTTTGTGGCCTTTATAGGTGAAAGTACTAAGAGTAGCGTATTCTACTTGAGGAGTGGAAAGGGCTAACAAGGTTGTAGTACTTGGAGCTTTTTGCTTATTGTCGATAATCGTCGCGAGGTATGTGAACCTCTTCCTATCTCTTCTAGCATGATATGTGTAAACTATGTAGTACGGTGAGCGCATACGTGTTAAGCGTGTTTGATTGTTTTTAAAACATAAAGTGTTATAACGGCTTTATGGGAAGTTGGTTATAACGACTTTATGTAGAGTGAAAAATGGGTTGTGGTTTTCAAAAGGTAACTGATTTGGTTATAACTGGCTTGTTATGTGTTAATGAAGTATTTCAAAAGATTTGTGAATCGTTTTGAAAGAAAGAGTAGTACTTGGTTTTTGAAAAAACTTAAGAGTTATACTAGCTTTATGGGAAGTTAGGTATAACGGCTTAAGAATGTTTTACTGATTTCGGAGATCAGGATGTGTATCGACAAACCACTGCAGCGTTAATAAAGGAAAATGTATTGACTAATGAATTGTATTATTAAAACCAGTAGAAACCTCCATTTGCATATAAACTAAGATGAGACAAAATGATATTACATTTTCTAGATCATGGCTGCTGTAATAAGATTGTTATAAACAAGAATAACCTACTCACTTATAAGACATAGGTTTCTCAAAACGTTTAAAGGAGAATTATGTTTTAAAGGATTCAAAACTATGAACTCATGACCTTCTAAAATGAGAAACTTGAGCATTTGAAATTAGGCAAACTTGAACGTTTGGAAAATAAGGTTGTTACTTGATTTTACAAAGGAAAGCATTTTGGTTTACTTAACAATGTTAGTCACTCTAATTTTATACTACGGGTATCGGGTGACCTTTGTAAAAGAAATGGATCTTAAAAGGAATTTAACGGACGTAGTACTTTAAGGTTAAAATCCGGACTTGGACATAAAATGAAAGTACCTTGAGTTGTGTGTAACTTGCTTATGCTTGTTGTTATGAAACTTGACCATGTTACGTGTGATAGCCTTGTTGTGCAAGTACTGTGTTTCACTTGACTACCGGTTCATCCGGGAATGTATTTCACTTGATTACCGGTTCATCCGGGAATGTATTTCACACGACACGGTTCATCCGGAATGTATTTCACTTGATTACCGGTTCATCCGGAATGTATTTCACTTGATTCTGGGTTCATCCGGAATGTATTTCACTTGATTCCGGTTCATCCGAATGTGTTTCACTCGACTACGGTTCATCCGGAATGTATATCACTTGACTCTAGGTTCATCCGGAATGTATTTCATCGACTCACGGTTCATCCGGGAATGTATTCCACACGTTTCTATATTGGGTCCATAAGATGGGCCGAGACACGTTATACGTATCACATGATTTGTACCTAGGCCGCGGTGAGGAAGAAGTTCCACGGGCGTGAGGATGACTTTGAGGCGTGAGTCACGACTTGACATGATCGCTTCTATGTTGTGAGCGTAGTTTGGTTATCATACATGTCTCTGCTTTATATAGACTATTATGATTTCATTCTGATTTCACATACTTGGTACTGTTATCGACCTCCTTGAAGGCTGCGTTCATCTGCAGTAAAGGTACATTGTCGATCCATTTTAGGATCACCTTTCAGCGTATTGGGAAGCTCCGTTCCTTGGAGGCTTATCTTTTGGTATGTTACCACGAGTCTGTAGATTCTTATACATTCGTGGTATGGCGGGGCCTGTCCGTCATAGTTGTAAAAATCTTAGAGGTGCATGCCTTTGTTGTGGCGGGGTTTGTAAAAAGGATAAGCGTTCGGGTATTTATGTATATATGATGAAGGCAACCGTTTTGGTTGCTTTGTTTATTTATCTTTTCTCTTAATTCATGTTCATGTTTTTATTTCCGCTGATTTTCTCGATGTTGTATCACTAGGGTGCGGGTAAGGCACGATCCACGGGCTCGGGTCGTGACAAAGTGGTATCGAGCGATTAGTCCTCGGAAAGTGTCTGACCGTGTCTAGTAGAGTCTTGATTATCGGTGTGTTGTGCACCACATCTATAATCGTGAGGTGCGAGACATTTAGGATTGGTTTCCATTCTTCTCATTACGAGATCGTGCCTTTGTGTGATAAATTGGACCCTCCGACGTATTCCTTTCCTTTATCGATTATGCCTCGCGTAAAGCGACCAGCCCAGATGGGCAAGGCGATCGAGAGTTGTTAGTGAGATCTGAGAGTATGCGAGCGCGAGCACGGTCGGTGCTGAGCAGTGCCCGACGGCGGGTTTCGCGACGCCGCCAAAGACCATAGAGTTTAGAGCGCGGCGATGCTGCCGAGACTACAATACTGAGCCTCGATCCCACTTTGGAAGCGAGATGAGATACAAGGAGATGGCGATTCGCGGCGAGTCGTGGCGAATATGAGATAGGTGGATCACGGCGATTCCGGCCCGTAGCACCCGTAGTTCACCCCGAGCGACGGTTTGAGGCTACGTGACTTTCGAGTTGTAGCCCGCCGATGTTCTATGGATCGAGAGCGAGGGCGACCCTCGAGTTTATCCAAGCGACACACGGATCATGAGAGTGATCGAGCCTCGCAGCGAGTCGGTGGTATTGGGTTCGCATCAGTGCGTGATCTGCGATTGGTAGTTTGATTCGTGGGAGCTGTCCGGGAAGAGCATGCACTTCCAGATTTGGGACGAGTTCTCGAGGCATTTCTTGCACATTTCTTGCCTCCACAGATGATGAGGCTCGGGCGACAGATTTTTGACATTAAGGCGGGGCGGGCGGGCGGTTAGAGAGTACAATGTGGAGTTCGACTCATTAGCTCGGTATGTTCCCATTGTGGTAGCCGATATGGAGGGCGAGTACACCGCTACGTCACCGGCTGGATGATTACCGCGAGCTTATGCGGGTGTAGCTCTTGGTAGGGCATGGACATTGCCCGCATGCAAGCTCATGCACTAGGATGTGAGGCACGGAGAGGTCGACGGAATGACCGAGATCGGCAGAAGAGGCCAACAGCAGGGTCCTTTGGTAACTTTCGAGGCGGACCGCCTCAGCAGCAGTCTAGTTATGTACCTCCGCCAGTACAGAGTGGTCCTCCTCGGTCTTGGGGCGTTCGGGTATTCGGGGCTGGTCGAGCTCGGGCTTCAGTTCCGCGGTATACGTGAGTGCTAGCGGCCGGATTCATGTCCCCTCGGTGTGCGATGTGGCAAACATCATCCCGGAATGTCGTCTTTCTTGGTGCTTGTTTCACTGCGTCGAGCCATGTGGCGAGAGGCGTGCTTATAGGAGAGGTGCCGGCGGCAGCGCGACCTGCGGATCGATGGCGAGTTCATCTCCTTCTAGATTATGCGCCTGCGAGTGGACTTATGATTAGAATGGAGCGGTAGCTTCAGGTATATCCTTAACCCTCTAGAGGCTTGTATGTTTTGATGTTATGTTAATGTGTTAAGTGTTTTGTTCGGATAGCTTTGTGCTAAAATATGATTTAGGAACTGGTTGGGAAAAGGGTAAGCACAGGGTGAGAAATGATGAACCTTAGAATATTACTGTTGAGACCTTAGGTGTAAAGTGTCTTGAGTACAAGATTTTGCGAGTGATCCTTGTCGAGTGCATTTTATGCAGGATGTATTGTGTGATAAGTCACAGGTTGGGTAAATGAAAGTGGTATCTTTCATGATGTGATTTAGCAAGATTGTTAGTGTCGGGAGCAAGAGTTGGCGCGACGATGGGTCGGGTTGGGGCCGTGTTGCGGGCCAACCCGCGGCTGTTCGAGGTGGGGTCAGCTCAGGTGGTCCGCCAGTGGTAGGGTCACGAGTCTTTGGGCCCAAGTTTAGTTGACCATCGTATGAGTTCGTGGGTGTGTTCGACGAGCGGATCGTGAAGGCCGGGAATGGCCTTAAGGAAGATTGAGGCTAGTAAGATAACCAAGTTGGAGGTAGTGACTCCAAGGATTTGAAAACTGAAGCGATGACTGAAGTGTGGTACGTATATGAGAAGAGTTCAAGTGTTCGGGAAGGGCACGGCAGTAAAGCGAGGAAATACGTGTGTTACTTTGTTGCCATGTGGTATTGGAAATTTGTTTAAAGTTAAGAGGAACTTTATCGTTATCCGTCTTGAGAAGGAACATTCGGACGAATGTTTCTACGAGGGGAGAATGTTATACCGTATTTCAGAGTATGTACGTGAGCGCATATATTATTATTTGAGCCTTAAAGTTGGCTAGTTTCAAATTTGTGCACAACACCCGATTAGAGTCGTTTTCTGACGAAACGTTTCCACAGCTTTCGTAGAGAAAATTCCGGCTATGTCATTTATATTTTTTGCGGATTTTTCCGGGTGACGAAACATTTTGGACCAACGGGAGGGTGACATGTGTCACCCTCACATCGGAAGCTGGGCGCAACCTCGACGAATTGGTCACGTTTTCAAGGCCAATTGTCTCCTTGTTTTGGCCTTGTTTTGTGGCTTGTTTGGTGCCATGTTTTGTGCCTTGTTTTGTGGTGTAGGGGTTAGGGTGCACTTGGCTTGATCAAGGCCTTACACTTGCCTTGCACTTGGCTTGATCAAGACCATTGGTTTCCCTATAAATACCCCTCCCTTGTGAAGACTTATTCATTCACTCCTCACTTTGTCTAAGTCTTGACATCCCTCCCTCTCCCTTGTTGTTGCTCTCGTCCCAACTCCCTCTCCCAGAGAAAGGCCCTTGGCCGAGAACACCCCCTCCCCCTAGCCTAGTTGTGCTAGCCGAGCCTACCCCCCCCCCCTTGGTAGAAAGTTGTCTTCCAAGTATTGTTATAATGCCCAAAATACCTTGGCCTTATACCTTGTTGTATTCCAAAAGTTACCTCTATACGTAGAGCCCGAAATACTACCTTTTGTCTCAAATTGAAACCCTAAGGAAAACCTTCATAGTCGGTGGAAGTGTTAAGTAGAAGTTGTTGGGAACTTCTAAGGGTTGTTTGGAGCGGGTTGGAGCACTCGGAGTAGGAGCTAAGCATTGCTCAGGATCGACTTTATACTTGGATAATTTTGGGCTTATCGAGGTAAACACTACTGTCCTTCTATTGTAATTGGAAATTACATGTTGGAATATATAGTTGAAGTATACTATATATAGAACTGAACTTAGTATTGTGGCAATGTCTTTTGACTTAAGCCTGAAGAATATAGAATCAATCAACAAAGAATTACATAGCGTGTTACTGATGAGACTTGTGTAGTATTACTGTGTTGTAGAATTGTACACGTCCGGTTGGACGTATAAACCCCCCCCCCCTGGTTGGCTTGGTAGCCGGCCTCGATAAAGGAGGAGATTTACGCTGTGGCGGGGGGGAGGTGCTGCCGAATTTTCTGTAGAAAGATGGAAACTTGTGTTTAAGATTTAATAGACGTTTGTGGCCTTTATAGGTGAAAGTACTAAGAGTAGCGTATTCTACTCGAGGAGTGGAAAGGGCTAACAAGGTTGTAGTACTTGGAGCTTTTTGCTTATTGTCGATAATCGTCGCGAGGTATGTGAACCTCTTCCTATCTCTTCTAGCATGATATGTGTAAACTATGTAGTACGGTAGACGTACATGTGTTAATTGTGTTTGATTGTTTTTTTAAAACATAAAGTGTTATAACGGCTTTATGGGAAGTTGGTTATAACAGCTTTATGTAGGTGAGAAAATGGGTTGTGGTTTTCAAAAGGTAACTGATTTGGTTATAACTGGCTTGTTATGTGTTAATGAAGAAGTTGAAGTATTTCAAAAGATTTGTGAATCGTTTTGAAAGAAAGAGTAGTACTTGGTTTTTGAAAAAACTTAAGAGTTATACTAGCTTTATGGGAAGTTAGGTATAACGGCTTAAGAATGTTTTACTGATTTCGGAGATCAGGATGTGTATCGACAAACCACTGCAGCGTTAATAAAGGAAAATGTATTGACTAATGAATTGTATTATTAAAACCAGTAGAAACCTCCATTTGCATATAAACTAAGATGAGACAAAATGATATTACATTTTCTAGATCATGGCTGCTGTAATAAGATTGTTATAAACAAGAATAACCTACTCACTTATAAGACATAGGTTTCTCAAAACGTTTAAAGGAGAATTATGTTTTAAAGGATTAAAACTATGAACTACGAAACCTTTTCTAAAATGAGAAACTTGAGCATTTGAAATTAGGCAAACTTGAGCGTTTGGAAAATAAGGTTGTTACTTGATTTTACAAAGGAAAGCATTTTGGTTTACTTAACAATGTTAGTCACTCTAATTTTATACTACGGTATCGGGTGACCTTTGTAAAAGAAATGGATCTTAAAAGGAATTTAACGGACGAGTACTTTAAGGTTAAAATCGGACTTGGACATAAAATGAAAGTACCTTGAGTTGTGTGTAACTTGCTTATGCTTGTTGTTATGAAACTTGACCATGTTACGTGTGATAGCCTTGTTGTGCAAGTACATCGTGTTTCACTCGACTACTGGTCATCCGGAATGTATTTCACTTGACACGGCTCATCCGGAATGTGTTTCACTTGATTACGGTTCATCCGAATGTATTTCACTTGATTACCGGTCATCCGTGGAATGTATTTCACTTGATTACGGTTCATCCGGAATGTATTTCACTTGATTACGGTTCATCCGGAATGTGTTTCACTCGACACGGCTCATCCGAATGTATATCACTTGACTACCGGCTCATCCGGAATGTATTTCACCGACTACCGTTCATCCGGAATGTATTCCACACGTTTCTATATTGGGTCCATAAGATGGGCCGAGACCGTTATCGTATCACATGATTTGTACCTAGATCGGCCGGTGAGGAAGAAGTTCCACGAGCGTGAGGATGACTTTGAGGGCGTGAGTCACGACTTGACATATCGCTTCTATGTTGTGAATCGTAGTTTGGTTATCATACATGTCTCCCGCTTTATATAGACTATTATGATTTCATTCTACGATTTCACATACTTGGTACTGTTATCGACCTCCTTCGGGGCTGCGTTCACGCCGCAGTAAAGGTACATCATTGCCGATCCCCGCTTTTAGGATCACCTTTCAACAGATTGGAAGCTCCGTTCCTTCTGAGGCTTATCTTTTGGTATGTTACCACGAGTGCAGATTCTTATACATTCGTGGTATGGCGGGCCTGTCCGTCATAGTTGTAAAAATCTTAGAGGTGCAGATTTGTTGTGGGCAGGGTTTGTAAAAAGGATAACTGTTCGGGTATTTATGTATATATGATGAAGGCAACTGTTTTGGTTGGCCTGTTTATTTATCTTTTCTCTTAATTCATGTTCATGTTTTTATTTCCGCTGATTTTCTCTGATGTTGTATCACTAGGGTGCCCGGGGTAAGGCACCAGTCACGGGCCCGGGCTCGGGTCGTGACAATTTCGTTATTCACTTTCAGTCTAACCAAAACTGACTTCTGGGTAATTCCTATAGTTTCAAATGGTACCTCGGACACCTAAGTATCGACACACTTGCTTGCAGTCAAGGTTTCGAACTACACGTAATCTCGTGTTTCAAATGCCCTCACTAAAGAAAGTCTCATTTCTCACATATATTCCAGTATTTTGAATTTTGGGACGTTTAGAGAAGTACGCTCACACTCAAAAGAATGTTCAATGCATGCAATTATGATACCATAGGCTTGACCATCATGTAAGTATCCACTAATATGAGAACCCTCAGTATAAGATCATGTAGGGCTTGTCACAGGCTTGTAATGTAGGTTTTGGGGGAATGGATGAATATCATTTGGGTAAAAGTGATTAATCCTTCCTCGAGCGTTGGACTATGTCTGTGCTTGATATTTGTGCGCTTTAATGCTGACTTGCTTTCTTTTTGTCCCAGTTTTTCTGTACTGACTTCTTTTGAATCTTTCATTTGGAGCTCCCTTTTTTTCGGGGTTATGTATTCCCTTTTTATTTATTTTTTATTTTCTATTATCGGGGCTTTTGATTTTCTCTTTGTGTGAAGTCGTCTCTGCTTTTCTTTTCCTTTTGAAACTTTGACAACTTTTGTCTTTGCAAACATCGACGCAGAATTTTATCAGTCACTTGCACAGTTCTAAAGCGCTCAAGGAGGTCAGGCCCAGAGAGGGATAATGCGTACGCACTCAGAAACGGTATAGGTGTAATATGCGGTTGTCAAAAAATAGGTTTTAGGCTCAAAGGGGTGTACTAGGGATAATGTTATTTGGTAGGCTGAAAAGGCTCAAACGGGTCAAAGAAAACCTACGATCATTTCCTACACCGAGTGTTACTCAGGATTTCGCCTCAACAAACATTCAGGTCAAGTTCTAGATCGCAATGCAATGCAATTGAACTTATTCTAAAACTCACCACACAATGCACATGAAACGATGAGGCTGGTTTCGTTCTTATCTTAAAAGCATACAAGAATGTCATTACAGGTGTGAGTGAGAGGTACCAAAAGAATTCAACTCATACTGATTATTACCTCTTTTTTTTATGCACACTCCTAACTGTGTTGGTATCAGCAAAGTCAAACAATAATACTTAAAAAATGTTTTTGTATTTTTGAATAACATTTTTTTGTATTTTTGGATAATTTTTTTTTTGTATTTTTTGAATAAATAGTACCGAACCCGAATAGGGCTGCCTACGTATCCCGCCGAGGGAATCAGGTGCGCGTAGTTCATTCAAATATGTTATAAAATGTATGCTTGAAAAAAGAATTTATCAATGAAAGAACAGCAATATAAAGCTGTGCAAAACAAATGATTGTCCACTGTGGACGAATGCAAAGTAAAATGAATGCCCGAAAATATGATGAATGAGATGCATGAGTGAGAAAAATATGCTTCTTTATTATTATTTATTTTTGTGGTGTCAAATTCAAAATGGGTTGCCTACGTATCACACCGTGTGGTGAGAATCTGACACGCGTAGTTCGAAATGATTATGCTGTAAAATGCATGATAAATAATTATGTAATCAACACTAGACATATCAATTGAATTTGCAAATATGTATAAAAATACAAAAATATAGAAGGATTCGGAGCGATGCTTCGTTGAATATGGTATAAGCTGACTTCTTTCAGTCAACATAATTCCCGCTCCTTGTGATAATTTTTTTTTCTTCTTTTCCGGCCGCCCTCGACTGTTTGCGAGGATGGTTTTTCTGCAAAAATATGAGACATGGGTGAGTAGGAAAATGACAAAAATAATAAAAATGCAGAGGTGTGACAATATAGTCAAAGACTCCCTTGATTGGTTCGACCGGAGTGAAGGTTGATGTTTCGCAAGGTCCAAATCGTGATGTTCAAGAACAATTTATTCAGTATAGGTCATGATTGCAGTGTGATAGCAAAAAGTGCAAAAAAAATGCAAATACTCGTGTCTGAAGTTACAAAAAGGGTAATTATTGTTTTTTTAAACAATATGTCCATATTTGAAAGTGTCACGCCCCGAACCCCGGGCTTGTGAGTGGTGCCCTACCTGGGCACCCTTCTACCTAACTGACACAAGTAAACCGCGGAATTAAATAACAACTCGTTTTTTTTTAAACCAACGAACATGCAAGGGCAAAGCCGACAAGGCTGCCATATAATATACATAATAAAAAGGCACTATACTGTACACGAGTCCAATACCACATATGAATACAGACCTCTAAGAGTTTTACTGAATTATGACGGGACAAGGCCCCGCCAGATTCCATAATCGTACAAAATCAGTAATGCAGATCTATACGAAATGATAAACTCACGAGCAGATGGAGCTATCCAAAACTCTGAGCACGGTCCTACACCTGCAGATCACCAAACTGCGTACCTAAACCTGCGGCATGAACGCAGCCCCCCGAAGGAGGTCAGTACGAAGAATGTACCAAGTATGTGAAACTGAAAATACTGTAATGAAATCATAACAGTCTATACAAAACAGGAGACATGTATGATAGTCAAACTACAGTACATAATACATAAGCAGTCATGTCAAATCAGGGACGCATGTCCTCAAAGTCATTACTCAAATATAACCATGGGTCTCACGCCCATAACATCAATCATGCCCGTGGAATCCTTCCTCACTGCCGGCGGTCCATGATATAATATAACATCAATAAGCACAGTGAACCTTGCAATCATGAGAGTAATGCAATCATTTTTACCTTTTTAAGCTATGCTTTTAACAATGAGATTAACTGTTCCACTTTAAGTCATAAACACACTGCACCCTTTCATTAATGAAATCACTACCGTTTCAAAATATGAAGGTCGTGCCAGTGCCAGGGTCAACCACCCTCTGTGTTATAATGCAACCTGTCATAGGACTATTTCACCCGCAAGGGACTATTTCACCTGCATAGGTCATGTGGACCCGCAATGAGTCATCGGTACACGATACTCGCATCATGGATAGCTAATCTATGGCTTATATATCCCGGGAATTTAACCCGCCCGAGTCTATCCGACCCGCCGTGAGTGTGTACCACTCACCACCATGGGGAGCTACCCCATGATATCTCTTGAACCAAGTTGTCGGCCCTTTATGGAGGGACGCGAAGATGTGGAAATACGACACTTGCACGAATGTCTATATGAGCAACCCATATGCAAGCAAACCATTCTTGAGCTTTATTTATAAAATGAATAACCATCATTTTAGCAAACCAAGACAACACCATGCCTTTCATTTTTTACATAAACCAAGACAATACCATTCCTTTACACAAACCAAGACAATTACCATGCCTTTCCTTTTTACATAAACCAAGACAATTACCATGCCTTTACACAAACCAAGAGTAATTCTTATTTAAGCAAGCCAAAGTACTATCAAGGCACAAATAGAATAATTCTCATTTAAACAAGTCAAAGTACTATCAAGGCACAAATAGAATAATTCTCATTTAAACAAGCCAAAGTACTATCAAGGCACAAATAGAATAATTCTCATTTAAACAAGCCAAAGTACTACGTACGTCCATTCTTTTCAAAAGACTCCTTTTTTATATAAAATCTCAAGATACTAACACCCGTAGTATCAAGGCATGTCTATTTTTCAAAATAAGTTACTACACCTTTAGAAATTCATTTCAAGGCTTTGAAACTAAGTAACTTCTAATTTCACAACCTAGGCAACTCATACCTATCAATCAAAATAGACAACTATCTAAATCTTCCATAAAGTCGTTATAACTAACTTCCCATAAAGCCGTTATAACCCTTTATGATTTTGACAAATTCATTCTTTTATAACCAAGAGACTTATACTTTTTAAAATCAAGTATCATATACTTTCAAATCAAGTTTCTTAACTTTCAAAATACTTCAAGTCTCTTAACTTTAGAAATCAAGTTTCTTAACTTTAGAAATCAAGTCGCTTATACTTTTAAATCCCAAGTAACTCACACCTTTAAAACAAGTTACTTCTCTTTAAATCATGTCATTTCTCCTCTTTTAAATCAATTAAGTAAATCACTCATTTGACTCCCCTAAAGCCGTTATAACAACTTTTAGGTTTTGGAACTAAGGCACTATCCAAAAGATTAGGAAATCACTTCCCTTTTAAGACTCTAAGTACTTCAAGTAAAACACTTTCACTTTTGAAAATCCAAACTTCATCAAGGTAATGGATTATAATAACTTCCAATTTAAACATCCAAAGTACAATCAAGGAAGTATATATAACAACTTCTATATTAGGCAATCCAAGTACAATCAAGGAGTGGATCATTTAAGGAGTAGGATTTACTTTCTTTATCATAAGGAATCATGCTAGAAGAAGAGGAGACGGTTCACATACCTTTTCGGCTTAATCCACAAGCTAAGTCGAATACGCCGCACGTAGAATCGTTAACCTATAATGGCCACAACACGACTATCAACTTCTAGTTTCTAACGTAGAATGATTCTAAGTATACGGTCTCTTATTCTACGGAAAATTGGGCAGCACCTCCTTTGTTTCTACGTACTTTTCCACCTTTTTCAAGGACTGAAAATCAATAACCAACATGCCACATTTAAGGCTCAATACATCAACCAATCAAAGGGGATTACACGCCTTACAATACGTGTAAAATTCTGCCCCACAATTAATACCAAGTAGTTCAATATCCAAAGCCATTCTCTGCTAACATGTACAACAACACAAAGTCCTTTCCAATTCTTTTTCAATCCAAGTTCTTAGGTCTAATATGTTATATAGTCATAAACCACTTTAACAACTATAATTCCTTCTTTATATAACATGCGACGACTAAACTAATAACCAAATTGAATTATAATTTCAAAGGCTAAACATGCTAGTTTCGGATTAGTGGTTCCAATATCCATAACACTTATCAAACTTCAATATATACATCTTATGCTTGTTTATATCCATAACTACAACAATAAGTAATCTTTAATTACTAAAACGACAAGATTGTTACCTTGATAAGCCCTTATAAAATTCCAAGATTCAAAGTCGCTCCTTAGCAATTCTTAGCTCCTTTCCTTTTCGCTCAAATCCGCTATTTGAAGCCTTTAGAAGTTCACAAACAACTTCTCTTCCATTTCCAATCAAAACTATGAAAACGACTTAGGTTTTCGCCTTGCGACTAACGTGAAAACGTCGTTTTTCCGAGATCTTTCTATTGAGATATCCTTACAATACCCCTAGGAACCTTGGGTTAAAGTCGTGTGAATAATGAACCACAATTGCAAATTTTTTTGTGTGGGAATATGACAAAGCCGAGAGCTCCCTCAAGTGTGCTCAAAGTTCCTCAATTTTTTCTAAGTGTTGAAGACTAAGTCTTGCATCTAGTGTGTATATATAATACAATGGAGGGTCAAGATAATAACACTTGTGTGGCTAGGATGAAGAATACTTAATATCTATACAAGTGGCAAGTTGACTTGGTCAATTATCTCAAGCTTTATCAAGACTTGATCATCTACATTGGTCAATGACCATGGTACCCTTGGCTAATTCGAACTAGCCCAAGTGTGGGGGGTGACACGTGTCGCCCTCCCATTTGTCCATAAAATTTCGTAACCCTCGTGGGCCCCACAAAACGTAAAATTTCTCGGGTGGGCCCTACGTGACCAAATCTGTAAAAATAAATTTCCATAATGATAATACATTCCATACTCCTCAAATAATGCATTTTGAGAATTCAATTCTCATCAACGAAATTCCTTTCCGACGTTCGGAAGATTTTCCTTCGGAAAAACAATTCTTTCTTTCGTACCAATTTTTCAAGTCTTGTGTTCTCGCGTCCATTCTCTTACACATGTCCTGGAATTACGGGGTGTAACAGAAAGGATAATTATTGCTTTGAATGATATGTACATAATCGCTAGCGACAAACAATAGTAAATAAAAGCATGCAAATCAAGCACGCGCCCTGATATGTATGTGACCTCTCTTATGCCAGAGGTGAGCCTAAACGCCAAATATGCGAGATTATGATAAATAAGTCCAAGCCGTTAAACTGCAATGTTTTGTTGGAAATGACGATCAAATGACGGTGCACATTTTCCAATTTTGGTGTATCATGACCAGACTTGGATCTGTCTATCATTATCATGCTACACATATATGTTTATTGGTCGTTGGGTTGTGAAACTCAATGACAATTTGGTGGATTTCCTAATCGTGGAGACGATACCAAGGATCGACTCACCTAAGGTGTATGCTTGCATGACTTAAAATAAAGAGGGTGGATAACTCTATCTTAAATTTATTAAAATTTGGCTTACTAGACACAATGGTTCCCGAGCGGACTACTCGAGTGAGAAGGCTACGTACACGGTTGACCGATTCTCCGCAGAAACGCCAACTCTCCTAAATTTGGGTATTTTAAAGAAATTTGCGGGTGTGCAAAGCACACCTCGTGTGTAGTGTGTGATAGTGTTAATTTTCCAGAATGGAGGAAATATGAACGGAATGGCAATTTAAGGAAAGCAGTAAAAGAATGTAGCAATTAAAGTAGTTAATTACAAAATAAAAACAAACAATATAAAACATTTACAACAAATATAAAAGAAAAATAAGGCGCGATATTTAATTAACCTGGGTTTGTTATGATCAAGAACCTGATATCCCCAGCGGAGTCGCCATGCTGTCGCGCCCGTTTTTGACCTCGGGGTCTGAACGGTATCTGCAACGTTGCTCTTTGGTGCGGTTCCCTGGATGGAGCAATAATGTTGATTTTGAGGAGTCGTCACCTAATTAGTTTAGTGAATTAGGACACTTGATTTATTGCAGTAAAATACTGCATTTAATCTCCATTTAATGATCTGCGAAATTAATGAGATTCTGGATCAGGGTTCTTTATTATCCTAAAGGGAAGGGGTTAGACATCCTTTAAGATCCGCTAACTTGCGGTTATTCGTTCAAACCTAGGTTAATTATATATTGGCTTTTATTCTACCTATTCTAAGCATTTTTTTCATAATTTACAATTAAAATAAAATGCAATACAGAATAATAAAATTAAAATTAAATGTGACATAAAATAAAACTCCGAGACATCTTTTAGCCATTTTTAGGCCTTCTGCACAAGATGATCTCCGGGTACCTGCATAAACACTTAGTAAAAGTGTTAATAGTAGAGTAAATAATTTTAAAACAATGACAAGAATTAATAAGTAAAGCCAAAAAATAAATCCATCTTTTGTACAGGGGAAGCCTTGAAAATCAGACGGAGATTCCTTCATCGGCCAATATTGTTAGAAACAATAAAATAAATAAAACCTTCAGATCCGTGTCAAAACAGTAATAGCTTTAAACACTGAGGGCTCAGATATATAAAAAATATAAAGTGGGACATCCTAAACAAGTGCGGCTACGAGAATTCGCCTTGCCAATGCATGTTGGTTATCCGGTGTAAGTGGAAGAAATCTTCATTGCCCTGAAAGCTTCATTTATTTTATTTTCCGTCTTTGCAACTGTGGAGGCCTCAAAAATCTATGGATAACTTTTTCATTGGCCAATCAAGTGTAGTATCTGTTCAAATCAGTCAATACCAACAGTGTAACATCTGTCCAACCAGTTTAATAAATAAATAAAATGACAGATCCGTCAACCAGTCCCGAAAATGAGAACAACATAACACTAGTAAAAATCAAAATCAGTCCAGAAACAGCAGAAACATCCTCAAAGCAATAGAAACAATAGTCAACGATATAGCGGACACAAGTGATCCACGAAACGGTAGAAACAAACGCAACAGTCTCGCTGGGAAACACGCCAACAGTTCGCCGGAGTTTTCAGAACCTCACCGGTGGTTTTGTTTTAAATAAGCAGGTTAAAATCAGTCCCACCACCAAGAACAACCAACAAATATAGAAAATCAAAAAATCATTCCGTTCAAAGGTCGCCGGAGTCTTAAAACTCAGGCAAGACCATCAAAAAATCAGAGAATTAAAACAGTCCAACGAAAAAACAACAACATAATAGCAACTAAATGGAAGATCCCAACAGTAGCGACGTTGTCGGTGGCGTCACTTCCACAGTGGTGCACGCCGGAGCGACGCCACCAGATGATATAGGGCGAAATCGACAGTGATGGGGTTGGGGCAATGATGATGACGGAAACAGTGGGTCGGCGATGGCGACGGGGCAGTGGGTTCGAAGGTGGTTCAGTGGCGACGAGGTAGTGGGGTTCGATGAGAGAGAGGGAGAATGGTGATGGTAAGGGGTGTTCTTGAAAAGTAAAAGGAAGAGTATACAAAGGGAGGGGTGCAGCTGAAGTCTTGGTGGGGTTCGTCGGAACTCAGAGCTCCGGCGATAGGTGGACAACGACGGTTTTGAGAGAGGAGATGGAGAGGTTAAAAAAAATGAAAGGTGGAGAGTTCTATGGAAATGGGGTGAGTTTGAGATAACAAATGAAAAGGAGAAATGCAAGTGTGCGGCTGCTGAGTGTTGTCGTTAATGAAAGAGAATGATATGTTTTATTTATATGAGTATTTAGGTTTAGGGTTTGGGTTTGGTTTTGGGGGAAAAATGAAAAGTGGTATTTGATTTTTAGATGGGATAATAAAAGGGTGTTGGAATAAAATAAAAAATAAAAAGGGTGTTGGATTGGACTGATCCGAATTAAGCCTCGAATTGGGACTGATTTTGATGAAATGCAAAATGAGTTAATTATTTAAAAGAAGAATTATTTAAAAAGATGCAAAATTATTAAAATGCAAATGCCGATGCAATAATAATAAAATACAATATTTAGCAAATATTTAATGTCTAACTAAAAATTAAAACGAGATGTCAATTAATTATTTAAAGAGATGCAAATATTATTAAAATAAAAGATGATGTAATAATAATAATAGAAACATAATATTAACAAGGACATAATGCTTAATTAAAAAATAAAAAGATAAAAATGCAAAAATGATGATTAAAATGTGGTGTCCTAAAACACATAAAATTGTAATAAATATACGAAAAACGGGTCAAAATTGACTGTCAACAACTGCAACTCAAGAAGTCCCGAACCCTCAAACTGTCTGCTCTGGGGTTAACTACCGGCTCCTGTCTGTGAGTCTGTCCTACTACTATCCTAGCCAGTAGCTGGACTGTATCCCTGAAGACTCTATATTCTTCAGGTAGCTGGACTGCCCCTGGCTGAGGAACTGGAGGCTCAAGTATCGGGGCCTCTGGATCTGCTATAAGCTCCTCTGGTACTGGCGGCGTAACTGAACTCGCCGACTGGGCCACAACCTCAGGCATAGTCTGGGCCTGAACCCTAGTAACTCTCAGACTGCCAGCGCCTCCTGCATCGACTTGCCCTTCGCCATCGCTGTTCTTCGGAGGCATAGTTGTCACGACCCGACTCCGGGGCCGCGACTGGTACCCTAAGGGGGCACCCTGTCAGGTATACATCAGAGAATAGCAGCGGAACATACATAACACATAACTAAAAAAAGTAAACATCACTGGCCAGCCGATAAGGCTGCCTTCCATAAAAACATACTTAATCAAAAGTATAGAAGTACAACTTGTTCTTACAGCCCAAAACACATACGTGACCACAGACCTCTAAGGATAACAACTGTGGCGGGACAGGGCCCCGCCATACCCCTGAATATACACAATGTCTATAACATCAGGGAAAAACCGTACCAACAAAACAAGCTTCCGGAGGAATGGAGCTTCGACAGAAGCGGTGATCCTAAGAACGAGGATCCACCACCGCTACCCTTACTGCGGCAGATTTAACGCAGCGCGGCCGAAGAGTCAACAAAAATTTAATATGGAACGAAAATAAGGTACAGGAAACAAAACATATCTGTATAAAATCATGACAGGGGTACGTATAAAAAAAGAAGTAAATACCTGAACCTACCATGTCGTTACCATCTCGTGAACTTAATCGTACCTTATTATCTTTTCCCATTTTTTTCCAATAAAGGTTATACCCATTTTCTTACGTGCGTACTTAGGAAAATCATCAAGTTCATTACCATATAACTTACTTACCTTGCATAACATAAACCGACCCTTTATGGAGGGACGCCTATACTGCCCGGCTCAATCTGGGACGCGATAAAGTCACCTAGTCTGCCCATAAAGGTATACTGCCCGGCCCAATCTGGGATGCGGTAAGGTCACATAGTCTGCCCATAAAGGTATACTGCCCGGCCCAATCTGGGACGCGGTAAGGTCACATAGTCTGCCCATAAAGGTATACTGCCCGGCCCAATCTGGGACGCGGTAAGGTCACATAGTCTGCCCATAAAGGTATACTGTCCGACCCAATCTGGGACGCGGTAAGGTCACATAGTCTTACAGCTTCATACGTAAACTCTTTTAAATTAAGCAACATATACTTGGTGCGTTGTGAATAAGTTATACCTATTTATAACGATCTTATTCAAGTAGCCATGATCTAGAAAATGTAGTACAATTTTGTCTTATCTTAGTTTCTATGCAGATGGAGAATTCTACTCATTTTAATATAATCAATTGTCATTACATTTTCCTTTATTAACGCTGCAATGGCTTGCTCGCTACTTATTCTCATTTGTGCCGTAAAATTAGCCAAGTCACCTTGGCTCCAAATACCTCCTAACGACTCTTACCAACATCCCCCATAAGACTTGGTAAGAACTTAGGATAACCTAGACATAACCTTTACATAGAGTAAATCACATACATACCTCTTAACTTCTAAGAGTAGAAGGGAACATGAAATATTACTACATGTATATTCCATACATAGAATCATGCCAAAAGAAGGAAGAGGTTCACATACCTCGCGACGATTATCGACAAGTAGCAAAATGCTCCAAAGTACTTCCACCTTGATAGCTTTAGAGCTTTAGCCAAAACTATTCCAACGATTTTTTTTTTTTGCTAGCCTCTCTTCCAAGAACACCACCACAACAACTCCTACAAGCTAGCCACAAACTTCCTTCCTTGTCCTAACTTTTCAGATTTTCCTTAGGCTTTGAATTCCTCATGGAATTCTAGAGAGAAGTGAGAGCTTTAGTTAAGAGAGAGAAGGATTTGAAAGAGGGACATGCAAAAATCAGATGGGGGGGACACTTGTCACCCTCCCATGACCTTTTTAGAAGAAGAAATCTGATTTTCCTAAGTTTTTCCGCCAGGAATCCCGCCTTGGCGCCGCGGCGCTGAGACTTCCGCCACCTCACAGGACTTCCGGCGCCGCAGCGCTGCAACTTCAGTGACCCCTCAGAATATCCGGCGCCGCGGCCCTATCGCTCCTGTCCGAAACACATTTCTGTCCGACTGCGCGCTGAACTTGTAACTCACATAACTTTATACTCCGATGTACTATCGACGAACGGTCGGTTGCGTTGGAAACTAGACTCAACGAACTACGAACTAGGCCTTTGAAACACTTAGGAAATCTCGATGTAGCGGGTCATAACCCGCCTCAAAGTTGACTAAAACCCGTCCGAAATAATCCGTCAACCTATCTTTTGAAAATTTTAAGTCTTACTCCCTCTCGTACGCACTCATACGCATGACCTAAACTACGGGGTGTAACATTCTCCCCCCCCCCCCCCCTTAGAAACATTCGTCCCCGAATGTTCTTTTTGGAGCCAATCTAATATTCCTCGGTACATCCTCGTACTTCACACTAATGGAACTTCATCATGCCACCTATGGTCCTAAGATATCGCACACGCATATCCATCCATCCCTATCACACAATAAAACAGATCCCAAGGGTGCACCAACGCTATTTTACTCCCATTCAAGGCCTAAAAGGATTCTCTTATCGCACTTCCAACCTACTGCTAGCATACATACATAACCTTAATATTATCCATTCATGACATTCCACCATACAACAATCCTATCATGCCTACTAATCTCTAAAGGGTCAAAGATATACCTGACGTCACATAGGCGAGTCAAAGGACCGCTAAAACTGAGAACTGCTACCACGATCTCTGCCGCGCCCTGCCGGTGCATGAACATCCTGCCTAGCCATTGAAGGTGAAGAACCCGCAACTGATACAGTAGACTGTGTTGTCCCACCAGGACCCCCTCTATAAGGACACTCTCTTAACATATGGCCCAGACGACCACAAGAAAAACAAGCACCCGTACCGGCGCGACATACCCCAGAATGGAACCTACCACACTGGGCGCATTGAGGCATAGGTGGCCTCGACTGACTGGAACCCCCATCTCCCTGAGACCCTGAAGCTCTAGAGACCTGACCGGCCTCTGCATTCCCGGGGTTGTAAAACCCCCCGCCGGAAAACTGTGGAGGAGCACTCGGTGCTGGCTGCAATGTAGACCTAGTCTGCGAGGCCGCCCGCCTAAATCGCCTCGAGACCGCTGCCCCGCCTCTTGGCTGGCTCGAGTCAATCGATCCTCTCTCTATCCTCTATCCCCTGCGCATACGCCTGCATCCTGGCAATATCCATACCTGGCTGAAGGGCCACCCCCAAGCATGCAGTAATCATATGACGGTCTAGCCCCATCACATAACGATGAACTCTATCCGCCATGTCAGCTACAATGGTGTGCGATACCGCCGCGAGTCAAACTCGTGTCAGACTCGATAGTCCTCCCATTCTGCCTCAATGACAAGAACCTATCAACACGGGCTCTCCTCATTTCAGGAGGCAAAAAGGGATCAAGAAAGGCCTCTGTGAACTCATCCCAGACTGCTGGACGAGCACCCGCACCTCTCGACAGCTCCCAAGACTCAAACCAGTTCAACGCAATATCGCGTAACCGGTAAGAGGCTAGCATAACTGACTCTGTCTCCGAGGCCCTAAGCACCTGCATAGTCCGTCAGAATCGCCGAATGAACTCCTGCGGATCCTCCTCGCACTCGAACCATAAAACTCGGGTGGACTACAACCGAAAATCTGAATCCTCAAACGTTTGGCTCTGGGTTAGCTACTGTTCGTTTGGCGCCGCCCTACCACTATGCTAGTCAATAGCCCGACCGCTCTCCATAATCTCTAAACTCGCTCGGCTGCGAATCGAGGCTCGTGCACGGAACCTCGAGCTACCGCCGCTCTCGCCTTCTAATACCGGCGTGAATGAACTCGCCGATCCGCCTAATACCTCGGGCATAGTGCGTGCTCGAGTCTGGTAACTCTCTGCGTCACTAGCAGCCTCGCTGCCGCTTTGCCCTTCTGGGCTCGCCGCTCGCGAGGCATAACTGTTACACAAGGATAGGTCAGAGAGGATTCAACCTACTATGAAAGCTCTACTGCACGATCTCAAAGAGAGAAGGATGGAAATCAATCCTAAATGTCCTGCAGCCTCCTGATTATAGATGTGGTGCACAACACACCGATAATCAAGACTCTACTAGACACGGTCTGTAAACACTTTCCGAGGACTAACTGCTCTGATACCACTTTTTTTGTCACGACCCGACTCGGCCGCGATCGTACCTACGGGGCACCGCCGTATACATCAGAGAATAGCAGCGGAACATACGTAACACATAACTAAAAAAAGTAAACATCACTGGTCAGCCGATAAGGCTGCCTTCCATAAAAACATACTTAATCAAAAGTATAGCAGTACAACTTGTTCTTACAGCCCAAAACACATACGTGACCACGCACTTAAGGATAACAAGCGTGGCGGACGGCCCGCCATACCCCTGAATATACACAATGTCTATAACATCAGGGAAAAATCGTACCAACAAAACAAGCTTCCGGAGGAATGGAGCTTCTGACACCGGAACAGTGATCCTAAGAACGAGGATCCACCACCTGCTTACCCTTACCTGCGGCAGATTTAACGCACTTCGGCGGAAGTCGCATACAACAGTTTAATATGGAACAGAAATAAGGTACAGGAAACAAAACATATCTATATAAAATCATGACAGGGGTACGTATAAAAAAAGAAGTAAATACCTGAACCTACCATGTCGTTACCATCTCGTGAACTTAATCGTACCTTATTATCTTTTTCCATTTTTTTCCAATAAAGGTTATACCCACTTTCTTACGTGCGTACTTAGGAAAATCATCAAGTTCATTACCATATAACTTACTTACCTTGCATAACATAAACCGGCCCTTTATGAAGGGACGCCTATACTGCCCGGCCCAATCTGGGACGCGATAAAGTCACCTAGTCTGCCCATAAGGTATCTTGCCCAATCTGGGGCGATAAAGTCACCTAGTGCGCCCCAAAAAGGTATCTTGCCCCGATTACCAACGCAAGGTCACATAGTCCGCCCATAAAGGTATCTTCCCCAATGCGGGGCGGTAGTCACATAGTCCGCCATAAAGGTATCTTGCCGCCCCAATCTGCGGCGGTAAGGTCACATAGTGCGCCCATAAAGGTATCTTGCCTAACCAATGGGGCGGTAAGGTCACATAGTCTTACAGCTTCATACGTAAACTCTTTTAAATTAAGCAACATATACTTGGTGCGTTGTGAATAAGTTATACCTATTTATAACGATCTTATTCAAGTAGCCATGATCTAGAAAATGTAGTACAATTTTGTCTTATCTTAGTTTCTATGCAGATGGAAAATTCTACTCATTTTAATATAATCAATTGTCATTACATTTTCCTTTATTAACGCTGAAATGGCTTGCTCGCTACTTATTCTCATTTGTGCCGTAAAATTAGCCAAGTCACCTTGGCTCCAAATACCTCCTAACGACTCTTACCAACATCCCCCATAAGACTTGGTAAGAACTTAGGATAACCTAGACATAACCTTTACATAGAGTAAATCACATACATACCTCTTAACTTCTAAGAGTAGAAGGGAACATGAAATATTACTACATGTATATTCCATACATAGAATCATGTCAAAAGAAGGAAGAGGTTCACATACCTCGCGACGATTATCGACAAGTAGCAAAATGCTCCAAAGTACTTCCACCTTGATAGCTTTAGAGCTTTAGCCAAAACTATTCCAACGATTTTTTTTTTTGCTAGCCTCTCTTCCAAGAACACCACCACAACAACTCCTACAAGCTAGCCACAAGCTTCCTTCCTTGTCCTAACTTTTCAGATTTTCCTTAGGCTTTGAATTCCTCTTGGAATTCAAGAGAGAAGTGAGAGCTTTAGTTAAGAGAGAGAGAAGGATTTGAAAGAGGGACATGCAAAAATCAGATGGGGGGGGACACTTGTCACCCTCCCATGGCCTTTTTAAAAGAAGAAATCTGATTTTCCTAAGTTTTTCCGCCAGAAATCCCGCCTTGGCGCCGCGGCCCTGCAGCCGGCGCCGCGGCGCTGAAACTTCCGCCACCTCACAGAACTTCCGGCGCCGCGGCGCTGCAACTTCAGCGACCCCTCAGAATATCCGGCGCCGCGGCCCTGCATCCGGCGCCGCGGCCCTATCGCTCCTGTCCGAAATACATTTCTGTCCGACTGCGCGCTGAACTTGTAACTCCCATAACTTTCTACTCCGATGTACTATCGACGAACGGTCGGTTGCGTTGGAAACTAGACTCAACGAACTACGCACTAGGCCTTTGAAACACTTAGAAACTCTCGATGTAGCGGGTCATAACCTGCCTCAAAGTTGACTAAAACCCGCCCGAAACAATCCGTCAACCTATCTTTTGAAAATTTTAAGTCTTACTCCCTCTCGTACGCACTCATACGCATGACCTGAACTACGGGGTGTAACAATAGTTGTAACAAAATAACAGGTTAGAGAGGAACCATCCTAATAACACAGCTCTATTGCACGATCTTTTGAGAGAAAAGAATGGAAACTGATCCTAAATGCCCATCAGCCTCCTGTGTATAAGTATGGTGCACAACATACCTATACCCAAGACTCTACATAGACACGGTCTGTAGACATTCCAAGGACTAACTGCTCTGATACCACTTTTGTCACGACCCGAACCCTGGGCCCGCGACTGGTGCCCTACCTGGACACCCTTACACCCGTACCTCCCATATAACCAACGGAAGCAAATAAAACTCATATAATTAAAACAACTCATGTGATAAAACCGGCAAGCCGACGAGGCTGCCATTATATACATAAACCCAAAATGAGCTACAACAGTACATACATCCAACCCACACATGACTACAGACCTCTAAGAGTATAACAGTATCTATGACGGGACAAGGCCCCGCCGTACCCTGAATATACATAAGTCTGTAATAACAAAAATGTACTAAAATGACTAGACTCCGGAACAAGGGAGCTATATCAATAGCTGAGCAAAGATCCTAAGTACGCGGATCACAATCGAGTACCTACAATCATGGCATAAACGCACTTCTCAAAGGGGTCGATAACAGGTACTAAGTATGGAAACATAAGGTACAATAATTAAACACATAACTGGCCAAAAGAATGACAGGAGCAAGTATAAAAATCAAATACCAGTTCCAACCGTGACATATAAAGATAAAGCCAACTGTACCTTCTTTTCTTTTAACCGATAGTCAAGTCAACATCATGGGACGTCGGCCCATATAATTATCACGTGCACATGTATATAAATCAGTGTTGCGGATCGTGCAATCCGTCCCAATATAAAATAGTGTTGCGGATCGTGCAACCCTTCCCAACAAATATATAAGTGTTGCGGATCATGCAACCCGTCCCACTAAATGTATACAAGTGTTGCGGATCGTGCAATCCGTCCCAATATAATTATACATTTAACTATCATGGCAACCTTGCACAATTTAAAACATCTTTTGACTCTCAACAACATTATCTTTCAAATGAACTTTCATTTTAGAGAAACCAAGACACTAACAAGTCTTTCATTTTATAACACCAAGGCACTATCACATTTTTCATTAAGGATTAAGATACATTGCTACAATGTACGTCCGCCGTACATTCACTTTATAAACTCAATTTCCATTTTAGAAAGACCCAAAGTACTACATGTATCACTAAGAGTTAGGATCCAATATATGTATCATTTTGAAACCATCATTTGGAAAATCAAGACACTTATCATATCAAGTATCTATTAAAAACATGGTTTGGAAAATCAAGGCACTAGTTATCCTGTACTACTTCTAAAACATCTTTTAGAAAATCAAAGTGCCATATATCATGAACTCTTTCAAAACATTATTTGGAAACCAAGGTACTACATATCATACATCATGTAGGATTAGAATCCAAAGAAGCTATGTACGTATACCGTACACTCATTTCACATAACAATCATGCCAAAGAAGAAAAAGAGAGTTTCACATACCTTATAGGCTATACCGACTTGACAACTAGAATACGTCTCAAGTAGTACCTCAACCTATATTGACAAGAACACGTCTATCAACTCTATGATACTAGTATACACTTATACCACATAATGAATCTCCTTTCTTATAAAAATCCGGGCAGCACTTCCCCTACTTATACGTACTTTTCCACCTTATAAATAAGGCCAATTTCATCAATAACCAAGTACCAAATAGGTACACAATCAAAATAGCAACCAAAGGGAATTACACGCCAACTTGACGTGTAAAATTCTGCCTCATAATCATACTAAAACAGTCCATAAAACAGCCCTTATAAACAGTCCATAATCAACTATAACGATGGTGGAATGTGAGGCATTTCAACGCCTTTCCACACCCTTATTCCTTCGGGACTTTCATTAGCAATCTACTACATTAAACATGAAATATAGGGGCTGATTTTACAGCGTAACAACATGTCTAAAATAGTCCATAAAACTGCACAACAACGCCTCACAGTTTCATGCAGTTTTTCGGCCAACTACTACGACCAAAGTCCTCTTTATACTCCTTATAATCCAATTCGTATTCCAACATTTATATACAATTAACATCAACTTGTAACCACAATATTTCCTTCATTTTAGCATGCGATTAGAGACGTTAAACAACAACAATAACCAACGAATCCGACATTGACCAAAACTGTCTAGAAAATCGGTAAACACCCAACATGTCACATAGGTTTCTTATACTCCATTTTTCTTGTTACAAGTTATTCCTCTATCTACCACAACATGTAATATATAATTACTTCAAGAGTAATAAGGAAACTTACCAAAATATTAGCCAAAACAGTCTCAAAGTCACGGCCAAACCGTGGCAATTTTCAGGATTTTGCATCTCTTCTTCACGTTTCAATCACACACATGTAATCTCTACTAGCTTGTACCCATCTTGCCTTCATGTTTTACTTCCAAAATATCATCCACAAGCTTAGGGTTCCAACACCTCTTTCTTGCCAAAACCGTGACTTACACTATTGTAAGGTTAACTTGGCTTAGAACTTTGTCTAAGTGCTTAATCTTGAAAAGAAAATACTTTGATCTTGTTCTTGTCTTTGGAGATGAAATTTTCGAAAATATCTAGGTTAAGGAGAGATGAGGGTTTGTATAGATGAAGATCTTTTGTTCTAAGTCTTCAAGACTTATCTATATATACTAATGTGGAGTCTTTGCAAGACAAGTGGAGAGGGCACTTGCCCTCCTCCTATTGGCCAAGTATTTCTCTTCACAAAAAATATTTCCACACTTAGCCATTTTTTCATGTAATTTTCGATGGACATGTACCAATATATACCAAGACTTAATAATTTCACTAAGTCCATAATTCTAATGAAAAATAATTCCATTACTAGTATTAATTCTTGTCATCACATTAATCTCGGAAATTTTCCGTACAAGGAAATGTAAAAATCCTTTCCTTCCGACATTCCAATCTTATTTCTATAATCATATTCTCACTTAGTAGCTAGGGAATACGTGGTGTAACAGTGGGTCTGTGGAGGGTAGAGTCGGAGGTAGAGAGGTTGTCTCCTGTAGACCCTTGTCACAAGGACAAACAATTCAAAAACAATAAGAAAAAGAAATAACGAAAGCAAATAAGTCATGGCAAAATATAATAAAATCATGATATAACAGACTGGAAAAAAAGAAGCAGTAACTACTATAAATTAATAAGATAATCAGAGTCTAAAAAATAGTATATAATAGCACAAATCAAATGATAAGAAATTACAAGAGTAATACCATGACTACTAGTATGAAAGAATACATGAGACAACACACAACTACCTACTAACTTTCTACCCTAATCGGTTGTCCTTCGTAAGTTTCTATTTAAGGTCATGTTCTCAGTAAGCTGAAATTATGTCATATCCTATCTAATCACCTCTCCTCAATATCTCTTCAGCCTACCTCTACCTCTAGTAACCGTCCATAGCAAACCTCACACTTTCGCACTAGGTCATCCGTGAATCTCGTTTTCACATGTTTGAACCATCTCACAGTGCCTGTTTGTTGTAGACGAGTGTAGGTGAGGGATTTGGAAATTATTGTTTCCCTTGATGTGTCACCTATTGGTTCGACTTTTTTGCCATGTCACATCGGCTGAAAATCACGCTCTTTATTTTTACGGAAGATTATGTGCAACTTTTACTTGAGTTCAAGTGTTTAATGGGTACATTCTAATATTTTTTTTCAAGAGTACTGGTACAAGAACATTTACAGTAGCTGCTATATAGCCCTGAATCATCACCTTCCATAAGTCTAGGTTTTCTACTGTTCGATCGTTTTCGCGATGAATTATGTAATTAAAACATTTATATTTCCTTTTGAATGAGCCATTACTTAAAAAAAAACCACACTTTTTCCAAACTTAGACAATATTTGTTACAATGGCATGTGCCATGACTTCATTTTTTAAGAACCATAATGACCTTTTTCTCAATAACAGTTGGTGAATCGAGAGAAGGGTCGAGCTAATGTAAATGACAAAATAAAATGCCCAAAATCCTTTTAGTGGAGAGTCGAGCTAATATAAATGAAAGATAAATTCCACAAGCCTTGAGGTCGGGTTATGATTTATGATACGGGCGTGACATGTTACTTGTTTAATAGACATTGGTCGATAATAGATAAAAGGAATTAAAGTCTAATGATTGGTAATCGGCCAAGAAGTAGTTTGTTTATGGACCACAATTTTATTTTGATAGATAATTTTTTAGTTTTTTAAAAAAAAATTGTTTAATGCTTAGGAAAAATAGAACTAAAGAGAAGCGGAAAAAGAAATTTCTCTAACTTGATTTGGTTCGATCTTAATTTTGTTTTAAGTACAATTATTTGTTTAAGTTTGGTATTTGAAAAGAAGAAAAGTCAAAATAAAAGCAAAAGAAGTTTTAAGGTCGATGATCGGTCTCTCCCGGAGAATTGGAGTGTGTCTTGGGGGAGGTGCGAACAAGGTGGCTAGGGGGTGTTCAAAAATCGGTCCGGACCGGCTAAATGGATCGAACCGGACAACAAAAGACCGGACCCAAGACAATCGGCCTTCGAGTCGGAATTTTTTTCTTGGGTTCCGATTCGGTCTAAACCTGAAATAACCCGGGACCAGACCAGACTCGGTTATAAAAAAAAAAACTTTTTGTTGCATTGATGTTGATACTTGATGGTGTAAGAATTCATTAGTATCATTATTATTCAAGATTTGAGGATTTTTTTTAATTTTTAATAGCATTGGATTAATATTTCTAGTAATTTAGTTTTAGGATTATTTTTGGACATGAAGTTGTAATATGTGATTTAGTTCTTCTTATTTTCTTATACTTTAATTGCATTTTTTTTTGGATCTCTACTGCCCGTGAACTGTATGTGTATGGTCCGTAGTGATAAATATTCAAATACTTTAAGCTTCAATACATGAATTTTGATCAAATTTAAAAGATTAAATTAGTCGAATTACTTCAGCGTACCAGATTAATAACAAAGCTAATGCAAAAATTTCTTTAGAACCGATCCGATCCAAGACCTATAATTGCCTATCCGGTCTTCGATCTTACATTTTATAATTTTCGGCCCGATCCGAGTTTGGACCGATGAACAACCCTATGGGTGGCTAGTAACACCTTTTCTTTAGGCCCCCCGAAATTTGATGCCCAATATTTTTAAAGTAATAGTGAATTTAATGATTTTATTTTTGCTCAGACAATATTGAATTTGGTAGGAAAACATAAAAAAACTACCTACTTTTTATAATAGAACTATTTTAGAATTTAAATTAAACTACTATCTTTATATAGTAAATGAAATTTTATACGATAATATATGCCGCATCCGTTTTTTTAACCCATCACTCGGTCGCGAAGGAGAGGGATCCCATACGGCTGTGCCGCATTGGTGATTCCTAAATTAATTAAAGCTTAATGAGTCGCCACCTAATTATTATACGGTGAATTAGAACACCTGAAGATTAACTAAATGATGCAAAATGAACTCTGATTAATGGTCTGCTAATCTGTGAGATTTCAGGTAAGGATTTTTTATTATTCTAATGGGAAGGGGTTAGGCATCTTTTAAGATCCGCTAATTGCGGTTATTCGGTCAAACTTAAGTTAATTATTATATTAAAAATGCATGTTAAAAATATAAAGATAATTAAAGAATGTTGCAAATGGTCAATTAAAAGATGTGTTTTGACAACGGAATTTTTTTTTGCCAATTATATTTTACGAGTCTTGCAAGAATGATTGCGATTCTGAAAAATAAATTCCCGGCATGAAAATCCGAAAAGTATGCATGGCATTGTTTACAAAATACATGTCAAATTGATTTTTTGGATAAAAGTATGTATTGCATGGCATTGCTTATAAAATGCAGTGTGGAATTGAGTTTTGATAAAAGCCTGTATTTATGTGACATGGTTTATAGAATGTATGTAAATTTGATTTTTTGACTTAATGTTAATTGATTTTATTCCGTACTATATTAATTCATACTGTTGAGATTCTTTCCGTACTTTATTAACTTATATGCATGGTCAAGATTCTTACTTGATGTAAAATGCCACTGGCACAGAGGAGGGCGAGCAACTAGCCAGGCACCTGCGGAATTTGCACCTCTCAGTCGCCAACGTGACAAGAATTATGCGCCGGAATCTTCCGCATCACGCAAAAGTCACCGACGACACGAAAGAGTCGGTCCAAAAACTAGTGACCTGTTACATCCACCATATCACTAAAAAAGCTAATGAACGTTGCAAAAGAGAACAACGGAGGATTGTGACAGCTGAGGATATTCTTTGGACCATGAACAAAATTGGGCTGACCAACTATGTTGGGCCTCTCACCTTGTACCTCCACAAGTATCGAGAACAGGAAGCTGAGAGTTCTTTCAACACACGCATGCCCAATATTGTGAGGCCCAATTTTGAACTCGCCCTTGCGCCGCCTATTGCGGCAGCCCCGATTTTGCCCATAAACTATGCGCTAACTTGGGCTTATTCATACCCCCATTTTCCATCGAATGGGTTGTTCTATAATCCTGCTGCAGCGAATGGCTTTAGCCTCAATTTTAGGTAAAAATGTCAAAGAAACTTGAACGGGTCATGATCAAATTCGCTCATAGTTTCTTTGGGTCAATATAAGTCAAATAATTGATCATAACTCGACCCGTCCAACATGACCAAACTACTCATCCTTTTTTATTTTGTTTTTATTTTTCATTGATTTTTTTAACTTGTGTTGCATTTTTATTTGTCGGGTCACACTATTTTGGCCCAATAAATTGATGGGTAGTTCAATCGCAACTTGTTGGATTAAGTCAACAAGCTAGTCATAATCAATTTAATTAAACTCAGTCGAGTTAAACATATTATTATAATATGAGTTGTTTCCGCCACCTCTAAATTTTGAGGAATAAAATGGCGGGATATGATGATAGTCCTACCGAGTCATCATCTTCATCAAGTGCTACTAACTATGGTTTGCGTGGGGTTAAAGATGAACAGTAAACTGATGATGAGTACAAGAAGACAACGTGGCACGCGATATCCCAGCTGGAATGATGCTTTATGTTTTTCATTTAAACTTGTTGTAACTGTATCTTTTAGTTTCTTGTTTTATCTTGTGTGTGCTTTTAAGTTTCCCTCCTAAGAAATCTATAACTATGTTTTTCTTTTTAGTTCATCCCAAAAAGAATGATATATTTTTTCTTATTTGACAACAATTTAACTTAAAACTTTACATTTATAACCACATAAATATCTTTGGTTTGTTTTCGACCACAAGATTTGAAGTCTTATTCATTTCTTAAACTTATATCACATAAATTAGAACGGAGAGAGTAATAGCTACATGTCTAATAAATAAATGTGCTGTTAATAATTTCCTTGTGTTTGAACCTATACATGAATATTAGCTGCAAGATATGCTAATAGCCCTCTTACTTCTATGTTGCTCGGATTCTCCAAAAATATTGCCGCATATGTACCGAATCCTCCAAACACACATTATTTTTGGAGGATCCAAATACGAGCTTGGTGGTATTTTTGAAGAGTCCTAGCAACATCGAGTAGTCGTCTATGATTTAAAACAAAAAAGGGAAAGGGAAAAACAGAGAACAATCAAATATAAATCCAATAAAATTTGTCTACTTTATAGATGCACTTCTTAATGAAATCTTGAAATTTCTGTGTTCACTTAATCACATGAAACAATGATCTCCTTGAAAAGGCTGGAGAATCTTGTGCTTGCACTTTTTCATACACAAAAATCCTGATTGAGTTGTTTGATCATTTGTCCTCTGTAAAGGTTGTGTTGTTTGATATAATCAATTACTTCATCGGCTGTCAAGTACTTCACAGACAACCCTTTTGAGATGCAGTCCCTGGCATGAGAATCAAAAGTTAGTTTGTCCACCAATTTATCCAGATTCATTTCATATCCTCCTAGCTAGTTGAATCGACATTTTTTACCTTAATCCTGTTGAACTGATTCCATTTGGCACTACTTCATCCACGACTCGGATGTTGTTCTGCAAATTTACATGTAGTACACTGTATATTACATGTCTCTTCGACCAATAATTTCACGTTCTCTTTTGTGTCCACTACTACTAGCCAATCATCTCAGTTTATGAGCTTAAAGAGAACAGAACAAGAGATGGAGTTTCTAATGAAGCTACCTTATATTCATTCAAAATATCATAACCAGCTATGATCTTTTCAACATCCTGACCACCTCTCCGGACACAAACCAAGCCGAAGTCTCTACATATGCTCCTGACCTAGAAAACCGACAGATGAGCATATCCTATTTCTTCTAAAACGTTTATGAGAGCATTACTTCAGTCCAACGTGAAGGAGGTCTTTCACTTTACCTGCTCAGGTATCCAAACACCAGGTGTGCTGAAAGATTCTAGCAGATCAGAACCACATACAAGCATAACCATGAGGTCTTCTGCAAGCAAAATAACCAATGTTTAGAACTTGCATGGAAGTTTGTAATCTACAATATAATTAAACAAAAATTTCACTTGGATAGATAACAAAAATTGAAAAAGCGAACTAATTATTCCCTCCCTTACAGATAGAATGACATGTTCATTTTTGCACGGTTTCTTAGGATCACATAGCGACCAAGTAATAGTTTACTAGGTAGTAACTAGCATGTGCATTGATTTACAATAAGTGCGACAAGTTAGGTGATGGACTATGGTTGCTAAATTGATATGTGAAAATAGGAGTTATTAAACTTGCCATTATATATAATATAAGTGAACAATAACAACAACATACCCAGTGAAATCTCAAAATGTGGGGTCTGGGGAGGGTAGAGTGTACGCAGACCTTACCCCTACCTTCTTGGGATGTAGAGAGGTTGTTTAGGTAGACCCTTGGCACAAGGACAAGCAATTCAAAGCAGTATAAAAAGCCATTATATATATAATAAGTGAAAATATTCAATTCTATAAACTGAACATCAAATGGAGAATATGACATTCAATTTGAAGCTGAGAAAGTACACAGCTACCTCCACAAGAGAAATGAACTGTACAGTGACCTACGTACAAAGTCATATGGACAAAGGAATTTTTTATCTATCAAAAAGAAAATGTTGGTTTCGGGAGGATTGCAAGTTTCTCAGGCAAACATTGATCATCAGACTGAATTCCTATCAAAAGTATTCCACCACAGACTGGACAGACTTATGTCAGTTATGGATTTTACCAGTGGATGCCAAACTTCCACCACAGATTGCGGTTTTTATTCTGGAGAGAACTGTCAATGTACGTTGATAGCTATCCTGACTTGCCTGCACAAATAAGTTCAAGCTAAATCATTGACAGGATGAAGGTAATTTAGTTTGTCTCATACTGCGACAGTGGTGTAAAAATACATCAAACATAAAACTAGGCGATAGCAGCAAACATACCAAATAGGACCCTAATATTACTCGCATTGAAAGGGGAGGTTTTGGGGATTCTTTTTCTGGAGGGAGGAGTAGAGAGATAAATAGATAGAGAGATAGATAGATAGATAGAGACCTCCCAGGAATCCGTCGTAACAAAATCTGAGCTTTTACAGGCTAACTGGCACATTGCAACACGATGCACAGCAGATATAAGACTCTGCAAAAATAAGGAGCACGCACACAGTAAGATCTTTTTCTCTGTCTCGGTAACATTACACAAGATACAAAACATGTTCAATTTCTTATATAATATTTGACCTGCAAAAATGCTAAAGAAAGCAAGAAACTACACCTCATGACTAAGAACAGGACGTGCTAGTATAAAGCAATTTCAGGTCCCAGACCAGAAACAATATACACTAAGACTCAGATTGCAGCATCATGATGATCAGAAGCAATTGATAATATCGCAAAGCTAGTTGTAAAGCTTTTCTTTTTATTTATCCCGTTAAAGTTACACATTTTGAGCAGTTTCACTGCCTAGAGATATGCTAGATACCTTCTTCTTATATGCATCATTTACTGGTGATATGTAACCTCCAATCACACAAAATCCTTCTGATGTTAATGCATCTCTTGCCAACTCTGAATAAATATTGCCAAAAGTTTAGCAAAACTCAATAACTGATTAAATGAACTTCATAGTCTAACATCATATTCACTCTGAGCAATTTATGTGCTTGAGGACTTATATACATGGCTTGTCACTTTCAAAAAAAAAACATAGAAGATTCTTCTGCTTGGTACGCACGCACATACACCTCCTTCAGTCCCACAACCCTCCCTCCCTCGGTCCCCCGAGGGGGAATAAAGGGATAAAAAGAAGAAAAAAGATCATCGAAAGAAACATTGTAGAGGTTGGGAAGTACGTACCAAAACAACGCAAGTGCATATAAGTTGGAGGATTGAAACTTCCCGTTGATACAAGAACTACATATGTCCTTTTCCTAATAGAAAGAGAGAGTTAGCAAGTTTCTGTAGCAGGGATCGAACCGGAGGAAGAAGGGTAAAGAATAATAAAACGAAATCCATAATAAACCCAAGTACGCAGGCAAGTATGTATATCAGGTCTTGCTTTTTTTCACTTTTTTATGCATGCCTTTTAAGACACCATGGAGGTGTTTCAACACTACTTCAATTGTCAGAGTTGCCACATGGAAAAGCAGACTTGGAAACTACTCAACAGCTTGTCCATTATAGTGATTGACCTATGCCTCTTTCCAACATAAATAACAGTACATTTCTGGAAAAAGTGAAAACTGAAAACTGCCATTTCGGAAGCTTAATATCAGATCCTAGCATAAACAAGCATAATGCATGACGATTGTGAATTGGCAGCTGTAAAGCAAGAACAAAAGGTAAAATGGATAATCATAAAACAATGAGCTGACATTGAAGCTTGGATGTGACGATCTACTAGACATTAAATCAGACACTAAAAAAACTAATGTAAAAATGCTAGTCCAAGATCACATGCTAAACTTACCTCCTTTCAGGACTTGGTGGCCCCTCCATTTGTTTTATTAAATCCAAAGACAACTTATCCAGCGGTAAAGCAATATCGGTCTTACCTATGAATTTAAGCAGAATGGTTAGCAAGAAAATAACTTGTCGATTTGGTTTAGAGCTGAATCAACAACCAACAAATGCTGACTCACATCTGCTAGTCATAGCAAATACTTTGAGAAAAAAACATTTCTCTATTCAAGTTGGTGAATGGTGAATGAATTCTCTTTGGATTCTATTCTATCATCAGTCCAATCCAATCTCTGTTCAAGCTTTTTTCGTTTTCTTATCAGTGAATAGAGAAAGTTACTCTATAGTCTATACTGAAATCAAATTTCTTTTTGGACCACGAATATTGAAATTAATTTCACATGCCTTATAAAAACTCAACATGACAGATCTGGGAGGTCGGATCATAAACAAACTGGACAAATATAAATAAATCATCACTGCATCAGAGTAACAAAAATCACCTAAATAAAACTCCCAAATACTATTAATTAACATAGGTGGAGTACTACTATATGAATATTACAACAACAACAACATACCCAGTGTAATCCCACAAGTGGGTCTGGGGAGGGTAGGATACACAAACCTTACCCTACCTTTGTGGGGTAGAGATGTTGTTTCCGATAGACCCCTCAGCTCAAAAGAAGTCCAAAGTATAACAAATGGTAGAATTAATATATTTTGTATAGTACTGGGGTACGTTTGACCGAAACACTAAAGGTATTATTCTAGGTCAAACTGTTGTGTTTCATAAAGCTTAGAGTGGATGATGCTAGATTTTATATCAAGAGAGTAAGAAGAAAAGAAATAGACGATATATAGAGAGATCCTAATGAACATTTGGGAAGATGTAAATAATTTTACTTAAAATATTGAAATCCCTAAGAGGAGGGTGGTTCCTCAAGAATTAGTTTCTGCTAAAATAAAATGGAGAATTACGGGAATGACATTATTTTGGTATTCTTTACAGCGCTTTAGCCTTCTATGTCATTTAACCATCTTTTGCCAACAAAAAGTAAACAATGATGAGAATACATGGGACGAGGCAACATACAAAATTTGATGAAGAGTGTACATGGATATATACATATATCGAAGGGGTACACATGGGATTACACTGGAGATACACATATCATCTTCTTCCATGTTCATCGTCTACTTCAAATTTGGCCTAAATTTCAATTCAAACCACCTCAAATCTACACCAAATCACCCCATAATTGAGATTCAAACTCCTTAGATGTACCCAATCTATTCCAACAACACCCACTCGAAACAAAATTTAATTTCGAAAACCACAATTTTCAAACTCAAGCTTAAGCCTAGTTTCAATGGCTTTCAATGGAGTTTTAGCTCATTATAATTCATTATAATTTAAGGTTGTGGCGGGAATTTTTGGGATGAATTTTGCAATAACGACGTTTAATGAACCAAGTGCATTTAAATGGGTCCTAATAATTAGAGATGTGATATTCTTTGCATTTTTATGGTTCTTCAAATATCGAAAATTGATGCCACTATGGATGCTCGAGAGCACAGCCAATTGAGAATACAACAGTGCAAGTAAGGAGACGACTTGTTGGTAATATTCGAAGGCATTTGAGAGTGGATCCCAGTTGTGGAATAAATATAAGAGCATATGAGAGAAATAAGTGCTACAGTAAAGCCTATAAACGTGAGAATTTGGCAGGAGAAGCAAGCACGGACAAGCATAAAGCATAGAGAAGGAAGCTTTATCCACTTTGTAATATAAAAAGGATATAGGGCTAATATTGGTAGCATTTAATGAGTTGGGCTAATATTGGTAGCATTTAATGAGTTGGGCTAATATTGGTAGGTTTTTGCTCCAGGCTGCCAAACTGGATAGTTTTCTCAAAATAAAATAGGAGAAACAAGAAGAGATCGATATGCTGTATTTTAAAAGCCTAACGTAATCCTATACAAGATTGTAATATCTTGAACGATTTAGATGAGGGAAGTGACGGGTAGAAGTCTACAGCCTGAAAATTCACTCCGCAATATCAAATAAATTTGCCTTGAATATGCCAGCAAATTCATCTAATTGGTCCGTTAAGAACTAAACTGGTTTCACCCATCGAAAGAGTAAATGTCGTTGTAAATCACAGCTTTATGACTTGATTAGCTACTCCAATCTTATATAGCATCAATTACGAACAAGAGTGACAATCTGACGATCTAACAAGGTGAAAGTAAATGCGATCAACACAAAATTATCATCAAAAGAAGTTACAATAAAAGCTGATTTTATTTCAAAAGGATATCAAGAACATCACTAAGTGATCTACATGAATAGAATAAACTTTGATGCTAACTGCCTCCTTTTTTTTGTTGGTAATTTATGCCAGTAGTAAATAAAGTCATTTTATTATTCTCTTTCAAACATTTCTCTAGCACTTATTTGTCGGATGTCCTGAAGGGACTCTCTCTAGCACTTCATATCGTGAAAATGGAAATTGAAAATTGAAAATTGAAAATGCAAAGTACCTTTTGTTCTGGTAACACAAGCACCGAGAAAAGTGAGGTTGGATGAGTAATTGAAGACATTGTTCCATTCTTCATCTAAGTCCTCAATACCATTAAAAGGGCTATGACATCTCGAGGAAGGTTATATGCTCTAATGGTCATAACAAAACCATCATAGCGTTCACTACATTTCTAAAACCACTCAACTTAACTCCAACTGGAGATATATACACCTTTCCGTCAATTTATGCATGCACATAGCAGATCAAAGCATTAAAAGGAGAAAAGACTAAAAATTTATACATAGACAAGGAGTATGAAATCCACACAAGAGACAATGCAAGCATTAACTTTAGGCTATTCCGAATTATTTTATTAAAAAAAATTCAGCAAGTTAACAAATACAAACACTGAACATAGAATGCAAAAACTTATCACTACTGGTAGGAAAGAGCCTATCTAATTAGTGCATCCAAAATATTCTAAACTTGAATATCCCTATATGGCGCTAGAAATAGTAAACATAAGCTCCCATTAGGAACATAATTATGAATAGGCATACCATTTGGATATGCGACTGAGCTAAGTGTATATTTAACATTTTGCAAAGAGTAGACTGCCCCTCAGGGAAATATGGGGGTATTGCAGTTATGGAGTTGAACCATCTTTAGATATCCATCACATCAAGAACTACCCTTTGAATATAAAACAAGTGGAGAAAGAACCTAAAGCATTAGTAATAAGTAACCTAACGAAGCTTCATAAAAGGATAAAGAACCTAACAAAGGGAAAGCAATTTTTCTTTTGCACATAGTTCAACAACAACAACGACAACATACCCGGTATATTCCCATAAGTGGGGTATGGGGAGGGTAGAGTGTACGCAGACCTTACTTCTACCTCCCCTCTACCTTAAGAGGTAGAGAGGTTGTTTCCGATAGACCCTCAGCTCAGGATAAAGCAAAACAAAAAAGCAAATACAAAGCATGTCAAAAAGGTCAAAGTAACAACATAACAATGTGCTAAGCGAAAAATAAGAAACAATATATAGTATCAGACAACGAAGGAAAAGAAACACGAAATACTACAACTATTAGTAAGGAAAGAAAAACGAGACAACGTTCTATTACCTACTAACATTCTACCCTAATTGGTGTCATCCACACCCTCCTATCTAAGGTTATGTCCTCGGTAACATTACATTCCAATTGTAGTCCACTGGCCCTGTGTTTTCCCCTTCAAAGGGGGCATTTTAGCTCAGCTTAATCATCCAAAATCATACCAAAAAAAAAAGACTTTAAGCAGCAATAGAGAATAAAAATTCAATAAAACCAAACACTATACAGGATCTACCTGGAAGTCAAGATTTTCGATCAAACTCAAAATACACACCAGAGAGTAAATTCAACAAATCAATGAAAACACACTAAACAGAGAACTCTAAAAACAGTAACATAGCATAACAATTAATTCGTATAGGTATAGATGATGATCGAACACATATAACATAATCGAGTGAACAGAAACAATTAAAAATCAATATTAGGGCAAAAATATCATCATACGAATATTGATGGCGTAAATTAAATCACTTACTAGACATATTGTCGCCGGCGAATTGGCTGAAGAATGCTCAAAATCACACCTTTTAACTACTCCCTCACTCCTACTATTTGATCGGTTTAACAAGAAAAAAAACTGTTACTACGTATAAATACTATTCTATTCCTCGCGATAATTTAATTAAGGTTATTTTAGTCAAAATATATATTTTTATCTAAAATTTAATATTTTTTAAGGGGTGTGAAAATAGCTAGGTGGACTTTTTTTTATTCATACGAGTACTCTCTTCCGAATGTTCAATTAATCATTTACACATTTCTTAAGAAAATATTAATTACTATGTAAAAAATAAGTACAACAACAACAAAATACCCACTAAAATCCACCGCATAGGGTCTGAGGAGGGTAGAGTGTACACAGATCTTACTTCTACTTTGACATAATCACAATCAAAACAAACATTGCATAACAAGATAAACGGTCAGAGACAAGAAATTAAAAAATAAGTAAGGTATGTGTACCTAACACTTAATAAGGGAGAATATGAAAAAGTAAAACTATTTTTTTATTTGGTAAATGAACACTCTTTTTGATAAATATATTGTGTATATCTCTATGATATACACGATTTTGATTAGACTTGTACCATAATAAGAAGTATTAAATTATGTTGTATATTTACCATAATTGTAGAATTCTTGTACAAGTAGAATTATGATTTAGAAGTATAGTAGGAATATAATTTTCCATATTTAGAGATTGTAACTTGTATATATACATATTCATTAAATGAGAATAATTAAGGGATTATTTCTTTCATGGTATCAGAAGTCTAGGTTTTCAACCACTTCGTACAAAAATACCTTCCGATGCCTCGGTTTCTGTTATTCTCCTCGGATTTCGTGCACTTCTTCATCCTCTTCCCAAATTTTCTTCTCAATCACTAATTCACATATTGTTCTTTCGTTATGTCTACGTCAAGGAACATATTTCATCCTACCCTTTTTATTTCCAACATCAAGAACCAAATTCCTCTTGTTATTGAGATGAAAAACGTCAAATATGCGACGTGGGCGGAACTTTTCAAGATTCATGTATGTTCGCATCAAGTTCTTCATCATATCATTCCCTCAGCCGCATGCAATGAGCTTGCCCCTGAAGTTGACCCAATATTATGGACTACTCTTGATGCTACCGTTCTGTAGTGAATTTATTCCACTATCTCTACGGACCTCTTGCAAATGATTCTTGAACTCGATGATACGACGATGGAAACTTGTAATAGGTTGCGTGACATATTCCAAGATAACAAAAACTCTCGTGATGTTACTCTTGAGCATAAATTTTCTCATGTTAACATGGAGGATTTTCCGAACGTCTCAACCTATTACAAAAGGCTGAAAGAGTTGGTGGACCAACTCTGCAACGTTGGTGAGCCTGTTACCAATGGTCGTCTTGTCCTTCAAATGGTTGCAGGCCTATAGTGGAATCGGTACGCTTCTTTGTCAAAGCAATCCTCTTTCGCAGTTCTATTAGGCTCGTTCTATGCTCACGCTAGAAGAAGTCGATTTGGCTAAAATGGCGGCTATCAGCGTCAATCCCGTGGTCATGATAACGTCTTTCGCTAATTCTCAAGGTTGTGTTGATAATTCGGGCCAAAATCATGCTTACGGTGGAGGCAAGAATAATAACAAAAATCGCGATGGCAATCATGGTGGTTTCGATAGTGATAGGGGTAGCCAGAATGGTGGTAGTGGGCCCCGGTACGGTGGCAGTGGGCCGCAGTCCAATTGGTCCAGCCATGGTCCCCCTGGCAGTGATCCTGTGGCCAGTGGCCCAACAACCCATTTTTCAGTTTCATCGGCCCGTAGACAGTGGGTTGCCCAGAATTCCTTTCGGCCCAATCCGACATGGTCCAGTGGTTTCGGCAACAACACTGGGCTGAGGAGCAAGTTTGTGTGCTTGGGCCTCGGCCTCTACAAACCCATCATGATGCGGACCCCGCTCCGACCGACACTGAGGCCGCAATGCACACACTTGGATTGAATTCTCCAGACGCAAATTGGTCATGGACACCGACACCACTTCTCACATGATGTCCGACCAAGGTACTCTCTCGCCTTATTCCAAGTTGAGAAACAATCGTGGCATAATTGTTGGTGATGACAAATAAATTCCAATTCGTGGTTACGGTCATAAAATTTTGTCTCCCCCATATCCACATCTTGTCTTAAAAAATGTCCTTCATGCCCCTAACTTAATTAAAAAATTGGTGTATGTCTCTAAAGTCACCACTAATAATTTGGTTTCGGTTGCTTTTGATCAATTTGGATTTTCTGTGAAGGATTTTAAGACGGAGATACTTCTCATGAGATGTGATAGTAAGATAAATCTTTATCCTATCACGCCCTCATCCAGTCTAGGGATGTTAGTGGGGCGGGTACATGCGGGTATCGTCCCGCATGGGGAATTGTTTGGTGGTTGGTGGGGCAGGTATGAGTATCAAAAGTGTTATCCACCATGGGTAGTGGGGCGGTATAAGACCCGCACCGTACCCGCCCCGCCCGCTACCCGCATCATACCCGCACCGCCCGTATCCGCACCATCAATACCCGCACCGCCTATTAATTTAATTAAGCTATTTACTAATTTATTTGGCCATTTTTTGATTTAAAATGTGACTTCACTGACTTGGGCCATTCCCTTAGACATTGAAATATGATATTTATTTACATGATATTTCATCGAAGGAGATTCAGTTGATATATATTGAAATATGATACATTGCTTTAGTAATCCGTAAAATAAGGGAAGTAAAGTACTAATAGTGTGAAGGATTTTTATTCACCTTATGTGATGATGCCTTCTTCAACGCAGTTTTCAAGAGACCTTTTTGCGATCAATTTTTGAAGCTTTGCCTTGATAGATTTGAAGTCGGGCTATGTTCGTCTGTCATGGAGTTAGTATTCGCAAATTGAATTGATTTAAATCTAGTGATTTTATTATTTAATCTATTGAAACAACTTTTTTATTCTAATTTTAATTTGTTTTCTCCCATTTTTTATAGGAGAAACATGGACGCTATTTAGATAATATCATGGTTGGGCTTCGAAGAACGTTGTTATTTGTGCGAGCTGTTTAGGTGGGTACTCGCCAGTTGGAGAATTTTCTACCCGTGATGGGTGGTGGGGCGAAGATGGGGTGGATTTTAGGTGTCGGGTACGGATATGGGGTACCCTTCCCCCGCCCCCGCCCCGCCACATTGACATACCTAATCCAGTCTCTCGAGTCACGCATCAAGTCTTTCACTTTTTTTACTAAAAAAAATAAAGGCTAAGTGAACACTCTTTTTGTTTTAGAGGGAATAGTGTCTATTTTTGTTGAACATCTATAAAATTAAGTGGGACAAAATAAGGATAAAATAGGGATGGTAACATTAACTAGTTGTCAAATAAAAAAATGAATTTTTATAAATTAAGAAGAAAATAGTATCACATAAATTGAGATGGAAGAAATATTTTTTTCCAGAATTTTTATATACCCATATGTATTAAACCACAACTCCAGATTACGCCAACTATAGTTTATATGTGTGTTTCTAATTATGACCCTATCTTTTTTAGTTATTGTGGTATTTGTTAAGTATATTTCACTTTTGATTATTTAAATGTACACTTTTTATCCACTTATGTATTAGTTGTTTTATTGTGTAATTACGTATGTGTTTTGTTAAGCTTGTATTGTTACTCATTAAAAAAAACAAATATTGTTATGAAATACATAGTTTTTGTATGGATGTCGAACACATTAACTAACCTTTTGTATGTTACATGTACCTATTAATTTAGACACTTAATATTTGTAACATTCATTGGGTGGTTACATGTACCAATTAATTTGAGCACTTAATATTTGTAACCTTCATTTGGTGGTTTCATCCTATAAATTTGGATGTTATTCATCTTTGAAGGAAGACTAACATACACTTGAAATAAGAAGAAAGTCTCTTACTTCTTTGTCTACATCGTCTTATATTGATACTGCTATCATTTTATAACATCATTTTATAACACGTTATCAGCACGAGACTCTACCGACTCAAGAAATTTCTAGAGGCTAAGGTACTATTTTTATGCTCTCTATTTTATGGCTAACCTTACAAAATTTGGGTTCGTTACCCTTGATATTTCGGACAATAACTACCTATCATGAGTGCTAGTTGTTGAAATACATTTGGATGCTATGAGCCTTGGAGACACCATTAAAGAAAATAGTGAAACATCTAACCAAGAAAACGCCAATGCTATGATATTCATACGCCATCACCTTGATGAGGCCCTGAAGATGAAATATCTTACTATTAAAGATCCGCTCGTTTTATGAAAAATCTGAAAAGAAAGGTATGACCACCCGAAGATGGTCTTCCTCCCAAAAGCACAATACCAATGGATCAATCTAAGGTTACAAGATTTCAAGTTAGTTATGAAGTACAATTCTGAGATGTCAATTACTTCTATATTGACACTGTGGATAAAATATTAGTGATTCTAATACGCTGGAAAAGACGTTCTCCGCTTTTCATGCCTCAAATGTGCTCCTTCAGTAGCAATCTCAAAAATATTTAAATTCTGAAATTTACATAAATAACTCTTATGTCAAACTAGAAATATTTAAATTCTCAATTAATTTTAAATGTATATGTTCCTTAAATTTTAATTTTTTTTATCAATATAGTACATCTAGTTATGAATTTATTAGTACTTATTAGTCTTTTCAATTAATGAAATGTGAAAATCAATTGAGATTTTAAAAATAATAAATATATTATTTTTTGTTTATAACATAAAAAATATAAAAAATAATTATTTGTATATTTTTATTTATAACAATTAATGAGATATAAGTATACATACATAACAGTATACGACTGTAGCAGTTATGAAATTTTCGAACAAAGTCCGCAGTTATGGAGAGGATTGACCTTATATAATAGCAAACGAGGCTGGGCCTCTACGTCGTCGTTCGCGATTCACCAAAATTTGAAAAATGCCTAAATCCGCGCTCAACCCAAATTGATTGATCTCCAGTCCACCATTCCTCAACGTTCACTCTCCCTACACTACCTCCACCCTACCGGACGGCGTAGAATCGACGGCGTCGTTTTGGATGAACAATGTCAACGACGGCGGAGGATATGTTCGTAGAAATCTTCGAGAGAAAGCATAAGATAATCGAATTAGTTAAGCAACATACTGACAGATATAGCCAACACCTTGCTACTAAATGTAAAATACAAGGAATTAATCCTCCTTTATGGCTCTGTAGTTCTCAACAATCGTCAAATCTCAAAGGTAATTTCTTCATTTCAAGCTAATTTCTGTTGTTCTAAGTGTTCTAGGGTTCCGGTTGGCTTGGCTTCCATAAACATAGATTTTAAAACTTGAAAATTTGAGTTTTTGAAGTTTGCTTGTACGAATCGGATTTAGGAATATGTATAAGTTTTGTATATACAATAATGCTACTTAACAATTAACTGGACAATTAGTATTTAGATTAAGTATAAGTTGGTAGTTCCTTGTTTTTCGATTCCTGTTACTATTTATTGTTTTTTGTACTTTGCTTATCGTCCTACATGCTTGTTTCTTTCAGTTTGTTATCTTATTTCGTTGTTGCTATTACTTCTTATGATCACTGTTACTTTCGTTTCTACTTGAGCCAGAGGTCTATCGGAAACAACCTCCCTATCCGCCAAAAGGTAGGGTTAAGGTCTGCGTACACTTTATCCTTCCCAGACCCCATCTGGTGGGATTATACTGGGTATGTTGTTGTTGTTGTATTAAGTATAAGTCGGCCAACGCAAACAATAGTGAATAACTCATTAATTGGAGTTGCTCTCGTTTGGTCATAGATTTTTGAAGTTGAAACTTGAAAATTTGAGTTTTTGAAGTTGAAACTTGAAAATTTGCGTACACTTTATGCTTGTTTATATCCATCTACATTCTCATTTATCAGTCAAAACACGAGATATTGAAGTTCAAACTGCAAAGATTTAAGGGTTTTCGTGTTTCTTCACTCCTCCCCCTTTTCTGCTGCTTCTACGGGGAAAATGTACTTGTTTATATCCTCTGTCATATTTTGGTTTCCAAACACAACTTTTATCCGAGATATGTCTCTCTTTTCCTTAACAAATAAGAGTATTATAAGGTTGAAGTTTTCAATTGCCATTTTCTACACTTCAATAATTTCATGTTCTGCCTTTGCTGAAGGAGCACTTAGATGATATCATCTCTCTTTTTTCCAGTGCTGAACAAAGAACAGCTGATTTCTGAATATTTTCCACGGCCACCTACTGCGCGTTATGCTAGTGCTCGTTGCTCATTGAACAAGAGGCCAGTTGTCAGGGATGACGATGAAGATATGTCTCATGGGACACTCTTGGAGGTTCATGTTTCCAAAAAAGGCCTTCACCCCAAAGATGGGACAGCTAATACAGCTGTAGATCCTGATAATAACCAGGAATGTGCTCTGAATACTGTTCCTGAGCCTGACGTAAGTGTTAACTCTCCCCTAGATGCAAGAGTTCTGAACAATTTCAATGATTTAGACTTGTCGCTAGCTAGAATCCAGAGGTCTAAGTCTAGACAAAAGGCTCTTCAGCTTCGAAATAGTGCACAAGCAGAAGCGACGGGCTACTCCAGTCGGCAGAAAAAAGTTGATGTTGCTCCTATAGGGATTGGTCTTTCTACTTCTGAACAAGTTCATCACAATGAGTCACAAAAATGGTCTGAACCTTCTGTAGTTAGTAATAGTAGTGGTGGATTTAGGGAATCAGCTAAAAGAAATCATGAAGAAGAAAGAGAGATCAATTTACATACTGGTGAAAGTTCTAAGAATAAAGCATCTACCCAGTGTCTTGAGTGTGTGAATCATTATTGGAAAGGGGATAACTTTTCTGATGTTGCTGAGAGAAGTCATACAACAAAAGTGGATAACTCTTTTGCTACAGCTCAGGCAAGCCATTCAACGCACAAACATAGTTGCAATTTCGCTTTCAAAAGTACCAGTTTGTCTGCTTCTCAACTAATTGATGTTTCAGACAAGCCAGACCACCTGGGAGAATCTTTTCCTGTTGATACTGAAGTCAGCAAGTTAAAGGAATTTGTAGAAGTACACCAGCACGAGGGGATTGAAGTAAATAGAGTCACAAGGTCCAGAAGTAATTGCAAACAACTGAACTGTATAAATGATTCTCTTAAAGTGAATGGTTCTGCTAACGTAGATCAGAAAGATGATCATACCCAAACACACTCTGCAGGTTGTGTGTCAGATAGGCCATTGCAAGGGGCTAATATATCTAATATTCACAAACCAACAGTCAAAAGCTACCAAGAGACTAAGAAGAAGAATGGTAATTATTGTGGTAGAATCACAAGATCCAGGAGTATGCCCCAAAAATTGCCTTGTCTGGGTGATGATTCACATGTCACTATATCTACATTTTCTGATAGGGTGAACACTGGTCTTTTTGCCCCAGCAATTGGTGGATCATCAGAAGTGTTATGTAACAATCTTGATTCTTCGAAATCAGTTAGACCTTCTCTTGGATTGGATCATAAGAGCCCAAAGACACAAAGTAGCATGGACAATGAGGTCATAACAGAGCCTGTTGATATTTCCGCTGTTGTTGGTTCGGAATGTGGGGGTTCCATGTTTGCTGATTCAGAGAAGTCTTCGCATGAAGATTACGACACTCATTGTCCAACTGGCAGTAAATCGATCAGTCCTTCCTCTGATAACAATGACACTCATAATCAGCAAGGTAACACTGAAGCTGTGATGGAAGGATCTCCCACCTGTAGGTCTAGAACCAGCAATTCTAAACCAAAAGAGAGAGTGGAACATGTGGTTGCCAATTCTCCACATGATTGTTTTATGCCAATGAAGCCAAAACAACTTGAATTTGATGACAGGGAAGAGTGTAACCTGAAGAGGACCTTTACTCCTAACTTTGAGGAGAAGAGCTTGAAATCGATAGATAAAGTTTCCAATATCTCACTAGAACCAACCTCAGAAAATAAGATATCTGGTAGTCCTGTAGATAATAGATTATCTAGGGAACAGTCAATACTTGAGCAAGAAATTTCAAGTAAGTCGGACGAAGTTCCAGGGAGTTCATTTACTACGAAAATCAGAGAGCCTGCAGGTACCGAAATGAATGGACGGGCATTAGATATGAACGAACATCATACATCAAGGAATACTAAAAATGGGTCAAAGGGCAGACAATCTTCTTATCTGCATGATGATGAGACACCGTCAAATGATGTTGCTCGTCACGATGCAGATGCTAATCATGTTGAAATCAACCTAAAGGAATCATATAATTCATTGGCAGAGCTGCACATTGAAGTGGTATGTTCCGCATGTATGTTTGTCTTACATGCATTCTTTTTTGGCTTCACTGTCTATTTTGGTAAAGCTGCATGGCAAAGTAATATGTTCCTATTATCTAGTACGTCTTTATTTTTACACTTCACTATCTATTTTTAGGATATTGTGGATGTAGTGTATTAACAGTTTTTTGTTGTATGGTTCTCTTGATATGGCATTAATCTGGACGTCCTCACGAAAATCTATAAATTAGCTTGACATATAATCTATAGTGAAGTTTTAGGTATTCCTAAGTTTAGAATTCTGTGTGTTTCAGTAGGCATATATGTTTTACTTTGCCAAATTTGGATGCCTGCAGATTCTGAAAAGCTACAAGTATCTTTTGTTCTTTCTAACCGTGGTGTATGGGGAATAGCTTCAACTATCTGATAAAGTAGCTTCAATCATTCTTCTAATAATTTGGAAGAGGATCATCTACTACTTGATAAAGCCTAAAGGTGGTTATTGTGCCAGAAAGTTTTGATAAGTTCCTCATTTCGTTGTAACTAAGTTCGCTCATGAGCTTGTTAGGTTTAATGACATACTTAAGACTTGAAAGAGAGTATATATCATAATGTGATCAAAACTTACACTCATGCCATATTTCCTGTAGCTGGCTGATACACAAAGTTATGTTATACAACTCATCTTTGAAGTTAATAGTGGCACTACCATTATTTTTTGCATTCAGAGTTTTGGGAGGTTCTCCAGTAACTCATAGGAACTTGATATTCTATTTACTGGCACACCTAGGATCCTTTCCAATATTTAGCCAAGTGAACAAAAGGCAGATGACCTCTTTCTTTATTTTAGAGGGTGGATGCACCCTCTTTTGGCTGTTACATGAAGAAACTGTTTGAGTTTAGGACCTGCTTTTCTTGCAATATGACCTTCTATTCAGAAGGAAAATCACTAATGCGTGCTCCTTTATTATGCAAGTTCAATCAATACATTCCTTATATGAAATTTTTGGATCATTTATGTAGTCTATATTAGTTTTAAGTAGTAAACCGACAGAATTTACACAATTTTTGTGGCACCCAGGCAGACCAATGCTCTGCTGACATGTAACTCAACTTTTACTGTGCAAGAGAAAGTTAAGCATTGCTTTCAAGCTTAATTGAGGCTGAACTTTTTCTCCATGGCTGGACAGGGAGGTAACAGCTGTGACAGGACTATTCAATGTTTACCTGCATCTGATGTTGCCAACACCAAAATTGCTGCTACACCTCGCATCTCAAGTTTGAGTAAAAAGGTGACTAGAGATTCCCAGGATTGCTCGCCGAAGAACTTTGAAATTGAAGATCTGATTTCTATTTCGCCAGATGTAAAGAGACGCTCTTGCACGCCAAATGATCCAAATTTTTCTTCTTTTAATGGTGAAAACAGTCATGTAGATGTATGTGTCAAGTGTGATATGGATAGGGATTCCCATCATAAAGAGAGTGGCATGCTTACATGGAATCCACTACAATCTAGACAGAATGATGAGGAGAATCTCAATGTCTCCATATCAAGCGAAGTTGAGAATACAAGGGAGCCCTCGTTTGATGGCAGATTCAGATCTGTTAAGCTGGATTCATGGCCACAAGTTAAGAGGAAAACAATTGAAGACAATCCAACTAACTGCTTTTCTGCTTGTCCAATCTCTCAAATGTCAAAGCATTATCAGTTAAAGATGGATGCTGTAAACTTAAACTTTAGCACAAGTCAAGAAAAAACAGACAATGTTGTGGAACATACACCTTCCAGAACCAAGAGTTCTTGTGTTGGTATATCCGAGAAGAAAAATTGTCATTTGAAAGAAGGAACTGCTTCCTTGCCGAATATGCCAAATGAAGTGGTACGTGAAGAAGCACTTTGAGCTTAAAATCTGCTTTCTTGCAAATGTCCTTTTATTGCTGAAGGAAAAGCGGTAGCATGCTTTTTTTATGCAAATTCAATCATTATATTCCTGTATGATTTTTTTAATCTATTTATGTAGTCTATATTTGTTACAAGTTGTAAATACTCAGAATCTACACAATTTTAGTGGTATCCAGGCAGAACAATGTTCTGCTGACATATTACTCAACTTTTGCATACCAATAGAGAGTGATGTATTGCTTTCAAGATTATCTACGTTGAAACCTTTTTCCCCATGGCTGGACAGGTAGGTAAAAGTTGTGACAGGAATCCTCAATGTCTACATGTCTCATATGTTGTCAACACCAAAACTGCTGCTACACGTCACATTTCAACTTTGACCGAAAAGGTGATCGGTGATTCCCAGGATTGTTTGGTGAAGGAACTTGAACTTGAAGATCCGACTTCCACTTCCCCAGATGCAAAGAGACAGCCTAGCATGCCAAATAATCCAAATTTATCTTGTTTGGATGGTGAAAATAGTCATGGAGATGTGTGTGGCAAGAACAATATGGATAGGCATTCCCATCAGAAAGAGGATGACATTCTTACGTGGAGTCCCCAGCAATCTGGACGCAATGATGAAGAGAATCTCGATCTTTCCATGTCAAGTGAAATTAAAAATGCAAGGGAGTCCTCATTGTTTGATGGCTGCAGATCTGTTAAGCTGGATTCGTGGCCACAAGTTAAGAGGAAAAGAATTGAAGATAAGCAAACTAACTGCTTTTCTCTTTGTCCAAGCTCTCAAATGTCAAAGCTTCAGATGGATGCTTTAAGTTTCGACTCCAACACCATTCAAGAGAAATCAGACAATGTTGTGGATCATACACCTTTCCGAGCCAAGAGTTCTAATCTGGGTATATCTGAGAAGAAAATTTGTCCTTTGAAAGAAGGAATTGGTTCCTTGCTGAAGCTGCAAAACAAAGTGGTACAGTACTTCAAATGAATTTATTCCTTTGCATATTCAAAATGATGTGTAGATACTTTTGTGCATACGTAGACTTCATCGGTGTACACAATAATCGAATGTGACAAGGTTTAGGGGTAAGAATTTCCTAATGCACTTCCTTTATACCATTTGTTTAGCCGAGAAACATAAATCTTTTTTTGCAAGTCCCATTTCACAGTAATGGAACTGTTGCAAAAGATTTGTCGATTACCATATACTGCTACATGATCACTCTGATTTCTTATAATAGCTGTGACTCTTCCACAATAGGCAGACCTATATCAATAGATTTTTGCATGGATCTCTTTACCTTATCTACTGCTTTTTGTATGAAGCACATGGTTACTTTGATTGCTGATGATAGCCGTGACTCTTCCAAGTAAACATCTTTTTTGTAGTTATACTAGTATTTTCTTGTTTGGAATGACTCAAGCTGGCTCACTTAACCTCATCTAGGACATAATTTTTTCCATGTCACTTATCTGCAGGATGCAATATGTTTTGAAAAGCAAAACAACAGCACCGACTCTGCTTCCTCTTCTGATGACGAACTGTTACGTGTATCCCATGTCTCAAGTTTGTTTAAAGAACCAGCTGATAAGGAACTGGAAACAGGAGAAGAACATGAACTCCTGTCCAATGCTGAGAAGTTTTCTGATGAACAGGATATTCCAGACTTACTGCACCTTGAAAATAATGTTGAGTTGGATCATCCTGAAAATCTGACTTGTTTGGAGAGGAAAGCTCATATTGGAGAACAGAGTCTATATTCCCAATCTTTTGTTTGCTCTTCTCCACAAAATAGAGTCTTGGATATCATTGATGCTGATCAATCTGAGCCCGTGCTCGAGGGTTTCATTATTGATGCCCCAACAGCAGATGGAGAATTAGATATTGCCCAACTTGAGATCAACTATGAGACAACAATTCAGCGTGCTAGCATTCTGGAGCAGATCTGCAAATCAGCAAGTGCGCATACACCCTTATCTCATTTAACGTCTTCTTTTGGATTTGACCGCACTCAATATCTATATCAATCTTTACCTAATGGGATTCTTGAGCACTTGGATCTGAGCACCTTCTTGTCAGAGGATGATGTCAACAAACAGCTTAGGGCAAGTTATAGCGGTGTGGATGAAGTGAAAGATTCTAAACTGGAGATACCTTGTTCTGATTATCAACCTTCTTACGGATGTCAATTTGGAGGGTGGTCGGGAAACCAATACCAGTCTCCTGTTGGTAAGTTTTGGGAAAGGATCCCGTCACATTCTAGCAGTTCAGAGAAGGGTTTGAACTTAAACCCAGAGCTCATGTGTTTCCCAATTGAGGAGGATCCCAATAGTAGTGAGGAGAATGAGACTGCAGACGTGGCTGGTAAAATCCGTGATGAATTTGATTCAACGGTAGTGAATAGTCATGTCAATGGACTACCACTTGCTGATATGACTAACTCATGTCTGAATCCTCCTGCTTCAGTCTCTGCAGCCGAGAGGTCTCATGCAAGGGGAAGTTTGGATTCTGCCAATACAGATGTTAGCTGCACTGGGCATCGTAATAAAGCCAAAAGAAAGCTTGGAAGTAGCTTAAGAAATATGAGTGCGGTAAAGGTAAAACAAACTTTTTCGATGGGTGCAAAAGGAATTAAACAAGGTAAGGAATCCCTCAGGAGGTCTAGTAGGCCAAAATTATCAGCTAAGTCCAGTTTTAAGAGAGAGAGACAGCCAAGTCATAACAACATTGTCTCAAATATGACTTCATTTATACCACTAGTCCAACAGAAACAAGCAGCTGCTGTGTGTACGGGTAATTTTTCCTTTTTTCTTTTACGGCAAAATTTGGAACTATATTTCCTTTTAAAAAAGTAAAAAGAGAAAAAGAGGATTTGGAACAATCTTGATGATCTTTTGTGGCAGGACTGCTTGTTAGCATCAAATGGTGTCCGTTAGTCTTGGTAGAACTTAGCAGAGTAGGATATTGATACAAGTAAATTAAGTTTTCTGTTAACTTGGTATTTACACGATTAACTTTGGTGGTGTTTTGTATCGATAAATCGATCTTCCTGGACTTGATTTTGGGAGTTAGAAACCTCGACGTTCTTTTTTTCCCTGGAAAAAGTCCAGTGGTATTAGCCAATTAGCCTTTGGTTGTCGTTGTAGCATCTCCAGTGTTCTTCTATGGAATATCATGCTTCTACTGTGCCTTGAGCATGTTATACATGAGCTTTGAGGTTTTGAAGTTTGAATCTTTTCTGGCTCATTCAGAAGTATTCAACGGCAATATCTAATTTGCCTTTGATTATGCAATAATCGCACCTCCTTTATTCTGCTAACAGAGTAACATGTTTCTATAGTTCTGTCAGAATTTCCACAATTTGTTTCAGCTGTTTATTTTGGTTGTGCTGTGGTGATTAGGTTGCTAGCTTCTTCTTTTTTTTCCTCAAAAAGGTTGCTTTTGGTATTCACTGTGATGTAGGAAGAAGTTAAATACAATCTTTACTTAGTGTAATGTTTAATGTTGTTCGCTTACTACTGGAACATAAATGAGGATTGAAAAACTAAAACAAGCTTTCTTTCACCGAGTTCCATGGGGACCTAGCGAAAAGTAGGACATAGTGGAAGAAAAAGCTCTATATAGGTGGCAACATACAGTTGGGATTAAGTTTTAGTCATGTTAGTATGCTTACTTTAAGTCCAATGTTTTCTAGGAGACTCTGATTCCTAGTAGAAATTTATATACCAGATTGCCAGTAGAAAATAAGAGAACTTTTAGGGCATTCTATTTTTATTTTATTTTATTTTAGATAATATTGGACTGAGATGAGTTTAGATGGAGCGACATGAGAATTCATATACCCGAGCCCAAGCGGCCCCAACTTGCCTGCAATTGAGGCATAGTTGTTTTCTTTCACTGAATTGGATTCCCTTGTGATGATATGTTACAAGCCAAAGAAAATTCAATTTTGAAGGTTCAACTGTTATTTCCCACCCACCTTTGCTTATTTGATCAGTAAAATAAACTTTTCCCACACAGCTTTTCTCCTGAATGCTAATTCTGATTATGCAAAATGAAGCTTGTATGATCTAGGGCTGCCTTTTGATAGTTACTGGTGTCATTACTATTTTTCTTCTGTTTGTCCACAGGAAAGAGAGACGTAAAAGTGAAGGCTCTGGAAGCTGCTGAAGCTGCAAAACGCCTGGAAGAGAAAAGAGAGAACAAGCGTAAGATGAGGAAGGAAGAAATGAAGCATGAGCGGGCACGATTAGAGCAAGAAAATTCAAAACAATTAGAATTTCACAAGAAAAAGAAGGAAGAGGAAAAGAAGAAAAAGGAAGCTGATGCAATAGCAAGGAAAAGGCTGAGGGAAGAAGAAGAGAAAAATGAGAGGGAAAGGAAAAGAAAGCGAGTAGAAGAAGTACGGCGACAACAGAGAGAGCAGGACAATAAAACTCATGCTAAAAGAGCGGAGAAAGATAAAGGACTTCCCACTAATGTATGCAACATTCTTCTTACTTAGGATTCTCCCTTTTCTGCTTCTGTTTTACTGTGCTGGTACTAATTATTGATTACTTTTTCTGTAGGATGAGAAGACAACGGCTAAAAAGAAATGTAATAGCAACGTGGAAAAGTGTCAAAAAGAAAGAGTTGGAACGACCTTCAAGAAGCAAGAGAGTGAACCCAAGCCAACTGAAACTTTGAGAAACGATTCATTTCAAGCAACGCCATCACCAGGAAGATGTCGCATTTCTGATACCTCTACTGATAATGAAAAGGTGATCCATCCCCAATTCCCCATAGAAGGTCATAATTGATAGGTGAACAATAGCTAAGTTCATTATAAGTTCTGATTGTCCACTAGCTTTTCTCCGCAGCATCAATAAATTATCCCCCCCTCACCAAAGAAAATGTTATGATTGACTGCGATCCATTGGAAGTAGGTTATCTACAGCTTGTAACCCTGTTTGCATTAGTTTAAGATCTGAGTTCCAAAATCCCAGGGGGCTTTATTTTGCCACGTCTTGTCTCACTGTTTCTTTGAGCTCCCATTCCTTCAATAGGCACTCTCAAAACATCGGCGTGCGCCCTTATATGTTACCTTCTCAAAAGAAAAACATTGGCTGTGCGCCCTAGCATAGCATTTCCTGCAGAAACATCAACATAAATCCACTGCGCTTGAAAAGGTCTCCTGTAATAGCAGTGTCACTAATACCAAATGAAAACAACCGTTACATACTCATTCTCAAAATTCTAGAATTTGTCCAGGTGTTTTTTTTGCCATTACTTTTTGAGTATTTACTCTATTTATCTAAGCCATATATAAGTTTCTCTAGTCGAACCCGACTTTTTCTCTATTTCTTCAAATCCAGCATGACTTCCGTCAAGAAGCAACCTTGCAAAGCATAGTTAGAAAAACAGAGAAACACTTGCCTAAGAGGACAGTCTTGCTTCATCTAATAGATATTCACAAAATATTATGTATGAGATGCATATGCAATTCATATATGTTATTCTACTCTGAAAAGTGAAGTTAGTTGACATACGAAGGGTCTGATAGTGTTCAACAACGAGTGTACTTAGGTCCAAAGCCCGTTCTTTAGTATATGCTAGAAAGTTGGTTGGCATTCTCTTATTGTGCCAAGAGGCAAGTGGGCTGGGGGCTGCTACTGCCCAAACAAGTCCTACTCATTTTATTGTATACTTCGAACTCTTAGGCCTGCCCTTCTTCCATTTCCTATTTACTTTAGAAACCTGCATAGAAGAAAGATGAGAGATGATGCATCCCCATGGCAAGGTAGTTGAAGAATGGGCCAATGACTATGTTGTTTCTGCTAGGAGAATTGTGACAGTTCAATATTGGGCCAAATATAAAGAATTTACCTGCTTGAGATACGAACAAGCGCTCTGCTGCTACTGCCCAAACCTCTCCTAGCCTTTCTATCATATTCTCGTAACTCTTACGCCTGCTCTGTTTTTCCAGTTTCTTCAGAATTCTGAAGTTGTCAGGTCACATTCCATCTGAAACTTTCCTGATAAATTTGTACAAATTAATTATAAATAGAAAGCTTGTTTTGCATTTTCTGATCAAATGTCCATGGTAGAGTTTTGCTTTCATTCCTCACACTGACATGTATTTTATTTATTTGCACAGACATGTGTATTGGGTAAACCAGATGCAAGCACTGAGCGTGGTGCCAAGAAAAGTCGAGAGAAATCATACGAAATCTCACCTTATCAGTGCTCTGATGATGAAGAGGATGAGGATGAAGATCCACCCATCCGAAAATTTATTCCCTCATGGGCAAGGTGATCAAATCAATTCTTTATAGCACCCGAAGCATTAAATCTTCAGGCCTTCCCTTACAATATATTGGATGCCGACAATTGTGTTTTTATAGTTTTACTAAACAATAAAGAAAAAGAAAGATCACCTTAACTTTTTTTAGCTTGGTATTGCATGTGAGTAACATTTTTCTCAACTGAAATTGGGTGTTTCTGCAGCAAACCCAATGTGGCTAGTGTCCTACCTCTGCAGCAAGGAATTGACCCTGATTCCATATTTCCCCCCAAAAGTTTCTGCAGCATGGATGAAGGTATCTGTTTCCGCCTTTTATTTAACAACAAATGGAATTAATTGCTTTGACTGTTTTCTGAATTAGCAACTTTCTTTCTTTGTAGTACTTGTGCCCAGGAAGGTTCAGCAGAGACCTGTGGCGATCTGATTAATTTTTCATAGACTCAAGAACTTGTTAATTCAAGCCTAGTGCTTCTGCTCGAAGACAAGGTTGTCTCTTCTTTCCCGTATTTAGTTGTCATCAGTAGTTTCTTGGTTATGCTTGTCATAACCATATACTAGAAATCTATGTTGCTCGGACTCTTCAAAAATGTCGCCGGGTGCATGTTGGATCCTTTGCATTTTTGGAGGATACGACACGGATGTGACAACCTTTATGGAGAGTCCGGAGCAACATAGATTAGAATTGTCTTCTGGTGTGAATTTGGATAAGTTTCCTTGTCCTGCGCGCCACACTTATTATGTTAACTCTATCATTGGTTTCCTTAAACCCCGCCAACTTCCGAATTCAATTTTATATTATTTTTTGACAGGATTTTTTTTATACATAGATTGTACATATGGGAAGGTGATTTTTGCTATGCAGCCTCGGCAAAGCATCTGTTAACGGCTGTGCGTGCTGTTGTTTTTATTCCCTTTTGACATGTTCACTTCCAATATTAGCGATTCAAAAACCTTTCTAATGTAAATATGCTTGATGCTTTTTGTAACACGCCAAGTATTTGACTTTTTATATTTTTATTTTATATTATAGTCCGTCTTCAATAGCATGCTCTTACTTTGTCTTTCCATGTTACTATGAGAACAAATAATGAAATAAAATTGATTCATTCACTTAAGTGGTTCTTGCTTCTCTTTGGTCTTGTTCGTAACTCATTCACGGATAGTTCACAATGTTTGACACTTCCCATATTTCATGGATTGGGAAATTAGCAAATTACGTGTATAAGGTTATAAGCATGTGAGGTATTATGAATCGGGGTGAGGGAAAATCAGTTAAATAACATTAGGATAGGCAAATTGTGTTAATTTTGTTGTTACCAGTTTAATACCTTCAATCAGTGATTCTAATTTGCTCAGTTCATTAGTGATGCAAGAGCTCAATGGGAGCGTTTCCAATTGTGTTTTAATTTTTGCACAATCAAATAATGTTTTTATTTATTTATTTATTTATTTCATGTGATGAGATAATGGAAAATATTATTGAATTGAACCCCCAACGGCTATATGCATCTCTACTACTATAGACTTTTTAGATTAAATAAAGTGGAAAACCGATCCAATAATCACATGGTATTCAGTGTCATTGTTGGTTATCGAGGTCATTGTTTTCTCTTGGTGATTCTCTTACACAACTTTCTATGGTGGCAGCATCACTGCTATGCTTTTCGAAGATTTTAGTGAATAATTATAATTAAGTTAGCAGTAATACATACAATTAAAACGTTAAACTGTGAATATTACTTGTCAAAATGTATATTCTGTTAAGGTGCATGACTTTTATTATAAATTTAGTATCAAAATAGAAGTTATTTGCAACAACAACAAAAATTGAAAGTTTAGGTGTAAAAGATACAATTTTGTTTTTATTAACACTTTACCTAATAAAGAATTAAAGTTTATTCACATTGGACGTTTATACTAAACCAATAGATGCATGATATGTATCTAACACTCAATTATGAGTTTTTAATTTATATTTTTTACTTCTATTACATTATTTAACCATACATTATGAATAAGTATTTACCACAACCTTAGAGCTATCCTCGGGGTTAAGTTTCAACCAAATTCCTTTTCCTCAATACACAGAACACAACAAGTAATTGGACATAGGAATGGCAATTGGGGCAGGACAGGGCAGGGAAGATTTAAACGGGGCAGGGCAGGGCGAGGCGGGGTAGAACAAAATTAGTTTTGTTAAAAATTGAAACGGGGCAGGGTAGGTGATGAATTTTGAAGAAAATCAGGCCCAAGCCCACAAAAACAATGCCCTACTTCCCATGAAACTCCATTAAATCAGTTCTACTTTTCTTTCCCTTTACTTGTTGGGCCAATAATTTAATTGTGTCTTTAAATCAACTTTTGTCCATCTTTTATTTCAAAACAAAAAATAAGTGACACAACTTCAATTTTTACATCATTGATCTATTAACTCATCCATAACAACAAGAACTAGTTGAGCAGAGTATTTTCTCTTATCATACAGGAACATGATAAACATCTGAATCAAACACACACTACCACAACAAAAGAACATGTTTATTGACTTATACACCCGTCAAAGAGTTACTATATTTTTTTATAAGGGTCAAAGAGTTACTATATTGAACCATATAAAATAGAAAAATATACTGCATCATAAGTACCGTAAAAAAATTACTGCATTACTATCACTGTATTGCCCAAAAGAACATATCAATGAGTTATATTTATAATAATATTTAAAAACTGATTAGAAAATAAATACACTATTAAGTTAAAGATAGATCTCAATTGAACAAACAGGGCGGGATAGGCAGGGCTTAGCGGGTCATGTCAGAATATTTTTTTGGACAAAGCTAAACGGGACAGGATAGGGCAGATAAAAAATCTGAATAAATCAAAGCTTGTTCCGCCCTAACCCACCTACTGTCATCCGTAATTGGACAACTATGCTTATGCTATCAACCTTAGAGCTATACTCGGAGTACAATTATTCTTTTTATACATCCAAAAAATATGCATTAATAATTGGTCAAACAAAATGAAAGAAATGGTCCAAACTTTATCGTACAACTGCTTGTTTTGAATTTTATAGAGTACCAATGATGGAAGTCAGTGGGACCCTAAATTCACTTTTAGTAAATACAATTGTGGGTTGTGTATATACTATATATTATATAATTACAAAACTACTTTTTCTTTTTCTCATTTCGTGCAAATTTGACATAATATATAAATAGATAAATTATGAAACGGTTAAATATTTCAAGAATTTTTTGATTTTTCACTAAAGAATCAAAATGCATATTTCGTAATATGGTTAATCAAATATCATAAGAATTAGAATTAATATTTATCAATAATTGAAGGACTAAATGTACAATTAATCCTATACTTTTCAAATAATTATTCCCTCCGTTCAGTTTTATTTGTCATATATTCACTTGACACTCCTATTAAGGAGCCAAAAATAGAATGACAAGTTTATCACATTAACCCTAATTATTGCTAATTGACTAATGATTGAAATCAATTAAAATTTATCAGAAAATGTAAAACTAATTAATTAAGTAATGAGTTCCAACAATTTACATATTTCTCGTAAAAAAAAAATTAAAGAGTGGAGCCTTGGAACAAGGGATTGAAAAATTGACTTATTAATACTAAGGGTAAAATAGAAAAAAATAATAATTTATTTCATAATTTTTTAAAATGAATAAATAAAATAAAATAATTATTTTTAGTAAAATAAACAAGTAAAACTTGACGGGGAGGGAGTATATTTCATTATCTATGTTTCTTCAAAGTTTAGAGAACCGACCAAAATACGCCTATTTTCATAAGCGTTTTCTTTTTCCCATTCATCTCCCACTAATTCCATCACTCCAAATTCAACATTTTCTCAACTACTAATACATAAAAAAAATCACTTCATCCAAAGATAGTGGTCTGGCCTTAGGGTCACAAGTTCGATTTTCGGCGGATACGTTTTCCGGGGCATATGCCTCGTATTAAAACCTGGTAGCTTAACCGCACGGGCATGTTGCAGTTTGATATTAACTCGCATAATCGCTGTTCGCTTGACCAGCGATTGATCCGTTGGTGGCGATCAGACACTGAATGCGGGTCGCACATTCCGCGATTTAACTGGCGGTGACGGCTAAGAACGGGTTCCATTCGCCTCCAGGAGCATAGATAGTACCCGTACTTGTGCAGGTACTAGCGATATGGGTTAATAAGGCCACGCCGAGACTTGAATTATCAAAAAAAAAAAAAACACTTCAAAATTTTCAGTAAGCCAAAAATGGTTGTATTTTCCAGCTCACATTTCTTGATTTTTTCATGATTTTTTTGTGCAGTCATACAGTGTTGATTGTATCATCATCACAAAATTGCACCTTTGATTTGCAATCTTTTACACTACGCAACTTCACACTTGTTGGTGATTCATATCCTCGTAATGGTGTTGTTGGTCTTACTAGAGAGCTTCAAGTACCATCAAAGCTCAGGTTCACTTATTTACAACAACCCCATATCATTTTATGATCAAGAAACCAAGAAAATGGTGTCATTTTCAACAAGATTTGCTTTTTCTGTGAATAACATCAACCCTCCTTCATATGGTGATGGTTTAGCTTTTTTTCTTTCACCTGATAATCAAACATTAGGTAGTTCAGGTGGGTATTTGGGGTTGGTTAATTCTTCACAGTTAACTAAGAATAAATTTGTTGCTATTGAGTTTGATACTAGGCAAGATTTGCATTTTAATGATCCTGATGATAACCATGTTGGTCTTGATATTGATAGTCTTATTTCAATCAAGACTGCTAATGTGAAGTTAGCTGGTGTTGATTTAAAGAGTAGGAATTTAATTAGTTGTTGGATTGATTACAAGAGTGAGGAGAGGAAGTTGTTGGTTTTCTTGAGTTACTCAAGTTTAAAGCCTAAAAAACCAATCTTGAATGTTGATATTGACTTGTCTGACTACTTAAAAGAGTTTATGTATGTGGGGTTTGCTGCTTCTACTGAGGGTAGTACTGAATTGCATTGTATTGAGAATTGGAGTTTTCAAAATTTTGGATTTAGTCCTGTGAGGAAACATCACAGTCCTCATAATGTTTCGGATAATTCTGTGGTTGTGAACCTGAAAATTCAAGATTCAGGTCATGATAAGCATCATAAGAGGTTAGGTTTGGGTCTTGGAATTGCTGGTCCAGCTTTCTTTTGTGCTGTTTTAGTAGCTTTTGGTTGGATTTCTTTCAAGAAATTGAGGGGTCGTAACACAGAGAAGAATTTTAAAGCGGAGCTTGTTACTGGACCGAGGCAGTTTAGTTACAAGGAGTTGAGGTCAGCTACAAGAGGATTTCATTCCAGTAGAATTATTGGTAATGGAGCTTTTGGTACTGTTTACCAGGCGTTTTTTGTGGATTCGAGTTCTATCGCTGCAGTGAAAAGATCTAAGCATAGTCACGAGAGTAAAACTGAGTTTGGTGCTGAGCTGTCGATCATAGCGTGTTTTAAGGCACAAGAATTTAGTTCAGTTACAAGGGTGGTGTATTGAGAAGGGGGAATTACTTCTTGTCTATGACTTTATGCCTAATGGGAGTCTTGATAAGGTGCTATACCAGGAATCCGAGCACGTGAATCCACTGAAATGGCCTTATAGGTACAATATAGCAGTTGGATTGGCTTCTGTTCTGACTTATTTGCATCAAGAATGTGAGCAGCAGGTTATTCACAGAGACATAAAAGCTAGCAATATTATGCTTGATGGAAACTATAATGCAAGGCTTGGCGATTTCGGGCTTGCAAGACTTATGGATCATGACAAGAGCCCGGTCTCAACACTGACAGCTGGAACAATGGGAAACCTTGCTCCTGAGTACCTTCAGTACGGAAAAGCAACCGAGAAAACCGATGTTTTCAGCTATGGTGTAGTTATACTAGAATTGGCTTGTGGGAGGAGACCAATTGAGGATGGTCATGAAATGGTGAATTTGGTTGATTGGGTTTGGAGACTACTCTGAAAGTAGGATAATTGAAGCAGCGGATAAAAGGCTTAACGGCGACTTCAAAGAGGAAGAGATGAAAAAGCTGCTGCTTGTTGGATTAAGCTGCGCAAATCCTGATAGCAATGAAAGGCCTTGTATGAGGAGAGTATTTCAAATACTCAACAATGAGGCAGAGCCTATATTTGTTCCGAAAGTGAAACCGACTCTAACTTTCTCCACCAGTATCCCACTCAGTATTGATGACATCTTCTCGGACAGCGAAGAAAGTGAGCCAGAAGATGAGTTCGAAATCAGAGTAGATCTATTGAAGTAATAGTCTCGTGAATTTTCTACAATATATATAGCTAGAAATGCTTTCATTTTTTTTGTTGTGCAATTTTAATGTGAGCTGATATACTGTAGTTTTTACTATGTTTGAAATTAGGAAAGTTTACTAGCCTGAGTTCAAAGCCAATATATTGAACTCTATGATATTGTCTGTTATCCTGAAACATTTCAAGGTTGTTCAATCTAATCCAATTTAACATGTCATTTGTTCCATTTTCTGCAATTCCTTTTATTTCTGTTACTCCTAACAGTAGTTATGAAGGTTGAACGTCCGAAAAGGTTGTTGAAAGCTTCTGCTTAGAATTGTGACTTCTGAGAGAGCCGTCCATCTGGACAGATAAAGAGTGAGTAATTTGATGACATTCGATTTGTGAACTTGAAATGAACTGGTAAGTTTAAGGCATCCTCAATTCTTGGTAAATTAATATTATACTGAATAAGCAAAGCTATATTTTGATCCTCAGACCTCGAATGACTTTCAGTTCTATCTTGTTTACCAGAATATCCAAGGCGATGGCAATCTTTGGTTCAGAAGATATACAGGATGAAATAGTATAACTTGTTTCTCCGACAGAAATTACGCCACAGAATAAATCTCAAGTTGAAACTCTACTTTTCTTTGAATAATAATAATTGTTGAAGGATCAAATAAAATTAATGTGGTTAAAAGCAAAATGAGTAGAGGAATTTGATACATAGATGTTTATGCAATGAAGACATGTAGTGGTGCATATTTTCCAGCTTGCCTGTTGATTTTAGTTGCTGAAGAATTACTCGAGGAGGAAGTTTAAGCTTACAGTTTGAGTTATATCTTTAAAGTTTAAACCACCATAGAAACTTGAATTACCCTTAAAACCAGATGTCTTTTCAGATAGAGAAAAGCCACCAAGATTTTCTTTTCTCTTGTTTAGAATGCAAAGAGAAACAGAATGACAATATATAAAAAGAAAAAAAGACTCCTAAATCTTAAAAACAAAGTGAGCGAATAAAAAGATCCTAAACAGTTTAAAGATTTAGGCTTCCAATTTCCCAACATTGAGGAAGGAGCAATGGAACCTCCAGTTGTGGTGTACATTAGAGGATCTGGTGACTGGGATTATTTGTGGTATCGCATGGAGTTTGAGAACAACACTATTAGGGACAGTGATGGTGAAGGTAAAGTGGAGAGGAATAGGATAAACTTAAAACCCGTTGCGAAGCTCCGAATCAATGAAGGTGGATTAGGAGGAGGTTGGGCTGTTATTGGTGAAAAACAAGATGACATTTACTGGGTTGGTGGATTCTATGAAGAAGAAGGTGGTCGTATTTACACGTGTTTGGATGTAAAACATAACTGCAGCAACAAAAACCCTAGCATCGACTTATGGGAAACCGTATCTCCCAGGAAGATTCCCCGTTTATCGCTATTGAAAAGAAGAAGCTATGTGTTGTCTCTGGCTATGAGGAGTTCCTTCCAAAGCCAAAGGATGATGATGCTAGGAGCCCTAAGCATAGGTGGAATTCTTATGATTGGAGCAAGGCTGGTGAAATTTACGACCCCGACACCAATTCTTGGACCTATGTGGATGCCCCCATGGAACATTTTCTTGAATACAGGTCTCTTGGAGCTGCTCTTGCCGTGGATAAAGATGAAATTCTGTTTCCTTGCCGGGCTGATCGTTCTATTGTGTTTTGCAACCTAACTGCTGAAGTCTACATTGTAGACAAGCTGAATTCGTTTGGTTTGTGGCCGAATAGAGCCCCACCAGCAGATCTCCAAGGTTGTAAAAGACTTGATATCGTACACCATGTATCCCAAAATGTCCCGCCTGTCGTCTATAAAGATACATTGTATTGGTTCACCTATGACCTGCGCTTGTTTGCATATGATATTAATCTTGAAATCTGGTTCTGATCCCCTGGTCTTGAAGATATATTGCACCCACTTAAAACCACCCACAGATACCATCTGGTTTCACCCTCCTATCCCCGTTTTACTTGGCCTGCCAAATGGAGACCTTTTGGTGATTGTCAAGGAAGATGGTGGTGGTGCTCGAAATCTGACACTGACCTGCCTCACTGTGTCCCGAGAGGGAAACTACTCCTTAAACGTGTCCCTGCGGTAATTTCAGCCTTTCTCAGTTGATGGTCCTTTTGTGCTCCATGATGGCAAGGCAATGTGAGTAGTACTACTCTTTCCTTATTTGTTCTGTTTGTTTTAAATTTCGTTTGTGCTTAGTTAGTCGACTTTAATTTGGAACTCAGAATGTATTGTTTCTTTGTGATGTTGTAACAAACCTAAGTCTTGTCGCCTGTCAGTGGTATTGCGTCAAATTTTTACACTAGTCAGGTTACAAGCCGTAGATAGCCTAGTTCCTATGATCCTCATCAATCAGAACTTTTTTCCTCCGGTTGGGGGGTTCAGATAAAGTAATTTATTATTGCTGTAGGAAAAAACCTGTTTACTTCATGGTCAATCATACTCCCTTCGTCCCAATTTTTATGAGGATTGACCTATTTGGGGAGTCAAATAGCTCTTTATTTGACTGATTTTCTCCAACTCTTTTAATATATTGTGAATTATTAATTATGCAAACTTATAGTACTCGAAGCATCTATGTTTGAAATTGTAGTCAAAGAAAGAGTTGTTTGACGGGAAGGTAGTCTTTCATATCATTACTATATGCCTTCTTTTCTTTTTTGATGCATTAACTTTATGGTCCACTGTTGAGTTCCCTCTTTTGAGGGTGTTAAATATAACCGTGATATACATGGGTTTGTATACCATGTATATCACGGTTTCACAAGGCAAGTTACCTTATGTGAAACCGTGGTATACACGGTATACAAGCCCGTGTATATCACGGTTTTTGGCAAGAATTTAGTGTAAATATTGTATTAATTAGCATTGTACACTTACACGGGCTTGTATACCGTGTATACCACGGTTTCACATAAGGTAACTTGCCTTGTGAAACCGTGATATACATGGTGTACAAACCCATGTATATCACGGGTATATTTAATAGGGGGATGGGAGATAGAGTTTGAGGAAATGAGCCTTTTTTCTTTAGGCAAGAAACAATGAAATTCCACTTTACGCAGCTTGTTAAAGAACACTCTCGTTGTACTGAATCTAATAAAATGTATCTTTTCTCAAAAACGATGAAGTTCCACGAATTAGGACTTGGGCAAACAAAGTCCTTACTCGTATTCCACCAACTTTGCCAACTTATTGGGTTGCGGGCGGAGAAAAGCGGACGTGGGGACTCGGGTCGGGGCGCAGCCCCGCAACCAACTCTGCGTTGAATGAAATAAAAGATCATCAAAGTAAAAGAGTAGATGGGAGGGGAGGGGGGAACCCTCAAGATTTCACATTTCTTTTCTACGCAACCCACTGTTCAGTAAGCCCCCCTAAACTCTTCCTTCGAATGAATTTAATATAGTTCCCGCTCGTTAGCTTTAATTACCTCACTCGCTAAATAGACCCCGAGCCGAGACGGCTATAGCTAAAGGTCAGCTTCGGTTCTAGGCAAAGATCCGCCAGTAGCAGTTCCTTGCTCATTCACTTATTCACAAACTTCGTGTGGGGAAAATAGTTTTCATTTCCCATCTCATAGTCCTATGCTTCTTACTAGCTTGACGCATTTCTCTTCTTCTCTTAAGATATTTCTAGTTAGAACTTGATCGAGGGATCAATTGACTCCGAAATTAGTGCGCTGCTTGTTGCGCAACGGCTTTCACGCTAGTGAACTAGCGCGCTCATCTTTTTCTCTATAAGAAGGGTGCGTTCCGAGGTGTGAAGTGGGAGAGAAGGGATGTCACAATTGGGGTTTTGAATAAAACGACCTTTTTTCATTTTTTTTTTCGTTTTCATATTGAAAAAGTAATAAGAATGAGAGGTGTTAAAAGCTTTTTATCATCCTGGCCGTTTTAGAAGTAGCGCTTAACCATCCTACGTGACCCCCTACTGCAATCAGACAGTGGAAAGAATGATAACTTAGGCGCGACGACACCTAGAGTTGTGAAGGTGAAGCGCGATCGATCATTCGACTCAAGGGTGAAATTCTAGAGAAGATGTTTCAATTGGACAAAGAAGAACCTTATTTTTGGAAAGAAAAAAGGAATGCCATTATGAAAGAAATTTCCCCTCTTTGTGACCATACCCTTCTGGGGAGATAGCAGCGGATACAAATTACCAAAAGAAAAGTCGTTGGTCTAGCGAGCTTCCTAGCCGCCTAGAGTGCAGCCTGCCTGCTGAAGACGGCTAACTCGCCATCTCGAATCATCTTCGTGAGTCAGGAAAGCGAAACTAACGAACTCTGTAGTGTAGTTAGAAGGCATTTGTCAAATATTGATGATGATGGTTTGACTTTGGGAAGTCCCAAAACTATAATCTGTTAGTGGTATGATTATTACATATGGAATCGAGAAGACGGAAAATAGTTACCAGTGAAATGGTCTTCTGCCTTTACTTTAACCCCTTCCGTGCGCCTTTTAGTTATTTTGAGTTGTATTAATGGTTTTCTCGACATGAGTGTTGCAGGTTGAAGAATACTGGGTCAGGTGGTACCATGCACGGATAATTGAAGCAGCTGACAAAAGGCTTAACGGCAACTTCAAAGAGGAAGAGAGAGATGAAAAAGCTGTTACTTGTTGAGCTGGGCTGTGCATATCCTGATAGCAATGACAGGCCTTGTATGAGGAGAGTTTTCAGATGCTCAACAACAAGGCGGACCCTATATTTGTTCCGAAAGTGAAACCGACTAACTTTCTCCACTAGTATCCCGCTCAGTATTGATGACATTTTCTCGGACTGTGAATTTTCTGCAATATATGTAGCTAGATATTCTTTCATTTTTTGTTGTTGTTCGATTTTAATTTGAGCTAATATAATTTAGTTTTTTTACTATGTTTGAAATGAGGAAAGTTTACTAGCCTGAGTTCAATGCCAATATATTGAACTCTATGCTAATGTCTGTTATCCAGAAACATTTCAAGGTTGTTCAATCTAATCCGATTAACATGTCATTATATTCATCTTTTGCACCTTCTTTTATTTCTCTATTGCTAACAGTAGTTATGAAAGGAGATATACAGGACATGTATGAAATACTAAACCAGCAATTATGCCACAGAACATATCAAGTTGAAAATCTCTCTTCCTTTGAATAAAAATATTTACAGTGTAACTTATGAAGGGATCAAACAGATGTAGGTGAAAACAAAAAACGAGTACAGAAATGCTCAGTTGTTTCCCCGAGGACGTTCTCTTCAAACCAGATGTCTTCTCAGCTAAGTACTTGATGGAACTTTGAGCTAGCCATGGCAGGATGAAGAAATATGTTGGACAAAAAAATCTATGCAACCGTGTTTGGACGAAATATTTATCTCCAGTTTGGTTATTAGCTCAAACATGAAGACTAGAAATTGAATAATTCAACACTATATTAACAGTAATGGCTTCTAGCTTTTGTGTTGTAGTAGGATATCACAAAGTAGTTTGATGCGAACAATCTGAAATATATTTTTACTCTTAAAACATTAGATTATATTCATTATGAATAGGAAAATGTGTAACCTTTGTTGAGGATCCAAAAAAGTTTCGATTGGCAGAAGCAGAGAGAGCACATTCCAACAAACAGCAATATCATTTTGCTGATAGCAGATTGTGCTCTCTCTCTTCTGTCAACAGAATTTCTCACTGAAAATCCTCAAATGTAAGTCCTTCACATTCCTGCTATTCTATCAACTAAATCCCTATGATAAAGATTATTAATCTGATAAAAATTGTGACGAGTCAACTATCACATATAAACAACTATACTGATAGCATGTCGTGTATGTAACTTAAATCTATAGAAAAGGAGCTGTGATGAACATGTAGGAAGTAATAAAATAGAGAAATGACAAACTCTTAGGCTAAAAGAGGAGATTGGAAAAACACAAAGGAAGAAGCTAAGTATAACAGTTGCTATAGAGTAGTGAAGAGCATGAAGATGATGAGTTACATATAGTCAATTTATAGAGAATATGAGAAGACTTGTAAGATACTAAGAGGGGCAAAAGATTTTAATTCTACTAAATAAAGGCAAAAAGAAGTGAAGTTCCTTTTCATGTATATTTATTACAGCTTATGGCCTTGGACAGAAGTAATCTGTAATATACATGGAATTAGTGTTGATGATAATGAACCTTCAAAGTCAAAATTGATGTCATGATTAGCTATTTCTAGTGTTAAAGATAATGACTTGCTGTGACACTCTGCTACACAAGCATCCTAGGTCTGAACATTATTCAATAGTGAAAGAGATTTTTTCTGTTCTCACCTACAAGTTTATGTGAATATTTGAAAATTAAAAGTTGGATTAGAAGTAGAAATAAAATATTTCAGTACCAAGATTTGGGTTAGTTGGAATTCTAGGAGCTAATATTTGGTACTCCAGTACTTGATGTTGGTTATTTTTCACATTTTAAGATCAATATATGATTTTAATACGTTAACATGATTAGCATTAAAAGATTCTCATATTATCTTTTTTAGATTTATTTTGACTTATATGCAAAAATATCATGGCATACACATGGTTACTGCAAAACTTTAAAGGCCCAAGATAAATGAAGTGGCAAAATAGATTGATATCTGCTCATGAAGAAGCATTAGAATGACTAATTGATCTTTAGATCTTTGATAATCTAAGTTACAACCTCACTATACATGTTACAAAATTTTCCGCAAAAATACAGCAGCATGAAAGCTGTAGGTATCAGAAAACAAATCTCTATATCTGGCCAAAAATGATCTAGATATACATGAATTTCGACTAAATAAATTAGGAATAACTACTCCTATTTGCTCGCCAGAACTTCATCTAGATAAAAAGACTCCGCGGATCTATCTGTTTCAGAGTAGCCATATGGTGGACTCATCAGATCATCTACTTTCTCATCAAACACCCTAACTTCGTTTTCTTTGTCAAATACCTGGTTTCCTTTTTTCCCTGTTCTGCCCAGGACGACATTGTTGTGTGTTTGATACCAACAGCTTCAGCCTGATCTGCGAATAATTTCTTTGAGATGGATGAACTGCATATTTGTTGATATACATCGTAGGTAGCTGCGCGAGTGTATTCCTCAATATTTGAAAGAGGATGCAACACTGAAATTGGATCACTGTTCCTACTTAGAGTTTCCTTCATTTCCAGAAACTTGGAAACCAGTTCCGGCTTGCTAAACTGAATAAAGACAGCACTTTCATCCAAATGGTAAACAGAGGAAACAGAAGTTGGGCCAAAGGCTTGTAATATACAATCTCTGATCTCCATTGCTTTTAGTTTAGCTGGCAATCCCCACAACAAAATGATGCTAGGAAATGAAATCTCCTGGTACCGACTTTTGAGGTTACTAGAAGCTGAGGAGTCTGTTGTAGATTTCCCAGTACTTAGATCAATGATGTCTCCACTAACCCAGCTAAGGTACAGGCGATTGATATAATTTTGAAGCTTCGTCTCTTTGGCTAAACCTCCAGCAAGCACATGGAGGCTGAAATCAATGCCTAGATGATTGCATGCCTGTGCAAAAATGCATCCAGTCATGAATGCGTCATAACCAGCTTCATGCTTAGCTCCTGAGTTCCAGTTTGAAGATCTGCAAATCAACTTAAATTAGTGACAAGGATTATTCACATTATTCATTTTGTATCTTATAAATTGATTTACGCTATAGGAGTGCTGAAAGAAGCGAAAGATTTTCTTCACAAGCTAATCAAATATATGAAAGAGGCAAAAAAGCAAACACAGGTGAGACACACATAACATCAGTGCCAAATGCATGCAGAATTCCAATAGGAGCTAAAGAAAGATATTGCATAAAAGATGTAAATCAAAATCAGAAGTCAAGCTACAAACAACCAGGCACGTGGTAAGCACATAGTAAAGTAACCAAATAGTGTTATGTTGATTCAATACCAAAGTTGAGTAGAAATGGTGGTAAACCTTTTTTCATCTACTTGAACCTCCACCTCTACACATGGTCTATCAGCCAAACCAGAAGTTTTGACACCTAAAGCAATTTGAGGACAAATCGAGACAAATGCTCTGGATAGTGATGTGCTGCTTTTATTCACCGTCTTTTGAAAAACACCGCTTGCATTCAAGAGTATTTTGGTGTCAATTATGAAAGGGAAGTACTTCTGAATGGAAGATACATAGTCCTCAGTGGTCGAAGGTAGTGGACCAATGAATTTACTGTATATATGCGCCATATCTGCATTCATTGTGTAAAATGTTGAGCAAAACTTGAAATAGATATAGTAGCCTTTCCATAAATCAAACAGGATATATTTACCAAGAAAGCAATTGTGACCGACAATCAACTTCCGCTCCGAGGAAAGAAGATCAATAACATGTCGAAATCCAACAGCAGATTTGACCTTTATTTCCGCTTCTTTATGAAGGCCGTCCTTCACCTCTTTCTACTTGATGTTAAGACATGAATAGCTTTGATGAGATATACAGTCAAGGTACTGACCAGACAAGGAATCACTTTTCTTTTTCTCTCATCATTATAAGCTTTATCATAATGCAAGGTTTTAGAAACTCTTTGAAATGAAACTTCCAACTTATTTTTTAATGAAGAATATATGCACAATGTAATATGGAACTTGAACTTACTCACAGGTTTTCACTTAATTACTCATCCCATTCAGATAAGTTACCATAAATGGTTACTGAGGTGAATATATCTTATTTTGGAAAGAGCTCATTACTAGTACTTATAGGCTCTGAAAAACTGGAAGGTACGGCAACTGTCACAAATATAATCATTGTGTCCATATTATGTTTCAACAAGAATTTTCTTTCACGATCAAAGCCTTAGGCCTTACCATCAGTAGATCCCTGTCATCGTTGGAATCTGTATAGACAATCAATTGCTGCGGAGATGTTGCTTCACCAGCTACTCGGATATAGGCAAGATTTTTGAAATGCTTTCTGGTGACCTGGATTTTCTAGTTCACCAAGTCAATCATCTCAGAGGACAACATCATATAAACAACTATATACTTTAGCACTTCTCTCGATTCTGGGGAATTGTGAGGAACTAAGAAAAGGTATAACTGATACCTATTACCGGGGAAGTGATTACCTCGTGCTTAAATAAGAAGAATACAACCTCTTTGACAAAATGTATAACACCAGCAAACATTGAATAAAAGAAGATGCTCTCAGTCTCACATCAATTGATCATAGTACAAAAGGAAAAGAATGAAAAGGAAGAGCTCGTTACCGCTTTAATCACCCTTAGTTGGCGAGAAGTAAAGCCACTTAGGGCAAGCGCTGGACGGGTCTTGAAGAAAACCATTTGAAATCTCTGATTTGGATCAGTTGATATTTGTTTAGTTTCAGAGTTACCGCTTCCCTTACTTAACAAACTAGCACGCCATTCCATTATTGTGTTCTTCATTCTCTCAGCAAATAGAACATCTGCCATCCTAACCAATGGGAACTCTGCATCCTCTCTCAAGCTAAACACGGAATCTGATGATTCAGCCATGTATATTGAACTTATATGTTCCAGTGCTTCCTCTTCTTGGCTTCTGGATAAATAAGAGATTCCTGAGATCACATAGAAGTGTAAAATCTCAAAAATGAAAGAAATGAAGATATAATTGAGCTAGCAAAATTGAAACTCAATGTGTACATAACTCTTATATAAATCTAAATAGTGACCAAGTCCAAAAATTTTAAATCCAAAATACTCAAACTCAACAAAGTATAACACCTCACCAACCAACACCATCCAAGTTTGACAGCACATAAGTTCCAACTTGGAGATGAAACTAATGATATTTTCAGCATACCACTTATGGTGGCAACTAAGAGACCCAAATGTAAAACTTTCTATTTGATAAAGCCAATTCAGAATATAGGAGTAAGGTCTGCGTACATTCTACCCTCCCCAGACCCCATTACTGGGATCACACTGGGTGTGTTGTTATTGTTGTAATTCAGAATATAGAATGCTTCCAGTGCAGGATCTAACATAAAGTATCCAAAGTATAAGAGAGAAAACAATGTGATTCAAAGAGATTGTCCAACATAGCTCAAACAACAACAACAACAACATACCCAGTATAGTCCCACGAGTAGGGTTTGGGGAGGGTGGAGGTGTACGCAGACCTTACCCCTACCTTTGTGGGGTAGAGAGGTTGTTTCGATAGATCATCGACTCAAGAGAATTGTTTTTCAGAACATGGTTTGAAAGAAATGCAAGTGTAAAATATATGATGAGAATATTGAAGAAAGAAAAGTATTTATGCATCAAAGGTTGCTAAGGATGCATCAAAGGAACTTTATTCGAATATACGAATTCTACTTTTTATTCTTCTGGGTAAAATAACAATTAATGGTAGCATTTGAAAAAGTTGGCATGGGTTTGCTGGTATTCACGATTTCATGGTTTAAACCTTTCTTTTTAAGTCCAGTCAATGGAAATCTTGGTAAGATGAGAAAGTTAAAACCCAAAAGATAGCTAAGACCTAATCTGATTTGGATTACCAAGATCTCAGGATTACCATCACAACTTCAGTTGTAGGATCATAGCCGAGTTCTGGCAGAGTTGGACCCACCTCATATGACTCGGACAAGCCGATGCAGACCCATATAGGCTGAAACTACCAGTTAATATAAAGTTTCTAGATAGCAATGTGCTATGATCTCATGAAGTTGTCCAAGAAAACGAAAACAAGATTTAAGAACTTACCTTCACGTATGCACACATTGAAATCAAACTGGTACTTTGCCAGGAAATCAAGTGACGCTGTCTGGCAAAGGAACTCATAGGATTGACTACCAGGAATTTCTTTCCGTGGGAATATATAAAAGTTATGTCTGCCAAAGAGAAATCAGATTATCAAATTTGAGAACTCGGAATATAACATTAACTTACGAAGACAATCAATGCTCCTTTGCCCCCTTAAAACAGCACATTATTCTACCCGTATTAAAATGTACACCCAAACAGAGCGGAATTGCTCGAAGACAAGCAAAGTTGGTAGCTGCTCAATTAGGTGATAATTTGTATTTCACCAAAAGCAAAAGTAACAAACTTTGCCTTCTGAAGACACTGAAATGCTCAATTGAGCTCGCTATGGGGGCACTCAGGTTCAATCCAGACGTTTCTCACTAATAAGGAGTAAAATGTTTTACTCTCATTTGACAACAGTCTGATAGATAGTACATAAACAATTAATTTGACAAAACTCATATAAGTCGATGAACTAACTATGCATCAAATCCAAATTAGTTGCAGTAAACTATATGAATCCCTTATATCCTTCAGTCAAACATTAGAAGGCCATTTCTAAATTAGTTGAGTGGTTTACTAGTTGTTTTACAAGCAACTCCAATCTCAGAAAAACATTCATATGCTATGTTAGTATGACAATATTTCTTCTGAAAAAGAGAATATCCATTGTTCATTTGTTCCCAAAATTATCACCTAGTCAGGAAACACATTTACACTACTGAAATAAAAAAAATAAGATCCATTTTTCAGTTTTTCAGAGGCCCCCATAACCTAAAGACATATTAGTCGAGAGGTAATCAAATTGAAGCTTTCTCCAGCAGAATAAAATCTCATTGTAACTAGCTTCATTCATTATTTGATCCCCTATTCAATATTCAATCATATGCCAAGCAACTAATAGATTTAGTACTTAAACTACACTCAGTCACATACAACAATCAATCAATCAACTACACCTCAACAAAAAACTAGTCTGTGTCAGCTCTATAAATGCTCTGTAACCATTTCACTCCATTTGTTTCATCAGTAAACCATTCACTAAATTCTCATCTATTTTATTCCAAATACAATATAATACGATACGATACATTATGAAACAATTATGCATCAAAACAATACATTACGATGCAATACACCATAATACAATACATTATGAAACAATTATGCATCAAAACAATACATCACGATTCAATACACCACAATACGGTACATTATGAAACAATTATGCATCAAAACAATACATCACGATTCAATACACCACAATATGATACATTATGAAACAATTATGCATCAAAACAATACAATATAATACGATATATTATGAAACACTTATGCATCAAAACAATACATTACGATAGAATGCACCACAATACAATATAATATAATACATTAAAAACAATTATGCATCAAACAATATTTTATGATACAATACAATATAATACGATACATTATGAATCAATTATGCATCAAAACAATACAATATAATATGATACATTATGAAACAATTATGCATCAAAACAATATGTTATGATACAATACACCACAATACAATATAATCGGAGTAATACATTATGAAACAATTATACATCAAACAATACAACACAACACAACACAAAACAACACAACACAACACAACACAATATAATCGGAGTAATACATTATGAAACAATTATACATCAAACAACACAACACAATATAGTATATTATAATATAATATAATATAATATAATATAATATAATGAAACAATAAGTAACAACTATCCAAACAGAATGTTAGTATTACTTACGGATGAGCGATGAAGGATTGCTTGTTCGAGTCCCAACGGAAAGGACAAACACCGAACTGAACAACGGCGAACTTCTCGGCGGAGTCCTTAACTTTGAGGTAACGAATATCACATCGGTCAAAGTCAAACGATTCTCTCCACGGAGCGCTAGTTACTCCGGTCATTTCCAAATCAACGGCGACGAAATCGGCGTCCCGTACAATACCTCGTAGGTCCTTGAGAACTGATTCGAAGTTTGATTTTGTAACATTCTTAATATCGAATGAAGATGAAGATAGTGCGCGGCGGCGCGTGGTGAAAAGGGTGGTCGGCGCGGGGGATAATAAAGGTTTCAATATACACCGCTTCTTCATTTTCTAGTTTAAGACTTTTAAGTCCATCATCGCGTATGAAGGGGGTTTTCAAGTTTGTGGCTTTGTGCTTTGTTGTTTCTCTTGGAGCAAAACATTATCAAAATGGTCCTTAATGTATGGACCATTTTTTTTTTCTAAATAAAGTTAGACCCATACTCCATTAAATATGTGTATAAATTTATAATTTTTGTTAAATTTTACTCGCATTATTTACAGTTACTCGTCAATTTTAGAACTATTAAGACACGTTCGAGGACGAATGTTTAGTTAAGCGGGGAAAAATATAACGGTCCATTCAAGTTTTTTTTAGTTTTATAACCCGTTTTCCTTATTTAAAATTTCATATAGGTTCTTTTGATGAAGTTGATGATAAAATTGTTATATAGCAGGAGTCGTGAGTTATTTGAAAGATGTCTGGCGTAAATCTGAGAATGCGAAGCTGCGTAACATACTCTTATGGTCCGATTCTTCTCCTGACTCATGCATAACGAGCATTATCAGGCATCGCTCTTTTATAGATTCTTTTGGTGATTTATGAATTGCGATGTGGCGCAGGTCCAAAGGACTCTGGAGTTTGGAATATTGTACTTGAACTACTGACCTAAAGTTTATAGAGTTGATCAAAATCAGTAAGTTGAGTAAACTAGTTTGGATTCATAATTTGAAGGTTCTGATAGATCCGTATGATGAATTTGAACTTGTCTATAATGTTTCGTTGGAAATTGATATTGTTTGGTTTGATTTTTGCAACAGTTTGCGATTTGGTGTATTTGCGGACATCATTCATCTTATTTCGGGCGTGTGAGGTCCAAATGAGAATCTCATTATTGGAAGAAGTCTGCAGTAATGTTTAAATGTGATCGAACTCGTTTGAAAGTTTTTTCATCGCCTTTTTAAGTTAGAATGAAGAATTTTGATATGAATTTTAAAATCAGATTAATCAATACATATGTTTTGTAGTTTATTAACTGATGTGAAGTGCACGTGTTGGGGATAGTAGATGTGGTAGTAGATGCAATTTTTTTTGTTGACGAAAGAACCTGCACCACGCTTTCTTTTGACAAGCTTGAAACCTTGATCGACGCAATAGCCTGCAAATTTAGGGGTGCACAATTTTCGATCCGGACCGAAAAATCAGACCGGACCGACCTTCTTTGGACCGGACCGAACATGACCGAGATTATCGGTCCGGTCTTCGGTCCTTTAAAATTCTTGTTTCGGTTTTCGGTCCAGTCAGTCGGTCCTGGTCAGACCGATTTTTTAATTTTTTTATAATATATATAATTCCTAATTTTCTAAATTCCTTCCTAATATATATAATTCCTAATTTTCTAAATTCCTAATATATATAATTTATATAATTCCTAATATATATAATTTCTAATATATATAATATATATAATTCCTAATATATATAATATATATAATTCCTAATTTTCTAAATTCCTAATATATAATATATATATAATTCTGCCTAGTTCCGGCGTTTTTTTAAAATTGAATTTTCAATACTGAAATTGACATTCTCGGACACATTACCACAAAAATTTTACGTTGAAATCTATTGTACATCGTGAGATATTTAGATTTGAAAAGGAGAAAAACGTAACGATTTGGGGGAAAAGTGAAATTGAGGGGCAAGATGGACGTTTTTGGAGAAATTCGGTGAAGCAAACGGACTTTAGTCAGTATGGGATTATTCGTCTCGAAAAAATACGCGAAATCAAAAATTGGAGTTCTAGTCAAAGATTAAAAAACTCATTATTGTAATCTTTGAAGTTTATCCTTTCGATCACTGTAATAGTTATTTACTGCGATTGTAGCATTGCGTGACCTTGAGATACATCAAATGGATGTCAAAACAGCTCTCATAAATGATGATTTGGAAGAAGAAATTTATATGGAACAACCCGAGAGGTATGTGGTTCCAGGGCAAGAGAAGAAAGTCTGTCGACTTGTCAAATCTCTGCACGGGCTGAAATAGGACACCAAGAAATGACACGAAATAATTGATAGTACTCTACTATCGAAGGGTTTCTCTATTAATGTGTGTGACAAATGTGTCTACATAAAAGGTAATTCTGACTCGTTCGTCATGATATGCCTTTACGTGAGCGACATCACGCGAGTAGTCTAGTTTGATCCAGAGACTAAGAAGAGGTTGACACAATGTTTCGACATGAAGGATATGGGCATTGCAGATGTCATCTTAGGGATCAAGGTCTCTAAGACGTCTAACATACTGGTCTTATCTCAGTCTCACTACATCGAGGATGTGTTGAGAAAGTTTGAGATGTTCGACAGTTCGCCAATGAAGTCACCACTGGATATGAATAAAAAAATTGATAAAAATTGTGGCGTGCCCATATGCCAGGAGAGATATGCGTAGGTGATTGAGAGTTTGATGTACATAACAAACTGCACCCGATCTGATATTGCTTATGCATTCAACAAATTGTCTAATTTTACCCATAATCCGAGTAATGATCATTGAAAAGTGTTGAATCGAGTACTACGATACCTGAAATATACGCTAACTTATGGGTTACATTATTCGAGATATTCAGCTGTACTAGAGAAGTTACTAACAATATTTCTCAATTCATAATAAGAACATTTCAATAACTTGTCCATTATTTATTTGTTTTGTTGGTTTGATATGTCTTCATCGTCAACGCCATCTCATGCTTACGTTATCATTATTCTTACTGAGTTAAACGTATCACATCCATATTAATAAAAGAAGTTAGTATTAACATTAAAATATTGACAAGTATAAGATGTTGGAAATTTATTAATGTGGAATAAAGTTTACCCTATTATATGACTCGAATAATTGGGGTCTCGCACGTCGGAAACGTCGTTTTCACATACGTTCACACATTGTACCAATGATCGTAAATTTCATTAGTAAAAGAGATATTGGTACGTAAGTAAAGTGTTTGAGACATAGAATGATTGGCTATTGGCCAAATGACAAGTGTTTCACGTTGGTAAACGAAGGAAGAAGTGTGCAAAGTGTAAGATGAAATGACTAGGGAAGGGCTCGGCGTCGGAGCGCCGCAACGCTAATGGTGCAAAGCGCGTGCTAATTTCGAACGATGGAGAATCGAAGCGAAAGCCAAGAGTCTTTGGATTGACATGGATTTAAGAGTATTGAATCTCCATTAAAGGTCATTAATGACGAGACATTGAATCTCCACTAAGGCCATTAATTTGACATGTGAAAAGTCATCATTTAATGCCAAGACATTGAATCTCCACCAAGACCATTAATTTGACATGTGTAAAGTCATCCTTACACTCCTATAAATTGAGCTATTAGGCTCAATTCTATAGAGAGACACACAACATAACAACATCATAAAGAGATCAGATTTTTCTGACATCAATCCTTCTGTTAGCAATGTTCTATATTCGTGTTCTTCACTGGGATCATTTGTGTAGGCTTTGCACATTTGATAGTTTGCTGTTTTATCTTGGGATACTATTATCCGCTAACGTAAAAGTTGATATACGGGGAAATCTTGTCTTAAAGACATAGAGTCATCTCTCGACTCAGCCGGTGGTGTTGCGATTCTCTAATTTGTTGCTAAGTGTTTCAAGTTGGATTTTGTTATCAAAGAACTCTAAGCAAGTCATGTTCTCAACGGACATACAAGCCACAGTTGCATCAGTTCATGTTCTTGTATATTTTAATACAAAATCCAAAATTGGAGTTCTAGTCAAAGATTAAAAAACTCATTATTGTAATCTTTGAAGTTTATCCTTTCGATCACTGTAATAGTTATTTACTGCGATTGTAGCATTGCGTGACCTTGAGATACATCAAATGGATGTCAAAACAACCCTCCTAAATGATGATTTGGAAGAAGAAATTTATATGGAACAACCCGATGGGTATGTGGTTCCAGGACAAGAGAAGAAAGTCTGTCGACTTGTCAAATCTCTGCACGGGCTGAAACATGACCCCAAGAAATGACACGAAATAATTGATAGTACTCTACTATCGAAGGGTTTCTCTATTAATGTGCGTGACAAATGTGTCTACATAAAAGGTAATTCTGACTCGTTCGTCATGATATGCCTTTACGTAGACGACATCACAAGGAGTAGTCCTAGTTTGATCCTAGAGACTAAGAATATGTTGAAACAATGTTTCGACATGAAGGATATGGGCATTGCAGATGTCATCTTAGGGATCAAGGTCTCTAAGACGTCTAACATACTGGTCTTATCTCAGTCTCACTACATCGAGGATGTGTTGATAAAGTTTGAGATGTTCGGCAGTTCGCCAATGAAGTCACCACTGGATATGAATAAAAAAATTGATAAAAATTGTGGCGTGCCCATATGCCAGGAGAGATATGCGTAGGTGATTGAGAGTTTGATGTACATAACAAACTGCACCCGATCTGATATTGCTTATGCATTCAACAAATTGTCTAATTTTACCCATAATCCGAGTAATGATCATTGAAAAGTGTTGAATCGAGTACTACGGTACCTGAAATATACGCTAACTTATGGGTTACATTATTCGAGATATTCAGCTGTACTAGAGAAGTTACTAACAATATTTCTCAATTCATAATAAGAACATTTCAATAACTTGTCCATTATTTATTTGTTTTGTTGGTTTGATATGTCTTCGTCGTCAACGCCATCTCATGCTTACGTTATCATTATTCTTACTGAGTTAAACGTATCACATCCATATTAATAAAAGAAGTTAGTATTAACATTAAAATATTGACAAGTATAAGATGTTGGAAATTTATTAATGTGGAATAAAGTTTACCCTATTATATGACTCGAATAATTGGGGCCTCGCACGTCGGAAACGTCGTTTTCACATACGTTCACACATTGTACCAAGGATCGTAAATTTCATTAGTAAAAGAGATATTGGTACGTAAGTAAAGTGTTTGAGACATAGAATGATTGACGGTTATTGGCCAAATGACAAGTGTTTCACGTTGGTAAACGAAGGAAGAAGTGTGCAAAGTGTAAGATGAAATGACTAGGGAAGGGCTCGGCGTCGGAGCGCCGCAACGCTAATGGTGCAGCACCGCGGTGCTAATTTCCGAACAGTGGAGAATCAGAAGCCAGAAAGCCAAGAGTCTTTGACTGTTGACACAGATTTAAGAGTATTGAATCTCCATTAAAGGTCATTAATGGCGACATTGAATCTCCACTAAGGCCATTAATTTGACATGTGAAAAGTCATCATTTAATGCCAAGACATTGAATCTCCACCAAGACCATTAATTTGACATGTGTAAAGTCATCCTTACACTCATATAAATTGAGCTATTAGGCTCAATTCTATAGAGAGACACACAACATAACAACATCATAAAGAGATCAGATTTTTCTGACATCAATCCTTCTGTTAGCAATGTTCTATATTCGTGTTCTTCACTGAGATCATTTATGTAGGCTTTGCACATTTGATAGTTTGCTGTTTTATCTTGTGATACTATTATCCGCTAACGTAAAAGTTGATATACGGGGAAATCTTGTCTTAAAGACAGAGAGTCATCTCTCGACTCAGCCGGTGGTGTTGCGATTCTCTAATTTGTTGCTAAGTGTTTCAGGTAGGATTTTGTTATCAAAGAACTCTAACCAAGTCAGATTCTAAACGGACATACAAGCCACAGTTGCATCAGTTCATGTTCTTGTATTTTTTAATACAAAATCCAAAATTGGAGTTCTAGTCAAAGATTAAAAAACTCATTATTGTAATCTTTGAAGTTTATCCTTTCGATCACTGTAATAGTTATTTACTGCGATTGTAGCATTGCGTGACCTTAAGATACATCAAATGGATGTCAAAACAGCCCTCCTAAATGATGATTTGGAAGAAGAAATTTATATGGAACAACCCGAGGGGTATGTGGTTCCAGGACAAGAAGAAAGTCTGTCGACTTGTCAAATCTCTGCACGGGCTGAAATAGGACACCAAGAAATGACACGAAATAATTGATAGTACTCTACTATCGAAGGGTTTCTCTATTAATGTGTGTGACAAATGTGTCTACATAAAAGGTAATTCTGACTCGTTCGTCATGATATGCCTTTACGTAGACGACATCACAAGGAGTAGTCCTAGTTTGATCCTAGAGACTAAGAATATGTTGAAACAATGTTTCGACATGAAGGATATGGGCATTGCAGATGTCATCTTAGGGATCAAGGTCTCTAAGACGTCTAACATACTGGTCTTATCTCAGTCTCACTACATCGAGGATGTGTTGAGAAAGTTTGAGATGTTCGACAGTTCGCCAATGAAGTCACCACTGGATATGAATAAAAAAATTGATAAAAATTGTGGCGTGCCCATATGCCAGGAGAGATATGCGTAGGTGATTGAGAGTTTGATGTACATAACAAACTGCACCCGATCTGATATTGCTTATGCATTCAACAAATTGTCTAATTTTACCCATAATCCGAGTAATGATCATTGAAAAGTGTTGAATCGAGTACTACGGTACCTGAAATATACGCTAACTTATGGGTTACATTATTCGAGATATTCAGCTGTACTAGAGAAGTTACTAACAATATTTCTCAATTCATAATAAGAACATTTCAATAACTTGTCCATTATTTATTTGTTTTGTTGGTTTGATATGTCTTCATCGTCATCTCATGCTTACGTTATCATTATTCTTACTGAGTTAAACGTATCACATCCATATTAATAAAAGAAGTTAGTATTAACATTAAAATATTGACAAGTATAAGATGTTGGAAATTTATTAATGTGGAATAAAGTTTACCCTATTATATGACTCGAATAATTGGGGCCTCGCACGTCGGAAACGTCGTTTTCACATACGTTCACACATTGTACCAATGATCGTAAATTTCATTAGTAAAAGAGATATTGGTACGTAAGTAAAGTGTTTGAGACATAGAATGATTGACGGTTATTGGCCAAATGACAAGTGTTTCACGTTGGTAAACGAAGGAAGAAGTGTGCAAAGTGTAAGATGAAATGACTAGGGAAGGGCTCGGCGTCGGAGCGCCGCAACGCTAATGGTGCAGCACCGCGGTGCTAATTTCCGAACAGTGGAGAATCAGAAGCCAGAAAGCCAAGAGTCTTTGACTGTTGACATGGATTTAAGAGTATTGAATCTCCATTAAAGGTCATTAATGACGAGACATTGAATCTCCACTAAGGCCATTAATTTGACATGTGAAAAGTCATCATTTAATGCCAAGACATTGAATCTCCACCAAGACCATTAATTTGACATGTGTAAAGTCATCCTTACACTCCTATAAATTGAGCTATTAGGCTCAATTCTATAGAGAGACACACAACATAACAACATCATAAAGAGATCAGATTTTTCTGACATCAATCCTTCTGTTAGCAATGTTCTATATTCGTGTTCTTCACTGGGATCATTTGTGTAGGCTTTGCACATTTGATAGTTTGCTGTTTTATCTTGGGATACTATTATCCGCTAACGTAAAAGTTGATATACGGGGAAATCTTGTCTTAAAGACATAGAGTCATCTCTCGACTCAGCCGGTGGTGTTGCGATTCTCTAATTTGTTGCTAAGTGTTTCAAGTTGGATTTTGTTATCAAAGAACTCTAACCAAGTCAGATTCTCAACGGACATACAAGCCACAGTTGCATCAGTTCATGTTCTTGTATATTTTAATACAAAATCCAAAATTGGAGTTCTAGTCAAAGATTAAAAAACTCATTATTGTAATCTTTGAAGTTTATCCTTTCGATCACTGTAATAGTTATTTACTGCGATTGTAGCATTGCGTGACCTTGAGATACATCAAATGGATGTCAAAACAGCCCTCCTAAATGATGATTTGGAAGAAGAAATTTATATGGAACAACCCGATGGGTATGTGGTTCCAGGACAAGAGAAGAAAGTCTGTCGACTTGTCAAATCTCTGCACGGGCTGAAACATGACCCCAAGAAATGACACGAAATAATTGATAGTACTCTACTATCGAAGGGTTTCTCTATTAATGTGTGTGACAAATGTGTCTACATAAAAGGTAATTCTGACTCGTTCGTCATGATATGCCTTTACGTGAAGCGACATCATGAGTAGTCCTAGTTTGATCCTAGAGACTAAGAATATGTTGAAACAATGTTTCGACATGAAGGATATGGGCATTGCAGATGTCATCTTAGGGATCAAGGTCTCTAAGACGTCTAACATACTGGTCTTATCTCAGTCTCACTACATCGAGGATGTGTTGAGAAAGTTTGAGATGTTCGACAGTTCGCCAATGAAGTCACCACTGGATATGTATAAAAAAATAGATAAAAATTGTGGCGTGCCCATATGCCAGGAGAGATATGCGTAGGTGATTGAGAGTTTGATGTACATAACAAACTGCACCCGATCTGATATTGCTTATGCATTCAACAAATTGTCTAGTTTTACCCATAATCCGAGTAATGATCATTGAAAAGTGTTGAATCGAGTACTACGGTACCTGAAATATACGCTAACTTATGGGTTACATTATTCGAGATATTCAGCTGTACTAGAGAAGTTACTAACAATATTTCTCAATTCATAATAAGAACATTTCAATAACTTGTCCATTATTTATTTGTTTTGTTGGTTTGATATGTCTTCGTCGTCAACGCCATCTCATGCTTACGTTATCATTATTCTTACTGAGTTAAACGTATCACATCCATATTAATAAAAGAAGTTAGTATTAACATTAAAATATTGACAAGTATAAGATGTTGGAAATTTATTAATGTGGAATAAAGTTTACCCTATTATATGACTCGAATAATTAGGGCCTCGCACGTCGGAAACGTCGTTTTCACATACGTTCACACATTGTACCAAGGATCGTAAATTTCATTAGTAAAAGAGATATTGGTACGTAAGTAAAGTGTTTGAGACATAGAATGATTGACGGTTATTGGCCAAATGACAAATGTTTCACGTTGGTAAACGAAGGAAGAAGTGTGCAAAGTGTAAGATGAAATGACTAGGGAAGGGCTCGGCGTCGGAGCGCCGCAACGCTAATGGTGCAGCACCGCGGTGCTAATTTCCGAACAGTGGAGAATCAGAAGCCAGAAAGCCAAGAGTCTTTGACTGTTGACACAGATTTAAGAGTATTGAATCTCCATTAAAGGTCATTAATGACGAGACATTGAATCTCCACTAAGGCCATTAATTTGACATGTGAAAAGTCATCATTTAATGCAAAGACATTGAATCTCCACCAAGACCATTAATTTGACATGTGTAAAGTCATCCTTACACTCATATAAATTGAGCTATTAGGCTCAATTCTATAGAGAGACACACAACATAACAACATCATAAAGAGATCAGATTTTTCTGACATCAATCCTTCTGTTAGCAATGTTCTATATTCGTGTTCTTCACTGAGATCATTTGTGTAGGCTTTGCACATTTGATAGTTTGTTGTTTTATCTTGTGATACTATTATCCGCTAACGTAAAAGTTGATATACGGGGAAATCTTGTCTTAAAGACAGAGAGTCATCTCTCGACTCAGCTGGTGGTGTTGCGATTCTCTAATTTGTTGCTAAGTGTTTCAGGTAGGATTTTGTTATCAAAGAACTCTAACCAAGTCAGATTCTCAACGGACATACAAGCCACAGTTGCATCAGTTCATGTTCTTGTATTTTTTAATACAAAATCCAAAATTGGAGTTCTAGTCAAAGATTAAAAAACTCATTATTGTAATCTTTGAAGTTTATCCTTTCGATCACTGTAATAGTTATTTACTGCGATTGTAGCATTGCGTGACCTTAAGATACATCAAATGGATGTCAAAACAGCCCTCCTAAATGATGATTTGGAAGAAGAAATTTATATGGAACAACCCGAGGGGTATGTGGTTCCAGGACAAGAGAAGAAAGTCTGTCGACTTGTCAAATCTCTGCACGGGCTGAAATAGGACACCAAGAAATGACACGAAATAATTGATAGTACTCTACTATCGAAGGGTTTCTCTATTAATGTGTGTGACAAATGTGTCTACATAAAAGGTAATTCTGACTCGTTCGTCATGATATGCCTTTACGTAGACGACATCACAAGGAGTAGTCCTAGTTTGATCCTAGAGACTAAGAATATGTTGAAACAATGTTTCGACATGAAGGATATGGGCATTGCAGATGTCATCTTAGGGATCAAGGTCTCTAAGACGTCTAACATACTGGTCTTATCTCAGTCTCACTACATCGAGGATGTGTTGAGAAAGTTTGAGATGTTCGACAGTTCGCCAATGAAGTCACCACTGGATATGTATAAAAAAATAGATAAAAATTGTGGCGTGCCCATATGCCAGGAGAGATATGCGTAGGTGATTGAGAGTTTGATGTACATAACAAACTGCACCCGATCTGATATTGCTTATGCATTCAACAAATTGTCTAATTTTACCCATAATCCGAGTAATGATCATTGAAAAGTGTTGAATCGAGTACTACGCACTGAAATATACGCTAACTTACGGGTTACATTATTCGAGATATTCAGCTGTACTAGAGAAGTTACTAACAATATTTCTCAATTCATAATAAGAACATTTCAATAACTTGTCCATTATTTATTTGTTTTGTTGGTTTGATATGTCTTCGTCAACGCCATCTCATGCTTACGTTATCATTATTCTTACTGAGTTAAACGTATCACATCCATATTAATAAAAGAAGTTAGTATTAACATTAAAATATTGACAAGTATAAGATGTTGGAAATTTATTAATGTGGAATAAAGTTTACCCTATTATATGACTCGAATAATTGGGGCCTCGCACGTCGGAAACGTCGTTTTCACATACGTTCACACATTGTACCAAGGATCGTAAATTTCATTAGTAAAAGAGATATTGGTACGTAAGTAAAGTGTTTGAGACATAGAATGATTGACGGTTATTGGCCAAATGACAAGTGTTTCACGTTGGTAAACGAAGGAAGAAGTGTGCAAAGTGTAAGATGAAATGACTAGGAAGGGCTGGCTCGGCGCCGAGCGCAACGCTAATGGTGCAGCACCGCGGTGCTAATTTCCGAACAGTGGAGAATCAGAAGCCAGAAAGCCAAGAGTCTTTGACTGTTGACACAGATTTAAGAGTATTGAATCTCCATTAAAGGTCATTAATGACGAGACATTGAATCTCCACTAAGGCCATTAATTTGACATGTGAAAAGTCATCATTTAATGCCAAGACATTGAATCTCCACCAAGACCATTAATTTGACATGTGTAAAGTCATCCTTACACTCATATAAATTGAGCTATTAGGCTCAATTCTATAGAGAGACACACAACATAACAACATCATAAAGAGATCAGATTTTTCTGACATCAATCCTTCTGTTAGCAATGTTCTATATTCGTGTTCTTCACTGAGATCATTTGTGTAGGCTTTGCACATTTGATAGTTTGTTGTTTTATCTTGTGATACTATTATCCGCTAACGTAAAAGTTGATATACGGGGAAATCTTGTCTTAAAGACAGAGAGTCATCTCTCGACTCAGCTGGTGGTGTTGCGATTCTCTAATTTGTTGCTAAGTGTTTCAGGTAGGATTTTGTTATCAAAGAACTCTAACCAAGTCAGATTCTCAACGGACATACAAGCCACAGTTGCATCAGTTCATGTTCTTGTATTTTTTAATACAAAATCCAAAATTGGAGTTCTAGTCAAAGATTAAAAAACTCATTATTGTAATCTTTGAAGTTTATCCTTTCGATCACTGTAATAGTTATTTACTGCGATTGTAGCATTGCGTGACCTTAAGATACATCAAATGGATGTCAAAACAGCCCTCCTAAATGATGATTTGGAAGAAGAAATTTATATGGAACAACCCGAGGGGTATGTGGTTCCAGGACAAGAGAAGAAAGTCTGTCGACTTGTCAAATCTCTGCACGGGCTGAAATAGGACACCAAGAAATGACACGAAATAATTGATAGTACTCTACTATCGAAGGGTTTCTCTATTAATGTGTGACAAATGTGTCTACATAAAAGGTAATTCTGACTCGTTCGTCATGATATGCCTTTACGTAGACGACATCACAAGGAGTAGTCCTAGTTTGATCCTAGAGACTAAGAATATGTTGAAACAATGTTTCGACATGAAGGATATGGGCATTGCAGATGTCATCTTAGGGATCAAGGTCTCTAAGACGTCTAACATACTGGTCTTATCTCAGTCTCACTACATCGAGGATGTGTTGAGAAAGTTTGAGATGTTCGACAGTTCGCCAATGAAGTCACCACTGGATATGTATAAAAAAATAGATAAAAATTGTGGCGTGCCCATATGCCAGGAGAGATATGCGTAGGTGATTGAGAGTTTGATGTACATAACAAACTGCACCCGATCTGATATTGCTTATGCATTCAACAAATTGTCTAGTTTTACCCATAATCCGAGTAATGATCATTGAAAAGTGTTGAATCGAGTACTACGGTACCTGAAATATACGCTAACTTATGGGTTACATTATTCGAGATATTCAGCTGTACTAGAGAAGTTACTAACAATATTTCTCAATTCATAATAAGAACATTTCAATAACTTGTCCATTATTTATTTGTTTTGTTGGTTTGATATGTCTTCGTCGTCAACGCCATCTCATGCTTACGTTATCATTATTCTTACTGAGTTAAACGTATCACATCCATATTAATAAAAGAAGTTAGTATTAACATTAAAATATTGACAAGTATAAGATGTTGGAAATTTATTAATGTGGAATAAAGTTTACCCTATTATATGACTCGAATAATTGGGGCCTCGCACGTCGGAAACGTCGTTTTCACATACGTTCACACATTGTACCAAGGATCGTAAATTTCATTAGTAAAAGAGATATTGGTACGTAAGTAAAGTGTTTGAGACATAGAATGATTGACGGTTATTGGCCAAATGACAAGTGTTTCACGTTGGTAAACGAAGGAAGAAGTATGCAAAGTGTAAGATGAAATGACTAGGGAAGGGCTCGGCGCCGGAGCGCCGCAACGCTAATGGTGCAGCACCGCGGTGCTAATTTCCGAACAGTGGAGAATCAGAAGCCATAAAGCCAAGAGTCTTTGACTGTTGACACAGATTTAAGAGTATTGAATCTCCATTAAAGGTCATTAATGACGAGACATTGAATCTCCACTAAGGCCATTAATTTGACATGTGAAAAGTCATCATTTAATGCCAAGACATTGAATCTCCACCAAGACCATAAATTTGACATGTGTAAAGTCATCCTTACACTCCTATAAATTGAGCTATTAGGCTCAATTCTATAGAGAGACACACAACATAACAACATCATAAAGAGATCAGATTTTTCTGACATCAATCCTTCTGTTAGCAATGTTCTATATTCGTGTTCTTCACTGAGATCATTTGTGTAGGCTTTGCACATTTGATAGTTTGCTGTTTTATCTTGGGATACTATTATCCGCTAACGTAAAAGTTGATATACGGGGAAATCTTGTCTTAAAGACAGAGAGTCATCTCTCGACTCAGCCGGTGGTGTTGCGATTCTCTAATTTGTTGCTAAGTGTTTCAGGTAGGATTTTGTTATCAAAGAACTCTAACCAAGTCAGATTCTCAACGGACATACAAGCCACAGTTGCATCAGTTCATGTTCTTGTATTTTTTAATACAAAATCCAAAATTGGAGTTCTAGTCAAAGATTAAAAAACTCATTATTGTAATCTTTGAAGTTTATTCTTTCGATCACTGTAATAGTTATTTACTGCGATTGTAGCATTGCGTGACCTTGAGATACATCAAATGGATGTCAAAACAGCCCTCCTAAATGATGATTTGGAAGAAGAAATTTATATAGAACAACCCGAGGGGTATGTGGTTCCAGGACAAGAGAAGAAAGTCTGTCGACTTGTCAAATCTCTGCACGGGCTGAAACAGGACCCCAAGAAATGACACGAAATAATTGATAGTACTCTACTATCGAAGGGTTTCTCTATTAATGTGTGTGACAAATGTGTCTACATAAAAGGTAATTCTGACTCGTTCGTCATGATATGCCTTTACGTAGACGACATCACAAGGAGTAGTCCTAGTTTGATCCTAGAGACTAAGAATATGTTGAAACAATGTTTCGACATGAAGGATATGGGCATTGCAGATGTCATCTTAGGGATCAAGGTCTCTAAGACGTCTAACATACTGGTCTTATCTCAGTCTCACTACATCGAGGATGTGTTGAGAAATTTTGAGATGTTCGACAGTTCGCCAATGAAGTCACCACAGGATATGAATAAAAGAATTGATAAAAATTGTGGCGTGCCCATATGCCAGGAGAGATATGCGTAGGTGATTGAGAGTTTGATGTACATAACAAACTGCACCCGATCTGATATTGCTTATGCATTCAACAAATTGTCTAGTTTTACCCATAATCCGAGTAATGATCATTGAAAAGTGTTGAATCGAGTACTACGGTACCTGAAATATACGCTAACTTATGGGTCACATTATTCGAGATATTCAGCTGTACTAGAGAAGTTACTAACAATATTTCTCAATTCATAATAAGAACATTTCAATAACTTGTCCATTATTTATTTGTTTTGTTGGTTTGATATGTCTTCGTCGTCAACGCCATCTCATGCTTACGTTATCATTATTCTTACTGAGTTAAACGTATCACATCCATATTAATAAAAGAAGTTAGTATTAACATTAAAATATTGACAAGTATAAGATGTTGGAAATTTATTAATGTGGAATAAAGTTTACCCTATTATATGATTCGAATAATTGGGGCCTCGCACGTCGGAAACGTCGTTTTCACATACGTTCACACATTGTACCAAGGATCGTAAATTTCATTAGTAAAAGAGATATTGGTACGTAAGTAAAGTGTTTGAGACATAGAATGATTGACGGTTATTGGCCAAATGACAAATGTTTCACGTTGGTAAACGAAGGAAGAAGTGTGCAAAGTGTAAGATGAAATGACTAGGAAAGGGCTCGACGTCGGAGCGCCGCAACGCTAATGGTGCAGCACCGCGGTGCTAATTTCCGAACAGTGGAGAATCAGAAGCCAGAAAGCCAAGAGTCTTTGACTGTTGACACAGATTTAAGAGTATTGAATCTCCATTAAAGGTCATTAATGACGAGACATTGAATCTCCACTAAGGCCATTAATTTGACATGTGAAAAGTCATCATTTAATGCCAAGACATTGAATCTCCACCAAGACCATTAATTTGACATGTGTAAAGTCATCCTTACATTCCTATAAATTGAGCTATTAGGCTCAATTCTATAGAGAGACACACAACATAACAACATCATAAAGAGATCAGATTTTTCTGACATCAATCCTTCTGTTAGCAATGTTCTATATTCGTGTTCTTCACTGGGATCATTTATGTAGGCTTTGCACATTTGATAGTTTGTTGTTTTATCTTGGGATACTATTATCCGCTAACGTAAAATTTGATATCCGAGGAAATCTTGTCTTAAAGACAGAGAGTCATCTCTCGACTCAGCCGGTGGTGTTGCGATTCTCTAATTTGTTGCTAAGTGTTTCAGGTTGGATTTTGTTATCAAAGAACTCTAACCAAGTCAGATTCTCAACGGACATACAAGCCACAATTGCATCAGTTCATGTTCTTGTATTTTTTAATACAAAATCCAAAATTGGAGTTCTAGTCAAATATTAAAAAACTCATTATTGTAATCTTTGAAGTTTATCCTTTCGATCACTGTAATAGTTATTTACTGCGATTGTATCATTGCGTGACCTTGAGATACATCAAATGGATGTCAAAACAGCCCTCATAAATGATTTGGAAGAAGAAATTTATATGGAACAACCCGAGGGGTATGTGGTTCCAGGGCAAGAGAAGAAAGTCTGTCGACTTGTCAAATCTCTGCACGGGCTGAAACAGGACCCCAAGAAATGACACGAAATAATTGATAGTACTCTACTATCGAAGGGTTTCTTTATTAATGTGTGTGACAAATGTGTCTACATAAAAGGTAATTCTGACTCGTTCGTCATGATATGCCTTTACGTGAGCGACATCACGCGAGTAGTCCTAGTTTGATCCTAGAGACTAAGAATATGTTGAAACAATGTTTCGACATGAAGGATATGGGCATTGCAGATGTCATCTTAGGGATCAAGGTCTCTAAGACGTCTAACATACTGGTCTTATCTCAGTCTCACTACATCGAGGATGTGTTGAGAAAGTTTGAGATGTTCGACAGTTCGCCAACGGTCACCACAGGATATGAATAAAAGAATTGATAAAAATTGTGGCGTGCCCATATGCCAGGAGAGATATGCGTAGGTGATTGAGAGTTTGATGTACATAACAAACTGCACCCGATCTGATATTGCTTATGCATTCAACAAATTGTCTAGTTTTACCCATAATCCGAGTAATGATCATTGAAAAGTGTTGAATCGAGTACTACGGTACCTGAAATATACGCTAACTTATGGGTCACATTATTCGAGATATTCAAATTGCATTAGAGAAGTTACTAACAATATTTCTCAATTCATAATAAGAACATTTCAATAACTTGTCCATTATTTATTTGTTTTGTTGGTTTGATATGTCTTCGTCGTCAACGCCATCTCATGCTTACGTTATCATTATTCTTACTGAGTTAAACGTATCACATCCATATTAATAAAAGAAGTTAGTATTAACATTAAAATATTGACAAGTATAAGATGTTGGAAATTTATTAATGTGGAATAAAGTTTACCCTATTATATGACTCGAATAATTGGGGCCTCGCACGTCGGAAACGTCGTTTTCACATACGTTCACACATTGTACCAAGGATCGTAAATTTCATTAGTAAAAGAGATATTGGTACGTAAGTAAAGTGTTTGAGACATAGAATGATTGACGGTTATTGGCCAAATGACAAGTGTTTCACGTTGGTAAACGAAGGAAGAAGTGTGCAAAGTGTAAGATGAAATGACTAGGGAAGGGCTCGTCGTAGGAGCGCCGCAACGCTAATGGTGCGATCGCGTGCTAATTCCAACAAATGGAGAATCAGAAGCCAGAAAGCCAAGAGTCTTTGACTGTTGACATGGATTTAAGAGTATTGAATCTCCATTAAAGGTCATTAATGACGAGACATTGAATCTCCACTAAGGCCATTAATTTGACATGTGAAAAGTCATCATTTAATGCCAAGACATTGAATCTCCACCAAGACCATTAATTTGACATGTGTAAAGTCATCCTTACACTCCTATAAAGTGTATTAATCTTTGCCCTTAGATATTTTATATATTACACTAGTAGCAAGACTAATTCTCAACACTTAGAAAATTTCACAAACCTTATTGTTCTTGAGTGAAGCTCTCGGTTTTGTGCCTCAATTGGAAGATCAAATTTTTCGTTTGTGGTTCAATAATCCCAATACTTCAACCCAAGGTTCCTAAGGGTATTACAAAGATATCTCAATAGAAAAATCCCGGAAAAACTACGTTTTCACGTTAGTCGCAAGGTGAAAACCTAAGGTGTTCTTCAACTTTGAAGTTGGAAATTGAAGAGAAGTTGGTTATGAGCTTCTAAAGAGTGCTTGGAGCGGATTGGAACATAAGAAGAGGAGCTAAAAGTTTCTAAGGATCGACTTGAAGTCTTGGTTATTATTTGGGCTTATTTGAGGTATAAATCTTCGTCTTACTATTGTAATTGAAGATTCCATGTTATGACAAGTTAGAAATGATCATGTGATATATATTATGAAGATTGATAAGTGTTATGGAATTTTGGAAGCCTAAAATCCGAAACTAGCATGATTTGCCTTTAAGATTTTAATTCAATTTAATTATTAATTTTAGTCGTCGCATGTTATATAAAGAAGAGATTATAGTTGTTAAAGTTAATTGCGACTATATAACATGTTGGAACGACAATATGGATTGAAAAAGAATTGGAATAGACTTTGCATTGTTGCTCATATTAGCCGAGAATGACATTGACTATTGGACTGCTTTGAATATATTGTGGGGCAGAATTTTACACGTATTGTAAGGCGTGTAATCCACTTTGTTTAACTGATTGTTGAGCCTTAAATATGGCATTTGGTTATTGATTTTCGGGCCTTGAAAAAGGTGGAAAAGTACGTAGAAACAAAGAAAGTGTTGCCCGATTTTCCGTAGAATTAAGAGTCCTTATACTTAGGAATATTCTACGTTGAAAGCTAGTAGTTGATGGACGTATTATGGTCATTATAGGTTGACATTCTACGTGCGGCGTATTCAACTTGGCAAGTGGATTAAGTCGAAGAGGTATGTGGAACTTTTCTTATCTCTTGAGCATGAGTAGCTATAAATGTATAGTACGGTGGACGTACGAGATTTAAATGAATTTAATTTCATTTGGTACCCTTGACTTGTTTAAGAATGTCTAAGTTGGTTGAGTTAGAGAATTAACTCACTTGTTTTAAAGGTTAAAAGAATGGTGTATTCTAATAAGGTAAACAAAGATTTCTTGACTTGAAAATGTATAGAATACTTGGTTTGAAAGTATTGATTTCTTGAACTATTCTAAAGTTAAGAAACTTGATTTCTAAAAGTTAAGAGACTTGAAGTATTCTGAAAGTTGCGAAACTTGATTTGAAAGTATAAGTCTCTTGGTTTCAAAAAGAATGAAATTGTCTAAAACATAAAGAGTTATAACGGCTTTATGAGAAGTTAGTTATAACGACTTTATGGAAGGTTAAGAGAGTGTCTACTTGATTTATAGGCATGAGTTGCCTAGGTTGTGAATGTAGAAGTTACTTAGTGTCAAAGCCTTGAAATGAATTTCTAAAGGTGTAGTAGCTTGTTTTGAAAAGTAGACAAGCCTTGATACTACGGGTGTTAGTATCTTGGGGTATTTATATAAAGAGGATTCTTTTTAAAGGAACGAAAGTACGTAGTACTTTGGGTTAAATTCCCGGATTTCTAATAACATGTTAGTGCCTTAAGTTAAATAAAATGAGAGTGCATGATAATTAAGGCTAATAAGAAGTTAGAGGATGTCTTAACTTGCTTATGATAATTATGATAAGCCGGTGGTGCTTATGTTATGTATGATAAGTCGGTGGTGCTTATTTTATGTATGATAGCCGGTTGTGCTAGTGATGTATTGTTCATTACGGGGTCATTCCCTGGGCTTGTTGCATGTGCATATTCCGTGGATTTGCTCCCCACGATGCGAGAAATACCTCATGCGAGTCCGTAGGGCTCATGCGGGTGAAATAGTCCTATGCGGGGCGGACCAGTCCTATGCGAGGAGATTACCTCATGCGGGTCCATACGACTTATGCGGGCGGATACAGTCTATGCGAGGAAATTACCTCATGCGGGTCCATACGGCCTATGCGGGTGAAATAATCCTAGGAGTAGGATTGCAGAATGATACTACGGGCGGATGGCCCTAGGTTAATCATGAGCTTCCTGTTTTAGAACCGGTAAAAGTTATTCTTGTCTACTCTCATTATTAGTAAGGCATAATGTACTGTTAATGTGGTTATCATACATGTCCCCAGCTTTATTTTAGACTATTATGATTTCATTACAGTACTTTCAGTTTCACATACTTGGTACTGTTATCGACCTCTGAAGTGCGTTCATCTGCGCAGGTAGAGTTATACATGTTGCTGATCCTCACTCTTAGGATCACTGTTCAGCTGTTGAGAAGCTCCATTACTCCGGAGGCTTATCTTTGGTTCAGATCCCTGGTATTGTCGGTTGTTATACATTCAGGGGTATGGCGGGGCCCTGTCCCGTCACATTTTATTCTTAGAGGTCTGTAGTCATATCTTGTGGATTGGGTTGTAAAGAAAAAAAAAAGGATGTAACTGTTGTTTTTGGGCTATGTATATTTCACGGAAGGTGGCCTTATCGGCTAGCCTGTTGATATTCTTGTCTAAGTATTTTATGAGTTTTTGTATGCACCGCTGCTATTCTCTGATGTATACCTGTAAGGGGTGCCCAGGTAGGGCACCAGTCGCGGGCCCGGGGTCGGGTCGTGACATGTTCCCACAACTTATATACTGAGAAAAACCTATTTTGGACCTTTTTACCCTTGTTAAAATCCAGGATTTCTCGCCTTTTTACGCCGTCGCGGCCTGTGCCAGAACCGCAGCATTTAATTCGTCGATGACCATCGCCAATCGGTAGCGACTCTTACTCGTTGTCGTTTGAAATTTTGGCCAGATTACTTTCTGAGCTTCTCGGGGCTTCTTTGGTTGATTGTTTAGGACTTGATATGCATATTAGTTCTCCATGATCGCCTATTTCCTTTGCATTCACCGTGTTCCTTCCTGAATCGCTTAGGATCCGAAAACACAAAACAACATGCATAATACTGTACAAAACAGCTAAAAGACAACAAAAGACTCTCTAAAACACACTCTAAAACAGTACAAAATAGACTCAACAAACACCCCAACTTAAACTTTACTCGTCTTCGAGTAAAGAACTCTAGACACCCTAAAAAGAAAAACACATAGACTCTAAAAAATGAATCAAGTCAACTACAACAGATTATGCCTCGAAGATCATGACACATACAATATCATTTTCAGAACCCTTCTAGCCACTAATTTTCTATTTAGAATTTCAAGTCAGATAATCATCAAGTTTGATTAGAGTTATTAAGGCATATGATCACTCAACCATGATTACTGATTCAAACATGTATTCAATATCAATTATGCACAATGAATTATTTCCAACAGTCCATCAGGCTAAAATTCTATAAGCTTGCTAACTTGCTGATCTCCCCTAATGTAGACACCCATGTTTTAAGAATCAATATGACTTTTATAGGTTGTATTGTTAGGCTTAGGCATGGGTAGATAAAATGTCATTTGGGCTCAAGATTACCATAAACATATGAACCAACAAATCCAAACTTGATGTCACATTACAATTCACAGCAATCCCCCATTTTTCTTCCTTTTTAGATTGAGAAATTCCATTTTTTCTTTCCGAACTACAACACTCCCCCAAACTTATTTTTCCTTGTATGTACAAGAGATGTGTAGTTTATTTTTAGATGATTTTTCTCAATCCTTTTACATTTTTTATTGCTATTGACCAGTCTAAAATGCCATTTACTAAGATTCAACCCCCAAACTTATATGCTTCTATGCTTATGGTAATTTAAGGGGATGGAAAAATAGTAAAGTGTTTCAAGTAGGCTCAAAGATAGGTGTTAATCAACAAAGAATGATTTATTAAGGCTCAAAAGAGATAACTAGAGATTAATGTAATCAAGGGTGGCTTGAAAGGCTCAAATGTTTCAAAGATGGCCTAAATCATTTTCCTAAGCATGCATTATCTAGGATTTCGTCTCAAGTAGCAAGCAAGCAAGTTCTAGAATTTTTCACCATTTTTCCTCAAACCAAAATTCAATCATGCATAATCCGAACAATTGAGTATAAGAAAGTCAACAGTCATGATCAAGTTTTCATCATTATTAATAATAAAAAGCAAACTAAAAAACTATCCAATTTCAGCAACCAGATTATGCATTTCATGGCTATCAATAACATCCCGTTCTATCACATGCATTCACTCAATCTCATGAGCTATTATTTTTAACTTGATTCATTGACACAAGATACTAAAACAAAGACACGAACAATAATCAAGCAACTAAACATAAATAATTTAAAAACCACTAACTCAAAAACAACAACAACAACTGACACAAAACAATAAGACTCCCCCGAAACTTATTCAACACACTATCCCCAATGTGAAAAAGTAAAGCAAGGGAAAGACTTACAAAAAACCTAATAGCGATTCAGAATAATGGTGGCGGGATAGAGCACCGTGGTTCTTTTAACTAATGAAAAAGTTTCAGGCATTTTGTTTCTCCGGCGCCGCAACCCTTCATCTAGGCGCCGCAACGCTTGACCGTTGAAAACCATTTTTTGCACACTGCCTCTTAGGCACCGCGATGTTTGATTTTTTTTCAAAGTTTAGCATTTTCGGTCTTTTTTCCCTCGGAGTTAGCCCCCACTTCACCTGACACAAAAACATAGACTAAGAAGCACAAGACCGTGAGATTGTTCAAAACAAAATAAAATAAAATGAAATAACATAATTAAAACGTTGAGTTGCCTCCCAGTAGCGCTGTCTTTAACGTCATTTAGCCGGACGTAGATATCTTCTTCATTCAAGGGGGGTAGACTACCCCCGCAATATAGCAATTTCATGATCTTTTTCTTTTTCTTTTTCCTTTGGCTTTCCCCATGAGGGATTCAGAGGAGTTCATCCCCTTGTTATCATCCACAAGCTCAATATCCTTACTGTCATTTTCTTCGCATTACTTTAATGTTACTTCAAGAGCATCAATACTCTTGAGGCTTTTCTCAGAAACTACTTTTTCAAATACATCAATGGAAAAGCATTTGACACTTGCTCTTTGGTCGATTGTTGTCCTGAAGACGTTGAATATCATTTCTTCTTCCTGAACTCGGAGTTTTAACTCTCCCTTCTCAACATCAATGAGTACTCGCCCTGTGGCTAAGAAGGGTCTTCCAAGGATTATAGGTATATTTTTATCTTCTTCCATATCAAGAACAATAAAATCAGTCGGAAGATAAATTTGCCCACTTTCACCATCATATCTTCAATTATACCTCGGGGATGCTTGATTGAACGTCCTGCTAGATGCAAAGTAATGGTTGTAGGCTTTGCTTCCCCCACTCCAAGTTTACAAAACACAGAATAGGGCATCAAATTAATATTTGCCCCCTAATCTCATAGAGCATGTTGGCACTCAAAGTTCCATATAGTGCATGAGATGGTGAAACTTCCTGAATCTTTCATCTTCTCGGGCAACTTCCTCTGCAAAATAGCACTGCATTCTTCAGTTAATGCCACTGTCTTATACTCTTCTAGCTTCCTCTTTTTAAAGAGGATTTCCTTCATAAACTTGACATAGCTGGGCATCTGTTCTAGAGCTTCAACAAAAGGGATGTTGATATGCAATTTCTTGAAAACCTCCAAACACTTAGAAAATTGTTTATCAAGAGAATATTTTCAAAGTCTCTGGGGGTATGTAATTATGATCTGTGGAGCATCACTAACCGCTAGTGGTGTTTCTTTTGAAGTGGGCTGGTGTTCAGTAACCACTACCTTTTCTGAATTTGATGCCTCACCTGATTTTTCTGTCTTCTCTGCAGATGGTAGAAGTGCAGTTCGTTCAACTTGACTTCTCAAAGTAATAACCTGACATTGCTCTCTTGGATTTACACAGTATTGCTAGGGAGATTCCCTTGCGTTCTGTTATTCAACATATTTGTCAGTTGTCCCACCTGTGTCTCCAAGTTCCTGATGGATGATCTAGTTTCTGTCATGAAGTGAGTCTGAGAATTTGTATAAGTCTACAAGGATGCTTGCAACTCATTTGACTCTGCTTATTGAACTGGTGGTCCGGGCTGCTGAGAAGATGTAGCTTGGTTCATAGGCTGTTGTGGACTACTCTGCTGGTACTGTCCTTGGAATTGTGGCTGCTGGCCTTGGTCGTTTCTCTATGAAAAGTTAGGGTGATTCCTCCACCCTGGATTATAAGTGCTGGAGAATGGATTGTTGTAAGGCCTCTAAAAATTTCCAACTGCCTGAACCTGTGTTTGCTCAATAGGTATATTGTTGGGGTCCACTGCTGTGCAATGATCAAAAGTATGTGGTCCCCCATAAATTTCACATCGAACCGCGTTTGAACAACATTTGCAGTCATAGTACTCTGCTGTAATTGCTTCATTAAAGACGTAACATGAGCAGTCAACACAGTGATAACATCTAACTCATGAACTCCAACCACCTTTATGCTATTGGTCAATCTTTCATCGGACCACTGATGATTATTCGTTGCCATGTCCTCCAACAACTCATATGCCTCATTGACACTCTTACTCATGAATGTTCCTCCACCAGCAGCATCAATTATGGTACGAGTAGTACCACACAAACCATTGTAAAAATTATGGACTAACATCCATTGTTCAATCCCATGGCGAGGACATCTCCTTTACGGCTCTTTAAACCTCTCCCAAGCATCATATAAGGACTCCCCATCCAATTGATAAAAACTATTCATTTCTTCTCTTAACTTTGCAGCCTTTGATGGAGGAAAGAACTTGACAAGAAATTTCTGTGCCAAATCTTGCCAAGTAGTAACTGAATTTTCCTGAAGAGAGTTCAACCAAATTTTAGCTTGATTCCTGAGTGAGAATGGTAACAACCTCAACCTAATGACATCATCAGTAACACCATTGTATTTAAAAGTCGCACATAACTCCTAAAAGTTCGCCAAGTGCTTGTGCGGATCTTCTGAAGGCAACCCACCAAATTGAACTGTGCTCTGTACCATACGCAGGATCGCTGGCTTGATCTCAAAATTATTGGTTCCCACAGCTGGTAGCCTTATGCATGTTTGCACCCCTGTAACCGTTGGCAATATGTTAACTAGCTACCAAGTGGATTGAAGATATTTTAACTAGCTACCAATGAGATTCAGAAGTGCTTCAGGCCATAACAACACTCAGTACCTGTGACAACAATGAAACAAACCTATCATTGCAGCAGGGTGTGTTAAGATATAAATGTAAAGCTTGGGTAGGACAATATGTGCCTCTTCGACAACAATTGGTTATGGCAATGTGTTAGCCGATTTCCAATTGCTCAACGCAAGTGTACGTATCGTTACAAGTAATATAGTCCGGTAAGACCGAATATCGTCCTCAGAGACTGGTTTCTAATTACCGAACATCTATTCTAGGTTATCTATTTGGCAAACGATAAGTGATTTGGTTTTTATCTAACACTAGTAGAGTAATTGCAAGAATCAAACTAAATTATTGAGGTTTAATCAGTTATGAAGGAATTAGGGCTTTCAATATCCTCAACTATCCACTCTTTTCAATCCTTAATGCAACTAGAATGACTTCTTCTTCTACGTTAAGATAACAGTTAACTAGACTGTCTTATATTTCGGTTAGGATATATAATCGCTCAACCCCAGTGCAAAAACCTTCTATATTTCTATGATAGGTTTTACCACATAGGAGGATTAAGAAAAATAACCTATAATGCTACACAAGTATCGGGGTACTTTTGTCCGCGATTTTAACCTATGTCTATTCAATTACAACATATCCAAATCTTTCATCTCGAATTTTGATTCGAAATTATATAGATTATGATAATTAGTGATCAATTAACTATCAAACATTCATATCAATATTGAATAAATCTTAATCAAGTGAAAAAGAAATCAAACTAATGCATTAATTCATGAAAGAGAGTTTCAAGCGATTCAATAGGAAATCCCTAATAAAGTGTTTAGCTCCTAGCCATAGACATGCTAAGAACTAATACAAATTTCAACATGAACTGAATTGAAAATAAAGAAAAGGAAAAGAAAATACTTAGAACTAGGTCTCCAATCTTGTAGCCTCCAAGAGTTGTGTTGTGGAATATGTCCAAGGATGTCCAAGCTCAGAAACTCCCTTTTTAGGTCAGAGTTTTAGGATTATATAGTTGAGAAAAATTATGTTTCGGACCCTTTTGCTCTTCGTCAATTCTATTACGGATTGGAAATTCCCGCATCGGCACCGCGGTCCTACAGAATGGCACCGTGGTGCCAAAAGTATCATGATTCTCGATAATTTTGCACCGCTGATCTCGATCCGACCGCGTGATCTTTCGTCCCAATCTGCCAACTTTCGTCCTTTTTGCTTCGGGAACTCCTTTTCTGCCCACTTTTAGCTTCTTTTTGCCATTTAGAACCGTTGCGACTCAAAAGAAAGAAAAACAACACTAACACTATACTAAACACAAACGAAATGAGTAAAATACTGACTAAAAAATGACTCAAAAAGTGTATACAAAATATGCCTAACACAATGCACCAAACTGGGCTTGGTGGACATTTAGGAGTTTGGGCTACCTACCAAAGGTTGAAATCTATATTTTACTGGCCAGCAATGATTGATCAAGTTAAGAGTATGGTTAAAACCTGTGAGGTATGTCAAATATGCAAGGATGAGCAAGTAGCCTACCCATGCTTGTTACAACCCCTACCTATTCCTGAAGGAGCATGAGAACACATTTCTATGGACTTCATTGAAGGATTACCAAAATCTGAAGGGAAGGATACTATAATGGTAGTGATTGATAGGTACAGTAAATATGCACACTTTATAGCCACTTCCTACCCATTCAAGGCATCAGACATAGCCAGTATGTTCCTAGACAGTATCTATAAGTTACATGGATTGCCTAAGAGTATTGTATCAGACAGAGACAATGTATTCATCAGTCACTTCTGGAAGGAAATGTTCAAGTTACTGCAGGTCCAACTGTGCTACAGCTCAGCCTACCATCCCCAGACAGATGGCCAAACTGAGAGACTCAACATGTGTTTAGAAAAATACTTAAGGTGTATTACTGGACACAAACCAAAGAAGTGGCATAAATGATTGTCACAGGCAGAATATTGGTACAATAGCAATTATCACACCTCATTAAAGATGACCCCATTTAAAGTGTTATATGGTTATGATCCCCCTCAACTGACATTTGAGCTCATTGCTCAATCTAAAGTGGAAGCTGTGGATCAATTAATCAAGGAAAGACAACTGGTGACCAAGTTATTAAAGGAAAATATGAAGTCAGCACAAAACAGGATGAAAGTCAATGCAGATAAGAAAAGAACTGAGAGGGAATTCAATGAAGGAGACTGAATATACTTGAAATTGCAACCTTAAAGAAAGACATCATTGGTTGTGAGGAATAGTCTTAAGTTATCTTCCAAGTTCTATGGCCCATACAGAATCATCCAGAAGATAGGACCCGTAGCTTACAAGTTAGCATTATCATCGACTACAAAAATTCACCCAGTTTTCCATATTTTCCAGCTTAAGAAGAAGATAGGAGACCACATTTCACCTTCCATTGACCACCCTTTTGTTCAATTGAGGGTCAAATCATGACAGAATCAGTGGCAATGCTGGATAGGAGATTGATCAAGAAAGGGAACAAAACTGCTACTCAAATACTGGTCCAGTGGGCTAATTTACTGCCATAGGAAGCCACTTGGGAGGACTATCAATTCACAATACTCTAAATTGTGACCATAGTTCTTTTATTAAAATAGCCCCTTATGTTTTAAATATAGAGCATGTTAGCCCTTTAGTACAAGTTAGTTACTAAATTTTCTTTATGATGTTCTAGTCCTTAAGTTTACATTAAGTTTAGCTAGTTCATTGTAAGCCTTAAAGGCGGAGGCACTGTTCTAGGGCAATTATTAATGTATGCAAATTTCTCTGAACTCTCTCTTTCTCCTCTGTTCTTCCCCTTTCTCCCTTCTCAGTCTAGTAGCAAGAGTCTCTCTTGTTACATGGGGATTATCAATCTCTTTGTTCAACAGTGATTGCAGTTTGTGGATAGAACATAACCGACTTCTGAAAAATAGATCCATGTTATCAAGAAATTCCTACATTTTGTCATGGAAATAGATAGAAGTTTGACTGTCAAAGAAAAAAAGTACAAATGTTTTTTTATTGGGTAGTAAAAAGTAATTTCTCCAAGTATTTCGACGAAGAGGATTCAGTAACGGACGGAATCCCCTCAGCAAAAAATTACATTGTATATACAAGGTTAAAATTATATTTATGTATATTTAGTAAACATTGAACCCTTGACTTCTTCGCGTGTTTACTTCTTTATATTTTTAAACCCCCTTAGTAAATATCTTGGCTCCGCCCATGCTTGTGCCTATTAACGACTTAGTATTTGACATATATATTTATATATATACTTGCATACTTTCATTTATGTAAGCAGGTAGATACTTGAAATAACAAGAAGAAAGTTAACAAGTTTCATAATGAAGTTTTACCTGCATACTCTGGAGCAGTTCCGGCTAACCCTTGAAGATATTCAACACTTGTTACAACATCCAATGCTATGGTTAGCCTCCTTGTTCATTCAAGGGATTTTATTCCTTGTTTCCAATTCCACCCCTTCCCAATCTATTCTCCTTGCTTAAGCTAGTTATTAGTGGCTTCAACACGTTTTTATTTTTAATTGTCGATAAATAAATAACAATAAGTACAATTCCAGTCTTGAAGAACAATGTAAGACATTTATGACTACAATCATTGGAGAAGGTTGGAATTCATAACAAAGTATTCAACAACCATGAATTTAGAATGGTTCATCTTCCAGTCAACCAAAATAATCTACTAGTCTTACCAGATTCTTCCAAACAGTCCGTACTTTCAAGCAATGGGGTCGTATGATACCCCTTGTTCAATTTTTTATTTATTTTACATGTATATTATAAGTTAAAAATAATAAAATACATGATAAATACAAGGATTGAATCCGCTCGACCTGAAATAGAAGCTTGATATAACTTATTTCTATTAAAAAATTAATTTCCTTAATAAAATTTCTGACTTCGTCACTACTTTCAAGACTTCATATCATTAATAGTTGGAGCGAGATTCTTCCAAACAATCCACACGACTAAACTGGTATTCCTGGACAAATAGGTAACAATTTTTCTGCAAGTCGACAATTAGGTAACAATTTTCTACAAGTCTCCTTCTTAATATGACCATAAGGTACTCCACAGATTAAACTCATTAAAGTAATACTATAATCATGTTTTCTAGGATCTAGTACAATATTTGTTGTATTTCGACTATGACTAAATTTTATGGTTCGGATTAAAATTCTTCTGAAAGTATATGTATGTCTTAGAGACAATCTGTATTATGACAAATGTACTTTATACACATTCGTATTATTATTAATGGAGATTAATATTTTGGCATTTGCAATTATTGAATTATTAGTTGATTGTTTATGATATTTTATAATATGCATCCCTAGAGGTTACGTTGTTATTAATAGTATGAGATATTAATAGTATAACGTAACTCTTAAAATAGCCTCGACTAATGATCATCGAGAATGAAATATCGATGCTATGTGATAAGTCGACATGTGGTCTGCATCACATCCTTAAAAGATGTAGTATGTCTCACCTGCTACGAGTTACATATACTCGTGATGGACACGTGGATACTTTGGAAGTATTGGTATACCCTGCTGATATACTGTTTGTTATACATGTCTAAAGTATGATCAGCGTGTGGGAGATAAAAATCAGTAGACTTGAGGTCGATACACACCTTTTCTATAGAGTAATATACTTTGATCATTGTTAAGTGTATTTTGTATACGCTTTTGAGTCCTTTTTAGTTAGTATTTTACTCATTTCGTTTGTGTTTAGTATAGTATTAGGTTTGTTTTTCTTTCTTTTTAAGTCACAACGATCATAAAGAAGGAAGTACATAATCGAGGATGAAATGTGCTTAATTGATATGGAATTGCACACTAAAAAGGCCAAGAAATGAAGTCTAAGTAGTCCCAGGAAGTATAGAAGAAATCAGACGAAGTCCAGACGAGAAAATGACAAAGAATTAGAAAATCCCGGAAGTTGACGTCGACGGCGCTGCGACGCCAATACTCCTGCAACGTCTAATTTTGACCCAGTAATTTCAGCGCCGTGGCGCCAGCCTGCAGGGCCACGGCGCCGAGGCAAAAAATATGATTTTTGGGCCGAATTTCAGAGGGTTAAAAGGGTCTGAAGCGCAAGTTTTCTTAAGTATAAAATCCTAAAACCCTGCTCATTATGCCATACCTTATACCATATTACAAATCATACTTTTGGGAGGCAAGAAGGAGACTACAATTGGAGACTCTTGTTCAAGTTCTTTTCCTTTCCCTTATTTTATTTCAGTTTATGTTGGATTGTAATTTAGTTCTTGACATGACAATGTTTAGGAGCTAAATACTTTAGTAGGGTTTTCCATCAAATCTTCTTGAAGCTCTTTCATATAGTTAATGCAAAGTTTTTGAGTTATTCTTCGACATATTAAGATCTATTCAATATTGCTTTGATTGTTTGATGATTAACTAGATATTAGTTGTCATAACTTGTATGATTTCGAATCAAGATCCGAGGGGGAAAATTTGAATATGCTGTAATTGTTTAGACATAGGTTAAAATCGTGGACGAAAGTACCCCGATACTTGTGTAGTAATTAAGGTTACTGTTCTTAGTTCTCCTGTGCGGTAAAATCTATCATAGAAATATAGAAGGTTTCTGCACAAGGTTGAGCTCTCATATGTCCTAACCGGAATATGATGACAGATTAGTTAACCTGCTATCTTAATAAGAAGAAGAGTCATTAGCATTGCATTAACACGTGAAAGAGTGGATAGTTGAGGAGATTGGAAGCCCCATTTCCTTCATAACTGTTATAAACCCAAAGTATAATCATCTTTAGTTTATTTTATGCACTTAGTTATAATTCTTAATTATAATTCTCAAACTAAAGAACGTCAACCAAATAGATACCATAGAATAGATAACTGGTACTTAATAAACCAGTCTCTGTGGATGATAAACTCGGTCTTACAGATATTTATTACTTGAACGATACGTACATTTGCGTAAGCACTTAGAAATATCGCAACAAGTTTTTGGCGCCGTTGCCGGAGACTGGCGTACTGTTAATATCGAATTATCTATTCTTATTTCTAATTTGGTTTTATTTTATGTTTTTTTTTGTATTTTTATTTCGTGATCTGTTTGCTGTTTTTGATTAGTCTCAGGTACTTAGTTTATGCGAAGTAGGAGAGGAGCAAACACTTTTATTCCTCTGAACCCTGAGATCGAGATATTGTGCAGACAGAATAGAAAAGAAAAGAGAGCAGCTGATTTGTTAGCAATGGGAGATCATCGAAACAATAATTTGGAGAATAATGAGTTACCACCTGTTTTAAGACAAGTCCCTGCAGAAAGGAGCTTGGGGGACTATGTGATGCCTACAATTACAGGGGTGCAGACTTGCATCAGGCTTCCAGCTGTTGAAGCCAATAATTTTGAAATCAAACCAGCCATATTGCACATGGTTCAAAGCTTAGTTCAGTTTGGGGGACTACCGTCAGAAGATCTCCATTTGCATCTAACAAATTTTCTGGAGTTGTGTGCAACTTTTAAGTACAATGGTGTTACTGATGATGCCATTCGGTTGAGACTCTTCCCATTCTCACTCAGGGATAGAGCAAAGTGTTGACTGAACTCATTACAGGCGAACTCCATCACTACATGGCAAGACTTAGCCTAGAAGTTTCTTGCCAAGTTCTTCCCCCCAGCTAAGGCAGCGAAGCTTAGACGTGAGTTGAATAACTTTTATCAGCTGGAGGGAGAATCACTATATGATGCATGAGAGCGGTGTAAAGATTTGCAGAGGAAGTGCCCACATCATGGGATTAAGAAGTGGATTCTAGTCCACATATTTTACAATGGGCAATGTGGTACAACTCGTACCATTATTGATGTTGCAGCATGGGAAACATTCATGAGAAAGAGTGCCAATGAGGCACATGATCTTCTAGAAGATATGGCCACAAACAATCATCAGGGGGGCAGATGAAAGAATATTTAATAGCAGAAAAGTGGCAGGGATTCATGAGTTGGATGCTATCACAGCATTGACTGCACAGGTAGCCACTTTGACAAAACAGATGCAGCAGAATACCATGTCAGTTAAAGTGGTTCAGACACCTGTGAGTTGTGAAATTTGTGGGGGTCCTCATACCTTTGATAGATGTACAGCAGTGGACTCGAATAATGTGCCCATGGAACAGGTTTAGGCAGTGGGGAATTTTCTGAAACCCTACAATAATCCATTCTCCAACACATACAATTCGAGGTGGAGAAATAACCTAAATTTTTCATGGAAGAATGAACAAGGGCAACAACCACAATTTCAGGAATCATCCTCACAGCAGTTCAGCCCACCAGACCCACAAGAGAAGTAGAGTGAGTTGCAAGCAGCTTTGTTGACACTGGCAAATTCCCAGGCTCAGTTCATGACAGAAACCAGATCATCCATCAGGAATTTGGAGACGCAGGTGGGACAACTAGCTAACATGCTGAACAACAGAGAGCAAGGGAATCTTCTCAGCAATACTGTGGTGAACCCAAGAGAACAGTGCCAGACAATTAGCTTGAGGAGTGAGAAACAATTAGAGCAGGTTGCACCCCAGCCAGGGGTTGAACATGAGAAAGCAGTTGAGGCAGAGAAAAATAGGGTTACTGTGGACCGCCCTATTGTAGAGAAAGCTCCACCAGCAGTCATGAGAGAATATGTAGACAAAATTCCTTTCCTCCAAAGACTGCAGAAGAAGTCCTTAGATGAGGAGTTTTCCAAGTTTTTAGAGGTCTTCAAAAAGCTTCATATCAATCTCCCATTCATTGAAGCTTTGGAGCAGATGTCAGCTTATGTGAAGTTCATGAAAGACATCTTATTTAAGAAGAGGAAGCTGGCAGATTATGAGATAATAACGCTGACAGAGGAGTGCAGTGCTATCTTGCAGAAGAAACTCCCCCTAATTTGAAAGATCCAGGGAGTTTCACCTTACCTTGCACCATAGAGAAGGTTACATGTAAAAAAGCTTTATGTTATTTGGGGGCAAATATCAACCTGATGCCCCTCTCTGTGTTTAGAAGACTTGATTTAGGGGAGGCGAGACCAACCACAGTCACTCTGCAGCTAGCTGATCGCTCGATTGTGCATCCTCAAGGAATAATTGAAGATGTGTTGGTACAAGTGGGTTAATTCATCCTTCCTGCTGATTTCCTCATTTTAGATATGGATGAAGATGAAATATGCCCATGATCCTTAGGAGACCATTCCTAGCCACAGGAAGAGCCCTCATTAATGTGGAAAATAGGGAGTTAAAGCTCAGAGTCCAAGGTGAGGAAATGGTATTCAAAGTTTGCAGACCACCCAATGAACCTCAAGTAAATGATAGATGCTTTGCCATTAGGATAGCTGACAAGGGTGTAGCTGAGAACAGTCTCACAAGTATTGATGATTGTGGGAGACCATTAAAACAATGTAAGAATCATGCACCCGTGAATAATGTTGCGGATAATAAAAAGGGAATGAACCCTCCTGAAATGAGCCCTGTGAAAAAGAAAAGTAGAAGGAGGAGAAAAATGGTGCTGAAATGGATATGAGGAGGGGATACTCTACCCTATTGATTTAGTAAGTAACCTGAGTTCTTGAAGGAACTAGGGGTAGTTCTGAGTGCCACTTGTCCAATAGCTATTTATTGTGACAACACTGGTGTGATTGCACAGGCTAAGGAACCAAGATCAACAAACAGAAACAAGCATGTACCAAAGAAGTACCACAAACTCAGGGAGATAGTGGAGACTGAAGAGATTATATTAGATTAGGTTCCCACAGACGATAATCTAGCTGACCCATTCACTAAACCATTAAGCTTAGTCAAGCATAATTGTCATTTTGAGAATATGGACATTAGATATGTTGGAGATTGACTCTAGGCCAAGTGGGAGATTGAAAGTATATGTATGTCCTAAAGATAATTTGTATTAGGATAAATGTACTTTATACATATTCGTATTATTATTAATGGAGATTAATATTTTGGCAATTACAATTATTGAATTATTAGTTGATTGTTTACGATATTCTATAATATGCATCCCTAGAGGTTACGTTGTTATTAATAGTGTGAGAGATTAATATTATAGCGTAAACTCTTAAACTGCCTCGGCTAATGATCATCAAAAATGAGATATCAATGATATGTGATAAGTCGACATGTGGTCTGCATCAGATCCTTAGAGGATGTAGTATGTCTCACCTGCTACGAGTTACATATACTCGTGATGGACATATGGATACTTTGGAAGTATTGGTATACCCTGCTGATATACTGTTTATTATACATGTCTAAAGTATGATCAACGTGTGGGAGATAGAAATTCTTAGACTTGAGGTCGATACGCACATTGTCTACAGAGTATTATACTTTGATCTTGTCATAAGCTCAAATGCCTTATATGTTGAGATACGACTTGTCTTGGGTACATTACAATGTGGATTAAAGGTGGTAGTTGAGCCAAAATTAGTATTCATTCCTCGAATGTATATTCGAGAGAGCACTCAATTTCTCAGTGATATTAGGTTGACTAAGTCGTTGACCAACACAATAGACATATCTAGGATATGGTCTTGTTGTCAACCAATATAGATGAGATATAATGATCAAGTCATTTGGATAGACACTTGGCAAATCCTAAGCTTGATCGAGTGTGTCGTGAATGAAAGGATTTTGTCTTTCCACATAGAGGTTCAATTTACCAGATTTGTGTAAATATACTTCACATATTGGTTCGTCTTCCGACGCCGTCTAGGAGTTCCGTGTAGACCCTAATATGATTAGTGTCGATATGTGAAGGCTTGTAGGGTAACACTAGGTCAATTGTTCCTTCGATCTAAGGATGTAATGAGAGAATATAAACGCACGATTTATAATCGAGACATTTGAATGAATAATGATTATTATTTAATTAAGTCGAAATTGAATTTCAGATTTAATTAAAATGAAAATTGAACAACGTACCACACTGGACGTCGAGGGTCGCGGTGCCTGAGACATAGGGTCGCGACACCTACTACTTGAGCCGCACCAGACCGACCCATTGCGCCTGGTTTTCTGGGCCTGGCCCACGTGAAACCCTAGTTGCGTTTTAAACCTAATAGAACCCCTTCTCCAGATTTATCAAACCGTAAGTATTCTATCGATGCTCTACAGTTATATATACATGTTATGATTTACGTGTTCTTTCATTACTACATAATCATCCTTCAGTTCGTCGCTTGTTGGGTTTGAAACATAAATTTTCTAATTTTACTGCGTACACAAACCCAACAAAACCCTACACCTACCACAACACTTTTCCTTTTAAGATTTACAGAGTTGGAATCAATTATTTATACTTATTTAATGAATTCTTTAACATATATACAAGATTCATGTCAAAACCATTAATTTCGGGTGAAACCTTACCTTACACTAAGGTGCATGAGAGAAATATCAGTTTTCTATATGTCGTAAGACCTCTTCTACTCCCATAAATCTTCATTCAGTAAAAGAAAGTATAGAGTAAAGAGGTAACGTTTATACTTTAGGTGAAAATCTTACTCTCCTGTAAAATTGGTAAAAAAATTCAAACCTTTTAATCAATTTTAGGCTATACAAGAAATGTTTAACTTATTCTGCCTTCGAGATTACCCCATCCCCTTCATCTAAATAGTTTTAGGCTTATGATATTTTTTTCCATGTTTTCTTTTTGTTTTAACATGTTGGTTAACTTGGGAATATGTTCACTTTTTCTTTACACCTTAATTGCTTTGCCGATAATATCGTTCCTTTCCTCTTCTAAATTTTGTGATTCTAAAATATTTTCGAGAATATAATTAGAGTATATCTTTGTTAAAGAATATATACTGCTTTTGAAACACTGTTGTTATCAGGCACATACATGGAACTTTTTTTAGATAGGAGGGAAGAATGTTTCTAACCTAAGAGGAAGCAATGATTTCTGCAACCCATACTGCCTGGAAACTTTAGCAGAATTTGGTTCAATTCATAAACGTTTATGCATCAATTGATTACTATAAACATTTTGCCCAAAATAGGTCTAGCTATGACAAGAATGAGAACTTACACGATTATTGATCTTATAACATTAAACAAATGTAAATAAGTAGGCATCATTTGATAGATAGAAAAATCACCTTGTATCGTTTTTCATCTTTCCAAGTACACACTCACGTCTTACAAACTGATTTTCAATTCGCCCAATATGTCAAGGGTCAAGCCTCTTCCGTCCCTCAAAGATTCTAGTCTCTAACAAATGGCAGAATACCAGTTTATATTGCCAATCTACAAATTCTAAGAATAATGTATAAGCCAACTACTCCTAAAATATGGTGGATAGGCACAAGCAACTGTGAGTTCAGCATTCCCCGTAAATCAAAGCTGAATCCATGTTTTCAAGCTCCAATAGGCAAAATCTTCTGGACATTATTCAATTCACGTCTAGTATTTTGCATCAGTTGGCGACCCTGGTTGCTCAGACAGGGGAGAACAATGTTGAAGCAGTGTCCCTTGCTGTTCTTGCAATATTAAATTTGAGCAAAAAGAATTTCATTCCATGTATCTGGAACACCGGGCAAGCACCAATGCAAGCAATCCTGCACTCCAGGTGTTGATTTGATGCTGTACCGAGATATATGACCCTCATCTCTCAGCTCAGACAAAGCTGTGATGTCCAAAAGCTTGACACCTGTTGCTTTTACTGCACTTGCTGCACCAGCATCACTGGATTCATCTTGTAGAACCTCCTTTCCACCAGAAAGTGGAGTGGTGTTATCGCAGGTGCCTCCAGTGTTCCAATCTCCGTTAAAGAAATGCCTGGGCGATATAGACCGGTAAAATGCTTTAAGACCAGGGTATTTTGGCAGTTGCGAATCTACCCATTTAATGATACTGTGCACTGTAAAATCCTTGGCACCAGCAATATCTGCAATTTTCCTGTTCGTGTTAGGAACACCACCCACATACATGACCCACCGGTTGGCATTAAGCTTTCCTCTATTCCAATGGTGTCCTGTGTTTAGCACAAGGACATCAAATCTGGGTAGGAAACGACTCAAAAATGCTGGCGGACGATCCAGGTGCATGGCGTAATCAGTAGCAGGGTTAGAAGCATTAATGGGTGTCAAATTACACAGACTAGCAGACCAATAGTAAAGAATAGTTGTTTGGGTACTCGGAAATCGATAAGCCCATCCATCTGGTCGTACAGCATGACGAGCCTTTACAAGACCATATTCACGTCCCACGTCGAGAACATCAGGTCTGTCTTTACCACCAGTAATCATACACATAAGCGACTGGAATTGTTGTCTGCCAAGGGAATCCCCAATAAAGGCCAGAGTTTTGTTCTCCATCCTGGATCCACAACCAAGTTCAGAAAATTCCGTGCATGTCGAAAAAGTGAAGCCAATTAAATATCACCTGAAGACTTGAGGAAGGAAGAAAGCAATGCAATATTTCTATGCAACAAGAAGAAGCTTAGACTTGGAAAAATAGTGCAAACAGAATTTTCTCTTTTCAGACATTAGGGTTTGACCGTGTGAGAGAGATAAGGACAGCAGGCTAGTACATTGAGGAGCGTCACAGTCACAAATTCTTGCAGTTCATGTGAGATATAAGTTCTAATCTGTTGGGTTCTATCAAGCTCAATCTTCTGTTCTTCGAAAATACATGACAAGACATGGTAGGTACAGTACTACTTATGCCACTCAGAAAAAGAGAGAAGGTTCTAATAGAGCTCATAAGAATTTTTCTTTGGTTATACACATCTCAAGCATCAGATGGTTTTTATTTTATTTTATTTTATAAAGATGTTTCATTCACAAAAGAGCATCAAGTAGATGCAAAGTTACAAGGAAAGGAAAATGCATTAACAAAAGAACTAATAAATCCCTTTACAGTGTCAATCTAAGACAAGGGAACTAACAAAATCCAACAATTGGTCAGTATCAGTTTCAGAAAAGAGAACATACCTTTTCAGGAATTTAACACCTGTAAACTCTTCCATCTCACAATCCCTTGGTCTCCAACGTAGTTTCTCGTATTCAAAATCCATACGCTGTGTCAAGCGGCAAGCCCACATGGCTGACAACCATCGCTTGCAGCCAAACCCAGAATATAAAGGCCGACTATCATCTGTGACCCATCTACCTTTAGCAGAATTACAACCTGGAAATTAAGATAAGGGTATTAATAACTAATTACTTACTAACCATTGTACCAAATCCACCAACCAATTTAAGGATAGGTCACTTGACAAACAAAACCATTCTTGAGATTATCCAGAACCCAAGAAAGGGTGAAAAATAATCGGAAAAGGAAAGAAATTAAGATTTAATTCAATGACAATATAATCAAATCCATCAAGATTTGACTTTCATGAACATTAAGATAAATTCTACAGCTAAATGACATCAAAGATAAAGGAAACAAAGAATCAAATAGAACGATAATCACCATGATCTTTTGAGGCAGATGTCAAATTTGCTATAGGGCCATCTGCAGAATTCACTGGAGCAGCGACTTCATTTTCCTGTTCTCTTGAACTGTTTTTTTCTTCCAAAGCTTTTAAATCTCCTCCTTTTTGGGTAAAGCTGGGAGGAATACCTGCACTTCCTGAAAAACACCATCAAAACATCAAGCTATAGAGACTAGAGATTGCTTAACCTTAATGGTATCTCAGACAAAGATATTATTAAACATGAATAGGTACCACTGGAAGTAGTTCTTTACTGCAGAAAATAAAACACTTTGGCAAACATAAATCAAATGGAGGAGTTGTAAGCAGCAGAGTAGGAGCTATTTTATTCATATAACTCAGGAAAAGGGAAGTTCCTCTTTCTTTTAATTTGAAGGACAGAAAACAGACACAATATGTATGAAACGGAGAAAGAAAATGACTTTACTATACCACTTATTCTTCGTGATTTGAGGCACTCAGAAGAGATGAAAGATTTTACTCAAACATACTGTACCTTCTATCTCAGTATTAGTAATCAGTTCTTCAATCACCTTATCTTTCGTAGAAGAGTTTGAAATGGCGAATTCAATGTTCATGTTTTGTTCTGATTGCCCTAGTCTATTTCTTTCTCTTACAACTTCTTCATCTTTCACTATATAATCTGCAAGAGAAAAGAGAATAGATAAGTAATCCAATAAGATTCAGTAACATTTCCATCAAGTTCTATTTACTCTGTCACAATACTACTGTATTTGTCCCAAAACAAGTAAACAACTACTTTCCTTCAACAGTAAACTTTTTTCTCCCTCCAACACTTAATCTTAAAGTGATGTCTAATACATACTATATTATATTGTTAAACTCGATGTGACATCCTACCGACTAACATTCAACTTTTTCATATTTGAAACATTATGTTAAACACTTCCCCACCAAATTGCATAAGACAATTTATCCAAACATTTCACAATCAATACCTAGAAAAGTCAAAGTAGGATCTTTAATGGGACATATCCATTAAGGGGGGAAATTAGATTAGTAGCCTTGTACTTAAAGTTGTTTAAGAAACAGATGATATCATTATTTACTTGGAAAAAGTTGAGAAAACAAATTTTATGTCTCAGCATAATTAAAGCAGATCAACAGCTTCTGCCAAGTTTCATGTCATCCAAACTCGATTACAGCAATGTAATCCGGCGTAAAAACACCTTTATTTATTTAGACATGCTTTGTTCTGGTCCTGCTATCTACAATGGCTGCTCCAGTGGAATTGGGTTTTATGCAACCACTGGCTTCTAATTGCATCTCAGTCAAAGAATGCTCCGTTCCACTAAACATATACAAAAAGCTTTTTATTTACAAAAATAGAAAATGTTAGAACTGCCAAATAGCAGCAGCTTCCACGGCCTAATATACTACCGTGTCTTTGAATGAGTCAACATATTTTCTAATCCAAAGTGGAAAATGAACTAACAATGGTATGGAAAATGTCAACAGAGAATTTATGCCGAACCTGGAGAAATCTGGAAGACATGATCCTGAGATGGTGTCCAATAAGAGAGAAAGGGGCTTTTCATGTATGCCAAAATAATAACAGTGGCACAGAATAATCCAATAAGGATGAGAGAGATCCTTGGCACCTTTAAACCTCCCTTCATCCTCAACGTATAGGAATTTATATACTTGAAGTCATTCCACCATAACGGATGTTGTGTTCACTTCCGATTAAAATCTGAAATAATTGAAAGGAAAATGTTCTGAAAAAAATGTTTCTGGTGTAAAAAGATTGATTAGAGATTCACAGGGTAATTTAGATTCCTGACATAGACAACAAAAATTGACACAGAAAAATTATAAGAAGACACCTTCATGGATCATGAAAACATGATAGACCAAGGCACACAATTCTGCTGTAAAGTTTGTCAGAGTTAATGAAGTACAAATACAAGCTTGAAACAAAAAATAAGTAGAGGAAAGAGAGAGTAGGAGAGTGGAATTAAAAGGAAATTACCGCTCTTACTGTTACCCTCTCTTATTATCGATGTACACGGTAGTTATGAGGGTGTTGTAGGAAAAAAAGATAGTGTAGTAGGCTCACAGTAGAATAAGTCCAAAACTACCTCTATGTCCCCTTATCATTGAATAGTATGGATATGAGAAAAAAGAAATCCTCTTATCATTTGAGATGCCTGAATCTTGTATTAGACCTTCCTTTGTAGGAAACTACAATCAAATCATCAACACTTAAGATTCTTCTTAGACCAAAACAGCTATCTTTACTTTAGCTTCCTTCTCCAGAGCCCCTTTTGCCCCCCCCCCCCCCCCTAATTTCATGACCAAGCTTCCCCGCCTTTACCATCTATAAGTTCTTTCTAAACTCAGTCCACATAGTAAGACTGCGTACAATAGATTGGTCCGGCCCTGCGCATAGCGCGAGCTTAGTGCACCAGACTGCTCTTTATTTTTTTACTTGAATATTCCCAAGAGTTACTTGAATTCCCTATTTGGTGTTATGTTTTCTTCACTGTAGCATTCCATTTTAATAGCTACTTGATTTGCGACATTGAGAGGGTCTTTCAGATATAACCTCTAGTAAGGTTTACGTACACTCTGCCATCTCCAGACCCGACTTTGTGGAGTTATGTTGGGGTTGTTACTTGAATATTCTTTTGAACATGAAAGAAATAAAGTTGGTGATGATTTATTTGTAATCACTTCAGTTTTGGAAAAGCACAGAGCATAAGGACACGTCAACTACTGAAATTTCAGATTGAAGAAATCAAGGAACATAAAAAAAAAATGCATTAACAGGAACCCAAAAACGAGATAATCCATAGATCCAATAAAGACATACATACACAGTACGAAATATTCAAACACATGTGGATCTTTAAGCAAAATTATGAGGATAAATACCTGGCAATCCTCGGATTCGATCTTGGAACAATATGTTTTTATTAAAAAAATTATGCAAAATTGAGGGTGAAGATAGCTGAGGAAGAAGCTAAAGTGTGAGGACGAATGATAACCAAAGGAGATCACGAAATTATATATATATAACTTTTATATGTTTGCTTTGTTTTTCTCAAAAAATAATTTGTGTTTAACTAATTCATTTGAAAAATATTTTTATAAGCAAATTGTGTTTGATTAATCTTGTTTAAAAAAATGTTTTTAAGTGTCAAATTATAAAAAAAACAAGTATCAATGAACATTTGTTATTAAGATTATTTATAAAGAGAAAAACTTTGATTAAGTTTTTACTTTATTTAATTAAAATTTTCAATTATTATAATACATAGATAAACCAAAAAAATATACTATTAAATATTGATATAATATCAACATGATGATTTAAGTATACTAAAAAACACCAATGAAAATAAAATTTAAAATCACTCCACAAATTAAAATTCAACAAAAACATACAACGTAAAATGAAACAAAGGAGTATTAATTATAAGTTAATGGATTAATGAGGGATATACTTGATAAATATATATTTATGATAGGAATTTTTTGTCTAGAAGAAAATAAATTTCTGCTTCTGCTTTTATCAAAAAACATAAATTTTCTGTTTCTCTCCAATCGCTGAAAAATTACTTTTACTTCTACTTAAAAGTAGCTTTACTAATTGACAAACACCTCAAATAACAAAAAAAAGTATTTTTTTTTCTCCGGACTCAAAATCGCTTGATCAAACAGGCTTTAAATTAGTATTTATTAGTATAACTACAAATATAATAAACAACCTCCATAACATTACACTAGTGTAAAAGTACATGTTAGTGCATATAAATTGGTCGTATATAAATTCAAATTAGCTATGCTGAAGGTATAATGTAGTTTAAACCAACTATAACAGTTAATTATCGTCTTATCATATCAATTGGTTCTTATGGTAGAGACAATATAAAAGTAGAAGGTCTTTATAAATTTGATGTATAAATTCTTTTAACCTAATATAATGTTAATGCTTAATTTTGGAAGGGGCTCATTAGTTTGGGAGCAGCCAGCCTAGCTCCATTACATTTTGCTATAGTACCTGTCAATTTGGCCTTTTGATGACTTACACGTGCCCTTGTAAAAGGTTGGAATTTGTTTTCAACTTAGCACTGCCTTTCGAAACACAGAAATGTGTTTGCTTTCTCGAAATAGTTAGTAAATTATTTTTGGAAAATCAGTTAGGGTGTTTGACCTATAATTATAGAAGTGCTTCTGAGAAACAGAAACAGTTTTCTGTTTGGCCTATAATTATAGAAGTGCTTCTGAGAAACAGAAATAGTTTTCTGTTTAGCCAACATTTATGTAAATTTATTAGAATATTCTTTTTAATAGATTTAAAACTATTTAAAATATTCTTTTCTATCATATGTTTCTAAAAATTAGTATATCTTTACAATTAAATTTTTTTTTTTAAAATTATTTCATTGCAACATTTAATCAAAAAATAATAATATATTGTACATAAGAAATGTAACGACAATATGATAGTCAATGACTTAAATATGTCCAAACTTACCCCCGCCCTACCCACACCTACCCCCACCCCATCCTCAAATTTCTATATCATATGTTTTTTACTTTTATAAATAATATGAATTTTTTTCTTCCCCCTTACCCCCCGCCCTACCCCCAACCCCACCCCATTGTCCTACCCCATCCTCAAATTTCTATTTCATATTTTTTGTTACTTTTATAAAAAATGATTGAAAATATGAAATTTTTTCTTACCCCCGCCCTACCCCCACACCCACCCCATTGCCCTACCCCATCCTCAAATTTCTGTTTCATATTTTTTGTTACTTTTATAAAAATAAATATTAAAAAATATGAATTTTTTTTTACCCCTGCCCTACCCCATTGCCCTACCCATCCTCAAATTTCTATGTTATATTTTTTGTTACTTTTATAAAAAAAATAATTTTTTTTCTTATTCCCACCCTACCCCCTACCCACCCACCCCACCCCATTGCCCTACCCATTCTCAAATTTCTATTTCATATTTTTTGTTACTTTTATAAAAAAAAATGAATTTTTTTCTTACCCCCGCTCTACCCCTACCCCCACCTCACCCCACTCTATTGTCCTACCCATCCTCAAATTTCTATTTCATATTTTTTGTTACTTTTATAAAAAAATGATTTTTTTTCTTAACCCCGCCCTATCCCCATATTCCCAAATTTCTATTTTATATGGGGATATTGTATGAGATTAAAAGGAATTTTGTGAAACAAAATGGTAAATGGGTCCAAAAAATTTTTAATGAATGAACAAAAATGGCTTCTCCAGAAGCAATTTCCAGAAGCATCAAATTGGTGTTTCTGCTTCTCTTCCCATCTAGAAACACTTTTTGGCTACTGAAAAAAATGTTTCTACTTCTGAAAAGAGGGTGTTTGGCCAAAGAAGTGTTTCTGAACATAAACACTTCCAGAAGCTTGGCCAAACACCACCTTATTCTCCATTTTATCTGCAATTTGCCAATTTCTAGTAATTGTAACTTCTCAAGCTCTCCTCTCAGAAGGAAAAATGATTCTTCCGATTGCACGAGACTGGTAAACCAAATGTAGCCCTACCTGAACCTATGGAGACATAAGCGAATATGTCGTCTGCTAGAAGGTGATATACACGGTGGTCAAAATCGTGTATATCGGTTGGATATATTTTATATTAATTTTCATAATTGTAGAATTCTTATACAATTGTAATTATAGTATTGGTGTTGTATTAAAAAACGAAATTAGACTTGTATTAGAAAATATAGATTTAATTTTCTTAATTTGTTTTGTATATCATGTATATATAGACCTTTTCATTAATGAAAAATAATCAAGGAATTATATTCATTCATAGTATCAGAAGTTTAGGGAAATTTTTTCCTTCTCCACATTATACACTTCCGCCGCCCTCTTCGATGTACTACCATCGACCGACGACCGAGAACCTCTTCTCTCTCAATTTTTCTTCCAAATCTCTTCTTCTCCTCTTGTTATTTCATTATGTCTAGCTCAAAGAACATGTTTCATCATGCATTTACAATTTCCAACATCAAGAACAACATCCCTATTGTTTTTGAGATGAAAAACGTCAAATACGCGACGTGGACGGAATTATTTAAAGTTCACGCACGCTCGCATCAAGTCTTTCATTACATCATCCCCGCGGATACAGGAAAGGAGAAGGTGCCTTACCGCCGATGATGACCATGTGTTATGAACGACTCTCGATGTTACCGTTCTTCAGTGGATATATTTCACTATCTCTATAGACCTCTTGCAGACGGTTATTGAGCCTGACGCCACAACGATAGAAACTTGGAATAGGGTGCGTGATATTTTCAAAGGCAATATGTTACACCCCGTAGTTCCAGGACATGTGTTTAAGAGAATGTACGTGAGAAGATACAACTTTAAGTTTGATACGAAAGAAGGATTGCTTTTTCATACGGAAAATGATTTCGAACCTCGGGAAAGAATAATGTTTGTAAATTGAGACTCGTAAAATTTATCGGAATTATGAAAATGTCGGGAAACGAAGTGCATGGACGAATGGGAGGGCGACATGTGTCACCCCCTACATAGGCTTGGACGAAATCATGGCTATAAATACTAGTCGATTTTCGCATGCAAGGGAGGGGAAGCAATAATCAAAATCCTCAAACCCTTTTTCTTTGAATATCAATCGAGATCCCTGGGATTCAGTAAAAAAAAAACCTTCAAACAGCAGCAAGAACCCAAAAAGGGGCATCGAAAAACAGTGGGAGCTCTCCATCGAAAATTAATCGATCCAGCAATTCGCACGCAACGTAAATTCTCAAGCCGCTTTCTTCCTCCAATATCGATCAAGAACCAAAGACCATCCTCAAGCAAAACGTCCATTTTTATTCGCATCGCAAAACCAAAATCCGAGCGAGTCGACGACTTGATACGCTGTCTCGGTTCGCTTCCCTGAGAAGGTAAATTTATCACCCTTTCACTCATAGACTTCGTTTGATATCAATGAGTAAAATATTTATTCTTGCGCGACTACTTAAGCTTGCGTTAACTTGATGTCGATGACTGATTGTGCTTGCTGAATTATTGTTAAGCCTGTTTGTCGCAAATGCGGTTATAATCTGCGTCACTAGAATTTGTTTTATGACTAAAGAAAGTAATTATCGCTTGAGTTTGTTGGGTCGACTGAGCTGTGTCATTGATTCTCGCTGAATCTACGATCATTTGTAGGTATTATAATAGTCGCTTGTAAGTGTTCGGCCTGTTAAAATATTAGTACATGTATAGGGAATAATTCAATGTCGAAACCATTTAAATAATAAGGAATATGCCTCTGCTTCTAGTTACACATATGCTGAATTTGCTCGCTCAAGATTCTCATGTTCCAGATTTTATGTCTAACATTTTTACATTCTGTATGTTGGGTTCAGAATCAGATTCGAAGAATAAGCTAAATTCCATTTAAAATCAGCTAGGAACACTTGTGGTTTAGAAATGATTCATAGCAGTCGCAAATGTGGGTGTTAAGAAGATATAACTTGTTCAGGCCAGGATCCTGTCACAAACTAGTCAAAAATTGAGTCTAACTAACAAAAATGGATCTAAAATCTGTCTTAGCTTGTTCAAATATCTAGGCTGCTTCTAAGAGCCTCATGAGTGTAACATGCCCTGTTATGAATTGGTAAGGGATGCAGGTTCGGTGTCGACGATAACACATCCCAAAGGATAATGTAATATGAATTGATCTCTAGTAGCGCACGCCAAGGTATACTTCAAAAATGGTTATTCATCTAAGATAGCTACGATCTCAAGCTCGGAACTTTTCCTGCATATCTGCACACACTAGGACAACACATGTTAGGGATAAGTAGCTTTATGCTTGCATATCTGTCATTTAAAGAGCCAAAGTATTGGTAGATCAATATGCAGAATTTTCTCTATTAGTCCTTATGTGCGTTGTGACACCTTTCTTTTAATAGGGAATATATGTAAGTACCTATGTTGCCTATCATAAGGAAATATTCTTTACGTCTCATGTGGCTTAGTTTATAAAAGAAGCATGCTCGTCTGGTACTCATTTAGATCTGAGTGTTCAAACACCAAGTTTTCATCTAGTTGTGTTGCCTCTTTTCTGCTCCTTCCCAAATAGAGACAAATAGAGACGTGCAGTTCGTCCCCAGAACTCTTTCTAGTGTTGTTTCTCTATTGAAATTTGCATATCCCTCATTGTTATTGCATCACGAAAGGTGTCGGGCCTATCCCATTTACAATTATTTCATCGCTCACTTTTCTCTGATAATTGGGGCTTGCCCATTAGTATTGTCGTTTCTTTGCATCTGCCTCCATGACAGTTTATTATTGCTAAGCCCATTCATTTGCATTTCGTCATGAAGCTGTTGTCGGGCCGAATATCTGAATATACATATTGTTTTGGGCCCATTTCTCGTTCAAATTGTGGAAAGAGATGATATAAACATGTTAAATTTTATAGCAATGAGCTCATTAGGTAATAATGCAGTAGTATGCTCTTTTTATTTCGTTTCTCAGGTTGTTGTGTGTGTATGGACCTGCTCGGCTTTTGAACAGCAAACTGTAATAGTTTCAATAGGTTTAAATTTTGCTGGTTTGCTATTTGATAAGTTTTATGGGATATTTGCTAATCCTTTTCTTCTCTTGTTTTACATGAAAATGCATTGGAGCAATCTCATTACGAGACTCTTCACAAGCCACACCGCATGAGTGCCCGCATCTGTGTCCACCGCATTCCGCCTCAGAATTCCCAAACAAAAAAAAGGACGAGACGACATTGTCATCCCCCTAAAAGCATCCTTTTGCCCTCTTAATCTTATATGTCTTATATATATATATATTTGTTTGTTTATTTGTTGAAATTTAATTGGCTAACTTTGTAATTAATAGGAGACATAGAACAATCAGTCTTTGAATAAATAAATCGGGCGGGTAGTTTTAAAATCAGAAATGCACTTATAATCACGTATTTTAGGCTTATCATGCATGTCTAAACTTTCTGTCGAATAAGCTATTTTGCATATCTAATTAGGAAATTAATGCATCTTAAAAGAATTAATAACTCTTTCATTAATACTATATAATTTATTATCCACCGATTTTGCAAACAAAGGCCTACCTTTAATCATTAAGTCAACTTGGCACAGTTATATTTTTAAACTTCTTATGTATAACACTTTATATGATTTCTTTCGAAAAATTAAACTTTATAGACAAATCTTATAAACCTTTTTCACGTTATAAAAGAATGCATCTTTTTTTTTTTTACTTTTTTAAATTTGCAGGCACCTCTTCACTTAAACTTTTCAAAAACATGCATCCTAGCATAATAATTACCCTAGGTTTGAATGGACAACCGTAAGTTAGCGGATCCTTTAGGGTGCCTAACCTCTTCCCTTTAGGATAATAAAGAACCCTTACCCAGAAACTCATTAAGTTTAGTAGACCATAAAAATGGAGTTAACGTTGACTTAAACATAGTCAGCATTTAGGTGTCATAATTCACTTAAATTAATTAGGTGGCGACTTCGCGAACCCTTTGCATGATTTTAGCACTTTTAGCAACATCTTTAACATCTTAGCATACCTTTAGTATTTTTAGCATTCCTTTTAACATTTAGCATTTTATTATTTATTTTCTAACATCTTTACCGCAAATGAGTTATTTTAAAAATGTCGCGGCCGAAAAAGGGCGTGACAGAATGGCGACTCTGCTGGGGATTTATGGCTCTTAACCACAACAGACCTAGGGTTATTATTTGACATTTTTTTTTTGCATTTAATTTTTATGTACTGTATTTTGTTTATTTGTTTCAATTGTTATGTGCTTTACTGCTTTCCTTAAACTGGCATTCCGCTCATATTTCTTCCGCTCTGGAAAATTCACACTATCACACACTCACGCGCTGGTGTGCTTCGCGTACCCGCAAATTTCTCCAAATATCCAAATTTTAAGAGAGTTGGCGCCTGCGTGGAGTTAGATCGGTTCGTCTGATCAGCCGCGTAGCCTTCTCACTCGAGTTGTCCGCTCGGGAACCTTGCGTCTAGTAAATCCAAATCTTAGAAACTCAGGATAGAGCTATACCACATTTTATTTTAAGGCATGCATGCATTTACCTTAGGTGGGTCGGTCCTTGGTATCGACATCACAATTAGGAAAACACCAAACTTGTCGACGGGTTCCTCAACCCAACGACCAACCAACATACTATGTGTAGCGTGACAATGATAGACAAATCCAAACCTAATCATGACATGCTGAAATTGGAAAAAGTGCACCGTCATTTGGTCGTCATTTCCAACAAAAGCATTACAGTTGGGCGGCGTGGACAAATCCATCATAACCTCGCATATTTGACGTTTAGGCCTACCTCTGGCATAAAGAGGTCCCAAACATGTTAGAACACGCACTTGATTTGCAATTTGCTTATTATTATATATTGCCTGCAACTTTTTGCATATTATACTAACTTGGTTTGCTTCATTTATTAGAGAGTTATTTTTGCCTAGCTTATCCCCAAAAGGTTGATTCGCGTTGGTGGTAGAAGCACGATCATCCAATAAATGACTAATTGAGGCAGGAGCGAAACAACTTAGGACTCGTCCCGTTCTGTAGAGGATGCGAGGCGTTAGAAAGGAGAAACACCAATGATCAACACCTCGCCAAACTATTGCGTGAATGGAAGTCATGCAAGAAATAGAAAGGCTCAGAAATATCACAAACATGCTTTATTATCTTGAATGCACCACTCCCAGAGCAAAGGACAAATGCAATCGTGTCACAAGCCCTTGAGCCTCCACTTCCCCAAAGCTCCCCGCAGAGGCCGCAACATATCAACTCACACCAAAACGTCACTCGCCCGGTCAATTTGCAAGCCGACCTCCAAAATGATCCGTTTACTACATCGTATCTCAACCTCGCTCTTATATCTCCCAGCCCAATTGCCAAGTCACCCAATACGAGCGGAGGACACGCATCACTAGTCCTAACAAACAATATGGGATTAGCACATCCGACCGAAAGCCAACCATTTATTATCGTCATCCTGCCGAGACAGATCAATACAAGGAAGTGGGCGGCGGACTCGAGCAGGCGATGAAAATATAGCAAAAGAAATCGTAGTTTGAAAGAGGCATTTAGAAGCATTCGGATGAACAAGGGAGGCGGGTTTAGAATATGAAAACTTATGCATGCACCAGGCGTTGAATTACAGTAGGGTACAAGGTGCCCAAATTTGACATGTTCGATGGAAAGGGAATCCTCGAGCTCATCTAAGGTCATATTGCGATAAATTGATTGGAGTTGGGAAAAATCAAGCAATCATCATGAAACTATTCATCGAGTCTAACGGTATTTGGTGACCTGCACATGCCAAGACCACCGAAAATGGGGCGGTTGGAATGCCATGGCACAAGATTTCATGGATAGATTCAGATTCAACATCGATTTATCCGGATAGATTTTATCTTATGAAACTTGAAAAGAAATCCACGAAACTTTCGGGAATACATGCGAGGTGGCGGTCGAAGCGGCAAGGTCCAACCTCCAATGGCGAGAGTGAAATGACCACCTTGTTCGTGCGATCGTTAAAAAGCGCGACATATTATGAAAGGATGATCGTGTAATTGGCGAAGTTTTGCGAAGTCGTAGAATGGCGACTTCATGGAAGAGGCATTAAGACAGGCGGGATTACAAACTCGACCTACAAGCAAGCATGAGCGATGCGATCAAATTCCATCGAGGTACCTCCGGAGGATAAGAGATCATCACTTTCTATCGTGGTCATTCGGGAGCATAGGCGTAACAACTTCGGTGTATCAAAGCCCACCGCCTTACCATAATCAAAACACTCAAAATCCACGATCATATTATCAAGTGCGCGCCCATATCTGTTTACCATACCCAACCAAAGATACCAAAATACTCGCCTGATCACGAACCCGCCCAAGCGGACCCAAACCCGCGTAGATCTTTGAGAAAGCCAACCAAAACCTATACACCTTTAGCGAACCCATAGCCCAAGTGTATGAGAAAGCGGCGCGAGGAATACTCGACCAATTCGAAATACCCGGGCCTTCCGAGGCACGATAGAACCAAACATTGTACATACCACTCCGGTGCAGAGGGACACGACATCGAAAATTGCTATACACTCAAGGACAGAATAAAGGAGTTGATCGAGGAGGGAGTCATTCGGCTGAAAGATGCTCCTCAATGCAAACAATAACCTTCCGGGTTATGAAGATGCCCGTATGAACATGATAGCTAAAAATGAATAAGGCGATGCGGAAGGGACTATTACGCCCGACGAAAAGGGAAGAAAGTTGAGTCGTCGACCAGCCGTCGAGAAAAGGAGGTGCTCGCCGGGAGATTGTTTAACCGTTGAATAAGTCATTCGTCTAGTTGTGTCTTTGCAAGAGATGATCTGCTGAAGACCCGACCTTTGAAGACTCAAGCGAAGACAAGTGGACTCGTGCCCGCGCGCCTCGGAGTCCTGAAATAGTTAGTTTAATATATTTTGCCCTTTATATGTAATAAAATGGAACTACGTTTGACATGATTCCCTTGATGGATACGTATGCGGCCGTTTCGGCTTCGGTCCCACCTTTAGAAATTTTAATTTCACCCAACTTCGCTTGTAATGAACTACGTCATGACCTGATTCCCTCATGGGGATACATAGGCGGCCTAAATCGGCTTCGGTCACACCATTAGGAAACCTTCCCTTATTTTGAAAATAACGAAAATACACAAGCAACCTCATTGAGACCCACTTTAGGCCAAACGTCCTGCGTATTGAATCGGGACAAGGTAGGAAATCGGCGGGGTTATGAGTCCAAACAAGGCGGATGTCCGAGCATCAAGAGTCAAAACTACAAAGTCAATGCGAATCAACGCCGCCAAACTCACAAATTTTCTTTGGCGCGAGTTCTCCGTATTAGCGTAAGCGAAGCGAGCGGATATCAACAATCAAATCCCGCGACAAAGTCTAGCGCAACTTCGGGCATAAAGCTAAATTTGCAACCAGCATCGCCTACAACAAAGCATCATGGCAATTCGTCGGTTCTGGCGTTTAGCGTGTCGTGCGAAGGACAACATCTCGGATTCATCGGCGTATCGGGGGCGACATCTGCTCATAGAATTGCACTTCTCGTATGTATTTATCATTTTCGTTTAAGCGGTATACACTAATTTTTCTCAAACTTAGCTTGCGGGAACATTTATTCTACGGGAGGCAGCGTATACGTCAGCGGCGACTTCATCAACACAACAAGTCGAAAATGACAACAAGTGCGAAACGGCGCCGGAAGAACACGTCCGTGCAGCGGCGTTATCAAGACAACAAGTCCAAAAGCGGCGTCAAGTCGGCGGCCAAGTCCGAAGCGCCAGCAAAGAATACATCGAACGCGGCGTCGGCGATAACAAGTCAGCGGCGCCAAGTCGAAAATGACGCTAGTAGCAACGTCGAACAGCGGCGTTATCGGCCGCAACAAGTCCGAAACGACGCCAGTCCGAAGCGACGCCGAAGAATACGTCCGAGCGGCGGCGTCAAAGACAACAAGTCCAAAACGACGCAAAGTCGAAAGCGACGACAAGTCCAAAAGCAGCGAGGTCAAACGGCGCCAAGTCGGCAGCGCCATGGCGCCAAGTCGAAAGCGGCGCCATATGTCGAAAGCGGCGCGTCGTGGCATATCTACGCGGGCGATTTCTCTACTCTCAAATTGCATTTCTTATTCATGCTTTATTATTACGTCTTAGCGATTATGCAACTCTTTTGAGCTTTAGTCTACGAGGCGATTCAGTGAAGGACAACATATCTGCATTCACAATCGCAACGCGTCTGTGCAAGGACAAAAATTACAGCATTTGCAGCATCACATCAACACAACATGCATCACATTTTTGCAGGATAACATTTTCTACTCACAGTTACATTGCTTTTAAAATTATGCATCATCATTTTGCCTTAGCAGTTATGCACTAACCGTTTGTTTAAGTCTTAGCATGCAGGAGCAGGAGCCTGGCGTGGATTTTCTCTTCAATGACGGGACAATTTGTTGGGGGGCCAACCTTCCCAACGAATGGCAGAAGCGGCCTCAAGCGTCGGTCCACTCGTTCCACATCACCATAAAACCCAGCATCATAAGTCAATAGCAGTACACCCCAGGTTCAAGCCAGTTATTTTTATTTTTTACTTATTTTAGCACCACAGCCCAGTGTCGTCATAACTCGACACTGAGATAAATTTTGAGTCCGCGTTAGCCCACCTTGGTGTTTTGACCATGGTAGCCAGTGTCGTCATAACTCGACACTGATACAAATTTTGAGTCCGCATTAGCCCGCCTTGGTGTTTCGACCATGGTAGCCCAGTGTCGTCATAACTCGACACTGGGACCGATTTTGAGTCCGTGTCAGCCTTGTCTTAATTGCCCAGCATTTTTCGTAATTCTTTGGATCGAGACAAAATTGACTATAAGTCAACGTCTTTGTCCGAAGATTCTTCCATCATCTCCATACAAAGAGGGACAAGTTGTTGACACCCAATTTTGACCCTCCCGTCCAGTCATTAACTATAAAATTACACCAATTTTCAACAATAATTTTTAATAATTTTTAAATAATAAAATAAAACATTAATACATGCATAAATAAGCAATTTAATAATAGAACTGCATCTTACGTAGAAGATTAAGCACTTAGAGTCTCGCGCCCGCATTTATTAATTTGAAGCCCTGTCGTAATTCTTAAATGATAATAAAATAGATAAATATATAAAATAAATAATTTGACAATGATGTCGTGTTAAATATTCACATTTATTAATAGCAAGGCGATTTCATAATTCGTAATTTAAATTAATTTCAATCTAATACATGTGTTTTAATAATAAGCGTCGCATTCGTAAAGGCATTAAGCAATCCTTAAATATCATATCTGCATTTAGTATTTAAATAATTTAATAATAATCTAAATAATTCAATTTTAATTTAACCTCGCAAAATACGCATAATAAATAAGATTTTAACGGCGTCGCATTATAAATATTAAGCACTAGTTAATAACACATCCACATTTATTAATTTAATTAATTAAGTAATACACTACCCAAATTAATACACCTAAAATTAAAACTAACTACCCAAAATTCGCCCAAGCCCAAAACGCACCCACGGACCACGCGCAGCCCAACACATGCCCACCCTTACCATCCCTCGCGATCCTTAAGACCACAAACCAAAGAAATTTCTAAAAGAAAGGAAACAAAGATATCCCTAACTGGGAATCGCGCGCTTTATCACCGCCAAGCTGAACCCGAGATTCTCGCCGGAGAATCTGGGGGTTCCCCTTTACTCCCGCTCATCGTCGCCAACCTACCATAACCATTAACACCATATCAAAATTGCATCCCAATGAGCACAAAACAGTAACAAATCGACCCCGAAATGGTAGCAAATCAGTACCAAATCGTGGTAAATCATCCGCGAATCAATACCAAATCACCTCAAAATCGCCCCTAAAACTGTAACTAAATTAGCCTCAAAAGCTTTCCCAAAACTTACCAAACATGGAACTCAAATCATGGCTATAAATACTAGTCGATTTTCGCATGCAAGGGAGGGGAAGCAATAATCGAAATCCTCAAACCCTTTTTCTTTGAATATCAATCGAGATCCCTGGGATTTAGTAAAAAAAAACCTTCAAACAGCAGCAAGAACCCAAAAAGGGGCATCGAAAAACAGTGGGAGCTCTCCATCGAAAATCAATCGATCCAGCAATGATCGGTACCGCACTAACGAAATTCTCAAGCCCTGTTTCTTCCTCCGCGATATCGATCGAGAACGTGATCATCGCGAAGCAAAAGCTTCGTCCATTTTTATTCGCATCGCATCGCAAAACCAAAACCCGAGCGAGTCGACGACTTGATACGCTGCCTCGGTTCGCTGCCCTGAGAAGGTAAATTTATCACCCTTTCACTCATAGACTTCGTTTGATATCAATGAGTAAAATATTTATTCTTGCGCGACTACTTAAGCTTGCGTTAACTTGATGTCGATGACTGATTGTGCTTGCTGAATTATTGTTAAGCCTGTTTGTCGCAAATGCGGTTATAATCTGCGTCACTAGAATTTGTTGTATGACTAAAGAAAGTAATTATCGCTTGAGTTTGTTGGGTCGACTGAGCTGTGTCATTGATTCTCGCTGAATCTACGATCATTGTAGGTATTATAATTGTCGTTTGTAAGTGTTCGGCCTGTTAAAATATTAGTACATGTATAGGGAATAATTCAGTGTCGAAACCATCTAAATAAGAAGAAATATGCCTCTGCTTCTAGTTACACATATGCTGAATTTTCTCGCTCAAGATTCTCATGTTCTAGATTTTATGTCTAACATTTTTACATTCTATATGTTGGGTTCAGAATCAGATTCGAAGAATAAGCTAAATTCCATTTAAAATCAGCTAGGAACACTTGTGGTTTAGAAATAATTCATAGCAGTCGCAAATGTGGTTGTTAAGAAGATATAACTTGTTCAGGCCAGGATCCTGTCACAAACTAGTCAAAAATTGAGTCTAACTAACAAAAATGGATCTAAAATCTGTCTTAGCTTGTTCAAATATCTAGGCTGCTTCTAAGAGCCTCATGAGTGTAACATGCCCTGTTATGAATTGGTAAGAGATCTGGGTTCAGGTGCCGACGATAACACATCCCAAAGGATAATGTAATATGAATTGATCTCTAGTAGCGCATGCCCTAAGGTATACTTCAAAAATGGTTATTCATCGGCATAGCTACAGTATCAAGCTCGGAACTTTTCCTGCATATCTGCACACACTAGGACAACACATGTTAGGGATAAGTAGCTTTATGCTTGCATATCTGTCATTTAAAGAGCCAAAGTATTGGTAGATCAATATGCAGAATTTTCTCTATTAGTCCTTATGTGCGTTGTGACACCTTTCTTTTAATAGGGAAGATATGTAAGTACCTATGTTGCCTATCATAAGGAAATATTCTTTACGTCTCCTGTGGCTTAGTTTATAAAAGAAGCATGCTCGTCTGGTACTCATTTAGATCTGAATGTTCAAACACCAAGTCTTCATCTAGTTGTGTTGCCTCTTTTCTGCTCCTTCCCAAATAGAGAAAAATAGAGACGTGCAGTTCGTCCCCAGAACTCTTTCTAGTGTTGTTTCTCTATTGAAATTTGCATATCCCTCATTGTTATTGCATCACGAAAGGTGTCGGGCCTATCCCATTTACAATTATTTCTTACTGTTCACTTTTCGGCTACAATAATTGGGGCTTGCCCATTAGTATTGTCGTTTCTTTGCATCTGCCTCCATGACAGTTTATTATTGCTAAGCCCATTCATTTGCATTTCGTCATGAAGCTGTTGTCGGTCCGAATATCTGAATATACATACTGTTTTGGGCCCATTTCTCGTTCAAATTGTGGAAAGAGATGATATAAACATGTTGAATTTTATAGCAATGAGCTCATTAGGTAATAATGCAGTAGTATGCTCTTTTTATTTCGTTTCTCAGGTTGTTGTGTGTGTATTGGCCTGCTCGGCTTTTGAACAGCAAACTGTAATAGTTTCAATAGGTTTAAATTTTGTTGGTTTGCTATTTGATAAGTTTTATGGGATATTTGCTAATCCTTTTCTTCTCTTGTTTTACATGAAAATGCATTGGAGCAATCTCATTACGAGACTCTTCACAAGCCACACCGCATGAGTGCCCGCATCTGTGTCCACCGCATTCCGCCTCAGAATTTCCAAACAAAAAAAAGGACGAGACGACATTGTCATCCCCCTAAAAGCATCATTTTGCCCTCTTAATCTTATATGTCTTATATATATATTTGTTTGTTTATTTGTTGAAATTTAATTGGCTAACTTTGTAATTAATAGGAGACATAGAACAATCAGTCTTTGAATAAATAAATCGGGCGGGTAGTTTTAAAATCAGAAATGCACTTATAATCACGTATTTTAGGCTTATCATTCATGTCTAAACTTTCTGTCGAATAAGCTATTTTGCATATCTAATTAGGAAACTAATGCATCTTAAAAGAATTAATAACTCTTTCATTAATACTATATAATTTATTATCCACCGATTTTGCAAACAAAGGCCTACCTTTAATCATTAAGTCAACTTGACATAGCTATATTTTTAAACTTCTTATGTATAACACTTTATATGATTTCTTTCGAAAAATTAAACTTTATAAACAAATCTTATAAACCTTTTTCAGGTTATAAAAGAATGCATCTTTTTTTTTACTTTTTTTAAATTTGCAGGCACTTCTTCACTTAAACTTTTCAAAAACATGCATCCTAGCATAATAATTACCCTAGGTTTGAATGGACAACCGTAAGTTAGCGGATCCTTTTGGGTGCCTAACCCCTTGCCTTTAGGATAATAAAGAACCCTTACCCAGAAACTCATTAAGTTTAGTAGACCATAAAAATGGAGTTAACGTTGACTTAAACATAGTCAGCATTTAGGTGTCCTAATTCACCCAAATTAATTAGGTGGCGACTTCGCGAACCCTTTGCATGATTTTAGCACTTTTAGCAACATCTTTAACATCTTAGCATACCTTTAGTATTTTTAGCATTCCTTTTAACATTTAGCATTTTATTATTTATTTTCTAACATCTTTACCGCAAAGGAGTTATTTTAAAAATGTCGCGGCCGAAAAAGGGCGTGACACACTTCCCCACCAAACTGCATAAGACAATTTATCCAAACATTTCACAATCAATACCTAGAAAAGTCAAAGTAGGATCTTTATTGGGACATATCCATTAAGGGGGGGAATTAGATTAGTAGCCTTGTACTTAAAGTTGTTTAAGAAACAGATGATATTATTATTTACTTGGAAAAAGTTGAGAAAACAAATTTTATGTCTCAGCATAATTAAGGCAGATCAACAGCTTCTGCCAAGTTTCATGTCTTCCAAACTCGATTACAGCAATGTAATCCGACGTAAAAACACATATATTTATTTAGACATGCTCTGTTCTTGTCGTGCTATCTACAATGGTATTGAATTTTATGCAACCACTGGCTTCTAATTATCTCAGTTAAAGAATGATCCGTTCCACTAAACATATACAAAAAGCTTTTTATTTACAAAAATAGAAAAGGTTGAACTTCCAAATAGCAGGAGCTTCCACGGCCTAATATACTACCGTGTCTTTGAATGGATCAACATATTTTCTAATACAAAGTGGAAAATGAACTAACAATGGTATGGAAAATGTCAACAGAGAATTTATGTCGAACTTGGAGAAATCTAGAATACATGATCCTGAGATGGTGTCCAATAAGAGAGAAAAGGGCTTTTCATGTATGCCAAAATAATAATAGTGGCACAGAAAAATCTAATAAGGATGACAGAGATCTTGGCACCTTTAAACCTCCCTTCATCCTCAACGTATAGGAATTTATATACTTGAAGTCATTCCACCATAACAGATTTTGTGTTCACTTCAGATTAAAAATCTGAAATAATTGATAGGAAAATATTTGAGGTAAGACTGAAAAAAAAAAAATCTGGTGTAAAAAGATTGATTAGAGATTCACAGTTCAGAATTTGCTATGATAGACTTGGGGCTAGGGGGTACACCGGTCCAGAACCGGACCGGAATCGGAATTCGTATTTTTTTCGGACCAGAACCGGAATCCGGGATTATTCCGATCCGGGTTTTGGACCGGTTGAACCTGTTTTTTTTTAATTCATTTTTAATTGTAAATTTTTAACAATGTGTTCGTTTATCAATCTCATTAAATTTGTTTGTTTTTTTCCTTATCCTTCAAAATATTATATTTCATTAAATATGACTAACTTAAAGAAATCCAACAAATGTACTTGATTCGTATACGAACTACTGAACTACTCATTAATTAAAGTTACACTTACACACCACATAACACATTTATATTTTCTGTTTGGACATTCCTGAAGCATTGACATAAAATATATGTAGGGAGAAAAGAAAGTAAACTAGTTATAAATTAAACGGTCATAACTTTGCTCTCGGACGTCCGTTTCACCTAAAAAAAAAATTGATTTCGCGTATTTTTTGAGACGAATCCGACCCAAACTGACGGGAATCCGTTTGGTTCAGCGTATTTCTCCAAAAACGTCCATCTTGCCAATCAATTTCAATTTTCCCCAAAATCGTTACGTTTTTTCCATTTTCAAAGTTAAATATCTCGCGATATACAATAGATTTCAACGCTTTTTTCTTCCAAAGCTTTTAAATCTCCTCTTTTTTGGTTAAAGCTGGGAGGAATACCTGCACTTCCTGAAAAACACCATCAAAACATAAAGCTATAGAGACTAGAGATTGCTTAACCTTAATGGTATCTCAGACAAAGATATTATTAAATATGAATAGGTACCAGTGGAAGTAGTTCTTTACTGCAGAAAATAAAACACTTTGGCAAACATAAATCAAATTGGAGGAGTTGTAAGCAAGAGATTTAGTACACAATAAGCAGATTAGGAGCTATTTTATTCTTATAACTCAGGAAAAGGGAAGTTCCTCTTTCTTTTAATTTGAAGGACAGAAAACAGACACAATATGTATGAAACAGAGAAAGAAAAGGACTTTAATATACCACTTATTCTTCGTGATTTGAGGCACTCAGAAGAGATGAAGTTTCTACTCAAACATAGTGTACCTTCTATCTCAGTATTAGTAATCAGTTCTTCAGTCACCTTATCCTTCGTAGTAGAGTTTGAAATGGTGAATTCAATGTTCATGTTTTGTTCTGATTGCCCTAGTCTATTTTTTTCTCTTACAACTTCTTCATCTTTCACTATATAATAGAGATTGATTAGAGATTCACAGTTCAGAATTTGCTATGAAAGACTTGGTGCTAGGGATGTACACCGGTTCAGAACCGGACCGGAACCGGAATCCGGGGTTTTTCCGGACCGAGAACCGATTGGACCTGTTTTTTTTTTAAATTCATTTTTAATTGTAAATTTTTAACAATGTGTTCGTTTATCAATCTCATTAAATATGTTTGTTTTTTTCCTTATCCTTCAATATATTTTATTTAATTAAATATGACTAACTTAAAGAAAATTAACAAATGTACTTTATTCGTATACGCACTACTGAACTACTCATTAATTAAAGTTGCACTTACACGCCACATAACACATTTATATTTTATATTTGGTAAGCATTGACATAAAATATAGGTAGAGAGAGAAGAAAGTAAATTAGATGTAAAATTAGTGAAACTTTAAACGGTCATAACTTTGCGCTCGGACGTCCGTTTCACCTAATTATTTTTTTGATTTCGCGTATTTTTTCGAGACGAATCCGACCCAAACAGACGGGAGTCCATTTGGTTCAGCGTATTTCTCCAAAAACGTCGATTTTGCCAATCAATATCACTTTTTCCCCAAATCGTTACGTTTTTTCCATTTTCAAAGCTAAATATCTCGCGATATACAATAGATTTCAAGGTTTTTTTCTTCCAAAGCTTTTAAATCTCCTTCTTTTGGGTAAAGTTGGGAGGAATACCTGCACTTCCTGAAAAACACCATCAAAACATCAAGCTATAGAGACTAGAGATTGCTTAACCTTAATGGTATCTCAGACAAAGATATTATTAAACATGAATATGTACCAGTGGAAGTAGTTCTTTACTGCAGAAAATAAAACACTTTGGCAAACATAAATTAAATTGGAGGAGTTGTAAGCAATAGATTTAGCACACAATAAGCATATTAGGAGCTATTTTATTCATATAACTCAGGAAAAGGGAAGTTCCTCTTTCTTTTAATTTGAAGGGCAGAAAACAGACACAATATGTATGAAACTGAGAAAGAAATGGACTTTAATATACCATTTATTATTCGTGATTCGAGGCACTCAGAAGAGATGAAAGATTCTACTCAAACATACTGTACCTTCTATCTCAGTATTAGTAATCAGTTCTTCAGTCACCTTATCCTTCGTAGAAGAGTTTGAAATGGAGAATTCAATGTTCATGTTTTGTTCTTATTGCCCTAGTCTATTTCTTTCTCATACAACTTCTTCATCTTTCACTATATAATCTGCAAGAGAAAAGAGAATAGATAAGTAATCCAATAAGATTCAGTAACATTTCCATCAAGTTCTATTTACTCTGTCACAATACTACTGTATTTGTCCAAAATAAGTAAACAACTATTTGCCTTAAACAGGAAACTTTTTCTCCCTCCAACACTTAAAGTGATGTCTAATACATACTATATTATATTGTTAAACTCGATGTGACATCCTACCGACTAACATTCAACTTTTTCATATTTGAAACATTATGTTAAACACTTCCCCACCAAACTGCATAGGACAATTTATCCAAACATTTCACAATCAATACCTAGAAAAGTCAAAGTAGGATCTTTAATTGGACATATTCATTAAGGAGGGAAATTATATTAGTGATGCGCGATTTAATGCACACACTTTAACGCAAGTGCACGTTGTCGATTCAAGTAATATAGTCTTGAAGACCGAGTTATCGTCCTTAGGGAATAGTGCTCAAGTACCAATTATCTATCCTTTATTATCTATTTGGTGACCGATATTTGAGTTGTTGATTATGACTAATAATTATAAAGACTAATTAATTATGTGTTTACTTCAGTAGTGATGGAAATAGGGCTTCCAAATCGCCTCAACTATCCGCTTATATTACTCATTAATGCAATAAATTATGGTTCTTCTTCTTTTGGAGATAGCAGGTTTACTAATCCGTTTTATACTCCCGTTAAGGAATAAACACTCAACCCCAGTAGCGCTCCTTTCTACATTTCGGTGATAAGGATGACTCTATAGGAGGATTAAGAACAAAAACCCTGTTAACGTTTACGCAAGTAATTTAGGTATTTAAACCCCCGTTAGCGCTACACAAGTAATTGAGGTATTTTCATCCCCAATTCGACCTATGATTACCCAACTACAGCATAGTCACAACCTCCTCCTTTCGAAGTTTGATTAGAAATCATATAAATAATGATAATTAATGATCAAGTAATTACCAAGCATTCAAAACAACTATTGGATAAATCTCAACAATAAGAAGAACAACCATAAACATGCATTAATTCATAAAATAAGGTTCAAGTGATTTGACATGGAAAACCCTATATTAGAATTAGTTCCTAGCCATAGACATGACAAGAACTAATTCAATATCCAACATAAAAACTGAAATAAAGTAAAAGAAAGAAAGAAAATTACAATAGAATGGTCTCCAATCTTGAACTCCAAGATGTGTTGTGTTTGTGCAAGAAAGGAAACTCTTAAAACCGCCAGGGTTCTCTTTTTTATAGCTCAAAAACCGCCTTAAGGTTTTCCTTCAGCATGGCCCATAAAATCGTCAAAGACTGATTTTCCAGCGTCGGCCGCGGCCTGCATCAGGCGCAAGGCTACTGGAACTCGAAGGCCTTCGATATTGGCGCCGGCGCTGGCCGTGTTGGTGGAGTCTTGTGGCCAATCTGTCTCTGCCTGGTTCGCCACTTTCTCGCATTTTAAGCTCTGGAACCTCCATTTTTGCCATCTTTTCGCTCCTTTTCCGCCAAAGAGCCATTTTAACCAATTTGACTCAAAAGAAAGAAAATTTATCCTAAGACGACACGTATTTGTACAAAAAGGGACAAAAGACTCACTAAAAACGACTCAAAAAGTGTATATAAAATACACTAATCAAATACCCCCAAACTTAACCTTTGCTCGCCCTCGGGCAAAGATCAAAAAGAAAGAAATAAAGACTCAAAGGAGAAGAAAAATAAAAGACTCAATGACATTGATCACTTTGTTGCATTGGTGTTACTTAGAAAAACATGAAGGTTAGCAGAATAATATGCAGGAACATGTAGCATGAAATTTTAGCATTTTAAACACATTAAGCTAGATATTTCGCAAACTCATTTTTATCATGCTTAATGGAAGTCAAAATATTGAATCATGCATGTTAATTTCAAAAATCCTATGGCATTTTTACTTGCTATTCTCCACTAATCATGGATATGCATATAAGAGATCTTCAGGACTTTTAAGGGTTGTAATGTAGGCTTAGGCATGGGTAGGTAAAAATAGGCATTTAGGATCATTTGTGTACCATAAGCTCTTTAGCTTTTCAATGTTTCCCTTTTCTTTTGATTTCTTTTCTTCACTTCAAATCTATCTTTTCCCTCTTTTGTTTTGAGAGCGTGAAGTGTATTATAATAACAAGCACCCCCAAACTCAGGCTTTTGCCTATTTCTTATTATTTTTTTATTGGGGTGCATCAATCTTGTTTGCTCTTTTTGTCTCTTTTTTAACACATTCCATTCCAACTATTTCACATTTTTACTTATGGCACAAGTGTGAGAATATAGGGTGTCAAAGAAAAAAGTTTCATTTTTACGCTCAACGGGGCAGACTAGGGATATTTTTAATGTCAGGGATAGAAAAGAGTGGTAAGAATTGGCTAACAAAGAATTGCCTGAGTCATCTCCCTAACATGCATATCCTAACTATTTCGCCTCAAATAACAAACAATTATAACACATAAGTTTTAATCATTTATCATGCACAATTCAAGTAGAAAACTCCAAATAGACAGATTTCATGAGTTTTTGGCATATCTAACCTAAGTGTTTAGATAGTTGCTTCTAATTCCATCACATTATTCCACCTTACTTCACTAGGTGTTTCTAGTAACTACAACATGCATGATCTTTTGACAGACAATTATGACTCAAAAAAGAAAAAAATTATGACTCAAAAAATTACACAAAAACAATCAAAAAGACTCAACCATACTATAACAATAAGACACAAATAAGACATCCCCCCAAACTTAAATCACACATTGTCCCCAATGTGTGCAAGACTCAAAGAAAAATAAAAAGGACACTTACAGACTTGGTTTAAAATGGTGGCGGTGGCGGTGGATAATGCATCGACCATTGGTTGAACAGGGAACTCATCTGGTCAAATTGCTGGTGCAACTGTTGTTGCCCCTGCCTCAATTCTTGTTGTCCTTGTCTCAACTCTTGTTGTCCTTGTATCACTGTGTCGAAATGTTGCATCATCCTTCTCTGGTTCTGGAGCAACTGCTCCATCATAGGCACTGGAGGTTCTGATTATGTGGGTGGTTGGTGGCTGCTTCCTGCCGCATATTGAGCCTCTATCTCAGGCTCATCTTCGTCCATGGAGGCCTCTCGCTGCTTCGCCACTTTGGTGCTCTTCTTCTTCTTCTTTGGGGACTTGGAGTCCGAAGGAGTGCACTATCCCATATGACACAGGCAGCTGGTTTCTCTCACGAGTATCAGTGGGTAGGGTTGGGACCCCATTTATGGCGCATAAACTTGTAATAAGTGAGCCATGTCCCAACCCACCTATTGTTACCAACATGCTGGTCTCTTCAATACTTTGCACTATCTCCTTCCCCACATCAATCGTCTTCCCCGTCATAATTCCATATATCAATTTGATTCTGTCTTCTGGCACTCTGGTAAAGTGTGTTGATGGAATTAGACGGGCACTGACGAAATACTGATCCAACCTCGTCGCTGTTGAACCGACACCGCTCGATCCTCTTGACCCATTTCTCGCAATATCAAATACAACCCTGGTAGATCATCGTGTTGCGATTTACATTCCAGTCGATGCTGGTGGTGCTTCTAGACCATGTTCTAAAATAGCTCCAATCACCATCTCCTCTTTCAACATCAACTGTTTCCAATGTCGCATTGACCTCTTCTGCCGTCACAGACACATATTTTCCCCTCACAAAGCATCTATTGTCCACCTTCTCCGGAAGATTAGCATAAAATTCACGCACCATCACTGTGTTCATTGGTGCTATCTTTCCCGGATTTACAAATCTTTTCCACCCCATCATCTCAATCATTGCCCGAATGGGCTCATAGACATCCTCTTCCCTAAGCGAATCCCTTTGATAGTCCATTCCCCTTTCAGGGATTAAGGGCCTAGTACTAAGCTTTTTGTATCTTTCATGAGCTTGTTGGCTAATAAACCTAGTATCATCATATTGAGGGGCTGAGGTGGAAGTGGAGGCTCTTCTCTTTTTGGCAGACATGGTTAGATGCAGTGTTTCCTTAGTATCACAAAAGTTGCCCAACACTATCACCCAACACTAGCAGCTACGACACTAACACCCCCAAACTTCAACTCCTGCACAACACCCACACTCACCTCCTAGACTCCTCTTTGAAATTTCACAACCAATTTTCAATACCCCAACAACTTCACAGATACTTTTACACCTCGTATGATAAGACAAAGATTTAGAACGTCATTAAGGATTGAGATTTCCAATTTTCGAAATTACAAATATTCTACGTGCTAATACGGATTAATTTTTGGCAATGACAAATGTGACGCCGGAAATCTCTTTAGAAATGGTGGTATAAATAAATATGTATTTTTCCGTTATGAGTTAGTAAGGTATTTAAAAGGTACGATGATAAGAAATTAAGGCAATGGAAAATTAGATTAAAAGAAGTGGGGGTTGATTTAGTTAAATAAATACTTAGAGGGGGCAAAGTGTGGCTTTTAAGGGAGTCTTAGTGCATTATTTAGAAATCTGAAAATTGATAAAACTCCTCTAAAATCTTCATTTCTTCCACAAAACAAAATCAGATTTTTAAGCTCCCATTTCTCCCCCCTTCTTGAACGAAAATCCCCACCCTTTGCAAAGAAAATTTAGTTTGTTATTCCATCTTCTTGGGGTAAATTATCCCACCATTTTGAGGCGAAATTATCACCCCAAAACATTGGGGAGTTCTCGGCATTTCTGCCAATTTTAGGGCAGTGGGTTCTTGGGTTTTTTGGACAAGATTTCTTGAAGAAAAAGGTGTAAGAATGTTGGGTTAACATAGTAGAATTATTACATGTTGGATTGGGGTTGAAGAAGTGAAGATTGGCGAAGAAAAATCAAATTTTGTGGAAAAATAAATGGGCAGAAAATCGCTGGTTACTGGCAGATTTTTAGTCAAATTTGGAAGGGAATATCTCCTAGCATATTAGGAGTTTTTGGGTGTTTCAAAAGCCTAAAATGAAGTTCATCGAGTCTAGTTTCCAACGCAATAAACCTCTTGTCGATAGGACACTGGAGTAGAGAGTTATCGACGTTACAAGTTCAGCCGACGAAGCAGTGGCAAAAAAATCTGGACAGTCACGTTTTGGGGACTGTTTTGGACGAATTCGATGTATAAAATTCTTCTTTTATAGTTTAATGACATTGCATGTTGTTGTATTTGAAGATATGAATTGGTGTTAAGATGGAATTGGAAATATGAAATGCATGTGATTTTATTAAGGATATATACACCGATTTAGAACCTATTCTTGACGTACGTTGGAATTGAGTAATTGTGTTGGTATGTTATTACTAATTGCATGTGAAAATTTAGATGAAACCTTGATGTTTAAAGTTAAAGTTGTTAATTGAAGTTGTTGGGAGATTAATTGGAAAGTAAGGAATTTTGGAAAAAACTTTGGAATTGTAAAATGTTGATATGACCGGAAAGTTGATAGAAATTGTTGAAAATTTCGATAATGTATTACGGACTGAACTAGTATGTAAATAAGCTACAAACATGCATATGTATTGCAATAAGATATCTATACATGCCTCGAAAGGATTAAGTGTAAGAAAGGTGTTAATTTTATATATTCTGGAATAAAGGGGAATTGTTGGTTTGAATTGAATTGTTGGTTTGAATTGGATTGTTGGTTAATTGGATTGTAGCTGGAGTTGAATTGTTGGTTGACTTGGATTATTGGAAAATTGTGGATACGCACATAAACAAAGGAAATGCTGCCCAAATTTTTGTAGAAATAAGGGAGCCTTTAAGCATATAACTTACATTAGGAATCATAGAATTGACGAACATGTTGTTCCTTATCATAGGTTGAAGTACTAGACGAGGAATACCTTAATACCAAGCTGATTAGTTCGCCTAAGAGGTATGTAAGACCTTTCTTTCTTTCTTTTGGCATGATTTTTAGTAAAGCACGGCGACGACTTAACTCCTACCATCAGCTTTTAAAAATGATTATTTACTAATGATTATGATTCAAGAATGAGTTTATGGTAGTAATGTTATTGAGAGTCACATAATGATTTTAGCCGCATCTGATTGCTCATGTTATCTACTCGTACTAAGTGTTACTATTTCATTCCACTGAGTCCCGGGCCAGATCATGTTTGTGCACAGCCAGATACAGATTTCATCGAGTCCCTCACTAGAGGGCCGAGACACGTTATATATATACATATTACATCGAGTCCCTCCTTAGAGGGCCGAGACATGTTACGCGCGCAGATACAGATTCCATCGAGTCCCTCCATAGAGGGCCGAGACATGTTATACAGTTTTTATATACAGACATGAGCACAATGTTTTATGATTCAGTATACATGATATGCTTTCAGACATGATTCTCAGTTTTATGACAGTTTGATGACTCTCTGTTTTACTTGGTCAAAATTGAAGCTTAATTGGTTGAATCGAGAGACGTGGTTGGTATGAAAATGACGGGCTCGACGAGAAGAAACTTTTGGTATATGTCTCGCCCCCGTCGGGTTCTCGTGTTGGCCAGAAATGGCGAAGAATCGCCGATTTCACTGTTCACGACGGGTTACTGTTCACCCGCATTTTTCTAATTTTCTCTGGGAAATTTCCTCTTTTGTTTTGCTGCGTTGGGGTAGTGGGCTTGACCCACTTTATTTACTTAATTAAAATTCTGCCCAGATTGTATATCAAAATCCAATAATTTAAATACCCTAAAGTCCCATACCCTTTTCGTAGTCTTAAAGTGCTAAATGACCAAACGAGTCGTTACATTAGATACCAATCAAACAACCGCTCGTCCTTGAGCGACAAGCTGAACTGTCGAACAACTGAGGATATATACTCCGCATATCTGCCTCGGTCTCCCAAGTGGCCTCCTCAACCAGACGGTGCTTCCACTGCACCTTGACTGAAGCGATTTCCTTGGACCTCAACTTTCTCACTTGCCTATCCAAGATTGCTACCGGCTCTTCCTCAAATGGTAAGGAAAGTATTAAAGTTGTCGAGCATCAAGAATCTATGTTATAAACCTCGTGTAAGCCTTCGTGGCAATGATCACGCTGATAGTTACGCTTGCTCATTGTATCTATCAAATTCTCGATTAACTTAGCTCAAAATTAAATCTCCATTTTTCATGGCCGAAAATTTCCCGTAGCTAGTTCCCATCAGTTTACGCTGACTCTGATCGAATTGCTTGATTTCAATTATAACCACATCTCTGAACGAAATTAATTGATTCCACAAATACCATTATCGTCACCACAATCCCTCAGTTGTAGCCGCAATCCATTATCAAACATGTATCAGTTAATTATCTTGATTCTACTTACTCTTCTTTCACACCTACCCACCACAAGTTTTAATCGTGACTCCTTCTCGCCAGAAAGAATATGTGCAAATCTTGCACTAATTCCAAATATGTTAGTTTCGTCGAGCTAAAGCTACTGAATCAACACTCATCGTTCAATTCCCCTTAAACCTTCAAATGACGTATTATGTGCATCACACTAGTGATTATTTTATCATTCCAAATTTGTCAAAAATCAGTCCATCACCCCCAACGACCTTCAAATCTATTTGTAACTCCTCAGTATATCACTAAGTACATGTGCAAACCGTTAGAACTGTTCGTAAAGTTGCCATCAACTAAATATTATCAAATCTCCTGGTAAACTCCAATAAGCCTGATAAACCCATTATGTCTCTTTCCTGAAATAAAATCTATCATATTTAAAAATGGGCTACTAGGATACAGATAAGCCTCTCTCGTAACCCATCCATAAGCCACTTGACCCTAGATGAGCAGATCTGATCAGGTGTAAAATGTACAATTCTCGAATATCGCTACTAGTCACTCGAACTGATTCCGAACATTAACAGTATAAGTAGTGAGCCTTTCAAAAGTCTGTGATGACTCATTCCGTCCATTTTCTCTTGAATAATCAATCTTGTGTCGTCACTCTAACCTAAGTAAAATTTCACCCAACTCATTAACTTGGTGCAACTATACCCTTCGACTTAAATCTTCATGGTTCTCAATTAACCCTAGCTAGTCACACCAATTTGATAAATCCTTATAAAATCAAAATACTTCAAGTCCTCCTTTTTGTTCTTTCACTTATCTCATTCACCACTCCGAATACTTTGATATATGGCTTTTGGCCTCCTACCCTTCACAACCATAACAACTCTGAGTGTGATATCTCATTACACCCTTACAAAATCCAAAGTACCCAATCTTAAAATTTTACATGTCTCACTCCAATATCTCTATGTTATTCATACTTGAAATGTTCCATCATGCTATCAAGCTAGAAACGTTTCGACATAGTCTACTATCATGACACAATTTCACCTCAAAAATATATACCTCAACTACAAGTTGCAGAGATTCCAAGATTTATCTTATTTATCAACTCTAGCCCATCAATTAAATAATACTAGGAAATTACCTATCTTGGTACAACACATTGCCTTTCCATCAATCTTATCATGTTAGTCATCTGAATATTACACCTTACTAGTCACCAATCGCAAAACCCCATGACACTTCGTCATAACACTTAGTCAAGTTCCATAGACTTCCCTCTTCAGTCTTATTTATCAATTACACACTAACCAAATGACGCATGACAACGCCGCCATAATCCATACATAACTCAGATAATCTCATTTCTTCAAATTTAAATCCTTTTTCCTTTCTGAAGATGTACCTTAATACTTCCAATTCGAATCCAAACATGCTCTCATCTTAATTCTTCAATTTCTCATATTCCATTCCCAATCACTTCTACCATTAACAATCAGAAATTTCCCAAACCCACGCGAGGGGTGCATCAAAATATCATTACTCTTGTAGAATAGTTAAACCCTCACAACCTTAAGCATCTGGAAGTTTTCCTTACACCACTCTAACCTTTAAAATAAATACCCTTCAAAGTCTATCATACGACAAGTACAATCCTTCACGAGTCATTTCCATCAAAAGTACCGACCAACCCTCGTGATTCCAACAAGTCAAATATTACCAATGTAATATCCTGATACATCATTGTCCTGATACATAATTTGTAAGAAAATCCTTACGTCTCATACACACAATCCTACCAACGTTCTCACAAAGTTCCATATGAGTATCCTTGCCAAATATCCTTTAATTGAACAATACTTCTTCCATATTAGTTCATGCGTTTACCAACCCAATATCAATGCCGGAAGTCCTATAGTGAATTCACTTCTTCTGTCCATTTTATAGTCTTTATTATTACTTATATGCTACGATCAATATCCACTTCTTGAATTTATTTTGCCTTTTCACCAACCCATGCAGTTGGTCACACAATTAAAGGGAAATAGTACAGATAGGAAATCACTAATCTACCCTCGGTATCAGTTTATCCTTCAGGTCATACTATAAAGGACATTCACCTCCTCATATCCATCAAATTTCCAAAGGGTCGACTCCCTCTGCTTTCACTTATTCTTTAGTTTTTTAACACCGAACAAAGAAAGAACTAAAATAAAGAGATAACTCTATGTATTCTTTTACTTCACCTCCTACTACACATTCCCCTATCTATCTATTCAAACAGTTTCAGGTTCTTGGATCACCAATTACTACAAACCTAGAACTTCTATTTTGTTTTAACAATTAGAATACTTTAGACATTCCTACCTATTTGGTTGTTTTCAAAGATCCTAGATAGTTATCGTTTCCATGTAGCATAGACCATTTAACACGTATTAGAAAGAGTAACTGAATAGTTTCCATACTCGACGGTAGCCAATTCCAGAGTAGTTCTCAACTCATCCTCAACTTCCCATGCCCGTGCTCTTCTTAGAAGGCAAAACTTGTTCTAAAACAAACAATTTAGCCGAACAACATCCTTCTTGTTCACGTAAATACAAGAAATAAGACTGTTAAATAGCACATCCGAAGTTCCATACTGAAGAAGTAAATTATCTCACTGTTACAACCTTGTCACTCAACAAACCAAGTAGAAAAATCGTTGTTTTTGCAGCTGGGGTCTTCTATCTATCCAAAAAAAAAACTAAATCAAAACTAAAAGAGCACATACCAGGAATTTTGACTCGACCATTAATAGTATAACCACTGCTCCTCGACATGAGGTAAGTAGAGAGCATAAAGCAACAAGTGAGATTAAAGAGAGCAAGATTGTCATCGAGCTATGCATCACCCATCAGTCTTGCACATCTAACAACTGTGGTATATCTCACAAAATCAACAAGATTTTAGCCCAAAATGACCCCTTTTTATCACCTCTTCAAAATATCAAGTGAACCGGCAACACACCCTCTACTGAAAGATTACAACCTCCCATTCTCATAAAATTCAATCTCCACAAGAAAATTCCCCCCACTTGACGTAAAGGCAATAGATATTTCCTTGAAGAACCTCTAAAGAACTTGTGCTTAACCCACACAATCTCATCTTGCCGACACTCAACTTTGCCATTCATTCTCCCGCGCAATACCAAGCTAAGCACACCTCATGCTCCCATCAAAAGAATATTTTACCATTATGACTATTTTGTCACCAAACATAAACTATTTGGATTCTCGTCAGTACACCTCAACCTATAGGATAAAGAGAAAATACTTTATATGAATCACATAAAGAGTCCTACCACCTGTGAGAGCACATAGAAATGAGTTTAAGATACCAATCTGAACAATCTCGCACGAAAAGAATGAACCAGATACCAATCGGATTGAACTAGCATGAAAGGAGTAAAGAAGTGAAGTATTTCCTAAATGTCCTATAGCCTCTCGAGGATGGGTACGGACGTCTACGTACCAATCCGCAAGACTCTACTAGACATTGATCTTGTACTCATTAGACCGGTTAACCTAGAAGCTTTGATACTAACTTTGTCATGACCCAAATCACGAGTCGTGATGGCACCTACCCTATTCTCCCAAGTAGGCGAACCACGTTCTCATTAACAAGTTAACTCAGCGGAAAATAAATAAAGAACAAGAAATTATTAAGTCTTAAACAATTATAATCCCTAGAAATGTTACGATCTTCCCAATATCTGGTCAAAAGGGTACAAGAGCGCTAACAAGTCTGAAAATAGAAGTATGAAAGAATGCTCAAAGACTACATATTGTCTGTCAACTAACAAAAGTAAATGGAATTAACTAGGAAGCCCTTCGGGGGCCACATATGATCAAGTAGCTCACCCTGAATGACTGACAGATATCACCCTCGCGAATCAGCCACGGGGCATAGAGTTGGAACCTGGATCGTACTCTGCACTCAACAAAAGTGCAGCAAGAGTAGTATCAGTACAACACTAGTACCGGTAAACATCATAGGCCGACAATGATTAGATAACGCATGAAGAAGTTGAAACCAACAAGTAGCACATAGAGCACACAGGCATAGTCACATATCATGTACAGGTAAAGTGCAAAGAAATTAAGAATCTATCAAGACAGATATAGTTCACCAATGATCAGTCAAATATAAGAGTGGATGAATGCAATGCAATACAATAGTCACCTCTTCCTCACTCCACTCTCGTACACACATGCTAAGGCAGTGCCTCAAATCCATGACCCATGGGGGACCCGCGAAGTCCATGTATCACTCGTGCTCTCCGGCTAAAACCTCGGAGGCTATCAAATCACTCACAATCTCCTGCAAAGACCTCGGAGTTGCTCAATCACTCTCAATCTCCGATAAAGACCTCGGAGTTGCTCAATCACTCTCAATCTCTAATCAGAGTCTAACTAAAGTAAACCGTAACCAAACTCAATGTCGAGCGGGTGCCACAAACAATCAACTAATGTCTTCTCTTTGCGTTGAACCTCTGAACGCTTAAAATCTATTTCGGTGCTAACGGAGGTGTTGGATAACTGTTTTGAGTAGGAGTGGGGCCCACATTTGTTGCCAAATTTTCGGTGACTAGAGTTGATGCCCTTGAAATCGTTGATCCAGTATGCTGATCCATCAGAAGCGCGCTCCCTTTGGTCCGTATTTTTCCGCATCGGCGCCGAGGCGCCACCAGTAAAAATTCCATTATGATCCAAAGATAGTGAATTGTTGCGTTGGGGGTGTGGTAACGTTGGAGAATCTGAAGATAGGGACTGAGCAACCTCGCCTGGAGGCTGCCCAGTCGCTGCAGCAGCCATTTTCGGCGTCAACAGTAACCTCTGGTGAGCAACAATGGTGAATTGCAAAATAGGATGAATTGAGGCGCGGGGTTGGTGTCAAATTATAGCTAAGAGCAAGACGAACTCAATGACAACAACCTCAAACTTTGCCGTTACATGAATCGACCGGAAAAATCCCAAAAGTGGTCGGAATTTCGAAGTGGTCGACTTGGTGATTGAGAACAAGTTGTGGTTGGTGCGTGGTATCAAAGTGACGGCGAGAAGCTGGGGAGTGTGGTGGTATCAGTGTCGACCTTCAACTGTTGCCCAGTTCACCGAAAAAGTCGAGACGACGTTTAGGGTTTTGAAGTCGTCGCCGATGAAAATGGAAGAGATGAGCGAGAGGGTTGATACAGGAATGACCGCCTGAAGGCGACGGTCACAATGGTGTGTCCCACCGTCGTCGATTCTCGCCCAGCTCGCCGAAAAATGCAAATAATCGAGCAGCAGTGGTTCTGTTTTTCGATCTGAAAATTGAAGCTTAATTGGTTGAATCGAGAGACGTGGTTGATATGAAAATGACGTGCTCGACGAGACGAAACCTTTGGTATATGTCTCACCCCCGTCGGGTTCTCGTGTTGGCCGAAAATGGCGAAGAACCGCCGATTTCACTATTCACGACGGGTTACTGTTCACCCGTATTTTTCCGATTTTCTCAGGGCAATTTCCTCTTTTATTTTGTTGTGTTGCCCTACCAAGGGTAATGGGCTTGGCCCACTTTATTTACTTAATTAAAATTCTGTCCAGATTGTATATCAAAATCCAATAATTTAAATACCCTAAAGTCTCATACCCTTTTCGTAGTCTTAAAGTGCTAAACGATCAAACGGATCGTTACAGTTATATTCCAAAATAAAGAGGGAAAAATAGAAGGAAAAATTATTCACTTATTTCTAACCTAGAGGGAGAAAAAGGACGAACAGAAGGGGCGTTATCAGTTAATGTTGAAGAAGTAGTGAAGTTTTATTTTATTTCCACCAAATACAAAGGCAATCAGGTATAGTACAATTAACTTTTATATACTCCTAAAGGAAAATATGTTGTAGAAAGTTTAGTTTAGTATGGTAGTGTTGGCAAGAAGTTATTGGAAGTCAAGGATTACCCTAATAACTAGAGGGGGATCACATGATGATAGAGATTGTAGGATTGATTATAAAATTGATTTCAAGGAGTGGAATTTGCTCATACATGCAAATTTAAATGCTATGATAATGACTACTTTTGGATTTTTGTTTTTGTTTTTGTTTTCGTTCCTTTTGTTATTTATACTTTACCAACATTATTATTATTATTATTTTGGGATTTTGGTATGACGGTTTATTATATTAGGTATATGAAATTGATAATTAAGATTTTGGGAAAATTAGAGGTTTTGAGTCCTAGTCCTAAGAAAGGAGAATTTATGATTTGAGAGTCCACGGATGAAATTGACCAATTTTAAAAATATATGATCCTTAGATAATGGGTGAAATGATTTTTCAATAAAATTTCAATCTTGCCCTTGTGGGCCCAAGATCACTTTTTGGGGTGCGTTTTTGGGTTTCAAATATAAATATAGCAATATGGGTGTCATTAAATTCGTATTCTAACGTGATCGCATATTTTATAGATTTTAAGCGTTCAGAGGCTCTACCCAAAGGGAAGACATTAGTTTTATTGTTCGTGGCACCCGCTCAACATTGAGGTAGGTTACGGTCTACTTTAGTTAGACTCTGATTAGAGAATCGTATGTAGTTGTAGGAAGTGGCGGGGATAACATGATAGGCCTTCGGGCATGAAGTGGAGATGAATTCCAATTAAGTTGGTTTCGTCAGCTGTTATGTGGGCTTGTCGTCATATGTGTTACTTTCTGTGACTATCACCTGGTTGTACCTCCGTCACATACTAGCTCACTCATCACATGAAAAGGAATTGTAATATTGATAATTGAACAGAGGACAGTGATATGACTTGTACTTGTCGATTGTATATTGGTGATATGTGTTGAGACTGACATCATGCATGACATATTTTCCATATTATTTTTGTGATGATGGTGAGGTGAGTGATTCAGAGACTCTGGGGTCCTTGTCGGAGATTGAGAATGACAGAGAGACTCTGAGGTCTTTGCCGGAGATTGAGAGGGGTTGATAGCCTCCGAGGTTTCTGTCAGGGAGCACGAGTGGTACATGGACTTCGCGGGTCCCCCATGGGTCATGGCTTTGAGGCACTGCCCTTAGCATGTGTGTACGAGAGTGGAGTGAGAGAGGTGACTATTGCATTGCATTGCATTCATCCACTCATATATTTGACTGATCATTTGGTGAATTATATTTGTCTTGGTTGATTTCATGATTTCTTTACATTTTACTTGTATATGATACGTGACCATACCTGTTTGCTCTATGTGCTACTTGTGGGTTTCAACTTTTTCATGCGTTATCTAATCATTGTCGGCCTATGATGCTTACCGGTACAAGTGTTGTACTGATACTACTCTTGTTGCACTTTTGTTGAGTGCAGAGTACAATCCATGTTCCAGTTCTACACCCCGTGTCTGATCCGCGAGGGGGTGACATCTTTCAGTCATTCAGGGTGAGCTACTTGGTCATCTGTGGCCCCTGAAGGGCCCTCTTATTTAATTCTATTTTTTTATTTGACAGACAGTATGTAGCCTTCGGGTATTTTCAGACTTCTATTCCAGACCATGTTTAGCGCTCTTGTACCCTTGACCAGATTTTGGGGATGTCGTGACATTTCTAGTGATGATAAGTATTTAAGACTTGATAACTTCTTCTTCTTTTATTTCCCCTTATTTAACTTGTTATTGAGAATGTGGTTCGCCTACTCGGGGGAATAGTGTAGGTGCCACCACGACTCGTGAATTGAGTCGTGATAAAGTTGGTATCAAAGTCAGGTTAATTGGTCTAATGAGTACAAGAGCAATGTCTTGTAGAGTCTTGCGGATTGGTACGTAGACGTCCGTACCCATCCTCGAGAGGCTATATGACATTTAGGAAACACTCCATTTCTTTTCTCTTTTTGTGCTAGTTCAATTCGATTAGTATCTGGTTCATTCTTTTCGTGCGAGATTATTTAGATTGGTATCTTAAATTCATTTCTATGTTCTCTCACAGATGGTGAGGACGTGATCGACTACTACCGAGGCCGTGAGCACGCACTGCACCCGCACCATCCATACCCGCGAGCTTATGCGTGGCGGCGAAGGAAATGGCGGACGGGCGTGGCAGAGGCCGTGCAGCTATTCTGGATATGAACCAAGCACCAGCACCTGCTCAGGACCCTGACAGAGGTTGACTCCGGAGGAGGAGATTAGGGATGCTGAGGCACAGCCTGGGGTCGCTGCTACTCCTGATTTTCAGGAGGCTGTGTTTCGAGTGTTGGGGTACTTCGATAGTTTGGCTCAGGTGGGCATGATTGCAGTTGCTCCAGATAGCTCACAGACTAGAGTGGGAGGTCATACTCCTAATGCTACGGTTGCTCCAGGATTTCGGACATCGAGGGTGTTGCCAGCGACAGTAGTGGCTCCCCGTATTGATGCTACTCCAGCGCCTGATTTTGCTCTAAGGCCTATGGATGGGCCAGTATTGACCACTGAGGAGTGAAAATTGTTCGAGGGGTTTACCAAAATGTCTCATTCTTGGTTCTATGGTACTCCCGTGGAGGATGCATATGAGTTTATTGTTAGCTGCCATGAGATGCTTCATAAGTTGGGTGTAGTGGAGTCTCACGGGGTCGATTATGTTTCTTTCCAGTTAGTTGGGGATGCCAAGCAGTGGTGGAGATCGTACATGGAGTGTCGACCAGTTGGATCGCCACCTTTGACCTGGACCCAGTTCTACCAGGTGTTCCTGGAGAAGTATGTCCCTCGTACTCTGAGAGATAACAGGAAGGATGAATTTTCGACCTTGGAGCAGCGGGGTAGGTCGTTTGCGGAGTATGAGACCAGATTTCTCGCGTTGTCCCGTTATGCGATGGCATTACTTCCCACAGAGGCTGAGAGAGTGAGGAGATTTGTGAAGGGTTTGGACCTTTCGCTTCTGCTGGCGACCTTACAGTTGGAGGCTTCTGGGGCCTCATTTAAGTCAGTAGTAGAGCATGCCAGGAGGGCTGAGTCAGAGATGGGTCGGGCACATAGTAGGGGTGGCGACAAGAAAGCTCGTAGATTTGATAGTTTCAGAGGTCCTATTAGATGTGGGACACCATGACAGGGTTTGTCATCATCCTTACAGCCGCCCCATCTAGTCATCACTACAGGCTTTAGCAGGTGGTTCTTCAGGTTATAGCGGGCACAGTTCTGAGAAGACTTCCGAGGGTCTTACTCTCGACCTTCAGACCGCGGAGGATATTCTGGTTCTTCTATGACAGTTCAGCAGCCTATGGCTAGAGGAGCATGTTTTGAGTATGGTGAGACAGGGTATTACGCGAGGGAGTGTTCTAGATCCAGGCAAGGTTCCAGAGTTCAGACATCTAGGCCTCCATCACTGCCAGCTAGAGGAGGAGGGTATTCTAGTAGAGGGGGTTCGCAGTCGGGCAGGGGTGGCCATCAGCCTAGCAGAGGTGGTCATCAGTCGGCTAGGGGCAGCGCTCAGTCAGTGAGAGAAGGATCTCAGACAGTCTGTGGTGGTCATGGAGGCACACAGTCCGAGGGTGGTCGTGCCCATTTCTATTCTTTTCCGGGTAGACCAGAGGCTGATGCCTCTCATGCGGTTATCACAGGTATTATTTCGGTTTGTCACCGATCAGCTTCTGTCTTATTTGATCCAGATTCTACTTTCTCTTATGTGTCCACCTATTTCTCTAAGGGTCTGGATATGCTTTGTGATATGCTTGATGTACCTATTCGTGTCTCTACTCCTGTCGGAGATTCTGTGATAGTAGATCGGGTCTATAGGTCTTGTGTGGTCACTTTTATGGGGTATGATACTTGGGTAGACTTGGTTATTTTGAATATGGTGGACTTTGATATTATTTTGGGCATGGACTGGTTATCTCCTTATCATGCTATTTTAGACTGTCATGCCAAGACAGTCGCATTGGCCATGCTAGGTATTCCACGGTTAGAGTGGAAGGGTACTCTAGTCCAGCACCTAATGTCACGACCCAACCCGATGGGTCGTGACCCGGTGCCCTATTGATGTCATTATACTAACCTGTCGCACATAATCCAACTAATATAAGAAAAATATAAAATCTGACAGCATAACGCTGCAATAATAACATATGCCAGAATAGGCAAGCCGACAAGGCTGTCTTTACACAAAATGTACCTGCCTCTTGGGGAGTCACAACTAACCAACATAATATAATAGACAAGCCGACAAGGCTGCTACCAAATAGTATCACGTATACACAGGAACATCCCGAAACAGAGTACAACGACATAGCTGACCAAATCAGTTTTACAACTCTACATACGCACAACCCACGACTGTCTACAAACCTCTATGAGAATGATAACGACATAAGACGGGACATGGCCCCATCGTGCCCCTAGATATATACATAAGTCTAAAAAGAGGTTCTGTACCAAAATGACCAAGCTCTGAATCAAATGAGCTCTCCAAAACAGCTGAGTGGAAATCCTAGACTGGCGGATCACCAAACTGAGTACATGTACCTGCGGCGAAACGCACTTCGAGGAAAAAGGGGTCGATTTGAAAAAATGTGAAAGTATATGAAACATAAAGTACAAGTAGATAATCATAACTGGCCAAACGTACAGGAGACAAGTAAGAGAATCAAATACTGAATCCAACTATGCCATATATAAAAATGTGAGAGTCGATATCAAAATCAGGGATGCCTATCCATAGAATCATCTTGTCTATATACATTGCTGGCCCTCTAGTGAGGGACTCGGTGGAATCATCATATCTATATACATTGTCGGCCCTTTACTGAGGGACTCGGTGGAATCATCATATCTATATACATTGTCGGCCCTTTACTGAGGGACTCGGTGGAATCATCATATCTATCTACATTGTCGACCCTTTACTGAGGGACTCGGTGGAATTCATATAAGCATCATATATGTATACATTATCGGACCTTTAGTGAGGGACTCGGTGAATTCATACAATCATATCCAACACGAATAAAATATCATGAGTAATTTTATACATATTAAATCATTACTTGACTCTCAGCGGAATAAATGAAATACATTATCATATCATATATCATTTAAATCATCTTTTGGAAATCAAGGCGCTTATCGTATCATATATCATTTTAAAACATCTTTTGAAAAGTCAAGGAACTTATCATATCATGAATCATTATAATAAACTCTTTACTGAAAAATCACAGGGATTTCTCATGACTAACATCTTTAGGAAATAAACTGTGTAGAAATCATGTACGTCCGCCGTAATTTCAATAAATCATGCCAAAAAGAAAGAAGGAAGAGTTTCACATACCTTATTGACGAACAAACCAACTCAACAATCTAGATAAACTTTGACTAGCACTTCAACCTATAATAGTAGTAACATATCAATTAACCTTATGATTACTAGCATTCATTATAATTGAACGATAATTCGCTTCTTTTCTATAATAATTTGGGCAGCACTTTTCCTATTTATATGCAAATCCACAATTTACAACAATTGCCAACCAAACCGATAACCAGTCATAACTTAAAGATATAACCAAAACATTCTCAAATACTCCACAAACGCCATCTTAATACATTCATTTCCTTTCCGTTCATGGAAGACAACTACTACAACAATCAAGGGGATTTATATAATTATTTTCTCACGTTAATCCATATCAAATCATCCCCTAAAACAGTCCATATATCAACAACAACTAGAATATAAAGTAACAACTTCCTATACTTTAATTTCTTTAAGACATGTATTAGAAATTACCATAATGTATATGCATGTTCATAGCCATATTTCCAACGTCCCAATTCAGTAAAAATCCGCCCTTACCATAAAATTTCCAACACTATAACTTCAACAAAAATTGTACAAAACCGCCTTCAAATCAAGACAACAATGCTCAATAATTCCATACAAGGCATGGTACCATAACTCTTCTCCTAATGCCCTAACCTCCAATTCATGCTTTAATAATTTCATATAAACATCTACACTCTAAATGTCAAGATTCATAACATGCAATTTGCAACAAGGATAACAACAACAACACCTAACTCCAATTTATTCCAAATAACCCTTTCCATCGGTTTTTACCCACAATAGTTACATGCTTTGTTTAAAATTCCAAGTTCTCCCTTAACACAAATCCATTTCCTTAATTCCAACAACATGCACTCCAATATATCATAGAAATAAGAATTGTATACCTTAAATTGAAGCTCAAAACAACCCTTAGTTTCGACTACTGCCCATCGGCTTCTTGCCCAATTTTATCACTTTTCCAACTCCCAATTTGTCATGCATGAATCCCACACTTTAATCCATCATTCCTTACTCAATTTTCTTCCAAAAATTTCGTTTTAAAAATGGAAATTTCTGGGCTGGAACTCACGGTCCAGTGAGGCAAATTTCACCATTGTTTTGTGGTGTGATTTTGGCTTATAATGTGTGGATGAACTTAGTCTAGGAAGAAGAATTAAAACTTCAATGTTGGCTATAGATTTGGAGTATATTTCAGCTGGTTTAGAGAGAAAAGAAGAGAGGAGAGAAGAGGGTTTGAAAATGAGAAATGTGGTGAAGGTGAAGGGTTACAAGCTTAAAAGAAATCTGAAAATTAAATTTTACACTTTGGTCCACTTCTCACCCTTAATTAATCTTATGTCCCAATTCTTGTAAATCCCGAAAATTCCATAAGACCTCGTATCCTCGTTGTCACAACTTATATAATACGTTACTAATCCAAAATAGGAATATCCATAACTATCATTATAAATTTTTGTCGTCACACTCGTTGTAACCAAAATTTATTCCGGGAGTATATCCTTTGTATACTAATTTTCGTATTAACATATGTAATTATACTTTATTTCCAATACTCGGATCTTATTATCCTAATTACGTTCTCTAATTATCGTCTTAAGATTTCAAGGTGCAACACCTAAGAAGATCATATCAGTTCTTCGGGCGAAGAAGTTAGTGGATAAGGGATGTTAAGCATATTTGGCTCATATTCGGGATACTAGTGTGGATACTCCTTCCGTAGAGTCAGTGTCAGTTGTTTGTGAGTTCTCAGAGGGTTTCCCTACAGATTTGCCTGGTATGACGCCTGATCGAGATATTGAATTTTGCATTGACTTGGAGCCAGGCACCCGACTATTTCTATTCCACCCTAACGGATGGCTCCGGAAGTTGAGAGAATTGAAGGAGCAGTTGCAAGATTTGTTGAGCAAAAGATTTATTAGACCCAGTATTTCTCCTTGGGGTGCTCCCGTTCTGTTCGTGAAGAAGAAAGATGGTACCATGCGAATGTGTATCGATTATCGAAAATTAAACAAGGTTACAATCAGAAATAAGTATCCAATACCCCGTATTGATGACTTATTTGATCGTCTTCAGGGTGCGTTGATTTTTTATAAGATTGATTTAAGGTCAGGCTATCATCAGTTGAAGATTCGAGCGGAGGATGTTCTGAAGACCTCTTTCAGGACCAGTTATGGTCATTATGAGTTCTTGGTGATGTCCTTCGGGCTTACTAATGCCCCTGCAGCCTTCATGAATTTGATGAATGGGATCTTCAAGCCTTACTTGGATTCATTTGTGATCGTGTTTATTGATGACATCCTGGTGTACTCTCGGAGTAAGGAAGATCATGAGAGACATCTGAGGATCGTGCTTGGCCTGTTGAAGGAGAAGGAATTGTGTGCCAAGTTTTCCAAGTGTGAGTTTTGGCTCAGTTCTATAGCATTTTTGGGACATGTTGTGTCCAAGAATGGGATTATGGTTGATCCCAAAAAGATCGATGCGGTTAGAGATTGGGCGAACTACTTGGTGGCGAGATTCGAGCCGTAGGCATGCGAGTTATTATCGCTGATTTGTGAAGGGGTTTTCATCTATTGCTTCCCATTTGACTAGGTTGACTCAAAAGAGTGTGCCCTTCCAGTGGTCCGATGAGTGTGAGGAGAGCTTTCAGAAGCTTAAGGTTTTATTGACTTCAGCCCCGATTTTGGCTTTACCAGTGGAGGGAAAGGACTTTACTGTTTATTGTGATACTTCACGCATTGGCTTGGGATGTGTGTTGATGCAAGAGGGTAAGGTGATCGCGTATGCTTCGAGACAGTTGAAGGATCACGAGAAGAATTACCCCACTCATGACTTGGAGTTGGCTGCAGTAGTCTTCGCTTTGAAGATTTTGAGGCATTACTTGTATGGAGTTCATTGTGAGGTCTTCACAGATCATCGTAGCCTTCAGCATGTGTTTAGTCAGAGAGATTTGAACTCAAGGCAGTGTAGATGGATGGAGTTGCTCAAGGATTATGATATTACTATCCTTTATCATTTGGGAAAAGTTAATGTGGTAGCTGATGCGTTGAGCCGATAGGCAGTGAGTATGGGAAGCTTGGCGCGTTTGATTGTGGGAGAGCGTCCTTTAGCTATGGAGGTTTAGTGTTGGGCTAATAGTATGGTGAGGCTCGATATTTCAGAACCTGGTAAGGTTCTAGCTTGTGTGGAGGCGGGGTCGTCTCTTTTAGAGCGGATTAGGGCCCAGCAGTTTGAGGATGTGAAATTGTCCAAGATTCGGGATAAAGTGCTAAGTGGAGAAGCCAAAGAGGCTATTCTTGACGATGAGGGTGTTTTGAAGATTAAGGCGCACATTTACGTTCCTAGAGTTGGTGATTTGATTCTGTTGATCTTGAAAGAGGCTCATAGTTTCAGATACTACATTCATCTAGGAGCAACAAAGATGTATCGTGACTTGAGGCAACACTATTGGTGTGGTAGAATGAAGAGAGACATTGTGGAGTTTGTTGCTCAGTGTTTGAATTGCCAGCAGGTTAAGTATAAGAACCAGAGACCAGGTGGTGTGCTTCAGAGGATGCCTATTCCCGAATGGAAATGAGAAATGATCGCTATGGATTTCGTGGTCGGTATTCCGAAGACTCTGGGCATGTTTGATTCGATTTGGGTTACGTGGATAGGTTGACTAAGTCAGCGCACTTCATTCCGGTTCAGACTACTTATAACACGGAGAAGTTGGCCAGGATCTACATCCGAGAGATAGTGCGATTGCACGGAGTTCCTATTTCTATCATTTCCCACAGAGGCACTCAGTTTAATTCCCATTTCTGGAAGGCTTTGCAGAAGGAATTGGGAACTCAGTTAGATCTTAGCATCGCGTTCCACCCGCAGATAGATGTTCAGTCCGAGAGGACTATTCAGGTGCTTGAGGATATGTTGAGGGCTTGTGTTATTGATTTTGGTGGTCATTATGACAATTTCTTACCTTTGGCAGAGTTCGCGTACAACAATAGCTACCATTCCAGTATTGACATGGCGCCATTCGAGGATTTATATGGTAGGAGGTGTCGTTCTCCTATTGGGTGGTTTGATGTATTTGAGGTTCGACCTTGGGGTACATATCTGCTGAGGGAGTCTTTGGACAAGGTGAAGCTTATTCAGGAAAAGCTTCTGGCAGCTCAAAGTAGGAAAAATGAGTATGCGGACCGGAAGGTTCGTGATACAGAGTTCATGGTTGGTGAGTAGGTCCTATTGAAGGTTTCACCCATGAAGGGTGTAATGCGGTTCGGGAAGAAGGGCAAGTTGAGCCCTAGGTTTGTTGGCCCTTTTGAGATTCTTCGTCGTGTTGGCGAGGTGGCATATGAGTTAGCTTTGCCACCAGGTTTGGCAGGTGTTCACCCGATATTCCATGTTTCCATGTTGAAGAAGTACTATTCAGATGGGTCTTATATCATTAGGTGGGATTCAATATTATTTGATTAGAATTTGTCCTTCGAGGAAGAGCCGGTAGCAATCTTGGATAGGCAAGTGAGAAAGTTGAGGTCCAAGGAAATCTCTTCAGTCAAGGTGCAGTGGAAGCACCGTCCGGTTGAGGAGGCCACTTGGGAGACCGAGGCAGATATGCGGAGTAGATATCCTCAGTTGTTCGACAGGTACCTCCTTTTCTCCACTCATACCCTTGTCGCCCGAGGACGAGCGATTGTTTGATTGGTATCTGATGTAACTAGGGGTGCACAAAGGGTCAAAACCGTACCGGACCGAACCGGACCGGACCGAGGACCGAACTTTCGGATTCTCTGGACCGAATTTCCGGGTCATTTTCGGTCCGGTCCGGTCACTGGACCGAATGGACCGAATCCCCACTCCCAGCGGTCCCAGGCCCAGGCCCCAATCCAGCCCCCACCAGCCGCCACACCAATTTGACCAACCCGGCACGTATTGACATATCAAATATAAGTTGTAAATTAGTGAAACTTTAAATGGTCATAACTTTGCGCTCGGACGTCCGTTTGATCTAATTTTTTTTTTGATTTCGCGTATTTTTTCGAGACGAATAATCCCAAACGGACTCTGTTTGCTTCACCGAATTTCTCCAAAAACGTCCATCTTGCCCCTCAATTTCACTTTTCCCTCAAATCGTTACATTTTTCTCCTTTTCAAATCTAAATATCTCGCGATGTACAATAGATTTCAACGTAAAATTTTTGTGGTAATGTGTCCGAGAATGTCAATTTCAGTATTGAAAATTCAATTTTAAAAAAGCAGGCCGGAACAGGCAGGAATTATATATATTATATATTAGGAATTTAGAAAATTAGGAATTATATATATTAGGAATTTAGAAAATTAGGAATTATATATATTAGGAAGGAATTTAGAAAATTAGGAATTATATATATTATATATATATATTAGGAATTATATATATTAAATATATTATATATATTAGGAATTATATAAATTATATATATTATAAAAAATAAAATAAAAATTAAAAAAATCGGTTAAAATTAGGATCGACCGACTAGAATGACCGATGGACCAAAAACAAGAATTTTAAAGGACCAAAGAGGACCGATAATCTCGGTCGGTCCAAAATTCGATCGGACCGAAAGTCTGCCACAGATGTAACGACCCGTTTGGTGTTTAGCACTTTAACACTACGAAAAGGGTATGAGACTATATTGTATTTATTTATATGATTTTAATATATGAAATAGTGCATGAAATTAGTTAAGTAAGTAAGTGGGCCAAGTCCACTACCCTTTTTATCTGTGCACGTTATATTCCAAAAGAAAGAGGGGAAAATAGAAGGAAAAATTATTCACTTATTTCTAACCTAGAGGGGAGAAAAAGGACGAACAGAAGGGGCGTTTTCAGTTAATATGTTGCAGTTAATATGTTTCCACCAAATACAAAGGCAATCAGGTATAGTACAATTAACTTTTATATACTCCTACAAGAAAATATGTTGCAGAAAGTTTAGGGCAAGAAGTTATTGGAAGTCAAAGATTACCCTAATAATATAATAACTAGAGGGGGACCACATGATGATAGAGATTGTAGGATTGATTATAAAATTGATTTCAAGGAGTGGAATTTGCTCCTTCTGTGCAAACTTCGTACTGCAATAATGACTACTTTTGGATTTTTGTTTTTGTTTTTGTTTTCGTTCCTTTTGTTATTTATACAACATTATTATTATTATTATTATGGGATTTTGGTATGACAGTTTATTATATTAGGTATATGAAATTGATAATTAAGATTTTGGGAAAATTAGAGGTTTTGAGTCCTAGTCCTAAGAAAGGAGAATTAATGATTTGAGGGTCCATTTATGGATGAAATTGACCAATTTTAAAATATATGATCCTTAGATAATGGGTGAAATGATTTTTCAATAAAATTTCAATCTTGCCCTTGTGGGCCCAAGGCCACTTTTTGTGGTGCGTTTTTGGGTTTCGAATATAAATATAGCAATATGGGTGTCTTTAGATTCGTATTAGATCACATATTTTATAGATTTTAAGCGTTCAGAGACTCTACGCAAAGGGAAGGCATTAGTTTGATTGTTTGTGACACCCGCTCGACATTGAGGTAGGTTACGATCTACTTTAGTTAGACTTTGATTAGAGAATCGTATGTAGATGTAGGAAGTGACGGGGATAGCAAGATAGGCCTTCGGGCATGAAGTGGTGATGAATTCCAATTAAGTTGGTTTCGTCAGCTGTTATGTGGGCTTGTCGCCATATGTGTTATTTTCTGTGATTATCACTTGGTTGTACCTCCGTCACATACTAGATCACTCATCACATGAAAAGGAATTGTAATATTGTTAATTGTACAGAGGACAGTGATATGACTTGTACTTGTCGATTGTATATTGGTGATATGTGTTGAGACTGATATCATGCATGACATATTTTCCATATTATTTTTGTGATGATGGTGAGGTGAGTGATTGAGAGACTCCGAGGTCCTTGCCGGAGATTGAGAGTGACAGAGAGACTCCGAGGTCTTTTTTGGAGATTGAGAGGGGTTGATAGCCTCCGAGGTTTCTGCCGGAGAGCACGAGTGGTACATGGACTTCGCGGGTCCCCCATGGGTCATGACTTTGAGGCACTGCCCTTAGCATGTGTGTACGAGAGTGGAGTGAGAGAGATGACTATTGCATTGCATTCATCCACTCATATATTTGACTGATCATTTGGTGAATTATATCTGTCTTGGTTGATTTCATGATTTCTTTACACTTTACTTGTATATGATACGTGACCATACATGTTTGCTCTATGTGCTACTTGTGGGTTTCAACTTTTTCATGTGTTATCTAATCATTGTTGGCCTATGATGCTTACCGATACAAGTGTTGTACTGATACTACTCTTCTGCACTTTTGTTGAGTGCAGAGTACGATCCAGGTTCCCGTAATACGCCACGTGGCTGATGCGCGAGGGTGACATCTTTCAGTCATTCAGGGTGAGCTACTTGATCATCTGTGGCCCTTGAAGGCCCCTCTTATTTAATTCTATTTTTTATTTGACAGACAGTATGTAGTTTTTGGGTATCTTCAGACTTCTATTCCAGACCATGTTTAGCGCTCTTGAACCCTTGACCAGATTTTGGGGATGTCGTGACATTTCTAGTGATGATAAGTATTTAAGACTTGATAACTTCTTCTTCTATTATTTTTCGCTTATTTAACTTGTTATTGAGAATGTGGTTCGCCTACTCAGGGGAATAGTGTAGGTGCCACCACGACTCGTGAATTGGTTCTTGACATAAAGTTGTTTAAGAAACAGATGATATCATTATTTACTTGGAAAAAGTTGAGAAAACAAATTTTATGTCTCAACATAATTAAGGCAGATCAACAGCTTCTGCCAAGTTTCATTTCATCCAAACTCGATTATAGCAATATAATCCGGCGTAAAAACACCTTTATTTATTTAGACATGCTTTGTTCTGGTCCTGCTATCTACAATGGCTTCTCCAATGGTATTGGGTTTTATGCAACCTCTGGCTTCTAATTGCATCTCAGTCAAAGAATGCTCTGTTCCACTAAACATATACAAAAAGCTTTTTATTTACAAAAATAGAAAAGGTTGAAGTGCCAAATAGCAGCAGCTTCCACGGCCTAATATACTACCGTGTTTTTGAATGGGTCAACATATTTTCTAATCCAAAGTGGAAAATGAACTAACAATGGTATGGAAAATGTCAACAGAGAATTTATGTCGAACCTGGAGAAATATGGAAGATATGATCCTGAGATGGTGTCCAATAAGAGAGAAAAGGGCTTTTCATGTATGCCAAAATAATAACAGTGGCACAGAAAAATCCAATAATGATGATAGAGATCCTTGACACCTTTAAACCTCCCTTCATCCTCAACGTATAGAAATTTATATACTTGAAGTCATTCCACCATAACGGATGTTGTGTTCACTTCCGATTAAAATCTGAATTAATTGAAAGGAAATGTTTGAGGTAAGACTGAAAAAAAATGTTTCTGGTGTAAAAAGATTGATTAGAGATTCACAATTCAAGAATTTCCTATGAAAGACTTTGGGCCTAGTGTACACCGGTCCAGAACCGGATCGGAACCGGAATGGACCGGAATCCGGGATTTTTCCGGATCGAGGACCGGATCGGAATATTCCGGTCCGGGTTTTAGACCGGTTGGACCTGTTTTTTTTAAATTCATTTTTAATTATAAATTTTTAACAATGTGTTCGTTTATCAATCTCATTAAATATGTTTGCTTTTTTCCCTTATCCTTCAATATATTTTATTTCACTAAATATGACTAACTTAAAGAAAACTAACAAATGTACTTGATTCGTATTCGAACTACTGAACTACTCATTAATTAAAGTTACATTACACACCACATACACAATTATATTTTCTATTTGGAAATTCCAGAAGCATTAGCAAAAAATATAGGTAGAGAGAGAATAAAGTAAACTAGTTGTAAATTAGTGAAATTTTAAATGGTCATAACTTTGCGCTCGAACGTCCTTTTCACCTAATTTGTTTTTTTAATTTCGCATATTTTTTCGAGACGAATCCGACCCAAACTGACGGGAGTCCGTTTGGTTCAGCGTATTTCTCAAAAAACGTCCATCTTGCCAATCAATTTCACTTTCCTCCCAAATCGTTACGTTTTTTTCCATTTTCAAAGCTAAATATCTCGCGATATACAATAGATTTCAACGTTTTTTTCTTCCAAAGCTTTCAAATCTCTTCCTTTTTGGGTAAAGATGTGAGGAATACCTGCACTTCCTGAAAAACACCATCAAAACATCAAGCTATAGAGACTAGAGATTGCTTAACCTTAATGGTATCTCAGACAAAGATATTATTAAACATGAATAGGTACAAGTGGAAGTAGTTCTTTACTGCATAAAATAAAACACTTTGGCAAACATAAATCAAATTGGAGGAGTTGTAAGCAACATATTTAGCACACAATAAGCAGATTAGGAGCTATTTTATTCATATAACTCAGGAAAAGGGAAGTTCCTCTTTCTTTTAATTTGAAGGACAGAAAATAGACACAATATGTATGAAACGGAGAAAGAAAATGACTTTACTATACCACTTATTCTTCGTGATTTGAGGCACTCAGAAGAGATGAAAGATTCTACTCAAACATATTATACCTTCTATCTCAGTATTAGTAATCAGTTCTTCAGTTACCTTATCCTTCGTAGAAGAGTTTGAAATGGCTAATTCAATGTTCATGTTTTGTTCTGATTGCCCTAGTCTATTTCATTCTCTTACAACTTCTTCATCTTTCACTATATAATTTGCAAGAGAAAAGAGAATAGATAAGTAATCCAATAAGATTCAGTAACATTTCCATCAAGTTCTATTTACTCTGTCACAATACTACTGTATTTGTCCCAAAACAAGTAAACAACTACTTGCCTTAAACAGGAAACTTTTTCTCCCTCCAACACTTAAAGTGATGTCTAATACATACTATATTAGATTGTTAAACTCGATGTGACATCCTACCGACTAACATTCAACTTTTTCATATTTGAAACATTATGTTAAACACTTGCCCACCAAACTGCATAAGACAATTTATCCAAACATTTCACAATCAATACCTAGAAAATTCAAAGTAGGATTTTTAATGGGACATATCCATTAAGGGGGGAAATTAGATTAGTAGCCTTGTACTTAAAGTTGTTCAAGAAACAGATGATATCATTATTTACATCAGCCGCCTGGGTTCACCCATCCAGCAGTCCCTCACTATGTGTGCCGTCTCCGTAAGTCACTAAATGACCTGAAACAGGCTCCCCGTACGTGGTATGATCGCTTTTCCAGGTATATCTTGCAGATTGGGTTTTTATGCAGCAAAAGTGATACATCACTCTTCATTTTTCATCGAGGTAGTAGCACTGCTTACTTATTACTGTACGTGGATGATATTGTTTTGACTGCCTCCTCAGATAGATTGAAAAATGAGATTATTGCCTTGCTTAAGTCCGAATTTGCAATGACTGGTTTGAGTTATTTCTTGGGGATATCAGTGACCATGTCTTCCAATCACATATTCTTGTGTCAGCGTAAGTATGCAGAGGAGATAATGTACAAGGCTAAGATGACGAATTGCAAAGTTATGTCTACTCCAGTCGATTCGAAATCTAAGCTCAGTGCTATGGATGGTGCTCCAGTCTCCGATCCTACTCTGTATAGGAGCCTTGCATGCACTTCCAAGATCTCACATTTATCGCACTGCATTGCTTATGTTGTTCAAGCGTATGTTTATTCACGACGCCTGCGAGTCTCACTTCATCGCTTCTGCGTATCATTCGATACATTAAGGCACTTTTGATTATGGTTTGCACCTATACCCCTCTGTGTCAAACAGGTTGCTCTCATATACGGATGCAGATTGGGCAGGGTGTCCGGACACGCGACGCTCCACCTCAGACTTTTGTAATTTCTTAGGGGATAATCTGATTTCGTGGTCCGCCGTTTATGTGCTACTCTATCTAGATCCAAAGGTCGAGTGAGTACAGGCGCTGCAAATGTAATAGCGAGATTTGTCGCTCGTAAATTTCATCGTTTAACTTCGTCCTTTCTCGCCGACATCTATCAGGTATCGTGATAACATCTCTACCATCTATTTGTCTCATAATACGGTTCAACATCAGCGAACCAAACACATTGAGATAGACCTACACTTTGTTCGTGAGAAAGTTGCTTTAGGCCATGTCAGAGTGTTACATGTTCCATCATCCTATCGATGCGTACATATTTACCAAAAGGACTTCCTGCATGCTTGTTTCTTGACTTTAGATCCGCCTCGGCCCCGCCTCCTCCCTCCGATCGAGGGTGTGTAAACGTGTAAATATACAAAATAATATATTCCCTACCCATAATTAGAATATTTCCATATATTGTGTAAATATAATTATGGTAAGACTAGGATTCCTCTTTTGTATAGGCTTAGGATTCCTGTTGTATAAGGGATGAATATTGTACTCTATATATACCTTGATATTAATGAAAGACTCCCCAATGGAGATTAATATCATTTTACAAAAGGGCTTTTCATGTATGCCAAAATAATAACAGTGGCACCAGAAAAATCCAATAAGGATGAGAGAGATCCTTGGCACCTTTAAACCTCCCTTCATCCTCAACGTATAGGAATTTATATAATTGAAGGCATTCCACCATAACGGATGTTGTGTTCACTTCCGATTAAAATCTGAAATAATTGAAAGGAAAATATTTGAGGTAAGACTGAAAAAAAATGTTTCTGGTGTAAAAAGATTGATTAGAGATTCACAGTTCAGAATTTGCTATGAAAGACTTGGGGCTAGGTGTGTACACCGGTCCAAAATCGGATCGGACTGAATCGGAACCGGAATCCGTTTTTTGGACCGGTTGGACCTGTTTTTTTTAAAAAAAAAATCATTTTTAATTGTATTTTTTAACAATGTGTTCGTTTATCAATCTCATTAAATATGTTTGTTTTTTTCCTTATCCTTCAATATATTTTATTTCATTAAATATGACTAACTTAGAGAAAAACCAACAAATGTAATTGATTCGTATACGAACTACTGAACTACTCATTAATTAAAGTTACACTTACACACCACATAACACATTTATATTTTCTATTTGGACATTCCTGAAGCATTGACATAAAATATAGGTAGGGAGAGAAGAAAGTAAACTAGTTGTAAATTAGTGAAACTTTAAATGGTCATAACTTTGCGCTCGGACGTCCGTTTCACCTAATTTATTTTTTGATTTCGCATATTATTTGGAGACAATTCCGACCCAAACTGACGGGAGTCCGTTAGGTTCAGCGTATTTCTCCAAAAACGTCCATCTTGCCAATCAATTTCAATTTTCCCCCAAATTGTTACGTTTTTTCCATTTTCAAAGCAAAATATTTCGCGATATACAATAGATTTCAATGTTTTTATCCAAAGCTTTTAAATCTCCTCCTTTTTGGGTAAAGCTGGGAGGAATACCTGCACTTCCTGAAAAAAACACCATCAAACCATCAAGCTATAGAGACTAGAGATTGCTTAACCTTAATGGTATCTCAGACAAAGATATTATTAAACATGAATAGGTACTAGTAGAAGTAGTTCTTTACTGCAAAAAATAAAATACTTTGGCAAACATAAATCAAATTGGAGGATTTGTAAGCAACAGATTAGGAGCTATTTTATTCATATAACTCAGGAAAAGGGAAGTTCCTCTTTCTTTTAATTTGAAGGACAGAAAACGGACACAATATGTATGAAACGGAGAAAGAAAATGACTTTACTATACCACTTATTCTTCGTGATTTGAGGCACTCAGAAGAGATGAAAGATTCTACTCAAACATACTGTACCTTCTATCTCAGTATTAGTAATCAGTTCTTCAGTCACCTTATCCTTCGTAGAAGAGTTTGAAATGGAGAATTCAATGTTCATGTTTTTTTCTTATTGCCCTAGTCTATTTCTTTCTCATACAACTTCTTCATCTTTCACTATATAATCTGCAAGAGAAAAGAGAATAGATAAGTAATCCAATAAGATTCAGTAACATTTCCATCAAGTTCTATTTACTCTGTCACAATACTACTGTATTTGTCCCAAAACAAGTAAACAACTACTTGCCTTAAACATGAAACTTTTTTCTCCCTCCAACATTTAAAGTGATGTCTAATACATACTATATTAAATTGTTAAACTCGATGTGACATCCTACCGACTAACATTCAACTTTTTGATATTTGAAACATTATGTTAAACACTTCCCCACCAAACTGAATAAGACAATTTATCCAAACATTTCACAATCAATACCTAGAAAAGTAAAAGTAGGATTTTTAATGGGACATATCCATTAAGTTTTTATATGTTCTAACCGGAATATAAAACATGTTCGTTAACCTGCTATCTTAATAAGGAGAAGGATCATTAGTCTTGCATTAACAAGTGAAAGAGTGGATAGTTGAGGAGATTGGAAACCTTAATTCCCTTCATCACTGTTTTAAACCAAAGTATTATCATCTTAGTTTATTTTCTGCAAATTACTTTAATTTTAATTCTTAGTTTATTTTCTGCAAATTACTTTAATTTTAATTCTTAGTTTAAAAACCCCAAACACATGAACGTTAACCAAATAGAAACCATAGATTAGATATTCGGTACTTGACAAACCAGTCTCTGTGGATGATAACTCGGTCTTACAGACTTTATTACTTAAGCGATACGTACACTTGCGTTAGCGCATAGAAATATCGCAATTGTAACCAACAGGATTCAGAGACCACATTGGCTACCCCTCGATACTCGGTCTCTGCACTCGAGCGTGATAAAGTCGACTGACGCTTTGCAGACCATGAGGTCAAGTTATGATCAAGAAACATACAATAGCCAGACGTAGCAAGTTATGATCAAGAAACATACAATAGTCAGACGTAGACCTTCTGGTGTCTGGACAGCCACCCCAATCAGCATTTGTATACGATACAAGTGTAGACGTCGATGAAGGATATAAATGTAAGTCATAGTCAAGTGTCCCCTGGGTGTATAGAATAATGAGTTTGAACGCATTCATGTGGGGCCCGCTGCGTGATGGGTCATACCGGGGCATAGCGGCTTCAATGTCGATCGGGGTGGGGCCCGCTGCGTGATGGGCCTGCAGAGGCCGAGGCCCAAGAACATACGTGACGCCGGCCCGTGATCGCCGGGAACCATCAAGGCTAGCGGGCATCGGGCCGATAGGCCGCTGGGAAGCGCCAGCCGGGCCGGAAATTGGGAAGGATTTGGGTCGTAGGCCATCGCCATCGCTCCAAGCCCACGACCCGAGGCCCAGTCGAGACCGATGGATCGGTGGCCCATCAGAATCGGGATTGGTCCACCGCCACTATTTTGGCCGCCACACATCGCCGAACCATCGCGTTTGCCCCCGCGATTTTTCCCATTATTTTTTCAATTATTTTGCCGCCCTCGTGAGATCGGTTTTGGTTTGAATGGTCACCAAAATTTATAGAATTATTAGAGGATGTCATAATGACCACGGGACTAACATTAGTAGCCGCCTTTTTATCCAAACCAGCTTCTTCCAAGGTAAGCATAGAGCGGACTTGATAGAACTTCGGGAGAGGATTACACTGACGAAGGATAGTTCCAACACCACTATAGGCCTCAGATAGACCAACAACCATCTGGACAACGAGACGATCGTCACTGACGGGCGCATCAACGTTGCAGAGTGTACAATACTAATACTAAAACCCTATTCTAGTAGTACAAGAATCCTACAACTATGGTAAGTGTACAATACTAATTAATGTAATATTTATCCTAAATTATTACAACCAAATATATATACAAAATCGTGACCTATGTATATGTATCATAAGTATACACGGTATACTTATGTATTATTTAACATTTGTATATGTATCATAAGTATACACGGTATACTCGTGTATACTGTTGACACCCAATTTTGTCCAGCCCCCTTAAATAAATCACCATAAATTAAACAATTTTTTCTTTTGTTAGAACCGCAATTTTTGCATCGCAAAATACACATAATAAATAAGTTTTAATAAAGTCTCGCATTATAAATATTAAGCACTAATTAATTAGCATGCCCACATTTATTAGGATAATAATAGCTTAGACTAATAAAACACCTAAGTAATTTAATCACAATTTAGATTTCATTTATCTATCACTAGTTAAATAATACACCTAAGGCCTTATCTATAACCCATTAATTAAATAACAAATACCTAAAACTCTACCCAACCCAAAACTAATTAAAATACCCCAAGCCCACCCTATTTTCGTCAACCCGCGGCCCACAACCATCACCCCTTCAACCCACGACCCGCGGCCCATTTCCCTTTAACCTTTAACTCACCCCCTCGACCGGCCCACTTCAGCAAAGGCCCCAGATCTCCTTCTCCCTCACCCTCTTCAACAAAACAAACCTAATTGCAATGCCTTCCATTCAACTCATCCGCCGCATGCACCCTTCCCCCCTACCCACAAATCTCGCCAGATTTTCAGGTGGAAAATCTGGCGTAACCAAATCGAATCCTCGCCTCAGTCATAACCAAATCGTTCCAACAAGAATAATATCAAAATCGTCCCTAAAATGGTAACTTGCCACAACCGAAACTTCAGAAGTCAAACCTTACCATACAACACCTAAAATCACACCAAAATCCTCTTCAAATCATCCGCGAATCAGTCCTGAGAATGGTCAAAAATCAGCACCTATTTTTGGTAAACAATCACTCGAAAATCAGTACAAATCGTCCTTAACACCCATCCTAGACTTACCATAAGGGCGAATCCTAAACAGGGGCTATAAGGCAAGACGTTTAGATACGCAGGCGCATCATCGAATCGATCATCGCGGAGATTACCCTTAGCAGTCGAAGCCTAGAATCCCTTCCGCCGCTTTATTGTCATTCATTCTGCAAACGCCTTTGCGAACTTCCCGTCGACGATTATGGAAAACATTTGTCGTCACCTCAGTTCGCTACCCACAAAAGGTCCGGAAACCCATTCTCTTTCATTTATTTAGTTGTCTGATTGATACTATGTGTTCTGCATGATGGTATCTGTATCATTTTGTTCAAACTTGTTCGATTTGGCCATCGCTTTCGAATAGGTCTATCGCCAGAGCCTTCGATATTTACGGCGCCGATTCTGTTTTGAGCATGCTGCGTGTCATAGTATTTTCCGAGTGTATAATGATTGTATAAGTCGTAGATCCATTTTGTTGGTTATATCTTGATGGTTGTGTAAACATCGACTGATGTTCGCTTTAACCGTTAGTACGCAATCGATATTTAGTAGGAATGTATTGATATACAGTGACTAATTTTGGGGGTATTGATTTAACAAATGAATCTAAGATTCAGTCCATTAATCGCATCTGTTACGATTGCTGTCTTTGTGTAAGTCTAAATCTGTTACAGATCCCATTTGGACTGTTGAATAACCTACAGGGTCTTTGTTTATTTAAAACTTCATTACCTCTTATGATTAGTTAAATAAAAGTGTTTGATATGTATTAATCATGCATGAACTGTTAAAGCCAAAATTCACTACACACGTTGCTTCTTGTAACTTTCTCTATAAATAAATACTTCCCCTAACAAATAGCTAGCGGGGAGTAAAAGGGATTATGAGGTCTAATCCCGAATTTTAAAATCAAGCCGACGTGCTCCCGGAAATAACAACAACCAAAAAATTCAAAAGGATTATGTGTGTTTATATGTATGTATATTTATGTGCCTATATTCAAGATTCAAATCTCTTACTCATTTTCCAAAATATCATAAGAAAGATTATATGTCCGCATATATGTAATAACAACCCAAATTTCAAAAGGTGATTATGTGTTTGTATGTGCGTCTACGTTCAAAAGATTCAAATCTTTACTTACTTTCTAAAACATTACTATCGTGCTTTAATAACTTAAAACTGGCCTCCAATAAAAAATGTTATTAAGATCAAGGATACACGATTTACAGTGTCGTGTTATCAACTCGATAAAGTAACAAACATTTTAATTAAAAAACAAAATATGTACGTTCTCATCTCTTAAAAATGGCTAATGTATTTTACTCTTAAGTTAACTATACAAGTTTAATGTCTGCCATAATATATTTACTACTTTGTTTCCATTGTTTGGAGTGGTTGGTGATTGCAGGAATTGTAATAGAATCACTGTAAGTTGGAATTATAATTAATGATGAATAAAGAGCGTCTTATGCCTATGCTCTTTGACTAATTGCATATTAAAACAGTCTTAGCTTTGGACTAAATAAATGTGCGACTCGCATTTAGGTCCAAATTAGAGGCACAAGTTCTGGAAGTCCAGAAACTCTTTGAAGTCTTTTGTGTGTTGATTTAACATGCCGAAGTTGGCTATTGACTCTCTGTGTATGATTTTATTAGCATGTGTTTATAATGTTAACACACATATTAGTCAAGAACTAGTTTACAGTTAGGTATAGGTTAATTCAAACAGTTCATCGTCAACCCCTGTCCTAAACTAGTTTAAGGCTTCATGTCAATGTCTTAAAATATGCTCTTAAGAGTAGCTAAGCATGTTAAAAGTGTTGGTTTAGCTTTTTCTTGTCCCCAACATGTAGCATTCCTTAAACCTTATGGCAGTTAGTCCATTGTCCATCAGAATGTATATTCCAGCACATATAAAATACATATATTATGATAGTCTTTAGGTACATATACGGTATATATTTTGATCAAGCTTCGCATGAGTTCCTACCTGAGTGTATATTGGGTTCAATTACTGGGCTTACCGATGCCCATTATCTGTTTAGTTCATGTGAAGGGGTTCAATGTGTTAAACTTTATGCCTACGTTAATCGGGCTGTCTTATTGTGGTTATTCCTTGAAAAAATGAGAAGTATAAAGTATCATCGCTTTATTCTCGCATTATTTTCGTTATCAGGGCCTTATACATGACTGGATCATTTGAATATTTTCACTGTTTGGGCCTGCTTGTGCTTTGGATAATAAAATGAAATGACTCACGCATACTTGAAGCTTTTATGTCGATAAACGTTTATCATTTCATAAATTTTGAGACATTCTAATCCTTTTTCCTTTCTTTCTTATTTTATCTGACACGCATTGGGAGTCAAATCAAGAGTCTCGGTACGAGACTCATCAGGATTTCCATATCGCCGCCACGTTTTTTTGTCGCAGGGTTTCCAAACAGCTATAGGAATAGATGGTGTCACCATCCGTTCTAGACATTACAACAACTCCAATCTCACTCCTCCTTTGCTTATTTATGCATTTATTTATTTGCTTATTTATTATTGTCATATTTATTAACCTTGTAATTAATAGAATAATTAACTCTAATAGTCTTTGAATACTTTGGAAGGGGTAGTTTAAAGATAAATTCGTCTTTTACTTAGTCTAGGCTCATCGTATAAATCTGATTCTAAAATAATTAATCCTAGCTATGCTTTAGCCATGTAGTTAATATATTTCTCCATATCTAATTCTTAAACTTTTTCATAAACTTTTCATAAATATTATAGGAAGTGATTTTTCGCACATACGTATAAGAAATAATAATCTCATAATTTTATAAGAATCTTAGCCCTACGTATACTGTTAGGAGTAATCACTTTCTTACTTTTGTCAAGAATAAAGTAATTTCATTTCATAATCAACTGTATATATATTTTTTATGAATCTTATAAGACCCTTTAGTCATCAATATATATCCTTTAGATATTGCCACATCCTTTTTTACTTAAACAAACTTTTCTAAATATACATCCTTCAGCCAAATAATTAACCCTAGGTTTGAACGGACAACCGCAAGTTAGCGGATCCTTTAGGGTGCCTAACCCCTTCCCTTTAGGATAATAAAGAACCCTTAACCAGAATCTCATTAAGTTTAGCAGACCATTAAATGGAGTTAATGTTTACTTTAAATTAGTTAACATTTAGGTGTCCTAATTCACCCAAATTAATTAGGTGGCGACTCCCTACGAACCCTTTAGCACTTTTTATATTCTAGCACCTTTTTAACACTTTAACATCCCTTTTAACATTTATCACTTTTTTATTTATTTTCTAACATAATTCTTAAGCAGGGTTCGCTAGAATAAAGTCGCGGTCGAAATCGGGCGCGACAGAATGACGACTCCACTGGGGATTTTATGTTCTTAACCACAACAGATCTAGGGTTATTATTTGGCATTACTTTTGCATTTAAATTATTTGCGTGTTGTATTTTGCTTTATTCATTTTGATTGCTATTTGCTTTACTGCTTTCCTTAAACTGACATTCCGCTCATATTTCTTCCGCTCTGGAAAATTCACACAATCACACACTCACACGCGTGTGCTTTTTGCGCCACCGCAAATTTCTTTCAAACACCCACATTTAAGAGAGTTGGTATTTTGCGCGGAGAATCTGGCCCAACCGTGGTCGCGTAGCCTTCACTGAGTTGTCCGCTGAACTCGCGCCCAAAAAGCCAAATCTTAGAAACTTAAGATAGAGCTATACCACCCTTTATTTTAGGGCACACGATTTACCTTAGGTGGTCGGTCCTTGGCATCGACACCACAATTGTGAGGACACTAAACTTGTCGACGGGTTTCTCAACCCAACGACCAACCAAAGATATTATGTAGCATGGCAATGATAGACAAATCCAAACCTAATCATGTCATGCTGAAATTGAAAAGTGCACCGTCATTTGGTCGCCATTTCCAACAAAAGCATCACGCTTGGACGGCTTGGACAAATCCATCATGACCGCATACGTGACGCTTAGGCCTACCGCATGCGGATCCCCACGCATGTTAGGACTCGCGCAATGTAACAATTTACGTGCAACATGTACTTGCTAAATGCTATTTACACTTTAGCAAAATCACGTGTTTTACACTAACACGCTTGCTACATGTTGTCTAAAGGATTTATCATCTTCCCAAAGGTCGATTTGTATTTGACTAAACAACGGCGTAACATCGATATCTCACAAGATCAAAGGCACGGTCCAAATGACATGACCGATTCAAGCGGCATCTGAAGGAACGAGCCTGAACCTGCTTCGTTCCTATAGTAAAGCAGTGGTCTCGTAAGAGAAAGGCAAGATAGATCCTGGCCGAGCAAATACGCCAAATACGCAAAGAAATAGCAAACTCGCAGCCAAATAAGAAGTCTCAGAAACATCATCAAGTACTCACATCGCAAATAACCAAAATAACAAAATCCTCCAAATTATTACTAAGACTTCTTACTACATATCCCATTCAACCAATATACAATGCACCCATATATCCCACACAAATGCCTACCACACTCTAGCCAAACACAAACCAAAGGCCACCACAAACCCACTTTTGCAATGCATACGACAACCCCTTACGGTACCCATCCGTGCATGCGCCACATCCAAATGCCCGTTCACTAAACACTTTCAAACCCCGTGATAAAGTAAGAGAAAACCAACTGTAACCTATACACCTTTAACCAAACCCATAACCCAAGTGTATGGTGAGTCAAAGTCGCAGAATACTCCATCCAATTCCTAAATATCCTGTGCCTACTTCCCAGGCATGATAAAACCAAACATCAGGCATACCACTCCCGGTCTATGGGCACGACATCGAAAATCGCTATGCACTCAAGGACAAAATAGAGGAGCTAATCAAAGAATGAGTCATTCGCAGTGAGGCCTCCCACAATGAGTACAATGAACCCCAAAGGAAGAGGTGTTCCTCGCCGTAACCCGCCGCCTACCGAATCAACCTTTATCCTGCCCTTCGTAGATCCACCCATCAAGCCCGCCAACAAAATAGAGCACCCAATGCATCCAGACCAAATAAGAATTTTGAAGGAAAACCACCCAAAATTCGCACCCCACTAGCTGAACCCATACCTCAAATATATGAAAGGTCATGAGTCACAGCCTAATCCAACCAATTCCGTGAAGTTAATTCCACCCTATCCCAAGACGGTATGATGAGAACAAGCCGCTGATCAATCCGATAGCCTGTGATACGACAATGGCGTTGTCATTCCTCGTGACAGAATCGAGGCGCTGATCAAAGAAGCGGGTAATTCACCAAGGAGTTCGCCCCAAATCCTCGCCAAACCACTACCATGTCAACGCACCGACAACCTTAGATGAGGAATACACTTCGCTTATGCCCATTCCGCTCGAATCAATCATTTATCCGTGCACCCACGCGGTAAGCTAAAAGCACGCATCACTGTAAGCTGTTAGTAGTTAAGATATCGATAGCAGAAGACCCAAATGAAGACCGACGCAGAGAGCGTTAAGGCGATTGGTTGGATTTGCACTGCTCGATCCGCCAGAGCCCATAAAAAGAGCAATTCGCTTTAGCGTAAATAATTCAAGACTCATATTTAAGCTTTAATAATGTTTTCTTTAATTTTCATTGTAATTGGAACTACGTTAGACCGATTCCTGGTGATACGTAGCGCCACATCGGCGGTCCCACCTTTTAGAAAATCCCAATTTCTTTGCTTGTAATCGAACCACGTTAGACCCGATTCCTCGGATACGTAGCGCCACATCGGCTTCGGTCCCACCTTTAGAAAATCCCACTTTCTTTTTGCTTGTAATCGAACTACGTTAGACCCGATTCTCGGGCGGATACGCAGCGCCACATCGCTCGGGTCCCACCTTTAGAAAATCCCAATTTCTTTGCTTGTAATCGAACTACGTGTGACTGATTCCTTGGCGGATACGCAGCGCCACATCGCCTCTGGCCCCACCTTTAGAATTTTACCCAAAATTTGCTTGTAATGAACTACGCCATGACCGATTCCTCACCGGGATACGAGGCGCCTAAATCGGCCGGCCACACCATTAGGAAACTTTCCTTCGCTTTGAAAATAACGAGAATACACAAGCAACTCCATCGAGACCCACCATGTGCCAAACGCCCTTTTCAAAACTAGACAAGGTAGGAAACTGCAGGGTTGTAAGTCCAAACAAGCCGTACGCAGATATCATGAACAAGGCTGAAGTCAAATACGAATCGACCACCCCCCAAAACTTACAAAATTTTCTTTGAGCGCAGGTCCTTCATATTAGCAGAAGATACAACAAAAGTTCTTCATATTGGCAAAAGCAGAGAGAGGCACGACAATCAACAGTCAGAATTCAAAAGTCCGCAACAAAGTCTAGCGATCACCTCTAGCATTAAAGCACACGAAGGCATCATCTCGTGGACGACATCTCTACCCACATAATTGCCTTTTTCAAATATTTATCATTCGCTTTAACAGCTTATACACTAACTTTTCTCAAGCTTAGTCAGAGCATTTATTCTACAGAGCAAGAAGAACACGCCCGCATATGACGTTATCAAAGACAAAGAAGTCCAAACAACGCCAAGAAAGAATACGCCCAGGCGACGGCGTTATCAGCACTATGTCCAGGCAACGACATATATCCGACCTGGCTACCAAAATCGACAATTTTAAGGACTTCGACACGAAAGGACATCGACAGATATGATTCCAGATGCTCGAAAGATCGACATAAACTGGGACAATTTTTAGGGCTTTGCTACTGCATGACATCAATGGATACGGTTAATTTACGCTAGTGGTTCCATGTCCCAAAATCGACAAATTTTAAAAGAGAGCCTGACGGCAGCGGAGCACTGAGAGTATGGGAGAATACACCGCCGATTTCGGATAAGGAAGTTTGCTTTGTTTTGCAACATGTCACTATTCAAATATCAACATAATTTCCTGCTAGCACATACTAGTATTTTCTCAAGATAGAATATTTTCAACAAATGTTTTCGACCGAGACTCAAGTCGCATGCGGTTATACGGTCCGCATAGACATAACGCTGCAAATATCAAGAGCCAACACAAATCGCCGACACCCTCCCCGAACTCACAATTTTCCTTTGAGTGAATTTTGCGGTCAACAGAACAAAGGAGGACAACAACATTCCAATACAACAGATCCGCCACTAAGTCCATCTACAACAAGTCTACATCAAATACATCTCGCAAAAACCACATTTTCATACTCAAAGGCTACATCATTTACACTTTAATTATTTCATCTAGCTTTGATTATGATAACACAAATTTTATCCATGCCTCAGAGGCGCTATACGCATCTCGCCCATACAAGACGAACGCCCATATAAGGCGCCATTTGCATTTCGCCCATGCAAAGACGAGAACGCCATACAAGGCGCCATTTGCATTTCGCCCATACAAGACGATAACGCCCATACAAGGCGCCATATGATCTCGCCCATACAAGACGATAACGCCATAAGGCATCATACGCATCTCGCCCATACAAAGACGAAACGCCATACAAGGCGCCATTTGCATTTCGCCCATACAAGACGAGAACGCCATACAAGGCGCTATTTGCATTTCGCCCATACAAGCACATAACGCCCATAAGGCGTTATATGCATCTCGCCCATACAAGACGAAACGCCATAAGGCGCCATTTGCATTTCGCCCATATACATTTATAACGCCATACAAGGCGCCATATGATCTCGCCCATACAGCATAACGCCATACAAGGCGTATACGCATCTCGCCCATGTTAGACGAGAACGCCATACAAGGCGCTATTTGCATTTCGCCCATACAAGATTGAACGCCATACAAGGCGCTATTTGCATTTCGCCCATACATTTATAACGCCATACAAGGCGTTATACGCATCTCGCCCATACAAGACGAAACGCCATATGGCGCCATTTGCATTTCGCCCATACAAGACGATAACGCCTATAAGGCGTTATTTGCATCTCGCCCATACGAGACGATAACGCCATACAAGGCGCTATACGATCTCGCCCATACAAGACTTAGAACGCCATATAAGGCGCTATTTGCATTTCGCCCATACAAGACGAGAACGCCATACAAGGCGCCATTTGCATTTCGCCCATAATACGATAACGCCATACAAGGCGTTATACGATCTCGCCCATACAAGACGAGAACGCCATACAAGGCGCCATTTGCATTTCGCCCATACAAGACGATAACGCCCATACAAGGCGTTATTTGCATTTCGCCCATAGCAAGAGAACGCCATACAAGGCGCCATTTGCATTTCGCCCATACAGACGAGAACGCCATACAAGGCGCTATTTGTATTTCGCCCATAGCATTTATAACGCCATACAAGGCGCCATACGCATCTCGCTCATACAGCATTTATAACGCCCATACAAGGCGCTATTTGCATTTCGCCCATACAAGCACGAGAACGCCATACAAGGCGCCATTTGCATTTCGCCCATACATTTATAACGCCATACAAGGCGCCATATGCATCTCGCCCATACAAGACGCATAACGCCATACAAGGCGTTATTTGCATCTCGCCCATAAGCATTTAGAACGCCCATACAAGGCGCCATTTGCATTGGCCCATAGCATTTAGCACGCCCATACAAGGCGCTATTTGCATTTCGCCCATACAAGCAGGTAACGCCCATACAAGGCGCCATTTGCATCTCGCCCATACAGCATTTATAACGCCATACAAGCGCGCTATATGCATCTCGCCCATACAGCATTTATAACGCCATAAGGCGTTATACGCATCTCGCCCATATAAGACGAGAACGCCATACAAGGCGCTATTTGCATTTCGCCCATACAGCATTTAGAACGCCATACAAGGCGCCATTTGCATTTCGCCCATACAAGATTTATAACGCCATACAAGGCGTTATACGATCTCGCCCATACAAGACGAGAACGCCATACAAGGCGCTATTTGCATTTCGGCCCATACAAGACAGAACGCCATACAAGACGTTATTTGCATCTCGCCCATACGAGACGATAACGCCATACAAGGCGCTATATGTATCTCTGCCCATACAAGACGAGAACGCCCATATAAGGCGCTATTTGCATTTCGCCCATACAAGACGAGAACGCCATACAAGGCGCCATTTGCATTTCGCCCATACAAGACGATAACGCCCATACAAGGCGCTATACGCATCTCGCATACAAGCACGAGAACACCCATACAAGGCGCCATTTGCATTTCGCCCATACAAGATTTATAACGCCATACAAGGCGCCATTTGCATTGGCCCATACAAGCATTTGAACGCCATACAAGGCGCTATTTGCATTTCGCCCATACAGCATTTATAACGCCATACAAGGCGCTATATGATCTCGCCCATACAAGACGATAACGCCATACAAGGCTATTTGCATTTCGCCCATACAAGACGATAACGCCATACAAGGCGTTATTTGCATTTCGCCCATACAAGCATTTATAACGCCATACAACGCGTTATACGCATCTCGCCCATACAGACGAGAACGCCATACAAGGCGCCATTTGCATTTCGCCCATACAAGACGAACGCCATACAAGGCGCCATTTGCATTTCGCCCATTATTAGCATTTATAACGCCATACAAGGCGTTATTTGCATCTCGCCCATACGAGATTTATAACGCCATACAAGGCGCTATTTGCATTTCGCCCATACAAGACGTATAACGCCAAACAAGGTTATGCATCTCGCCCATACAAGACATAACGCCCATAAGGCGTTATACGATCTCGCCCATACAAGACGAGAACGCCATACAAGGCGCCATTTGCATTTCGGCCCATACAGCATTTGAACGCCATACATGCGCTATTTGCATTTCGCCCACACAAGACGATAACGCCATACAAGGCGTTATTTGCATCTCGCCCATACGACGATAACGCCATACAAGGCGCCATTTGCATTTCGCCCATACAGCATTTATAACGCCATACAAGGCGTTATACGATCTCGCCCATACAGACGAGAACGCCATACAAGTGCCATTTGCATTTCGCCCATAGCATTTATAACGCCCATACAAGGCGTTATTTGCATCTCGCCCATACGAGACGATAACGCCATACAAGGCGTTACATGATCTCGCCCATACAAGACGAGAACGCCATACAAGGCGCTATTTGCATTTCGGCCCATACAAGACGATAACGCCATAAGGCGCTATACGATTCGCATACAAGACGAGAACACCCATACAAGGCGCCATTTGCATTTCGCCCATATAGCATTTAGAACGCCATACAAGGCGCTATTTGCATTTCGCCCATACAAGACGGTAACGCCATACAAGGCGCCATTTGCATTTCGCCCATACAGCATTTATAACGCCTATACAAGGCGCCATATGCATCTCGCCCATATAGCATTTATAACGCCATACAAGGCGCTATTTGCATTTCGCCCATACAAGAGCATAACGCCATACAAGGCGTTATTTGCATTTCGCCCATACAAGACGATAACGCCATACAACGCGTTATACGATCTCGCCCATAAGACGGTAACGCCATACAAGGCGCTATTTGCATTTCGCCCATACAAGACGGTAACGCCATACGCGCGCCGCTTGCATTTCGCCCACACAAACGATAACGCCATACAAGGCGTTATTTGCATCTCGCCCATACGAGACGATAACGCCCATACAAGGCGCCATTTGCATTTCGCCCATACAAGACGATAACGCCAAACAAGGCGTTATACGCATCTCGCCCATACAAGACGAACGCCATACAAGGCGTTATACGATCTCGCCCATACAGCATTTGAACGCCATACAAGGCTATTTGCATTTCGCCCATACATTCAGAACGCCATACAAGGCGCCATTTGCATTTCGCCCAATAATAGCACGATAACGCCATAAGGCGTTATTTGCATCTCGCCCATACGAGACGATAACGCCATACAAGGCGCTATTTGCATTTCGCCCATACAGCATTTATAACGCCATACAAGGCGTTATACGATCTCGCCCATACACATTTAACGCCATACAAGGCGCCATTTGCATTTCGCCCATATTAGCACGATAACGCCATACAAGGCGTTATTTGCATCTCGCCCATACGACGATAACGCCTATACAAGGCGTTATATGATCTCGCCCATAGCAAGACGGTAACGCCCATACAAGGCGCCATTTGCATTTCGCCCATACAAGACGATAACGCCCATACAAGGCGCTATACGATCTCGCCCATACAGACGAGTAACGCCCATACAAGGCGTTATTTGCATCTCGCCCATACGAGACGATAACGCCATACAAGGCGCTATTTGCATTTCGCCCATACAAGACGAGAACGCCATACAAGGCGCGCCATTTGCATTTCGGCCCATACAAGACGGCCAGATCATCACATCATGCCATATACGATTTGACTACAACCACAACACAAAATTTACATTCTTACATTATTTTGTTTTGACGCTACGCACTAATGCTTCTATCTTAGCTTCAATCTACAGAATCGCATGTTACGGAGCATAACGTGGATTTTCTTACAAATCAACCGGCAATTTGTCGTCAGCCAACCTTCCCAACGAACGCGTAAGCCTCAAGCGCTTGGCCCACTCGCTCCACATCACCATAAAACCAAGTACCACCCTGTAGCATACGCAGACACCCTGTGTTCGCGCGGTTTTCAAAGCTCCGTTTCTTTACTTTCTCATTACATAGCCCAAATCATCATAACTCGACACTGACAATTTTTGAGTCCGCTATAGCCCGCTTCGCCGTGTTTTGACTACGGTAGCCCAATGTCGCCATAACCGACATCGACAATTTTTGAGTCCACACGCTTTGCCTAATTGCCCAACATTTCTAATTGAGGTCGAGACAAAATCAAGCTATGAGTCAACGTCTTTGTCCGAAGATTCTTCCATCATCTCCATACAAAGAGGGACAACTGTTGACACCCAATTTTGTCCAGCCCCCTTAAATAAATCACCATAAATCAAACAATTTTTTCTTTTGTTAGAACCGCAATTTTTGCATCGCAAAATACACATAATAAATAAGTTTTAATAAAGTCTCGCATTATAAATATTAAGCACTAATTAATTAGCATGCCCACATTTATTAGGATAATAATAGCTTAGACTAATAAAACACCTAAGTAGTTTAATCACAATTTAGATTTCATTTATCTATCACTAGTTAAATAATACACCTAAGGCCTTATCTATAACCCATTAATTAAATAACAAATACCTAAAACTCTACCCAACCCAAAACTAATTAAAATACCCCAAGCCCACCCTATTTTCGTCAACCCGCGGCCCACAACCATCACCCCTTCAACCCACGACCCGCGGCCCATTTCCCTTTAACCTTTAACTCACCCCCTCGACCGGCCCACTTCAGCAAAGGCCCCAGATCTCCTTCTCCCTCACCTTCTTCAACAAAACAAACCTAATTGCAACGCCTTCCATTCAACTCATCCGCCGTGACGCACCCTTCCCTACCCACAAATCTCGCCAGATTTTGTGGAAAATCACAGAACCAAATCGAATCCTCGCCTACCATAACCAAATCGTTCCAACAAGAATAATATCAAAATCGTCCCTAAAATGGTAACTTGCCACAACCGAAACTTCAGAAGTCAAACCTTACCATACAACACCTAAAATCACACCAAAATCCTCTTCAAATCATCCGCGAATCCCTCCGAGAATGGTCAAAATCAGCACCTATTTTTGGTAAACAATCACCGAAAATCAAGACAAATCGCCCCAACACCCATCCTAGACTTACCATAAGGGCGAATCCTAAACAGTGGCTATAAGTACCGACGCTAGACACGCAGAAGGCATCATCGAATCGCCATCGCGTGAGATTACCCTTAGCAAATGGCTCAGAATCCCTTCCTCGCTGTCAGTTTATTGTCATTCATTCTTGCAAACAGTTCCTTTTGCGAACTTCCCGTCGACGATTATGGAAAACATTTGTCGTCACCTCAGTTCGCTACCCACAAAAGGTCCGGAAACCCATTCTCTTTCATTTATTTAGTTGTTCGATCGATACTACGTGTTCCGCATTTACGGTATTCAGATCATTTGTTCAAACTTGTTCGATTTCGGTTCGGCCAACGTTTCAGATAGTTCTATCGCCAGAGCCTTCGATATTTATGGCGCCGATTCTGCTTGGGCGCGTGCGTTTCGATAGTATTTTCTCGAGGTATGATCGAGTGTATAATGATCAGAGGCGGTCGTAGATCCATTTTTGGTTATACGTCACGGTCAGGTAAACATCGACTGGATGTTCGCTTTAACCGTTAGTATGCAATCGATATTTAGTAGGAATGTATCGATATATGACTAATTTTGGGGTATTGATTTAACAAATGAATCTAAGATTCACCCATTAATCGATCTGTTATTATCACGCTTTGGTAAGTCTAAATCGCTACGCATCCCATTTGACCGTTGAATAACCCTGTGGTCTTTGTTTATTTAAAACTTCATTACCTCTTATGATTAGTTAAATAAAAGTGTTTGATATGTATTAATCATGCATGAACCGTTAAAGCCAAAATTCACTACACACGCCGTTTCAGTAACTTTCTATAAATAAATACTTCCCCTAACAAATAGCTAGCGGGGAGTAAAAGGGATTATGAGGTCTAATCCCGAATTTTAAAATCAAGCCGACGTGCTCCCGGAAATAACAACAACCAAAAAATTCAAAAGGATTATGTGTGTTTATATGTATGTATATTTATGTGCCTATATTCAAGATTCAAACCTCTTACTCATTTTCCAAAATATCATAAGAAAGATTATATGTCCGCATAACAACCCAAATTTCAAAAGGTGATTATGTGTTCAGTATGGCTCACGCTCAAAAGATTCAAATCTTTACTTACTTTCTAAAACATTACTATCGTGCTTTAATAACTTAAACCGCCTCCAATAAAAATGTTATTAAGATCAAGGATACACGATTTACGTTGTCGTGTTATCAACTCGATAAAGTAACAAACATTTTAATTAAAAACAAAATACGACGTTTCATCTCTTAAAAATGGCTAATGTATTTTACTCTTAAGTTAACTATACAAGTTTAATGTCCGCCATAATATATTTACTACTTTGTTTCCATTGTTTGGAGTGGTCGGTGATCGCAGGAATTGTAATAATCACCGTAAGTTGGAATTATAATTAATGAATAAAGAGCGCCTTATGTCTATGCTCTTTGACTAATTGCATATTAAAATAATCTTAGCTTTGGACTAAATAAATGTGCGACTCGCATTTAGGTCCAAATTAGAGGCACAAGTTCGAAGTCCGTAAACTCTTTCAAGTCTTTTGTGTTGATTTAACATGCCAAGTTGGCTATCGACTCTCTGTATGATTTTATTAGCATGTGTTTATAATGTTAACACACATATTAGTCAAGAACTAGTTTACAGTTAGGTATAGGTTAATTCAAACAGTTCATCGTCAACCCCTGTCCTAAACTAGTTTAAGGCTTCATGTCAATGTCTTAAAATATGCTCTTAAGAGTAGCTAAGCATGTTAAAAGTGTTGGTTTAGCTTTTTCTTGTCCCCAACATGTAGCATTCCTTAAACCTTATGGCAGTTAGTCCATTGTCCATCAGAATGTATATTCCAGCACATATAAAATACATATATTATGATAGTCTTTAGGTACATATACGCTGTATATATTTTGATCAAGCTTCGCATGAGTTCCTACCGAGTGTATATCGGGTTCACTCATCGGGCTTACCGACGCCATTATCTGCTTAGTTCATGTGAAGGGTTCAATGTGTTAAACTTTATGCCTACGTTAATCGGGCTCGCCTTATCGCGTTATTCCCTGAAAAAATCAGAAGTATAAAGTATTGGGTCGCTTATTCTCATGCATTATTTTCGTTATCGTGGCCTTATACATGACCGATCATTTGAATATTTTCACCGCTTGGGCTCGCTGCTTTGATAATAAAATGAAATGACTCACGATACTGAAGCTTTTATGTCGATAAACGCTTATCATTTCATAAATTTGAGACATTCTAATCCTTTTCCTTTCTTTCTTATTTTATCTCGACACGCATCGGGAGTCAAATCAAGAGTCTCTTGCACGACTCATCAGGATTTCCATATCGCCGCCACGTTTTTTTGTCGCAGGGTTTCCAAACAGCTATAGGAATAGATGGTGTCACCATCCGTTCTAGACATTACAACAACTCCAATCTCACTCCTCCTTTGCTTATTTATGCATTTATTTATTTGCTTATTTATTATTGTCATATTTATTAACCTTGTAATTAATAGGATAATTAACTCTAATAGTCTTTGAATACTTTGGAAGGGGTAGTTTAAAGATAAATTCGTCTTTTACTTAGTCTAGGCTCATCGTATAAATCTGATTCTAAAATAATTAATCCTAGCTATGCTTTAGCCATGTAGTTAATATATTTCTCCATATCTAATTCTTAAACTTTTTCATAAACTTTTCATAAATATTATAGGAAGTGATTTTTCGCACATACGTATAAGAAATAATAATCTCATAATTTTATAAGAATCTTAGCCCTAATGATATCGTTAGAGTAATCACTTTCTTACTTTTGTCAAGAATAAAGTAATTTCATTTCATAATCAATCAGATATATTTTTTATGAATCTTATAAGACCCTTTAGTCATCAATATATATCCTTTAGATATTGCCACATCCTTTTTTACTTAAATAAACTTTTCTAAATATACATCCTTCAGCCAAATAATTAACCCTAGGTTTGAACGGACAACCGCAAGTTAGCGGATCCTTTAGGGTGCCTAACCCCTTCCCTTTAGGATAATAAAGAACCCTTAACCAGAATCTCATTAAGTTTAGCAGACCATTAAATGGAGTTAATGTTTACTTTAAATTAGTTAACATTTAGGTGTCCTAATTCACCCAAATTAATTAGGTGGCGACTCCCTACGAACCCTTTAGCACTTTTTATATTCTAGCACCTTTTTAACACTTTAACATCCCTTTTAACATTTAGCACTTTTTTATTTATTTTCTAACATAATTCTTAAGCAGGGTTCGCTAGAATAAAGTCGCGGTCGAAATCGGGCGCGACATATACTTATGTATTATTTAACACCCATACATATTATGCGATCAAATTATATGAATTATATTCCCATTTATTGAAAACAACTTTTTGACAATTAAATTGTATTTGGTTCGATCTAATAATGGAAGGGGAGCATTGAAACAACAATAAAGTTATCTCTTTATGACAAATTACCGACCTGTGGAATAAGCCAACAATGCTTGGGGTACGACCTTTCCACCAACCCACAAACGTGAAATGTTTCGTGCACCCGGCTACACTGTTTCTCAATCCAACACATTTATTTGAAATCAGGTGAAGCTACTCGTATTATTTTGCTAGAATTTGACTATTTCGGGTAGAACAAAAAAATGTTGGTGTCTTGTACTAACCAGCAATTGGCTGCAGAAAGTGGAAACCAAATTTAGGCCCAATAGCCATAACTATGATAATTCTTCAACATATTGAATAAATTAAATACAAAAACAAGGAGATCAACCAAACTTAAACACAAGCAAAGCAATGAAGATTCTTACTAGGAAATGAGGAATAAAGAGTAGGTGTTTGGCCGATATTTCGTTGAAGTTGAGAAAAGATTTTTGAAATTGAAGTTCATAGAAGTTAATGTTTGGACATAAATTTGCTTGGGAAAAAAAGATGATTTTTTGTGCGCGGAAACCATAATTTCACTTGAAATAATGAAATTTAGTATTCGCGAAACTGATGAACAATCTTCAACTTGCTAATAATGACTTGCGTATTTGAGAGGTCATGGCCAAACACTAGAACTAACCTTTGTTCAGAACCACCACACAACAACCCATCAACAGCTGTGAGGCCTTTCACCAAATTCAGCATCCACAAAATCACCAAATTTAATGCTCTTGTACTGCAGTAGATGCGTACAATATTTGTTTGGTTATATGTGGCAGCATTAACGGAAATCCTTCGGATGATAACCGGAATATACACGGTGCAGATGCACCATCTTTTGACGTTTGGCGCTCCTGCAATGTTGAAAGAATCAAAGCAAAAGGTCATCTAAAATCTAAATGGTGCAATAGGCAAGACGATACGAGAAAGAAAGACCCTCTCTCTTCTCACTCATTTATCTTCATCTTTTTAAGAAGAGGACTTTTGCCATTTCACTGACACATATTAGTTTGTGATCGAGGCATAACAAGCCCTGTGAAGAGAAGTTACGTGTGAAATTTTGACAACATCCCAAACAAAGACAAGTTATGTGTCAAATTGGAGAAAAATCTCACGAAGCGAAATGAAGTGTCAAATTAGGATAGACTTACAAACATCTTCAGCCCAACTGAATCAAATTTAAGCTGCTGACCAGCTAGAAAATTGAGATGGAGAACTTCCTTCACAAACTTTGACACATAATAAATTCTATTCACAAGGTTCATATAGCTATTCCTCGTAATCAAATGTCCTTCGAATAGAATGGATTCCTTTATCTTACCCACAACCGCCTCCTCCTTGTAAAATATAACCGGATCAACCCCTCTCCACTTGCCTTGCATTTGTAACTTTCTTTTTCCTCTACCTGTCTCAGGCTCAGCTTTTATATCAGTTGAAGGTTGAGTTTCCTCTTTCTCGGTTTTCTTCAATATTTCACTGGGCTCGGTTTCCAAAGCAGTTTCATCTGTTCCATTGCCAACATCACCCATAGTCACATCTTGGCTACCAACAGAATCCACTGGCTCGGCGTTTTCATCTTCTTTGACCTTAGTTGTTACATTTTCAGCTTGAATATCAGCATCCTCCATATCTTGGCTACCAACAGAATCCACTGGCTTAACATCCTCAACATTCACATCTTCTTTGACCTCAGTTGTTAAACTTTCCGCTTGAATAACATCACTCGAACACGACTTCCCTCGGAATGACACATGTTTCTTTTGCTGAAATGCTACAGCTGCCAGAAGGAACAAATGTCAAATGACCCATTTATGTACTAATGAACAATGGGCAGTAAATTAGGGATAATTACATTTTTTGACCGCTCAAAAGAATATTAGCCACCAAACGTATAGGTTTTGTATATCAAGTATAAATACAACAACATACCTAGTATAATCCCACCAGGTGGGGTCTGGGGAGAGTATATTAAGTATAAACTGAAAGAATTAATCCCTTGATTATTCTTATTGATGAAAGACATATATATACAAGTTACAATAGGAGAATCATATTCCTACTTTACATCTAAAACTCTATTCTATAAGGAGACTAACTATACAATTATGGTAATATTACAATAGTAATTAAGGTACAAGACTAATTCTAATATATACCAAATATACAAATCCGGAACACTGTTCACGGACAAGGGCCGCGGCGCTGGGCACATTTCAGACACTGTTTAACACACCCCCACAATCATAGCGATCGGTTTTCGTACGCTGAGACTGTCTCTAAAATCTTCAAAAAGGACCGAGGGAAGTCCCTTTGTAAAGATGTCTGCAATTTGATATCTTGAAGGGACATGCGGCACGCGCATTTGTCCTTTAGCTACCTTCTCTAACAAATCAATATCCATCTCTATATGTTTAGTAATGCGCCGAATCAATTACGAAAGGTAGATGACACTTATATTATCACAATACACCAAGGTAGCCTTCTCAATAGACAACGGCTCAAAAGTAGAATTCGTGAACCATATGACTCAAACACCACATTGGCTACCCGATACTTACCGCACTTGAACGTGAAATCGTGGATTGACGCCGCGCACTACGACCAAGTTATTACCTAAAACACGCAATGCGGACATACCGATGCGGTGTCGTGACAACCACCCCAATCAAGATTCAGATAGACTAGCAGTGTAGACGTCGACGAAGGATACAAATGCAAGTCATACTCGTGTTCTCGAATGTACCTAAGAATGCATTTGGCGCATTCATATGTTCAACTCGGGATCATGCATAAACAAACACACCATTGACGACATATGTAATATCAGTCGCGTGAACGCCGAATCAAGGGCGCCTGCAAGACTAAGATAGCGGGTCGGATTCTCATAGGGAGAGCCAGCTGCAGTACCCAACTTGGGTTTAGTATCAACTAGAGTAGAAGTGGACTTACAAGATGACATCTCAGCCCTCTCAATGATCTCTGCTACATACTTCCTCTGTGATAAGAACAATTCACCTGCATGACGAGTTACAGCAATCCCCAAAAGTAACTCAATGGGCCCAAGTCCTTCATGGCAAACTCAGAACTGAGCATTGTCATAATGGACTTTGTTAAGTGTATTTTGTATACACTTTCGAGTCATTTTGTTAGTATTTTACTCTTTTATTTTGTGTTTAGTATAGTGTTAGGTGTGTTTTTCTTTCATTTTGTGTCACAGCGGTTATAAAGGAGAAAATACTACTTTTGAGATGGAATTGCACACTAAAAAGGCCAAGAAATAAAGTCTAAGAAGTCTCGGAAAGTATACAAGAAATCAGACGAAGTCCGGACGAAAAAAGGATGAAAAATCGCAAATCCGAGAATGGGCCGCCACCGGCGCCGCATCGCTGAAAGTACTGCGTGCTCTGATTTGTTCTCAAGTTTTCCGGCGCCATGGCGCCAGCCTGCAGGGCCACGGCATCGACGCGGGATTTTTTATTTTTGGGCCGAATTTGACACGTTTTCAGGGTCCGAAAGGGCAACTTTTTTCAGCTATAAAACCCTGAAACCCTGCTCATTATGTCATACCTTATACCATATTACAAATCATACTTTTGGGAGGCAAGAATGAGGCTACAATTGGAGACACTTGTTCAAGTTCTTTTTCTTTCCCTTATTTACTTCAGTTTATGTTGGATTGTAATTTAGTTTTTGGCATGACAATGTTTAGGAGCTAAATATTTTAATAGGGTTTTCGTCGAATCTTCTTGAAACTCTTTCATATAGTTAATGCATTGATTATTGATTTCTTCTTCAGCATATTAAGATCTATTCAATATTGTTATGATTGCTTGATAATTAACTAGCTATTAATTGTCATCACTTATATGATTTCGAATCAAAAGTCTGAAGTAGATTTGAATATGTTGTAATTGTCTAGACATAGGTTAAAATCGCGACGAAAGTAATTCGATACTTGTGTAGTATTTAAAGGTTATTGTTCTTAATCCTCCCGTGGTAAAACTTATCATAGAAATATGTAAGGTTTCGCACAAGGTTGAGCTCTCAGATATCCTAACCTAATATGATTTACGCATTAGTTAACCTGTTATCTTAATAAGAAGAAGAGTCATTAGCATTGCATTAACACCTGAAAGAGTGGATAGTTGAGGAGATTGGATGTCATATTTCCTTCATAACTGTTATAAACCCAAAATATTATAATTTTTAGTTTATTTTCTGCACTTAGTCATAATTCGTAGTGATAATTCTCAAACTAAAGAAAGTCAACCAAATAGATACCATGGAATAGATAACCGGTACTTAATAAACTACCAGGACTATAAACTCGTTCTTACAGATCTTTATTACTTGAACGATACGTACACTTGCGTAAGCATCTAGAAATATCGCAACAAGTTTTTGGCGCCGTTGTCGGGGACTGGCGTACTGTTAATATCGAATTATCTATTCTTATTTCTAATTTGTTTTTTTTTTTTTTTTTTAGTATTTTTATTTTAGAACATTCTGTCGTGATTTGTTTGCTGTTTTTGATTAGTCTCAGGTACTTAGCTTATGCGAAGTAGGAGAGAAGCAGACACTCCTATTCCTCTGAACCCTGAGATCGAGAGATTGCGCATGTAACAGAAAGAAAAGAGAGCTGATTTGTTAGCAAATGGAGATCAAATAAACAATAATTTGGAGAATGATGAGTTACTGCTTTAAGACAAGTCCACGCAGAAGGAGCTTGGGACTATGTGATGCCTACAATTACAGTGGTGCAGATTGCATCAAAGCCTAAACTATCAAGCCAACAATTTTGAAATCAAACTAGCCATATTGCACATGGTTCAAAGCTCAGTTCAGTTTGGGGGATTACCATCTGAAGATCCCCATTTGCATCTAGCAAATTTTCTGAAGTTGTGTGCAACCTTCAAATACAATGGGGTTACTGATGATGACATTCGGTTGAGACTCTTCCCATTCTCGCTCAGGAATAGAGCAAAGTGTTGGCTGAACTCATTACAGCCGAACTCCATCACTACATGGCAAGACTTAGTCCAGAAGATTCTTGCCAAGTTCTTCCCTCCAACAAAGGCAGCAAAGCTCAGAGGTGAGTTGAATAACTTCTATCAGCTAGAGGAAGAATCACTATATGATGCATGGGAAAGGTTTAAAGATTTGCAGAGGAAGTGCCCACATCATGGGATTGAGAAGTGGATGCTAGTACACATATTTTACAATGGGATGTGTGGTACAACTCGTACCATTATTGATGCTGCAGCAGGGGGAACATTCATGAAAAAAAGTGTCAATGAGGCACATGATCTGTTAGAAGACATAGCCACAAACAACCATCAGGGGGCCGATGAGAGAGCAGTGAACAGCAGGAAAGTGGTTGGGATTCATGAGTTGACGCTATCATCGCATTGATCACAAGAGTTGTCACTTTAACAAAACAGATGCAGTAGAGCACCATGGCAGTTAAAGCGGTTCAGACACCAGTGAGATATGAAATCTGTGGGGGTCCCCATACTTTTGATAGGTGTACAAGAGCCGACCAATAATGTGCCCACGGAGCGAGTTCAGCAATGGGAATTTTCAGAGTCCCTACAACAATCCATTCTCCAACACATACAATCCGGGGTGGAGAAATCACCCAAATTTTTCATGGAAGAATGAACAAAGGCAGCAACCACAATTTCAGACATCATCCTCACAGCCGTTCAGCCCACCAGACCCACAAGAGAAGCAGAATGAGTTGCAAGCAGCTTTGTTGACTTCGACAAATTCCTGCACTAATTCACGCATGTAACCCATATCATCCATCAGAAATCGAGACGCAGTGGACAACTAGCTAACATGATGAACAACAGAGAGCGGACTCTCTCAAAGAATAATGAAGTGAACCCAACAGAATAAAGCCAAGCAATTAGCTTGAGGAGTGGGAAACAGCAGAGCAGGCACTCGACTAGTGGTCAAAAAGAAATGATGTGGGAAGATTGAGGTAGAAAATGGAGGGTTTATCACGATCGCCTCTACTTGCAAGGCTCCACCAGAGTGATGAGGAGTACATGCATATTCCTTACCTCAAAGCATCGCAGGTTAAGGCGTGGATAAGCAGCTGAATTTTTTGAGGTATTTAAAACGCACATTAACATTCCTTTATTAAAGCCTTGGAGCAAATGTCAGATGAAGTTCATGAAAGATATCCTTTTAAGAAGGAAACCGCAGACATGAGACAGCAGCCGACAGAGAGTGCAAGCTATATTGCAAAAAGAAACTTCCCAAAGTTGAATGATCCGGGAGTTTCATCTTACTCGCACCATGTGGAATGCATGTAAAGGGCTTTATGTGATTTGGGCAAGTCAATCTGACGCCTCTCGTGTTCAAAAGACTTGGGTTAGGAGAAGCAAGGCCAACCACAATCACTCGCAACTAGTGACGTCGCCGCGCATCCCGGCGAATAATTGAAGATGTGTTGGTACAAGTAGGTAAATTCACCCTTCCTGCTGATTTCCTCATTTTAGACATGGATGAAGATGAAAATATGCCCATCATCCTTGGGAGACCATTTCTAGCCACAGGGAGGGCACTTATTAATGTTGAAAAAGGAGAGTTGAAGCTCAGCGTGCAAGATGAAGAGATGGCCTTCAAAGTGTTCAAGTCATCGCCTGAACCTCAAGACACTGATAGATGCTTTGATGTTGGTTAGTTGATAAAAAGGCTCCTCATGAAAGTTCCAAGGGTACTGATGCCCTTAATGGTAAGAATTTTGCACCCGTAAATGATGTTGTGGATGAGAACAAGGGAATGAACCCTCCTCAAATGACCCCTGTGAAAAAGAAAAGGAGAAGGAGGAGGAAAATGGTGTTAAAGTGGATATACGGAGGGGACACTCTACCCCCTTGATCTAGTAAGTAACATGCGTCCGGCTAAAAGACGTTAAAGACATCGCTACTTGGGAGGCAACCCAATGGTTTTAATTATGTTATTTAAATTTTGTTTTAGTTTGTTTTATTTTGTCTTGAACAGTCTCACGATCTGATATGTTAGTGTTTTTGGATGACAGATAAAAGCAGGAACTGACTCCGAGGAGAAAAGGGCGAAAAATGCCAAAATCGAGAAAATCGTTAGCCGCGTGGCGCCAAATGCGAGGCAACACGCTGAAACTTGAGAGCCGGATGTCGCGATTTCGTAATTTTTCCTCCCAAACCTCCGTTATGACCGCTGTGTTGTGTCAGTAAGTTGTCCTTTTACTTTTAGTCTTCTCATATGGCGACAATGTGTCGATTAAGTTTGGGGGTGTCTTATTTTGTTTTATTGATCTGTTTTTGAGTCTTTTTGATTTGTCTTTGTGTTGTTTTATGTGTTTTTGAATCATAATTTATTTATTTTTTTGGATCATGCATGTTGTAGTTGCTAAAGATATTGAGTGGATAAAGTGGGATAATGTAATGGAATTAAAAGCGACAATCTGTGTGCTTAAGTTAGATATGCCAAAAATTCATGACATTTAATTATTTGGATATTTGTGCTTAGCCTATGTGTGTCAGTTATGGAAAGAAAGGTTGAAAAATGTCTAGAAAATTTGTTTGCTTGTTATTTGAGGCGAAAGAGTTAAGATATACATGTTTAGGGAGATGATTCAGGCATTTCTTTGATAGCCCTTCTGACCATTCATTACCTATCCTGACATAAATTGTATCACTAGTCAGTCCCTTTGAGCCTAAAATAAGATCTTTTCTTGACAACTTATGATTCCTTTGTTGTGTCATAAGTAATAATGGAAAACTATTGGAATGAAAAGTGTTGAAAAAGAAACAAGAAGAGAGTGAAAAGTTTGATGCACCCCAATGAAAATATGCAAAAGCCTAAGTTTGAGGGTGTCTGTTATTTATAATACATATCATTCTCTCAAAAGAAAAGAGGGGACAAATAGGTGTGAGACTAAAAAGAAAGTCAAAAAGAAGGAAAAGGAGTTGAATGAAAAGTGCTTATGGTACGTAATTGAGCCTAAATGCCTACTTTTATGATTTATCTACCCCAGCATAAGCCTTCATTACAACCAGTGAAAGTCCTGATGATCTTTAATATGTATGTCTATGATTAGTGGAGAATAGCAAGTAAACAGGTCTATAGCGTTTTGAGAAAGATGGAATGAAATTGACATGCATAGGTTAGGTGTTTGTATTTCCAGTGATTGTGATCTAAGTGAATTTGCAAAATATCCAACTTGAAATTGTAGATTGCAAAATATTCATGCTATATATATGTTCTAACATATTATCCCAACTGTCATCCATGATTTTGAAGAAGCATTGCTATAACTACTTGATTCATTTCATAGAGTCTTTGTTTTTGTTTTGTTTATTGTTTAGTGCTTTACTCGAGGGCGAGTAAAGTGTAAGTTTGGGGGTGTTTGTTTAGTGCTTTAGTATAGTGTTAGGTGTGTTTTTCCTTCATTTTGTGTCACAACGATTATAAAGAAGAAGATACTACTTTTGAGATGGAATTGCACATTAAAAAGGCTAAGAAATGAAGTTTAAGAAGTCACGGGAAGTATACAAGAAATCAGACGAAGTCCGGACGAAAAAAGGATGAAAAATCGCAAAATCCGAGAATGGGCCGCCACCAGCCGGCTACACTGAAAGTACTGCGTGCTCGATTTGTTATCGTTTTTCGTCGTGGCGCCAAATTTACTGAACCACGACGCCGATTTCTGATTTTTGGGCCGAATTTGACACGTTTTCAGGATCCGAAATGGCAACTTTTCCGAGCTATAAAACCCTAAAACCCTGCTCATTATGTCATATCTTATACCATATTACAAATCATACTTTTGGGAGGCAAGAAGGAGGCTACAATTGGAGACTCTTGTTCAAATTCTTTTTCTTTCCCTTATTTTATTTCAGTTTATGTTGGATTGTAATTTAGTTCTTGACATGACAATGTTTAGGAGCTAAAAAAAATACTTTAGTAGGGTTTCCGTCGAATCTTCTTGAAACTTTTTCATATAGTTAATGCATTGATTATTGATTTCTTCTTTAGCATATTAAGATCTATTCAATATTGTTATGATTGCTTGATAATTAACTAGCTATTAATTGTCATCATTTATATGGATTTCGAATCAAAAGTCTGAAAGGTGAGATTTGAATATGTTGTAATTGTCTAGACATAGGTTAAAATCGTGGACGAAAGTACTCTGATACTTGTGTAGTATTTAAAGGTTATTGTTCTTAATCCTCCTGTGTGGTAAAACTTATCATAGAAATATAGAAGGTTTCTGCACAAGGTTGAGCTCTCGTATATCCTAACCGGAATATGATGACAGATTAGTTAACCTGTTATCTTAATAAGAAGAAGAGTCATTAGCATTGCATTAACACGTGAAAGAGTGGATAGTTGAGGAGATTGGATGCCCTATTTCCTTCATAAATGTTATAAACCCAAAATATTATAATCTTTAGTTTATTTTCTGCACTTAGTCATAATTCGTAGTGATAATTCTCAAACTAAAGAACGTCAACCAAATAGATACCATGAAATAGATAACCGGTACTTAATAAACCAGTCTCTGTGGATGATAAACTCGGTCTTACAGATCTTTATTACTTGAACGATATGTACACTTGCGTAAGCATCTAGAACTATCGCAACAGACTTTCGCAAAGCATCAGAAGAGGCGGTCAAGATAATATCATCAACATATAATAGAATATAAGCCATGGAAGAACTCTGACGGTATATGAATAATGAGTTATCAGACCTGCTGTGAGAGAAACCCATAGTCGAAACATAGTCAGCTAACCTCTTATACTATGTCGTGGAGACTGCTTAAGCCCATACAAAGACTTCCTCAATAAACAGACATGATTAGGATATCTAGTATCCCTAAACCCAAGGGTTGATGCATATACACTGTCTCATGAAGATCACTATGTAGGAAAGCATTCTTCACATCTAGCTGATGAATGGGTCATGATTTCGAAAGAGTCAAGCTGAGCACAAGATTTAATAGTCGCCGCTTGACCACCGCTAAAAGTATCACCACAATCCACACCAACTCACGAGTCTTACCATCATCTACAAGACGAGTCTTATGCCTTGCAAACGAACCATCAGAAATCTCTTTATGAGCAAAAATCCACATAGACCGAATAATATTAACACCAGACGGATGGGGCAACAACTCTCACGTCTTATTATCAATAAGAGCATTATATTCATCGGTCATGACAATTTTCCAATTAGGGTCATTTATACCAGACACAGGATTACGGGGTAAGGGAGATTTAAGAACATTAGAATTTAAACTAAAAAAAAATGGTTTAATAATACCCCGTTGACTGTGAGTGATTGGACCATAGCTTGGGGCTGGATGGTTTGAATTTTGGGAATTTTCGGGTGACGGGACGGATGCCGCCACCGAATTTCGAATTATCGCTGGCGCCGCGCTGACGAGCCGCAGAGCTCAAGTTTTGGCGGCACTGGGCGGTCGCAGACCGACGACGGATTAAATCACCTCGCATCGAAGATCGGGCGTCGCGGCTACCGACGACGTATTTTTGAAACCGACGAGATTATGGAGATATCATCATCCAAAAATCATAAGAACTAGGCACGGGTTTTTCTACTTTAGAAAATGGAAATTGGGATTCATCAAAGAGAACATGACGACTAATGATGATTCATTTAGAGGACAAATCAAAGCATTTATAACCCGGTGATTTGACGGATAACCCAAAAACACACACGGGGTAGAACGTGCCTGAAGTTTGTTGATTGTGGTGGATGGAAACAGTGGATAACATAAGCAGCCAAATACCCTAAGATGAGAATACGAAGGAGTCTTTTTGTATAAAACTTGAAGAGGGGAGGAATATGTCATACCTTTAGAGGGAAGAATATTAAGTAGATCGGTAGTCATTTGTAGCACATGATGCCAAAACGATAGAGGGACGGAAGAATGAACCAATAAGGTGAGGATAATGTTATTAATGGTACAAATTTTTCGTTCACTTTTCCCATTTTGTGAAGACGTATGAGGACAAGAAAAATGAAAATTTATCCCATTTTTAGCACACAACTCCCTAAACTCCCCATTGTCATACTCTTTACCATTATCACATTGGATGTTCTTTATTTCCCGTTCGAATTGGGTTCTTATGAAAGCTCTAAATTTTACGAAGATGGGAAAAATTTGGGATTTTTTCGCAATTGGAAACGTCCATAAAAATTTAGAATAGTCATCCAAGAATAAAACATAATATCGATGACTCATAGAACTGAGAACTGGAGATGTCCATAAATCACTGTGAATAATATCAAATGGCATTGAAATATGAGAATTCGAAACTACAAACGGTAACTTAATAATTTTCCCTAAAGAACAAGATTGGCAATTTGGAGTACTACGCGTATCCTTACAACAAATAAACTTATTCTTATCTAAAACAGATAAAATTGACTACCCTGGATTACCTAGACGAGCATGCCACAAGGAAGCAAGAGTCGCAAAGTGGACGGCATAGCTCGACGCGAGACTTTGAGACTCGGTGTGATTGGATAAAGGTTCCCCATCGTCACACCTCACAGAGGACTCCGCCTTGAAATCCTTCACGGAAAACCCAAACGGATCAAAATCAATATCGACCCAATTATGTTGGTGAATTTACTGACGGACACCAAATTTTTAATCAATTTTGGTACGGGCATGAAGGTATTTTTCAAGACAAGTGGTGGATTTATGAGGGACAAATTTTTATTACCATAACCCTTTATCGAATAGAATCGTCATTACCAACAATTATACCACTACATCGATCAAATTGAATAAGACGCAGAGATTACTCGCGGATGTCACGCTGGTAGTGCACTGTGTCCATATACCAATTAAAGTCCGGTTGAGTCAAGTCAAGTGTGTGCATCGTTGCTTCACCGTCGGCCCGAAGTGGGGCCCGTTGCGCGCGGCCGGCGGGCGAGGCCCAAGTATCGCCCCCGCCATACGCCGTCCGAACTCCGAGTCCGACACGGAAGAAGTTGGGGCTTCAGACGGCCGAGATCGGTAGCCGCGGCCGCTGGGCGCTGGGAACCACCGCCATCGCCTGTGGCCCCGTAATCGCTGCCGCCGACGATGGTTGCCTCCGTTGTGCCGCCGCGATTCTTGCCATTATTCTTCCGATTTTGTCCTTCTACCACCCCGCTGTTGTGATTTTGGGTCACGCTGTCGGATTGGAAGCGGGAAAATCGAAGAAGCGATCATCGCGGGCGACGGATTTGCTCCGATCGATGCTTCTTAGCCAAACCCGCTTCTTCCAGCGAGTATGGAGCGGCTTGATAAAACTCCGGCAGGGTTACTTTGACTAATAACCAAGTAACCCCACCGTGATAGCCTCGATGTAATCGACAACCATCTGAAGAACTAGACGACTATTAGTAACAGGAGAACCCACGTTGCGAAGTTGGTCTGCCAAGTCCTTGAGGCGTTTGCAATAAGAAGAAACATTTGGAAAATTCGTCATAGAAACTTGAGAAAATTCCTGCTCAAGGATAACAATGCGAGAATGACGGTTATCTTGGAAGATGTCACGCAATCGATTTCACGCCGCCATAGCTGTGGAGTTAGGTTCCATAATCGACTGTAAAATATCCAAGGAGATAGTGGCATAAATCCACCGGAGAACCTTGGCATCAAGCATAACCCATAAGTCTGGATCTGTTGCTTTGGTGGGCACAACCGTTGTAGACATAGACGTCGTATCACCCCCCGTAGGAGTAGTGGGAAAGATGATGTGGTGAAGAACTTTATGTGTCATAGCATGAATCTTGAATAATTCTGCCCAAGTCCCATATTGGACGTTCTTTAGATCAAGAACGATATAAAGAACGCTCTTGATGTTGGAAACTGTGAGGGCAGGATGAAACGTGTTTTTATGTGAATAAAACACGAAGATTCGGAGAAGGGAATTTGGGAGAGAGGATTTTTGGAAGCAAAGAGTCGCGGCTTTGGTTAAAAAACCAAAAGGAAGGGCCCTCGGCTGGAGCAGAAAATCCGAGAAAGAGAGAGATTTTTTAGGAGCGGAAGCAAGGTAAAGAGAACCTAGACTTTTGATACCATGAAAGAATTAATTCCTTGATTATTCTTATTGATGAAAGGCATATATATACAAGTTACAATAGGGGAATCCTATTTTTACTTTACATCTAAAACCCTATTGTATAAGGAGACTAACTATACAATTATGGTAATATTACAATAGTAATTAAGGTACAAGACTAATTCTAATATATACCAAATATACAAATTCGGAACACTGTTCACGGAGAAGGGCCGCGACGCTGGGCTCATTTCAGACACTGTTTAACATAAACACATATAATATACATATTGTATACAGAAATATACATAACCAGTGTATGTTTTACATATTTTGGACAGGAACGAAAAAAACACAACTTTAAACTCACCCGGCAAAGGAGAAAGCTTTTGGAATACGGAAATAAAGAAGGCTCCACTATTCTGATCATGTGGCACTATCCTCCAGCGGTAGAGTTGAAACTTCCTCATCCGAGATCGTAGCTGCAGTTGCAGGATCTTCGCCATTGCCATTATTTCCATTATCAGATAATTGGTCTTTAGGTGCATCATAGTTCTTCTCAGATGCATGTACATAGGTTTTGCCAGAGGGGAACATCCCCGGAACAATTGCATTTCTACGAGACTCAGGAACATCTTTGTAAGAAGCCCACCACGCTCCTTTATCTCGAATCTGTGCGTACAGATGAGCAAACAACAAAGCAAATCATGCAGGATAAAGCAATGGAACCTGTCTAGCACAACTTTGAATTGAAATGTTTTAAGAACTCATTTTAATCTTTGTTCACGCTCCTTCCCATGCTATTAAAAGATCAATAAAACTTATAAATACAGAAAAGATCATTGTAAAGCTGTCGAGATGATTAAATCATGCGATCACCTACTAGCATTCTTCAAATCAGTACAAGAATCAACAACAGAATACTCATCGTCCCAATCTGTTTCGACACTCTTTCGTTTTTTGTTCTTCCAAAAAATTGACACATTTCTATATTTAAAAACTAATTACTTCATTTTTACATTCCAGTGTTACATTGACATGACCTGTTCTAGGGTCCACTAGCAAATAGCTTGGTACTAGGAATAGTTTTGGCATTGTATGCATACTAAGCCTATGTGTCAAGTCTTTGTATTTTTCACCAGTAGACTAACACCGCCAAGAAAATTGGGATGGCGGGACCATTGAATCTTATATTTCCACCAATAGAAGAAAATAATAACACGAAGCTGTGTGAAACACAGAAGAAAATGCTCATGTTCGTAAAACACACCTTCCATTTTTTAAGACCTGGTCTGCGAACAAGCTGAGGAAGCTCACTGGACACATCAACAAGTTCAACGGACCCCACACATCTCCGCAAGACCTGCAATATCAAAAGACAGTTTGGGAGGAGGGACAACAGGTTTTAAAGTACTTGCGAACCTCCAAGGCAACACACATACATAATTACATATATTTGTGCGTACATGTATCTATGTGTAAGCTCTGGTTCTCAGGAAAAATTATACTGAGTAATCATCAGCCATCTATATTGTCAGAAGAGAAGGAAAACATGTTGCAATGGTTGCAACACTTGGGACAAAACATTCAACTACAGAGTTAAAGAAGTTTTGCCGCAACTTATTGATAAAATTGTACACCTATCAAGAAAAAACCCAAGTACTTCTCATGAAACCCTTTACAATACCAAGCAATTATATGGACTACAAAGGGTTATTAAGGGATTGAATTTGATGTAACAAGACAGTCAATACTAACGAATCAAACAGAAAGTGTATTTACGTCATATCAACAGTCCACATGAAAACAATACGTGCAATACACGAATTCAAATAACCCGAAGGTAGGGTAAGGTAGAAACTGGAAGGAAGAAATTCAGCATGGCATTCAACAACAAAAAATTTGCAGCAAATGCTAGGACCTAAAGCTCCATTAGAGATTCCTTTTGCGTAGGTCTCCTCCTTACCACTTTTCCCTCCACTTAGCTTTATCCCCTCTATTTTAGTGATAGGTTCTATAGGAACTACGTTTTTGGAATACTCCATAATTGACTATAGTTCTGATGTTTAGCCTTTTAATCTTGTTAGAAATTTGTCGCATTGTAGAGAACTACTAGTGTCTGAGAACCTAAATTATTGAATATTGGAGTGAGAAGGGCCTAGATGGAGCGACATGATCAGGTTGTAGAACAGACTCCCACTGGATTGGGATTGCGGCATAGTTGTTATTGTTGAATAAAAGAGTAATATAAGAAACAAAATGTTAATTGAAATGCAGCAATCTTCCTTTTTTTTTTGTATAAGGGAGGAATAAATATGCGAGCTTTCTTCCTAACGAGTTACCTCAGCAACCACGGCCTCATTCTCAATAGGATTCATCGAGCAAGTTGAATAAACCATCCTTCTACCTACTTTAAGCAAAGACAATCCTGCAATATATGTTTTAAACCAATCACGTATCTACAGAAGGCGACTCAGAAAGGTAAAAATATATCTAAAATAAGTACATTTTGAAAAGAAATAAGCATTTTTGACTTCTAAAAGATTGGTTCAACAAGAAATTATATACATATGCAGATTATTGAGAAATTACAATTGCTTTCTTCACTTCATAAAAAAAAAAGTCATCATAATTGCGAAGTGCAATATATATACTACCATGACTATGCTATCATCACTACTACTATATAATTAGTCATTTATGTAAGTAGCTATCACTAAGCGTGGGGTGTTGCTATAAAGGTCAACACACATTCATAATTGTGTTTATGTTGATCTTCTACTGCATGATACGAAATTTCCCATTTTCTAAGGTCCTCAACATTATTTAAGGAAACTTCATGATCTGGCAAGGCAAAGAATCAATAACTAAAGACAACTATTATAGCAAAGTTTGTTACTAACTTTTAAGTGGGGCACATATAATTATTGAGGCTATTGGGAGGACACATCAGAGTCAAGAAGCAGCAACATCATTATCCTGGTCATGCAAAAATATATACCATCCATAGCTTTTGATCAATAAAACTAGGAGCTAGAATATTACTTCGTTAAACAATTGGGCTCACGGAATACTTGAGTGAAGAGCCACAAAAGAACCTGCCCTTCCTTCCATAATAAGTGGTGTTTTTAGCTTATGCACACCCCTTAAGAAATTACTCACTCTTAGAAAATTATGAGTGTTGTAACTAACTTACTTCTAAATAATGCTTAGAAAAGAAAAAGTATTTTATGATTCATGATTATGTAAATAAGAGTAATTTTGGAAGAATAAGGTCAATTTCTTCTTGCAATCCTAAAGCACCACTTATTTTGAAATAAAATAAAAAGTCTAAAACACCACTTATTATGGAACGGGTGGAGTAATTATAACAGTGCTAATCACTGGAGTCTGGGTACCAATCACAAAAAGAAAGTTGCTAATCCCGAATATGGCGCGCTTCCCACTTTAATGAGTCCTGCACAGCGGGACATTGGATAAAACAACAATTACCCTTCACCTTTATTCAAAGTAAGTCAGGATCGGGTATATGAATCCTCATTGACGTGTTTCATTAATTTAAGCTTTCTCAGTCGAGATATTTGTCATATTCCTTGGCCTTTACTTAATCTACTGCTGTCAAGTTGCTCAAATCACAATTTTAACATAATCCACATGAGAAAGATCATATGTTTCTTTATAAAAAAATTAGCATTTAATTTACTCATGGTTCCATTGCACCTATCATTATCTAATAGTTGCAGGCATCAAGTCAAACAAATTCTTTATGGATTTTATTGGTCTAATGCTTCAGAGCTGATCAAATCACAGTATTACTAAAATCAACTTATCAAAGAACTTATGGTTCACAACACAAGAACAACTTGTAGTGTATATTTACAATTACAAATAGAGTTATATGCATTAAGCTTCCGTTATACATGAGATCCGATTAAGAGTCGAACCACATTGCGTCTAATGTATTGATGTAGCACTCGTAATAAGGGGCACTTTGATGCACTAAACTCCCGTAATACCCGAGATCTGATAAACAATGGGACCACATTGAGTCTATTGTACGAAAGTAGCACTCATAATGCATTAGACAAAATCTCCACTTGTCTCTATCTCATCATCTATATCCGCATCAATATCTAAGTCATCATCAAGGTCCATGCTACTACTTCCCTTAACAAATAAATCACCAGCTTTGAGCCCCTCTCCTGGTTTTCTTGCCTCTTGAATTATAGCTAACACTTCATCAATACTTTGAGATGGTTCATTTTCTCCATTCATTTGTAAACTTGCTTCCTCTCCTTCCATAAATTCTATGGGCAAATTCTTCACAAACCAAGGATGCTTTTTAATCTCTTCTATGGTTATTCTCTACAGATACAATATTATACAACAATTAGCTGATTTTCAACAAAAAAAATAAAAGAAAAGAGAGAGGACAATGTACAAATTTGAAGTGAAAATAAAACTTCAAACCTTTCCAGGGTCAGCTACAAATATTTGAGATAACAGATGCTTACACTCCTTGGAAATTCGAACGTAATAGGGGATTGAATACTGAACACTTAATATCCACTGCCATAGACCAAAATTTTACGTCTTTAAGACAGAAAAAGGAGGAAAAAGAAACAAGTTGACTATAGAGGGTTAATTTCACGTATGGTCACGAACTTTTAACTGTTTCAGTGAATAAAGTTAGTGGTCGTAAGTGAAAGTACCGGGTTTTAAAAATAAATCATAACTTACAGTTAAGGTTTTCCTGAAATTTCTTGGATCGCTAGGATCTTCAAAGGGATAAGCACCAACCAGCATCACATATAATGTAACCCCACAAGACCAAACATCTGCTAGCTTTATATCCAAAATGATGACATGTAAATCATGAAGTTCAAGTCAATAAATCAATGCATTAATTGAAGCAATAGTTAAACGATTTAAGTTATATACTGACGATATACTATCAAACTAATTCAAGTTAAAATATCATTATAAGCGTACCTTCCCATCGTACTCTTTTCTTGATAAGACTTCTGGTGCGATATAGGCCGGAGTTCCAACAGTAGATTTGGGTTGGGAATGCAAGACTGATGACTAAACAATGAATTATACAACAATAAGAAGCTTTTTGAAAAATAATCCAATTTCGACATAGGATAGAGTTCAAGATTATTGCCTTGGAGTAGCCAAAATCGCATATTTTTAGACGGGGTGTTGAGCTACCATCTAAGAGTGTATTTTCAAGCTTGAGATCTCTATGACAAATTTGCTGCATTCAAGAAAATATTTGCACATCAAGATCATATAGGGGCAAATTTGCATTCTAAGAACAAAACCAATTCAAATTTACCATTGAGTGACAGTAACTGACTCCTGATATAAGTTGTTGAAAGAAAAATTTTGCCTGAAAAATATAACAAAAATCGGACAGATTGCATGAGTTAACAAGGAGGTCAGATTACAATAACACTAAAGTTTGATTATTTGATAAGACCTTCAATATACAGGCTTCTTAAATATGGATTAAAAGTAACAATAGAAGCGTATCTCAAACTTCCAAAAAGAAGAGGAACTAATTTGATTGCTTACTTATGTTGCTCAGACTCTTCAAAAATGTTGCCCGATGCGTGTCAGACCCTCCAAAAGTAGTGTAGTTCTGGAGAATCCGACACCAATGCGGCAACATTTTGGAGAGTTCGAGCAACATAGTTGTGCTTACTACAATTACAACTAAAAAATGTGAGAAAATTCTAAAAATTTATGTTACCTCATCTTCACTGAATCTACCAGCATTACATATTCTTTCAAAAAGCTCTCCACCAGCAGCATATTCCATCACTATGGCTAGATGAGTTGGGGTAAGAAATACCTGCACAATAATGAAAAACATGCTTTAAAATTTTGGTCAATGAAGCTCTATCAAATTAGTGAAAGCCATAGTCTTTCCATTTTCTAATTATGAACCATTTTTTATAACAAAAGAAACCATCAAGTTTTATAGTAACATAATCCGATGCACCGTTCTTGACCTTGGATGGAACGTACCAACAACGATGCATCATTGATGCTTGTGAAGTCAAGCATGAAGTATATAACAAGGAAACTGGTTAAAATTGGTTAGATGTGTTTTGAAGATGCCTATTTGCTTAAGAATAAAGATAACCGTATAGTTCTATATTCCAGATTTCACTTGGTGAAAAGAAACAAGCATAAAGTTTGTTTGCTAGTCCAAAACATAAATGGTATCTGATCCAAAGAGGCAGTCTTGAAAAAGCCTGCAACTTTAACTGGACAAGGGGAATTTCACATTTGTCAAGTATAACCAACTGTTATTACAATAGGATTCAATCATATGGGACTTCAATCAAGGAACAAACAGGTTTCCTAAAAGGAACAATTTCATTAAATGGTGAAACGATATTTTTCCATGCTGAAATCATGCTGAAATAGCTGCAGATATGATTAAGAAAATAAAAGTGTGCTATCTAACCGTTTAAACTTTTGGATGAGATAATCACTACAGTTTAACATGGGAACAGAAACAGACAAAGGTCTTGGATTCAAGTCTCACTGACGCCCATAGTAAAAAATATTCTCATTTGCTCGACGCACGAAAATTAATCAGCCACGAACGTGAGAAAATGTGTTGAAACATAATTATGTAAAAAAAAAGTGTGCTCGATCTCTCTCGATCAGTTTAAGGTTTTAGATGAAACGTTCGCACAATTCTAACAAGCATCACTACTCTTAGAATGATGTACTACCTCTTTGAATCTAACGATATTGGGATGCCTCAAGGACCTATGATTCATGATTTCTCTTTGAACATGTTCATCAATCTGCAGAAACAAAAATAAAGCAAGAAGAGTAGTAAAAATGAATCTTGTCAATTAACAAAGAACATCAGTACTCCATAACAACCATATCATGAATACTCAAAAGGTTCGAGCCCTATAAATGAAAAAAAATCCGGTAGGGAGCGCTTCTCCTTTAACGGCCTTACACAACGGGAATCAGGCTTAGTTGGGGCTCCTTAGTGAATACTCCGAGTGAAAAACCAAAACAAGAAAAGGTTGAATTGAATGAGAGAAAGAGATGAAGCTAAGCAAACCTTTTTCCCTCTCTCAATATACTTGACAGCATAAAGCTCACTTGTGCACTTATCTTTCACTAGCTTAGCTACACCAAAATTACCAGAACCAATATCTTTCAGAATTTCATACCTTTCCATTCTGTTAATTTCAGCCTCTCAATAATACCTTAAATCAAAATGCATTCAGTATTTGAACACAAAAATACATGAAAAGGGGTTTGTTCAAGATTTGTAACTAAGTGAACTGTTGAAGTCTTGCTAGTCTTCAAAGAACATGACTACATGAGCAGACACGTGGCATTGTTCCAACGGCTTGAATTTTGAGTATAACTAACATATGTTGAACCAACGTGGTATATTTAAGTGCCTGAAACCAAAAACGAGAAAACAACATAAAAAGATGACAAAAAATATCATGTGAGACAGATGAGATTCCACTATTTTTGAGTAACTTAATAGCAACGGTTAAGCAAAATAAGAAGGAAAAAAAAAGACACCAACATGGCGCACTTCCCTTTTGTTATGTTTGTTGTAACCTTAGTGATAGTCTATCGGTATCTCCTATTTTAGGTAAAATTATAATCTTTTTATAATTAGGTTAATTAATTATCTAGTTTGTGTCAAAGTAAATATTCTTGTAATCTTATATATATCGTATTTATAATTAGGTTAATTAATTATCTAGTTTGTGTCAAAGTAAATATTCTTGTAACCTTATATATATCGTAAATCATTCATCAATAAAATCAAGAAATATATTCATTTATGGTACCAGTAGCCTAAAACTACAAACTCTACCCTAGCCGCCGATACACCTTCTCGGCCGCCACTTTTTTTTTCCACGTCATCACCTAGCCCACGTCAGAACCCTAGCGCGCCGACCGCTCTCGACCGCCCCCCCTCTTTTCCCACGACGGAACCCTAGTTTTTTCCGGTCATTCTCTCTTCTTCTTCCTCCTAAAATTTTCTCTTTCATGACTGGCAAAACTAAATTTCATCCGGCACTTGCCGTAAACAACATCAAAAATTTCATCCCTGTGACTCTTGAGATGGAAAAGGGTCAATACTCCTCGTGGGCGGAGCTTTTTAAGATTCATTGTCATATTTACGAAGTTATCTACCACATCATCCCTCTTACTCTGAAGTCCACAGACGTACCATCGACTTTGTCTTCTAATGATGCACTCTAGTCTCGTTTGGACGCAGTCGTTCTCTAATGGATATACGACATGATATCTAATTATTTATTTGCACACCATCATTGATATCGATGCCACTGCCCGCCAAACGTGGAAATATTTGGACAATATTTTCCACGACAACAAAACTCAACGAGCGTTATACCTTGAAAAACAGTTCAAGGACGTTCATCAGTATGATTTCCCAAATGTGTCTGTCTATTTTCAAGAACTCAAGATGTTTGTCGACCAACTCCCCAACGCCGGTGCACCAGTCACTAATCAACGATTGGTCATGCAACTTATTGCATGTTTGAATGAATCGTATGATGGTGTTGCCACCATACTTCAGCAATGCACGTCGTTACCTCCATTTGATTATGCATGTTCAAAGCTTATCCTTGAGGAAACCCGGAAAATCAAATGCAACACCACTCGGGCCAGCATTGCCGACGCCTCCCTCACCACCACAGTCGGGCCCTACGCCGACGGCAGGGCCTTCCGGTCCGGCAACTAGAACCGTCGGCCAGAGGACCTGGAACAGTCCACTTCCTCCTGTAATAACCGTCGGAGCAGGCAGTTGGGCAAGGGTCGCGACGGAAGAAATTCTGGCAACAACGACAGCGTGAAGGCGCCTCCGACAACGGAATCGCCAAAGAATAACCGTGGTAGCGGCTGCTGGTCGCTTATCCGCTGGTCGTCGATAGCCCCACCTTCATGGGCCTCCCCTCCTTTCCTATATAGGACATCTTTCTGAACTCTACCTTAGAACCGACCGACTCAACCTGGCATATTTGGTCAATGTCTACAACAGGCCTACATAGCATATGCCCCCCGCCATCGACTTATGCACCAACTGACATTGAGACAGTTATGAGTACAATGTCACTCAACACTCCAGACAAAAATTGGTATATGGAAACAGGTGACACATCTCACATGATGGCATCACAAGGTACTCTCTCGTCTTATTCCAATTTGAGTAATTTAAATCAGAATATTATTGTTGGTAGTGGACAAGGCATTCCCATCCGTGGTTATGGTCATTCCTCCATATCCCCACCACATCCACCACTAATCTTAAAAAATGTCATTCGTGCCCCTAAACTTATTAAGAATCTAATATTCATGCGCCGTTTCACAACTGACAATTAGGTTTCCCTTGACTTTGATCATTTTGGCTTTACGACATGGAGATGAATAATGAGACGTGGCAGCATCGGAGATCTCTACCCTATTTCAAACGCAGTCAACAATCCAGCCTCAGTTCCCTCAACATTTATTGCTCTTTTGTCTTTCTTATGACATTCTAGATTAGGACATCTGGGAGACTCTGTTTTATGCTCTCTTAGAAAAAATAATTTTATTAATTGCAACCGTATTTCTAGGACTCAAATATGTGAATCTTGTGTTTTTGGGAACCATGTCAAATTATCATTTTCTGCATCCACATATTGTACTTTAATGCCTTTCGATATCATACATAGTGATTTGTGGGCATCTCCTATTTTGAGTACGGCTGACAATCGATATTATGTATTGTTTCTGGATGATTATTTTGTCACGACCCAAATCGGAGGGCCGTGACGGGCACCCGAATCCCACCCGCCGGATACCGCAATTCGTATATTAACATCTAATCATAATTAATTACGGATTAAGCCGAAAGAAAACTATGTGAAATCTTTATCCAGAATACCAACTTATATATACATACTCATACCGAGGCCGACAAGGCCATACAGTTTACTACACCCACATGACACTATCTACAAGTCTCTAAAGAGTATACGACATCAAAAGGTCGGGACAGGACCCCGCCATACCCATATACACAAGCCAAAAGTTACCGTACTAAAATAGACTGACACTCCGCTGAATCCACAACCTACTAACGTGGATCGTCTTCTTGCCTATGTGAACATGCGGGCATGAAACGCAACGTCCCCCGATAAAAGGAACGTCAGTACGACTGATGTACTGAGTATGTCAGGCATGAATAATAGCATAACAGGGATATAACACAACTGAAACAGGTGACCAACAGTAAATGCCTCTGAGGGCCCTAATACATATGCCTAAATGTTATGCTCAATGCAATATACATATACATCAGCCTCATCGGACATTTTTCTTACCGTAACAGCCTTATCTCATTATCATATTAATGGTTAATGAATGTATGCATGATGCAAATGCAGTTTACTAATGTCCACACAGGAAATCCTACTTCCCATAACCGCCTTTGTGGGCATCAGGTTATATCGTATTGAACACACATGTAATAATATCGTCTTGGCCACACATGCATCCATTTTGACCACGCAAGCTCGATATGTGGCCTCTTAGGGCTCTTTTGTGATAGTCTGTACCAGCTGCAGGTGGTGTGCGTATATAACGCCTTTTCCTTTTTCCATATTCCCTACATATACATATATATATAATATTTACCATATAGTAGTGTGCATAACACAAGTGGTCCAGAGTAATAAATGAATGCAATACAAATGAAAATGCATGAATGACAATAAAATTCCTGGAGTGACATAACATCCTTGTACCTTCAGCTAACACTGTGAATATCAACATCTTTTCTGTACGCCTCAATAAGGACTTAGGAATATATTTAGACATGTTTTTCGCATAGAAATCAATAACATGAATATTCTTAACTATTAGAGTAGAATAAATTATGGAGCAATGTCATGGTTATATTTCATTACATGAAACATGTCAAACCTTTGGCGGTGGGGGACCTTTAATCACACCACCGCATAACAACATGCATTCGACTTAGTTAATTAAGTGACCTACCTCCGCATAATTTATCAACCACACACATAATTATTTTGTGAACTCAATTCACTTAAACCTCCACGACTTATAAATCATTCATATACTTAATGTCATAATTTTGTGATATGACATTAGTCCATAACCTCTTTGGAAATATACAACTCTTATTTCCAACTCTCATCGTCACACTTGTTATGTCCAAAATTATTTCAGGATTTTATCCTTTCGTATATTAATCTCTTTATTAGCATACGCAAATATAACATAAGTTTTTCCAATGTTCGGGTTGATTTACACACGCCTAGCGGTTCAAACCGTTACCCGAAAGTACGGGATGTTATATCATTCCCCCTTTAGAAACATTCGTCCTCAAATGTTGGGGTGATGTATCTAATCCTTATTGCGTAGCCCAAAAATACAACTATCTTTCTCACGGTCGTATTACCCTTCCATTCAATAACTGGTTTGCCTGGGAACCAAAATTTAACAATCTTTGTTCAGCAATCAACATTAGCGTAGCATGATCCCTGCCAATTCATGCCCAAAATAACATGGAAGTCAACCATTTCTAATTCTACCAAATTTTCTAGGGTCTGATGACTACAACCTAGTACTGTATAGTTTCGATAGACCCGTCTAGCAATTACCGATTCACCAACTGATGTAGATACCACAAATGGATCTCTTATCAATTCAGGCTTCATACCAGATTTACAGGCGATAAAATGAGTGACATATGATAGATTGGAGTTTGGATCTAATAACTCATACACATCATGTGAAAAGACTGATAATATACCTGCAATTACATCAGGTGAGGACTCCTAGTCCTGTCGTCCCATCAATGCATAAGTGCGGCTCTGGCCCCCACCTCTGCCTCGACCAGATAATGTCTGCTGACCTTGCCCTGGTGGGCATACTAACTATGATGGTTCGCCGCGCAGATCATCGGTCAGGCCCTAACACCTTCGCTTCGCCGATGGGTTTCACACCATATGACCACGTTCCCCACAAGAATAACACACCCTTACTCCTTATTGGCACGACCTTGTATGAGTCCTACCACATTACCCGCATTGAGCCAATGGTGGCCTCATCTGAATAGAATCCCCTCTATAATAAGACCCTGATGCTTGTGAACTCTTGACCTGGTCCCGATTGAACAAACTGATCCACCCTTGACCTCGAAAACGGTAATGATGCACTAGTTGCTGGTAAGATGGGTATCCATAAGACTGTGGCCTAGGCCCATCTCTAAACTCACTTCCGTCACTTACGGATCGAGCCCTCTTATGTTGGCTCTTATCACATTCTCGATCTACCTGATGTTGCCTCTTAAGATCCTCCAAATTCTGTGTGTAAGCCTGAATGCGAGCAATATCCATACTTGGATTCAAGGAAGTCGTAGTACACTCATTGACCAAGTGCGGCCCTAAGCCGGTAACAAACATGTGTACTCGGCCACTCATCTCCGCTATAATTGTGGAAACATATCGGACAAATGAATTAAACTTCAAACTATATTCTCGAACACTCATATTCCCTGCTCAAGATGTAGGAACCTGTCCTGCCTGGCCCATCGAAGCTCGACTGGCAGAGAATGTTGTAAGAAGGCCTCTGAAAATTCTCTCCATCCTACTAGTGGAGAACGAGGTCCCCTAGATTTCTATCATGTCTCATACCAAGTTACTGCGACATCCCGCAATTTGTAAGAAGCAAACTTTACCGACTCAGTATCGATAGCATCCATTACCCGTAAGGTATGCTGTATCTGATCCAGAAAATTATGTCGGTCTGTGTTCAGGTCTGACCCTGTGAATATCGGAGGGTCTAAATTGATGAAATCCCGATCTCTCGCACTAGTATCTCTATCCGAAAGACTGGGAACATGACGGGCCTGAGCAGCAACCAATTGAGTCAATAACTGTACATCACTTCGCATATCAATATATTCGGCTGGAGTATCATCTGGAGGAACTGGGGGTGGTGCAGCTCTACTAATCTCCTACGATTATGGTGAACTGGGAGAATCATACGAATAAGTCACGTCATGGGATCACTCTGGCACTCTCCAACGAGTGGCAATCGGCTGGTATATTTGCCCGCAGCCATATTCAATGTCTTCATACTCTTGGACTTCTTCCTTGCGGCAGGCATCGCTGGAATCATAAACACGAGACGTATTAGGAATGAAATACTTATAACTCAGCTCTACTTACACGATTTATGAGATAAAAGAATAGAAATCATCCCTAAATGTCACATAGTCTCTTGTTTATAAGTATGGTGCACAACATACTCATAAATAAGACTCTACTAGACACGGCTTGTAGACTCCTTAGGACAGACATACTCTGATATCAAGTTTGTCACGACCCAAACTAGAGGGCCGCGACGGGCACCCGGATCACACCCACCAGGTACCGCCATTCATATATTTAACATCTAATCATAATTAATTACGGACTAAGCCGAAATAAAACTATGTGAAATCTTTATCCAGAATACCAACTTATATATATATATATATATACACATACCCATACCGAAGCCGACAAGGTCATATAGTTTACTACACCTACAGGACACCATCTACAAGTCTCTAAAGAGTATACGGCATCAAAAGGTCAAGCCAGGGCCCCGCCTAACCCATATACACACGGCAAAAACTACCATACCAAAATAGACCGACACTCCGAAACAAGGGGAGTGCTCCAAAATCCACTGAATCCACAACCTACTGATCAGTGTATTTTATATACACCTTTTGAGTCATTTTTAGTTAGTCTTTTGCCCATTTTTGTACAAATAAGTATCGTCTTAGGATATATTTTCTTTCTTTTGAGTCATATTGGTTTAAAGTGGCTCATTGGCGGAAAAGGAGCAAAAAGAGGGCAGAAACAGAGGTTCTAGAGCTCGAAAAGCAAGAAAGTTGGCGAACCGGGCACGAACAGCGGCGCGGCGCCTCGGCCACAGAGTCATAGTGCGCGCGCCCAATTTCTGAGACATGCGGGAGTTTCGGCCTTGCGCGCAAGCGGGAATTCTAAAATATTCGAATGGGAATGGGCCAAGGCCTGAGGGAAAACCTGGAAGAACGTTTTGAGGCTATAAAAAGCAGCCTTTAGGTCAGAATTAAGAATTCCCACCCTTGCCAATTTGCACAACTTTGGAGATCAAGATTGGAGACCTCTTCTTAGTAATTTTTTGTTCTTGTTTTATTTTCTTTGTAGTTTATGTTAGATTTTAATTTAGTTCTTGTCATGTCTATGGCTAGGAACAAACTTAATCTAGGGCTTTCCATGTCAATTCACTTGAACCTTATTCTTATGAATTAATGCATGTTTTTGGTTCTTCTTCTTGTTATTGAGATTTATTCAATATTTGTCTTGAATGCTTGGTAATTAACTTGATCACTAATTATCATAATCCTTATGATTTCTAATCGAAAGCTGAAAGGGGAGATTGTGAATATGTTGTAGTTGAATAAACATAGGTTAAATCGTGGACGAAAGTACCCCGATACTTGTGTAGTATTAATAGGTTATTGCTCTTAATCCTCCTTTATAGTCAATCTTATCACCGAAAGGTAGAATGGTTCTATATTGGGGTTGAGTGTTTATATTACCTTAACAGGAGTATAAAACGGCTTAGTTAACCTGCTATCTCAAAATAGAAGAAGAATCATAATTAATTGCATTAACAAGTAAGATAAGCGGATAGTTGAGGAGATTTGGAAGCCCTATTTCCACCATAATTGAATTAAAACCAATTAGTCTAGTTAGCATTCTTAATTATAGTTATAAACAACCTATCAATCATCGGTCACCAAATAGATACCATAGAATAGAATTTGAGAATTGAACACTAATCCCTAAGGACGATAACTCGGTCTTCTAAGACTATATTACTTGACATGACACGTGCACTTACGTTAGTGTGTGCATAAATCGCGCATCAAGTTTTTGGCGCCGTTGCCGGGGATTGACGTAGTTCAATATCATTTTACCTATTCTTAATTTCTAATTTGGTTTTTATTTTTATTTATTACTATTTTTTTTATTTTGTGAAAACCAGTGATCCGTTTGTTTATTTTTGATCGGTTGCAGGCATCTAGTTTATGCGAAGGAGAAGAGGAGCAGACACACTTGTTCTCTTCAACCCAGAAATTGAAAAGACTTGCAAACAGAACAGGAGAAACCAACGAGTTTCGGCCTTAATAGAGATGGGAGGCTTACAAAACAACAATGAGATGAACGAAGGGTTAGGTGATCATCAACCTAACCAAAGGATGCCCCGGAGATTGCCGATGGATGTAGAAGAGAGGGTCCAGGTCCAAGATGAGAGAAGCTTGGGAGATTATGTGCTGCCAAGGGTGAATGGAGCACAAACTTGCATCAGGCTCCCAGTAATAGGAGTAAATAATTTTGAAATCAAGCCTGCGATCCTGAGTATGGTGCAGAATATTGTTCAGTTCGGAGGGTTGCCATCGGAATATCCTCACATGCACATAGCAAATTTCTTGGAGTTGTGTGCAACCTTCAAGTATAATGGCGTTACTGATGACGCCGTCCGATTGAGGCTTTTTCCCTTCTCACTCAGGGATAGAGCGAAATTTTGGTTGAATTCCTTGCCAACAGATTCGATATTCACATGGCAAGAGCTGGCACAGAAATTTTTAGCAAAGTTCTTTCCACCGTGCAAAGCCGCTAAGCTGATAGGGGAGTTGAATATTTTTTATCAAGCTGATGGAGAGTCACTCTATGAAGCTTGGGAGAGATTCAAATATTTGCAAAGAAAGTGTCCACATCACAGCATTGAGTTGTGGAATTTGGTCCATATTTTCTACAATAGGCTAAACGGGACCACCAGAACGATTATTGACGCAGTCGCAGGTGGAACTTTCATGAGAAAAACAGCACACGAAGCTCATGATTTATTGGAAGACATGGCCACCAATAATCATGTAACAGAGGACAGAGGGGTGAGTGGCAGAAGAGCAATAGGAGTCCATGAGATTGATGCCATCACAGCATTAAATGCACAAGTTGCTCTCCTGACCAAGCAACTGCAACAAAATACAGTGTCTGTAAATGCCGTACAAATGTCATTGAGTTGTGAAATGTGTGGAGATCCACATACCTTTGATAGGTGCCCATTAGCTGATCCTAACAACATCTCGATCGAGCAAGCAGAGTGCCAAGCAGTAGGGAATTATCAAAGGCCCCAGAACAACCCCTATTCGAATACCTACAATCCAGGGTGGAGGAATCACCCTAAATTTTCATGGAGATGGGATCAAGGACAACAAAACCAATTTCGAGGCCAGTACCAAAATCAGCAACCATTCACTCAGGCCTCATATTCACAACAATTCGTTCTCGCCAACAAGAAGCGGATGAGTTGAGAGCACTGGCTGACACTCACCAACTCACAGACCCAGTTCATGGCAGAGACTATATCCTCTATCGGGAATTTGGAGACACAGGTGGGACAACTAGCGAAGATGGCAAACAACAGGCCACAGGGCACTTTTCCTAGCAATACAGAGATAAACCCCAGAGAACAATGCCAAGCGGTGCAGCTGAGGAGTGGAAAACAGTTAGAACAGCTTACACCCCAGCCTGTGGTTGAACAGAGAGTAGATGCGGAGAGGGAGAGGGCTACTGAAGACAACCCGATATTAGAGAAAGCTCCAACAGTCCCAGTGAAGGAGTACACTGAGAGGATTCCTTTCCCACAGAGGTTGCAAAAGAAAGTGGTTGATAAATAATTTTCCAAATTCTTGGAGATATTCAAGAAGTTACATATCAACTTTCCATTCATTGAGGCATTGGAGCAAATGTCTACTTATTTTAAATTCATGAAGAAAATTCTGAAAAAGAAGAAGAAGTTGGCGGAGTATGAGATGGTGGCACTGACAGAGGAATGCAGTGCCATCTTGCAGAAGAAATTACCCCCTAAACTCAAGGATCCAGGGAGCTTCACACTGTCGTGCACAGTTAGCAGGGTAACATGTAATCGAGCCCTTTGTGATTTGGGGGCTAGCATAAATCTTATGCCCTTGTCTGTTTTTAAGAGGTTGGAGTTAGGTGAAGCCAAACCAACCACTGTGAGCTTGCAGTTAGCAGATAGGACGGTGGTGCATCCCAGGGGAAAGATGGAAGATGTCCTAGTTAAGGTGGGAATTTTTTTTTTCCTGCGGACTTCCTCATCCTTGATATGGAGGAAGATGAGGAGATCCCCATCATATTGGGAAGACCGTTCTTGGCAACTGGGAGAGCCCTAATTGACGTAGAGAAGGGTGAGCTGACACTTAGAGTGGAAAGTGAAGAGATGGTGTTCAAAGTGTTCAAACACATCATTGAACCCCCAGTCATGAGCAAGTGCTTTGCAGTTAGCACCGTCAGCACGTCGGTTGAGCCAGCACAATCAAAAGCAAGGGAAATAAGGCCGCCGGAACAGGTAAGTAATACTAAACCTCCTCTTGAAAAAAAAAATGAGAAAAAAAAACAGAAGGAGGAAGCGAAAAATGTTAATGAAATGGATAGGATGTGGGGTTAATCTACCCCATGCCTCTTGAATAAGGAACTTGCGTCCGGCTAAAAGACGTTAAAGACATCGCTACTTGGGAGGCAACCCAAGGTTATTTTATTCAATTTAATGCAATTTAGTTTTTTAGTTTTTACTTAGAACAGTCTCACGGAGGGTATTGTTATATGTTGTGATGACAGGTGCATAGTCAAAAGTTGGAGGACGAAAACTGAAAAGAACCCAAAAGAAAATCGGTTCAGTACAAGCACTAAAAGATCGGGCGCAGAAGATTCAGATCATGGCGCCCGTTGCAGGTCGCGACACCAAAAGTCGTAAAAGTTACGAAGTTTAGCCACTACACTGGAAGTTCGAGGATTGCAGAGCCAGCCGCGCCAGTAAGGCTGTCATGCACCGCGACGGAAATTCTGAAATTTAAAGGAGCCCTAAATCCGATTTTCCTCACTCCAAATCAAAACCCAAACCTTCCCTCTCTCCAAAACCCACGAAATTTACCCTTTACCTAAAAATCTTCCACAAACTAAACCCAATCACAATCAAAGTTCTTAAATTCCTTAAACCCTTAACCATCCTAAACAACAACCCTCATTCCATTGCTTCAAAACATCATTAGGAATAAGAAAATCTTGAGGAACACCGTCCAAGGTAACCTTTATCACTTTTCTTGAAATCTTCAATACATTCAGGGAGGTAATAGGTGAGGAGGTGCTTTATTGGTGGAAGGTGTGTGGTGTGTTGAAGTTGGGTGTGAGATTTAGCGGAAGATTATACGAAGTGAGTGTGGGGTGTTGTGCAGGAGTTTTTTGAGTGAAGTGTGGGGGTTGATAAGTGTTGTAGCTGCTGATTGTTGATTGATAGTGTTGGGTAATATCGTTGAACAAAGGAAACGCTGTCAAGTTGTCTAAAAATGTCTGTCAAGAAGAGGAGAGCTTCCACATCCACTTTCGTCCCTCAATATGACACTACTAGGTTTGTCAGCCAAAAAGCCGAGGATAGATACCAAAACTTAAGATAGCACTTGATCCCTGAAAGAGGAATGGAGTACCAAAGGGAGTCGTTTGAGGAGGGAGATGCCTATGAGCCTTTCGGGCAATGATAGAGGTCATGAGGTGGAAGAGATTTGTTAACCCGGAAAGAATAGCACCGATGAACACAATAATGGTGAGAGAATTTTATGCTAACTTTCCGGAGAGGGTGGATGATAGATGCTTTGTGAGGGGACGGTATGTGCTTGTGACGACAAAAGTGGTAAATGTGTTATTAAATACAACTGATGTTGAAGAAAGAGGTGACGATCAGATCTATTTCAGAACTTGGTCTAGAGACACCAACAACATTGACTGGGATATTGTCGCAAGCACAGTAAGCTACCCTGGGGTGAGTATGAAATTGCAAGAAATGGATCAAGAGGACTGAGCAGATGTCAGTTCAACAAAATAGCCAAGGGTTGGTTATATTTCATCAGTGCCCGCTTAATTCCATCGATGCACTTCACCAGAGTGCCAGCTGATAGAATAAAAATGGTATATGGAATCATGTCAGGGAGGACGAGACGTGGGGAAGGAAATATTGCAAAACATTGGAGAAACCAGCAGGTTGGTAACGACAGGTGGGTTGGGACATGGCTCACTTATTAGCAGTTTATGCTCCAGATATGGGGTCTCAACCCTACCCACTGATACATATGAGAAAGTACAACATCCTGTGTCATATGGACTAGTACATTCCTTCTCAGACCCACTCCCTCCAGCAGCAGCACAAAGAAGGAGACCAGCACCAGCAGCAGCAGCAGAAGCGGCCATGAATGAAGATGAGCCTGAGACAGAGGCTCAACATGAGGCAGGAAGTAGCCAACAGCAACCCCCAGAATTTGAACCCCCAGTGCCCATAATGGAGCAGTTTCTCATGAACCAGAGAAGGATGATGCAGAATTTTGACAGGATGATACAAGGTCAACATGACCTGAGGCAAGGACAACAAGAACTAAGGCAGGAGCATTTCTTGTTCTTGTTTTATTTTCTTTGTAGTTTATGTTAGATTTTAATTTAGTTCTTGTCATGTCTATGGCTAGGAACTAACTTAATCTAGGGTTTTCCATGTCAATTCACTTGAACCTTATTCTTATGAATTAATGCATGTTTTTTGTTCTTCTTCTTGTTATTGAGATTTATTCGATATTTATCCTGAATGCTTGGTAATTAACTTGATCACTAATTATCATAATCCTTATGATTTCTAATCGAAAGCCGAAAGGGGAGATTGTGAATATGCTGTAGTTGAATAAATATAGGTTAAATCGTGGATGAAAGTACCTCGATACTTGTGTAGTATTAATAGGTTATTGCTCTTAATCCTCCTTTATAGTCAATCTTATCACCGAAAGGTAGAAAGGTTCTATATTGGGGTTGAGTGTTTATATTACCGTAACAAGAGTATAAAACGGCTTAGTTAACCTGCTATCTCAAAATAGAAGAAGAATCATAATTAATTGCATTAACAAGTAAGATAAGCGGATAGTTGAGGAGATTTGGAAGCCCTATTTCCACCATAATTGAATTAAAACCAATTAGTCACCAAATAGATACCATAGAATAGAATTTGAGAATTGAACATTAATCCCTAAGGACGATAACTCGGTCTTCTAAGACTATATTACTTGACACGGCACGTGCACTTGCGTTAGTGTGTGCATAAATCGCGCATCACGTACTAATGTGGATTATCTCCTTACCTATGTGAACCTGCGGGCATGAAACACAGTCTCCTCTCGATAAAATGGACGTCAGTACGACTGATGTACTGAGTATGTCAGGCATGAATAGTAGCATAACAGGATATAACACAACTGAAACAGAAATAGGTGACCAACAGTAAATGCCTCTGAGGGTCTTAATACATATGTCTAAATGTTATGCACAATGCAATATACATCGTCCTCATCGGGCATCTTCCTTACCGTAGCAGCCTCTGTGGGTCTTATCTCATTATCATATTAATGGTTAATGAATGTATGCATGATGCAAACGTGGTATACTAATGTCCACACATGAAATCCTACTTCTCATAACCGTCTCTGTGGGCATCAGGTTATATCATATTGGCCATACAGGCATTCATGTCGTCTTGGCCACACAGACATCCATTTTGACCACACAAGCTCGATATGTGGCCTCTTAGGACTCTTTTGTGATAGTCTGTACCAGCTGCAGGTGGTGTGCGTATATAACGTCTTTCCCTTTTTCCATATCTCATATATATATATAATATTCATCATATAGTAGTGTGCATAGCATAAGTGGTCCAGGGTAATATATGAATGCACCATTTTCTCGGGATTTTTGGGAAAGATTGGCTGAATTCCTCTTCTTATCAATTTTTCTACCGTCCTCTTGCTCAAGATGGAATAACTATTAAATGAGATTAGTTAGCAGTCAGTATTCGTAATATAAATGAAAATGCATGAATGACAATAAAATACCCCGAGTGACGTAATATCCTTGTACCTTCAGCTAACGATGTGAATATCAATATCTTTTTTGTATGCCTCAATAAGGACTTAGGAATATATTTAGACATGTTTTTCGTATAGAAATCAATTACATGAATATTCTTAACTACTAGGAGTAGAATAAAATATGGAGCAATATCACAGTTATATTTTGTTATATGGAATATGCCGAAAGAAAAAAAATTGACTTAACATACCTTCGTTTCGCTAAAATGAAATTTAGAACATTACAATTCATCATCATCAATAGTAGCGACATGAGACGTAAATCTCCTCACTACACATTAGCCCGTCATAGCAACAATGAGACGGTTATCTAGAGGGATCGGCCTGTTGGCTGAAGATCGAGTTGCAACGCCGGGTTCTGAGTTCGATCCTCGGATCGTTTCAGGCGTATGTCTCGTATTAAAGTCTGGTAGCTTAACCGCGCGGGCATGTTGCAGTTGGGATGATCCTCCCCTCCTCCTGTGAGGGGTTCAGTCTTGTAGCATTAATCCGTTGGTGGCGATCAGACACTGAATGCGGGGTGCACATCCCGTGATTTACCCGGCGATGACGGCTAAGGGCGGGTTCCATCGCCTCCAGAAGCCTAGTACCAGTACTTGTGCAGGTACTAGAGATATGGGGGTACTAAGGCCACCCCGAGACCTGGATTATCAAAAAAACAAAACAAAACAATGAGACGGTTCATTTATTTAAATACCACCGCATTCAGGGCTCCCAGAATATGCCATTATACAATTGAGAGAAAACAATGGAACCTCTAATACCTTTATAACAAAATTCAAGTTATATGTATAACACCCTACCCCTTAATGATTACCCTCCCCCCCCCCCCCCTTAGCCAAACCTTTGGCGATGGGGGACCTTTAATCACGTCACCGCATAACAACATGCATTCTACTTAGTTAATTAAGTGACATGCCTCCACATAATTTATCAATCACACACATAATTAATTTTGTGACCCCATTTTACTTAAACCTTCATGACTTATAAATCCTTCATATACTTAATGTCATAATTTTATGATATGATATTAGTCCATAACCTCTTTGGGAATATACAACTGTTATTTCCAACTCTCATCGTCACACTTGTTACGTCCAAAATTATTTCGATGTTTTATCCTTTCGTATACTAATCTCTTTATTAGCATACGCAAATATAACATAAGTTTTCCCAACGTTCGGGTCGATTTACACATGCCTAGCTATTTTACATACGCCTAGCGGTTCAAGCCGTGACCCGAAAGTACGGGATGTTACATATTCCAACTTTCTATGGACTTTTCCAATTGGAAATAAATCTCAGGTCTACCTCATTTTTTCTTCATTTATTGCTTTCGTAAAAACACAATTTGAAAAGAGTATTAAATGTTTTCAATGTGACAATGGCAAGGAATTCGATAATAACCAATTCAAATAGTTTTGCTTCAAAAATTGTGTTACCTTTCATTTTTCCTTCCCTCACACATCCTCCCAAAATGGTAAAGCTGAACGGAAAATTTGAACCATAAACAATCTCATTCGTTCCCTACTTGCTACTTAGTCCCCCCTCAATTCTGGCACTACGCACTCTCCATGTCCACTTATCTTCTAAATTTAATCCCAAACAAGTCTCTAGCTCAACGGTCGCTCACCCAAGTTTTATTTTGTAGGAACCCCCCTCCTACCAACGCTTGCGTATTTTAAGATATCTTTGTTACCCTCTCTATCCGACCACTCACAAAATCCAAATTCGGTCTTCCCCGTATGTGTTTCAGGGTTACTCTGTCAATCATCGTGGTTACTCGTTCTATGACTTGTCGAGCCATAAAATTACTATTTTATGTCATGTCCTATTTGATGAGTCTCAATTCCCCTTTGTCTCTCTACACTCGACACCACGACATTCCTATTACTTCTTAGATGATGGCCTAAACCCTCTTCTAATTCACTATTTACATAGTTTGCCGTCTCAGACCCGGCGCCACTACCTCGGCGGTCGGGACTAGGCGCCCACCGGGTCGCGGCGATGGCACAGAAAAGCCCACCTCAGGGAGATTTCGTAGCCACCTCTCAGTAAACTGAGGTTCGGCCAGCCAGTACTATCACCCCTGCTCTTCCTCCTCTTCTCGGTAGTCCCGCGACAAACCCCTATCCCGTCCCATGTCCCGAAATACACTCTCAGACCATAGAAATTTGTGCCATGCAAGGAATTCATAAACTTCAACAACGGTTTAACATTTCTATTTCAATTGTCTCTTCTCATGTCCTTCGTAACTCGAAGGATGCCTTGTGTTACCCTAATTGGAAAGCCGCAATGATTGACAAATATAATATTCTTATTGATAATAAGACATGAGATCTAGTACCCCGTATACCTGATGATAACATTATTCGTTCTATGTAGATTTTTAGATAAAAAAATTTGATGGTTCTTTTGAGAGGTACAAGACTCGTCTTGTAGGTGATGACAGGTCTCAACAGGTGGGAGTGGACTGTCCTTAGCATTGCTATATCCAAGTCTTGGCCCATTTATCAACTTGATGTCAAGAATGCCTTCTTACATGTGGATCTATATGAAATAGTATATATGCATCGGCCTATGGGTTTCAGAGATTCTATTCATCTAGATTGTGTGTCTGTTGCGGAAATCGCTCTATAGACTTAAATAGTGTTATACTCCGTAGTTCTGGCCATACGTGTGAGAGCGTACGAAATGGATTAAGACTTAAATTTTAGAAGGATAGGTTGACGGATTGTTTCGGACGGGTTTTTGGTCAACTTTGCGGCGGGTTATGACCCGATACATTAAAAGTTCCTAGGTGTTTTAAAGGCCTAGTGCGTAGTTCGTTGAATCTAGTTTCCAACGCAACCAACCGTTCGTCGATAGGACGTCGGAGTAGAAAGTTATGGGAGTTACAAGTTCAGTGCGCAGTCGGATAGAAATGTGTTTCGGTCAAGAAACCACAGTGTGGCGCGCGGATCTGAGGCATGGCGCCAAATGGTCTGAGTGTTCGCTGAAGTTGCAGCGCCTGGCGCCGGAAGCGAGGCATGGCGCGGAAAGTCGGCAGAGGTTTGTGCGCCCGGGATCTGGTCGCGCAGGCGGGTTCTGCGAAGTTGAGTGGAAAAATCTGAACTGTTTTATTTTAAAAAAGGACATGGGAGGGTGACAAGTGTCCCCCCCCCCCTCCCCCATCTGATTTTGCATGTACTACTTATTGACCAAGTCTTGAAGACTTGGTCATTCTTCAAGTTCTTCTCTCTCTCTAAAGCTAAAAGCTCTCCCTTCTCTCTAAAATTTCAAGAGGAAATCTAAGCTTGAGGAAAATCTGAAAAAGTGTGGCAAGAAGAAAGCTTGTTGGCTAGCTTGTAGGAGTTATTGTGGTGGTGTTTTTGGAAAGGAGGCTAGCAAATTCGTTGGAATAATTTGGCTAAAGCTCTAAGGTAACAATTATTCTCTTATAGCTAGTTTTGGTGTTGCATGTGAAGAAGAAAGATCTTATAGTGGTAAATATTGCTCTTGGAGAAATTGCATGTAAGAAATATGGTTTGGATATGAAAGAATTGGATAAGAAGGTTATGTAAGCATGTTATAGCCTAAATACTACCTTAAACTTGTTAAGTTAGTTGTTGTACATTGTGGGGCAGAATTTTACATATCCAAGTTTAGGTGTGTAATTCCCTTTGAAATGTTTGGATTGTTGGGTCTTAAATGTGGCGTTTAGATGTTGAATTCGGCCTTGAAAAATGTGGCAAAGTATGTAGAAACAAAGGAAATGCTGCCCGATTTTTCATAGAATTTAGTGACTTTGCACTTGGAATATTTTACGTTGAAACTTGAGGTTAATAAACGTATTATGGTCATTATAGGTTGACGTGTTACGTGCGGTATTTTGGACTTAGCAAGTGGATTGACCCGAAGAGGTATGTGGAACTTTCCTACCTCTTGAGCATGAATAATTGCATCTATGTAGTACGGTAGACGTACAAAGACTTTGGTATCCCTTACTTGTTTTAATGATGTCTTAAGTCTTAAAGTTAATGGATTTTGAGTGTTTTTAAGTATATGATACTTGTTCACGTTTAAAAGTATAAGTCCCTTGGATATAGGGAGATGCGTTTGACTAGTGTATAATGGTAATATAACGCCTTTATGGGAAGTCGGTTGTATTGGTTTTATGGAAGGTTAACAAAGAAAGGTTTACTCCAAGCAAAACAAGTACGGATAAATGATTTGAATTTGTGGAAGGCAAATTGTTTTTAAGGCATTAATTGCCTAAGGTTTTAAAAGAAACGAAGTCACTTGATTTAGAAGCCTATTGTATTTTTTTTAAAGATAAACGTGACTTGTTTTGAAAAGTTTTCGTGACTTGATACTACGGTTATTAGTATCTTGGAGTTTTACATAAAAAGGAGTCATTTTCTTAAATGGTTTAAGGAACGTGGTACTTGGGTTAAATTCCCGGATTTTCTTTTAAAATGACATGTAGTGCCTTAAGTAACTAAAATGAGAGGATATACTAATAATGTTATTAAGAAGTTAGGAGATATTCTTAACTTGCTTACGTTATGATAAGCCGGTAGCGCTTATGTTATGTATGATAGCCGGTTGTGCCGATTTATGTATTATTATTATTATTACTATTTATGTCATGGATTTGCTACCCATGATGCGAGTGCGGCGCTTGTACTCATGCGGGCCCACCGGGTCCATGCGGGTGAAATAGTCTCATGCGAGGCGGATGACCTCATGCGGGTGAAATAGTCTCATGCGAGGTGGATGACCTCAGGCGGGTCCACAGGACCTATGCGAGTGAAATAGTCCCAGGAGTAGGATTGCTTAATGATACTACGGGCGAGAGACCCTGTTTTGATCATGAGCCTCCTATTTTTATGCAGTAAAGTTTATACTTGTTACTCTCATTGTTATTAAGGCACAGTGCAACGTAATTTGATTTTCATCCATGACTCCAGCTTATTTTAGACTTATGATATTATTACAGTATTTTCCAGTTTTACATACTTGGTATATATTGTGTACTGACCCCCTTCCTCGGGGGTTGCGTTCATGCCGCAGGTTGGGGTAAGCAGGTGGTGGATCCTCATTCTTAGGATCTTGCTCAGGTGTCAGAAGCTCCATTTCTCTGGAGGCTCGACTTTTGGTACGGTTATCCCTGGTGTTGTAGATGTTTCGTACATTCAGGGGTATGACGGGGCTCTGTCCCGTCATAGTGTTTACACATTCTTAGAGGCCTGTAGTCCTGTTATAACTTGGGTTGTTAAGGATGTAACTGTTCATCTTTGTTATATTTAGAGGTAGCCATTTTGGGTTAGCCTGCTTATATTCTATATGGGTTCTTGTTGTGAGTTTATTTTCCGCTGGTTTTCTCTGATGTTGTATCACAAGGGTGCCCGGGGTAAGACACCAGTCACGGGTCCGTGGTTGGGTCGTGACAAAAGTAGTATCAGAGCAGTTAATCCTCGGAAAGGGTCTACAGGCCGTATCTAGTAGAGTCTTGATTATCGGTGTGTTGTGCACCACATCTATAATCAGGAGGCTAGAGGATGTTTAGGATTGGTTTCCATTCTTTCACTCTAAGATCGTGCAATAGAGTTGTGTTATAGGTTGAACTTCCTCTGACATATTTTTATGTATCAGTTATGCCTCCACGCAAGGCAACCGCAGCCCAGAAGGGCAAGGTAGCTGAGGGAGCTGCTAGTAGGACACAGAGGGTCACGAGGGCACAGGCCCAATCCTTACCAGAGAGGATGTTTCGGACGGAGAGTTCCACGTCGCCGCCCCAGTTCGAGTTCGGCGCAGCGGCCATCGAGACCGCGGTACTGAGCCCCCGCCACACACGGAGGCGAGTAGATGGGTTACAAGGAGATGGCCCAGTTATTAGCCAGGATCGTGGCTAGGCAGGAGGACATAAGGGAGGCAGCGGTTCCGGTTGTACCCGTGGTCCACCCCAGATCTGATAGCTTGAGACTGTGGGACTTTTTGAGTTGCAGCCCACCAGAGTTCTATGGGTCGAGGCCTGAGGATTTGAGTTGCAGCCCACCAGAGTTCTATGGGTCGAGGCCTGAGGATGATCCTCAGGAGTTTATCCGACGATTCTGACGGATCGCGAGAGTGATCGTGGCTTCGGAGACAGAGTCGGTATTATTGGGTTCACATCGGCCGCGGAATCCGCGATTGGTAGTATGATTCATGGGAACTATCCCGGCGTGCGCTTCACTGTTGGGGACGAGTTCTCGAGGCGTTTAGCCATTTCTTGCCTCCGCATGAATGAGAGACCTCGCCGATAGATTTTGACATCGAGACAGAGTGGCGGACGGTCCGGAGTACAACGTAGAAGTTTGACTCATTGGCTCGGTATGTACCCGCTGGTAGCGCATGGAGGGCAGATGCACCGCTATGTCGCGAGGCTCGATGATTACTTGACAGAGAGTTGCGGAGTAGCTCTTCACCGGCATGGACATTTCCGCACGCAGCATATGCACTTAGGTGTGAACGCAGGGCCGCGGATTGATAGGTATCGCGAAGAGGCCAGACAGCAGGTCCTGCGGTAGTTTCGAGGTAGACAACATCGGCCAGCAGACCGATTTGCACCTCGGTCGGTTGAGCGCTCTCCACCATCTTCCGGACGTCATGGCATTCGGGGACGGGTCGAGGCTTGAGTTCTCGGAGGACGAGTTCGATCGATGAGGCCACATATACCTCGTTGTGGCGATGTGGCGATGCCATTATAGGGTGTCGTGTTCCTCCAGGGTTTGTTACTCTTGTAGCAGGGGCCATTTGAGAGATATTGTCCGACGCAGGCGGCGGGAATGTTATGGCTCACCGGCGGTCGATGGTCGGATCTTCGTCTTCGGTGGCGTCGCCCGAGGCGGTGTTCACGGACCAGCAGCCGCGGCGGGGTCGTGGTAGGGTTCGATTCAGCCGGTCCTCGAGCCGCATTTATGCTATGTCCACCGTCAGACCATGAGGCATCACGGATGTAAATCGCAGTACACTATTGATTTCATGTTGTGATGTATATGCTTTGATAGATCCAGGTTCTACCTTGTCCTATATATCTCCTCATATTGCTGGTAGAATAGGGATAGAGCCCGAGTCCATAAAACCTTTTGAATTGGCTATGCCAGTGGGTGATTCGGTGGTAGTTGAGCGGGTATATAAGGCTTGCCCAGTGACTATAGACAGTCGTCAGACTCTAGCCGACTTGATAGAGTTGGATATGACGGACTTTGATGTGATTATGGGTATGGATTGGCTAGCATCTTGCTATGCCAATGTAGACTATAGAGAGAGACTGGTACGGTTCCAGTTTCCTGGGGAGCCGGTTATCGAGTGGAAGGGGAATACTTCGTCGCCGAGGGGTAGGTTTATTTCTTACCTCAATGCTAGGAAAATGGTGCGGAAAGGGTATATCTACCATATGGTTTGAGTATTCGATACTGAGGCCGAGATACCAGACCTTCAGTCAGTTCCGGTTGCTAGAGAGTTTCCAGACGTATTCCCAGACGAGCTTCCGGGTATCCCTCCCGAGAGGGAGATTGAGTTTTGCATTGATTTGGCGCCAGACACTCGACCGATATCTATTCCGCCATACAGGATGGCACCTGCTGAGTTGAGGGAATTGAAAGACCAGCTGAAAGATTTGCTGGAGAAAGGCTTTATCAGGCCTAGTGTTTCTCCCTGGGGAGCGCCAGTGTTGTTTGTAAAGAAGAATGATGGGACGCTGCGTATGTGTTGATTACGCAAATTTGAATAAGGTAACTATCAAGAACAGATATCCTCCCGTGATTGATGATTTGTTTGACCAGTTGCAGGGTGCGAGATGTTTCTCCAAGATAGACCTGCGATCTGGTTATCATCAGGTGCGAGTTAGAGAGGCAGATATCCCAAAGACTGCATTCAGGACCCGATATGGGCACTATGAGTTCAGGGTGATGTCTTTCGGGTTGACCAACGCTCCAGCAGTATTCATGGACTTGATGAACAGGGTGTTCAAGCCATTCTTGGATATGTTCGTTATAGTATTCATTGATAATATCCTGGTTTATTCGCGAAGCGAGCAGAGCAGATCACGAGGCGTGTGGAGTCCTCAGGGACCGGCAGTTGTATGGCAAGTTCTCGAAATGCGAGTTTTGGTTGGCTTCAGTGGCTTTCTTAGGGCATGTTATCGGGGCCGATGGTATTCGGGTTGACACAAAGAAAGATTGAGGCGAAGACTTGGCCTGCACCACTACACCAACGGAGGTGCGCAGCTTTTTGGGCCTTGCAGGTTATTATCGGAGATTTGTGGAGAAGTTTGCTTCCATTTCAACACCTTTGACTAAGCTGACTCAAAAGGCAGCTATGTTCCGGTGGACGGATGCTTGTGAGGAAAGTTTCCAGTTGCTAAAGGAGAAATTGACGATCGCCCCAGTTCTTACCCTTCCAGAGGGTTTAGACGGATATGTGATTTATTGTGATGCGTCAGGTGTCGGGCTTGGGTGCGTCGATGCAAAGACGCAGTAAAGTTAAGCTACGCATCTCGACTTTAGGAAGCATGAAGAACTATCCCACACATGACTTAGAGTTGGCGGTGATTCATGCCTTGAAGATCCGGAGACATTATTTGTATGGGGTTCATGTGGATATTTACCGACCACAAGAGCCTCCAAAGATATCTTGACGGAGGGAGCTGAACTTGCGGTGGAGACGGTGGTTGGAGCTGCTTAAGGATTACGATGTCGATATCCTATACCACCCAGGAAAGGCCAATGTAGTTGCAGACGCCCTTAGTCGCCGATCGATGGGTAGTCCGCCGTGTGCGCACGGAAGAAGGATATGGTCCGAGAGTTACATCAGCTAGCGAGCCTTGGGGTTCTTTTGGTTGATTCTGATACTAATGGAGTTCGGGTTCGAGAGGTTGCCGAGTCTTCCATCGCCGAGGAGGTGAAGAGGCGACAGTATGAGGATCCTATTATGGTACGGTATCGAGATGCAGCTCTCCAGGAGGAGAAGAGTCTATTTGAGGTAGCACCTGATGGGGTGCTAAGATTTGAGGGCCGGTTGTGTGTTCCCGATGTGACAGGACTTCGTCAGCCGATTTTGGGGGAGGCACACAGTGCTCGTTATTCTATTCATCCGGGGTCAACTAAGATGTACCATGACCTCAGATGCGTGTATTGGTGGGATGGCCTGAAGAGAGACGTTGCGGAGTTCGTGGCGCAGCGGAATTGTCGAGTCAAGGTTGAGCACGAAGCGGTGGTATTGCAGCTATTGATATTCGACTTGGAAGTGGGAGGTGGTAAATATGGATTTTATTACGGGGTTACCTCACACTCGAGGAAGCATGATTCCATTTGGGTTATCGTCGGCGGTGTGAAATCAGCCCATTTTCTTCCGGTCGGGCGACTTTTTCTACGAGGATTATGCTAGACTATATATCAGAGAGATTGTGAGACTGCACGGAATTCCTATATCGATTATTTCAGACAGAGGAGCCCAGTTCACGGCTAACTTCTGGAGGTCTTTCAAGAAGGGATTAGGGATACAGGTGAGTCTTAATCTTGCGTTCATCCTCGAGGCCAAGACAGGCCGAGCGCACTATCCAGACACTTGAGGATATGCTGCGGTCTTGTGTTATTGATTTCAGGGGTAGCTGGGAGGATCATTTACCTCTTGTGGAGTTTGCTTATAACAACAGCTACCATTCTAGTATCCAGATGGCTCCTTATAAGGCCTTATACGGGAGGAAGTGCAGATCACCGATAGGCTGGTTTGAGGTGGGAGAAGTGCAGTTAGTCGGGCCAAACTTGATTCAGCAGGCAGTGGATAAGGTGAAGCTTATCTAGGAGCGGTTATTGTCAGCTCAGAGTCGACAGAAGTCGTATGCAGATCATCGGCGTCGACACTTAGAGTTTGAGGTAGATGATTGGGTCTTCCTGAAGGTGTTACCCATGAAGGGCGTGATGAGATTTGGGAAGAAGGGGAAACTTAGCCCAAGGTACATTGGGCCTTATCAGATTGTCCGTAAGGTAGGCAAGGTTGCCTATGAGTTGGATCTGCCGTCCGATCTGGAGGCAGTACATCCAGTTTTTCATGTGTCTATGTTGCGAAAATGTGTTGGAGATCTGTCTAGAGTGCACCCGATTTGTGATGTCCAGGTGACAGATGAGTTATCGTATGAGGAGAGTCCATAGCGATACTCGATCGTCAGGTTAGGCGACTTCGGACAAAGGATGTGGCTTCCGTAAAGGTCTTATGGCGGAACGAGAACAGGGAAGAGATGACGTGGGAAGCAGAGGATGACATGATGAAGAAGTATCCTCACTTATTCCTTATACCTCCAGGTAACCCACTTTCCTGCTTGTTAGTTTTAGTTTGGCAATTATGCTTAAGTATGTTGTGGCATGTGGAGCGTCTTTAATTGCAAAAAGATTAGTTAAGGGGGGTTTATGTCGATATAGTGATTGGAGTAAGCCTAGAAGGAACATTCAGGACGAATGTTTCTAAGGGGGGGGGGAGAATGTTATACCCCGTAGTTCTGGCCATACGTGTGAGAGCGTATGAAAGGAATTAAGACTTAAATTTTAGAAGGATAGGTTGACGAATTGTTTCGGACGGGTTTTTGGTCAACTTTGCGGCGGGTTATGACCCGATACATTGAAAGTTCCTAGGTGTTTTAAAGGCCTAGTGCGTAGTTCGTTGAATCTAGTTTCCAACGCAACCAACCGTTCGTCGATAGGACGTCGGAGTAGAAAGTTATGGGAGTTACAAGTTCAGTGCGCAGTCGGACAGAAATGTGTTTCGGTCAGGAGCCACAGGGCCGCGGCGCCGGATGCAGGGCCGCGGCGCCAAATGGTCTGGGTGTTCGCTGAAGTTGCAGCGCCGCGACGCCGAAGGCCGCCGCGGAAAGTTCAGGAGTCGGCAGAGGTTTAGGCCGCGCACGGATCTGGCCGCGACGCCGAGGCGGTTTCTACGAAGTTGTGTGGAAAAATCTGAACTGTTTTGTTTTAAAAAGGCCATGGGAGGGTGACAAGTGTCCCCCCCCCCCCCCATCTGATTTTGCATGTACTACTTATTGACCAAGTCTTGAAGACTTGGTCATTCTTCAAGTTCTTCTCTCTCTCTAAAGCTAAAAGCTTTCTCTTCTCTCTAGAATTTCAAGAGGAAATCTAAGCTTGAGGAAAATCTGAAAAAATGTGGCAAGAAGAAAGCTTGTTGGCTAGCTTGTAGGAGTTATTGTGGTGGTGTTTTTGGAAAGGAGGCTAGCAAATTCGTTGGAATAATTTGGCTAAAGCTCTAAGGTAACAATTCTTCCTTATAGCTAGTTTTGGTGTTGCATGTGAAGAAGAAAGATCTTGTAGTGGTAAATATTTCTCTTGGAGAAATTGCATGTAAGAAATATGGTTTGGATATGAAAGAATTGGATAAGAAGGTTATGTAAGCATGTTATAGCCTAAATACTACCTTAAACTTGTTAAGTTAGTTGTTGTACATTGTGGGGCAGAATTTTACATATCCAAGTTTAGGTGTGTAATTCCCTTTGAAATGTTTGGATTGTTGGGCCTTAAATGTGGCGTTTAGATGTTGAATTCGGCCTTGAAAAAGGTGGCAAAGTATGTAGAAACAAAGGAAATGCTGCCCGATTTTCCATAGAATTTAGTGACTTTGCACTTGGAATATTCTACGTTGAAACTTGAGGTTAATAAACGTATTATGGTCATTATAGGTTGACGTGTTACGTGCGGTATTTTGGACTTAGCAAGTGGATTGACCCGAAGAGGTATGTGGAACTTTCCTACCTCTTGAGCATGAATAATTGCATCTATGTAGTACGGTAGACGTACAAAGGTTTTGGTATCCCTTACTTGTTTTAATGATGTCTTAAGTCTTAAAGTTTAGGGACTTTGAGTGTTTTTAAGTATATGATACTTGTTCACGTTTAAAAGTATAAGTCCCTTGGATATAGGGAGATGCGTTTGACTAGTGTATAATGGTAATATAACGACTTTAAGGGAAGTCGGTTGTATTGGTTTTATGGAAGGTTAACAAAGAAAGGTTTACTCCAAGCAAAACAAGTACGGATAAATGGTTTGAATTTGTGGAAGACAAATTGTTTTTAATGCATTAATTGCCTAAGGTTTTAAAAGAAACGAAGTCACTTGATTTAGAAGCCTATTGTATTTTTTTTAAAGATAAACGTGACTTGTTTTGAAAAGTTGTCGTAACTTGATACTACGGTTATTAGTATCTTGGGAGTTTTACATAAAAAGGAGTCATTTTCTTAAAAGGTTTAAGGAACGTGGTACTTGGGTTAAATTCCCGGATTTTCTTTTAAAATGACATGTAGTGTCTTAAGTAACTAAAATGAGAGGATATACTAATAATGTTATTAAGAAGTTAGGAGATATTCTTAACTTGCTTACGTTATGATAAGTCGGTAGCGCTTATGTTATGTATGATAGCCGGTTGTGCCGATTTATGTATTATTATTATTATTACTATTTATGCCATGGATTTGCTACCCATGATACGAGTGCGGCGCTTGTACTCATGCGGGCCCACCGGGTCCATGCGGGTGAAATAGTCCCATGCGGGTGAAATAGTCTCATGCGAGGCGGATGACCTCATGCGGGTGAAATAGTCCCATGCGAGGTGGATGACCTCATGCGGGTCCACAGGACCTATGCGGGTGAAATAGTCTCAGGAGTAGGATTGCTTAATGATACTACGGGCGAGAGACCCTGTTTTGATCATGAGCCTCCTATTTTTATGCAGTAAGGTTTATACTTGTTACTCTCATTGTTAGTAAGGCACAGTGCAACGTAATTTGATTTTCATCCATGACTCCAGCTTATTTTAGACTTATGATATTATTACAGTATTTTCCAGTTTTACATACTTGGTACATATTGTGTGTCGACCCCTTCCTGGGGATGCGTTCTCACGCATAGTAGGGTAGCGGTGGTGGATCCTCATTCTTAGGATCTTGCTCGGTGTCGAAGCTCCATTTCTCGGAGGCTCGACTTTTAGTGCAGTTCTCCGCAGTGTTGTAGATGTTTCGTACATTCAGGGGTATGACGGGGCCCTGTCCCGTCATAGTGTTTACACATTCTTAGAGGCCTGTAGTCCTGTTATAACTTGGGTTGTTAAGGATGTAACTGTTCATCTTTGTTATATTTAGAGGTAGCCATTTTGGGTTAGTCTACTTATATTCTATATGAGTTCTTGTTGTGAGTTTATTTTCCGCTGATTTTCTTTGATGTTGTATCACAAGGGTTCCCGGGATAAGGCACCAGTCACGGGTCCGTGGTCGGGTCGTGACAAATAGGCTCCTCGAGCATGGTACCAGCGGTTCGCCGATTATGTTTCCTCTATCAGTTTTTCACATAGCAGATTCGATCATTCCATGTTCATCTACAATCTGGGTACATACATGGCTTACCTATTATTATGTGTTGATGAGATCATTCTCACCACATCATCTGATGCTCTCCGCATGTCTATTATGTCTCTCATTTCCTCTGAGTTTGCTATGAAATATATGGGCCCTCTGAGTTATTTCTTGAGTATCTTTGTCGCTCGACATTCTAGCGGCCTAATTCTATATCAGAATAAGTACGTCGAAGTGATCCTTGACCGTGCAGGCATGACATCTTGCAAACTATCCCACATGTCTATAGGCACTAATTCCAAGTTTAGCGTTGATTCTGTCCCTTCATATTCAGACCCGGCTCACTATCATAGCCTGGTTGGGGCCCTGCAGTACCTCGAATTCACGAGACCAGATATATCATATATCGTGCAATAAATCTTCTTGCACATGCACAATCCGACGAAAGCACACATGCATGCCCTCAAGCGTATTTACGATACGTCCAATGTACACTTCACTTCGGATTACATCTATATAGATATTCGCCCACTCTCACTGCTTGTTCTGATGCTTACTGGGTGGATATCCTAACACCCGACGCTCCACATCTGATTATTGCATTTTCTTCGGAGAAAACCTATTGTCTTGGTCTTCCAAAAGGCTACCTACACTATCCATATCCAGTGCAGAATACAGAGGTGTTGCCAACGTCGTCTCTGACTCTTGTCGGATCTGTAACCTTTTACTTGAGCTTCACTGCCCGATTCAAAAGGCAACAATTGGTATACTGTGATATATCTTTCTGGCAATCCCGTCCAACATCAGCGCACTAAACACATTGAGATGAACATTCATTTCATTCGCGAAAAAATGGCTCGTGGTCAAGTTTATGTCCTTCATGTTCATTTCAGTTATCAGATTATCGACATCTTCACCAAAGGACTTCCGCGCATACTATTTGATGATTTTCGAGCCAGTCTCATTGTTCGAGAATCTCCCACTTCGACTGTGGGGGTGTAATAGAATATTGCTCAATATTTTTTCATTAATTGTATTAATTGTATATCTCTTATTTTAGGTAGAATTATAATTCTTTTGTAATTAAATTAATTAGTTAGACCTTCACCATTAGGTCTACTACCAATTTATAGGCTTTCTTTTAATTTATGGGTCTCCAAATATGGTTGTAAACCGACTTATAGAAGGGCGAAGGCAGTAAGCTGAACCTCACATCACCCACATGTTGGGTATATATCATTAACCATGTGTTTAGATATGATATGTTCTAACAATTGTCATGCTTAAAAGTCTAAGTGGAAGATTGTTGGAATATATACTTGTAAAGAATAAATCTTGGGTCTAACTCAACCCCAAAAACTAGCTTATAGGGTGAGGATTGTCCAAATCCATATAAAGAGTCAATGTTCTCATTTCATATCCGATGTGGGACTCTTAACACTCCCCCGCACGCCCAGACCTTGTTAACTGGAGCGTGGATAATATAATTTGAGAGTTCAACATCGGTGAACAAAGAATTGGAACGAGTATGACTCTAATATCATGTAAAGAATGAATCTTAGGCCTAACTCAACCCCAAAAGCTATCTTATAGAGTGAGGATTGTCTTAGTCCATATAGGGAGTCCATGTTCCCATTTCATATCCGATGTGAGACTCTTAACAATATTATTAACCATGTGTTTGATTATAGTATTTATTATAGAACAATTGTTTATTCAACTTTTAATAAAGATGAAATAGATCATGTATTAGTACGTGTGTCATTTACTTATATAGTAGATGATTTAGTGTATAGATTTTAGCTTATACAAGGATGATTAAATCATCAGTTTTTATAAGTATAAAGTTCATATTCACAATCTAAGATGGAAATTGGACAAAGTTATCGGTATGATTGTAGCACAAGATTAAATGCAATGTATCTTCATTATGAGAATGGTATAGCTCCGACTTCTTGTGCTATTACATTTTGTATGTATTGAATGAACCAAGTAGAAATAAGTGTTTTTGTACTGAATATGTAAAACAACTTCTCTAGCTCATTATATGTACTTATACTTTAATCTTGATATGATTATTATGATCAATGCGATTTATTTATTATTTTATTTATCAAAGATGCGACTCTATTGTTAGTCAATGTATCTGATAGATTAGATAGTAACAAATAACATTTGAGAAATAATAATTAGTTGATAGAACCATGTCTCGACTTTGAGATTGATAATACCCCTTTATGGATGCTTATAAGTTTTTATCTGAAAACTCTGCAGGTGGATGTTGTATCCGTCACATGCAATAAGTTAAACGAAAGTATAAATGATTTTATTAGTCAATAAATTAAATTATCAGTAATTTAATTTAAATGATTGGTAACTGTAATCTTAACATGGAGAATAAGATTTAATGAAAGATTTCGAAATTAAACTGAGGAGTGCAATTACTGTTTTTAGTGGAATAAATTGTAATTTATTGTGCTAGGACTAATTCATTCATATTCCGAATTAATACCACAATTGGTAGCCTCAGTTATTAAATTTGTGGTCCCTGCTATGCCTATTTATTCTTGGAGCATAAGAAAAACTCACATTTTTGCTAGGGTTTTGCACCCAAAACGTAGTTATATATACAAGGCTTTTCAGCCCTAAGAGAGATACACATTTTTCCTGAGTTGTAATACTTGTCACACGAATATTCTATGTCCAAAGGCTAATTAGAATTAGGTTATATAGCAGAAGACTGTAGACCGTGAAACTGGAGGACGGAGAACGATCTCGTGGATGATTTTTGCTCATGATTGAAGATTCTTGGTCGCGGTCACGCTTCAAGAGATAAGTGTCCATTTATGTTTGATTAAAAATGTCATTATTTGTTGTCTATATTATGTTCAAGTTTGATCCTGGCTATTTTCTTCCGTTGTTTATGCTTGTATTCCATTACTGTCAATTTCAGATTCGTCTCGTCGAACTATTGATTCTAAGTTGTTGGGCTAAAACAATTGAAAGATACTCTTATGGTTTTGTATTTTTGGTTTTGGGCCAAACTAGCATAATTTTTTCATATAGGCCTCATAATATTAAGAGTATCCCTACACTTTATATTAAGTTTTTTTAACAATTAATGTGAAACTTTATTTGCATACCCAACTCTCTTCACTCTTAATTAAAAGTCCGGGGTTCGAACATTGAAAATAAAAAAAATTCCTTATATGGAGCCTTTTTTTAAATGACCATACACCACAAATTTAAATTAATCAAACCATCAAAGTCTGAATACCTGATGATTAAACAACGAAAATTCCACAAAGGGTTGGAGGATCCCACAAAATGAAACCAACCATATTGGAAAAAGTAGTCGGCAACACGAAAGTTAATTTCAAGATTCTGAATCAATATTGTCGGATGCAAAGTGAAGGATGGGTGAGGCAACAAATGTTTAAAGACACTCATAGTTGCTAGCCTTGTCCTCGTGCTACTTTGTGGGTCTTAGGTCAGCCACCCCCTTCTAAAAGCTTTGATAACTCATTGACCCACCTTCTTCTTAAGTCAAAAAGTTGGCAAGCTAGTAGAGTAACCATATCCTTAGAAAATTTCTGGGGTTTGGAAGAATTATCCTTTGATTTTGTCCTCCTTTGTCACCACTATTATTTTAGTGGAGTTCAAATTTTATACATGTATTCCTGTGTAAAAAAAATTATATTACTCCTTTTGTTCCATAATAAGTGTCATTTTAACTAAAAATATACATATTAAGAAATTAATAATGCAATGAAAAGTTTGCCAAACTACCCCTATTTAATAAAAATATATTACTTTTCTCTTTTGATTAAAACATGTATGAATAGTAATCATTTCTGTTTTGAATAAAAAACTTGCCAATAAATATTTCTTGAATAGAGAGTTTGTCAATTTTTGTCTTGAATTTCTATGATGAGACTTATTTTGGGACAAAATATTTTTGCAAAGGTGACATTTATTATGGGACGGAGAGAGTATTATAAAATTGAAGTAAGATTTAAATTTATGGATTATGACTTATTAACTTGACAAAACTTATACATAGGCCTATCTATAATTTCTAGAGCATGCAAAAAATATGGGTGCATTAGTAAAGAAACAAAAAATATGGTTGCATTAGTAAAGGAAAAAGCAAAAAATTACAGAATTGATACTTGTTGCTCTCCGTAAATAACTCAACTTTCAATCAAGTGCATCATCGAGTCTTTTTGTAAAATGGGTCCCAGAAGGTAATATTAGATTAATTCTGAAAAATATGTAAATAAAATACCTTATTTTTTAAAAAGATCATGGATTCACGTGCATCATAAATTACACACTAAAAGCCCGTTTGGATGTGCTTATAAGTTCGTCAAGCTTTTTTTAGCTTATTTTAGACCCAAACTTAAAGTGATGGTATAAGTCAGAAAGTGCTTAAAGTCAGTCATTTATGAGAAGTTGAAATTTCTAATTTTTTTTGGGGGTTTAAAAGTCATTTATGTTGACCAATAAAATTATTTTTGTATCCTTATATTGTATCTAATTCTCACACTACCTTCTCACCAATAAGCACTTTTATCCAAACACTCAACTGCTTATTTATAAAAATAACTTCATCACTTAAAAATTCTAAAAATACTTTATACATAAAAGTTACTTTTTTAAAATTATCCAAACGGGCTCTAAATCCGCTCATGAACTTATAGCTTGTTTTAGTTATTGGATTTAAAATTAAATATTCAGTACTTATACATAAAGTGATTTTCAAAGAGTTGAGGTATTGGTCAAGCTATTAAGATTTAAAAAGAAGTGATATTGAATAGAAGCAGAAGTCATCTTTTAGAAGTTTTTAAGTATCTTATCCCGGAAGCACTTTTTGAAACCTTGACTTAACAAAACTTGTTGCTCTAGTATTAATAAAAGTAATTTTCAAATTAATTTTAAAAAAATTGCCACTCTTGAAATATACTTTTTTGAAAAGCATTTTTAATGAAGTGATAGGAAAAATAAAACTTGATCAGATAGTTCGTGCGGGGCATTTCTCACCTCGCCTTTGATATTTCCCTTGCCGTGTAGGTAAAGCTAGAAGAGCATCATTGGCCCGACAGCTGACAAGCAAACCTTCCATTCTTATGTTTACATCACTTCTCTCTTTCTCGCAATAGGTTTTAAAATAAACAAAATTTGAAAACTTGACGAAACACGGAGATTTGTTGTTTTGGAGATAATAGATTCAGATACAATGATGGCGTAATTTTTTCTACTGTATTAGTTACAACCGCCCCCTCTCATTTTAGTTCTATAGATTTTGCATTTTCATTAGCAATGTCATTATTTGAGTTACAATTTCACCTTAAATATAATTGTTTTCTAACTATTCTTCTTATTTCTCCCATTTGCATTTAAGTCTTTAGTTAATTGGTTCCCAATTGATAGAATGAACAAACTTGTGTCCTCCGGGGCATAGTACAGTGACAAAGTTTGGGCGTTATAAGACGCTCTGACATGGACAACGTGGGTTCGATTCCCCGCAAGCACGAAGTAACTCTGCATGTTGGGGAATTGGACATTGTCTCATTGATCAGTTGTACGCTCCCAGAAACTGGTCACCGGAGCACATCCCGTGATTTACTGGTAATAGTGTTGAAGGACCGGTGCTATTACCTCCAGGACGTCTGGGTAATATCAGTGAAGTAGTCAGACGCAAGCCTGAAAATCTAGACTATCAAAAAAAATAGAATGAACAAACTTGTTCTAAATTAGTTTTACATTGACACATCCAAATTATGGCAGGAAATTACTCATGACAAACACAATAATAAAAGGAAAAGAATAGTAGAAAAGGAAACTGCAAATACGATTTAATTTAATATTTATTTTTGAAAATAAACAAAAAACAAGAAGAAAAAGTTGTGTTTGGAGGATCTTCTCGGCACACTTTAGGGTATTCTAACGTGCGCTTCTGTCGGAAATGGAGAGAAAGTGGTAAAACTGTGCAAGGAGGAGACTGATTGAGAGACGTTGAAATAGCATGAATGGATGCATGCCTATTGTTCAAAGTGCCTTTCGGTGGGACATAAGTGCCCCCCTAGTAAGCCACAAATTGCTCCGCCAGTGAACAAGTAGAGACCTAGACAACAACAACAACTAAAGGAATGGCAACCGAAATGAGATGAAGCTCAGAAGGCAGTACCAACTGGGCTACCGCAAGCACAAATATATGTAACACCCCTACCAAGATGGTGTGAGGGTCATTGTTTCAGCATGAATTGATGAACAAGTACACAAGAATAATCAACACAGTCAGGGTGATAGTGATAAGAGTTACAGGGAAAGATCATAACAGATAACAACCATAGGCCAGTTGTAGAAAGGGAGCACAGAAGTAATATAGAGCAGGGGAATGGACAATGCAACAATAGCACAGGGGCAGTTGGGCCTCCACATACAATAATTCCATCTCAATGAAGCTAGTTACATGAAATATTATAGGTTTGAATAAAGTGCACAAGCAAAAGGAGGTTAGAAAGTTTATTACTAGTAATAATGTTAGTTTTTAGCTCTACTAGAACATAAAATAAAGCAGCAGTATGCAGCAGCAATAAAGAAGAAAATAGCAGCTGGATGGGTCTGGTTGGACAATTATGTACACAGTGAGAGGGGTAGGACATGGGTCTTGTGGAATCCTCAAGTTATTAATGTCTCCCTTGTCAATATGTCTGCTCAGTTTATCCATACTGAGGTTGATATGGGATATCTGAATATCCAGTTTGCTTTCACTGCAATATATGGTTTGCACACCATAAAAGATAGGAGGAACATGTGGAATGATCTTAGAGCTATTCATAACAGTCAACAGAACTCCTGGCTTGCTATGAGAGACTATAATGCCATTAAAGCTGGCGAGAATAAAATGATTAGTAGCACAGTTATGGAAGCTGAAGTAAGGGACTATAATGATTTTCTGGATGACACTGGCATAGCAGTTCTAAGAGCTAGTGGTCGAGAGTTTACATGGACAAATAGGCACACTTACAGTAGGATTGACTGGGGTCTGATAAATGCTAGGTGGATGGTGGCCATGCCTCAGGTAGAAATTCTTATTATGGACCTTGGATGCTCAGGCATTCTCCTCTGAGTATGACACTAAATCAGATGGAGGATAAAAGACCAAAACTTTTCAAATTCTTGAATCATTTGGCAGATCACGAGAAGTTTGCACAAATCATACAAAATATCTAGTCCAACAACTATGGGAGATGTAAGATGGTTGGGATACGGAATAATCTTTAAAAAGTTACGTTGGCCGTGAAATTTTTTAATACTATTGAATATGGTGGGGTGGCAGATAGAATCTCTAACTTTAGATAGCACCTACAGGACATTCAAGTAGATATGAGAGTCCCAAGACAACCTCTAGAGAAGATTGTAGTTGAGAAAGAAGCAAAGCTTAATATGGAGAAATGACTTAAGGTGGAGGAAAATATTATGAATAAAAGTCTACGGTGCAATGGCTAAAACTAGGAGATGCTAATACTGCTTATTTTTTTTGATAGTATGAAACAGAGTAGCTCAAAATAGAATCAACTATTTGACCACTTCATCAGGTCGATTGGTTACCACATTAACAGACATTGAGAGTGAGGTGATTGGGTTTTACCAGGGTTTATTGGGCTCATGTGCAGAACAGATGCCTATGATTAATCCCAGAGTGATGAAGGATGGAGCCGTTTTGAATAGGGAACAATAATTAATGCTGATACAAGAAGTGTCAGGGCAGGAAGTAACTAACGCTCTCAAGGGTATTATTGACATGAAAGCCCCAGAGTGTGATGTCTTTAATGCCTTTTTCTTTAAAAGAACCTGGTCTCTGATTGGAGATAATTTTATAGATGATGTCCAGGAGTTATTCTTAAAAGGGTGAGATGTATGGGGCCATTAATAGGGGTGAGCAGTGCAGCAGGAGATATCCGGCCAGGCAAGCGGGTAGGTTAGGGTAGATATATTAGAATAACGGTAGTTCCGGGTAAAATTAGGAACCGATAAAATAGGTCCTTCGGCCCAAAATATATAAACCGGCACTTAACCTAACCGATACGGACCCTATTAATCCCCTTTAAATTATTTATTTAGTCCACTTAATTTTATACCCAAACAATCAAACACACGATCCATTTAATTTAACAACCATCCACTTTAATTTAACAAAGCCCATCGCCCAATCCATTTAATTTAACAACCTGATCCATTTAATTTAACAACCCACTAATTTTATGATTGCACGCATCGGCATCGCACATTCTAGTCCAATGCCACCTTTTGCATTTCTTCCTTTTCCGTGTTTAAATATTTTATGTAGTGGATTGGTATTTGAGTAAAGATCTCAAAGAATCGGTACCAATTTTTTTAAAAAGTAGCATCTCTGGTGCAGGAACCTACCGAACCGCAGGATCCGGAGTTCCGTAAGGATTGATCTGGGTAGGTTCGGGTAGTAAATTTGAACGGTCTTTTACAGAGTGGTTAGGTAGTTCAAAATAGTAGGCACCCAACGCCACCAGCCATTAACTGCACTACTATCACACTAATTCCTAAAGTCCCAAGTCCTAATAAGATCACTGATTATAGGCAAATTTCATGTTGCACTCTTCTATATAAGTTAATATCAAAAGTACTCACTAACAGGCTCTAGGGACTGATGGACTAGCTGATCGACAAAAATCAATCTGCTTTTGTTCCTGGAAAGATAATTAATGATAATATCATCCTGAGTAATGAGCTTGTTAAGGGATATGGGTGGAAAAGTGTTTCACCCAAGTGTATGTTGAAAGTTGATATGAGAAAAGCTTAGGACTCTATTGAGTGATGCTACTTGGTGCAGATCTTAGAGCATTTGCAATTTCCAGGAATATTTATACAGTGGATCGTGCTGTGTGTCAAAACAATCTCTTACTCCATTCTTATCAATGGACAACCTACCCCACATTTTTATGCTAAGAAAGGACTCCGACAGGGTGATCCTCTGTCCCTTTTTCTTTTTGTTCTGTCTATGGAGTACTTTACAAGACCCTTAAAACAGCTAAGGAGAAACCCTGATTTTAATTTTCACCCAAGGTGTGGGAAAATGAATTTAATACAATTGAGCTTTGCGGGTGATCTTTTGTTATTTAGTAGGGGTGACCTAGGTTCAGTGCAACTGTTATTTGAGCTTTTCACTGAGTTATCAAAGGCTTCTGGACTGGATGCAAATGTGGATAAGAGTTCCATTTACTTTGGGGGTGTCCCATCGGATGTACAACTGGATATTATGAACATGTTGGGATATGTAAAAGGATCACTACCCATAAAATACCTAGGAGTGCCATTAAGTTCAAAAAGAGTATATGTGGTTCAGTTCCAACCTCTAATTGAGAAGATCATGGGCATAGTTCAGAGATTCCTCTCCTATGCAGGGAGGACACAATTGATAAAAAGTGTACTATTCTCAATACATGTGTTTTGGTCTCAGATTTTTGTGATACCTCAGAAGGTGATGAAGTGTATTGAAGGTGTCTGTAGGAAGATTTTTTGGTCTGGGGGTGGATTTGTCCAAGAAAGCTTTGATTGCTTGGGAAAAGTTGTGTTGGCCTAGAGTAGATGGGGGACTGAACTTGCTAGATACTCTTACATGGAATAAAGCTGCAATTTGTAAGTTGTTATAGAGTCTTAGCAAGAAGAAAGATAGAATGTGGATACACATGTATTATGGGAAACAAGGCACAATATGGGGGATACGACTTAAACACGCATCATGGATGGTTCAAAAAATCTTAAAGGCACATAAATACTTTCTGAAGTAGAGTCTTGTAATAACTGGTAAAGTGATGCCAAATGACTGCGAGGTCATGCTTTAAGCCGGAAAGTCTCTTGCAGAAATACAAGGTAAGATCGTACATAGACCTACGTGGTCTAGCCCTTCTTAGCTCTTTACCGAACCCCACGCATAACGGGAGCTTAGTGCATCTGCCCTTTTTAGGCAGGATGGACTATGCATGATGTTTTTGAATATGGAGAAATTCTGCATCAAGCAGGTATGTATTCAATTAGATGATATTACCCTAGAGTGGCTTAGAGAAGGCTAGTGTGCAACAATGTATCTTGAGGCAGAAGGACCTCGCGATTGAATATCAAAGAATTACGAGATTTGACCCGGTGATTACATCTGAGGTTCTAAACTCTAGTTTTTCTTGACTGAGATTGGCCTCTGAGAGCGGATCAGAGGGAGGGAAAAGAGATCAATCAAAAGAAGTCCGCTTCTCGCCTCCCGAACACCAAAATAGACTTTCATATTATATTTGGCTCTCAATGAGAGATTACAGACAATGGAAAGACTAGCCAAGTAGGGGATTGTGGAATATGTGAACTGTGTTTTGTCTCTGGAATTGATGATTGTGAACATTTATTTTTTTAATGTTCATTCTCGGCTGCAGCAGAAAATATTGCAATGGTTACATATTCATAGGCAGGTGCTAACCGTAGAAATTTGTTGGGTGTAAAACACACAAATAAGACACAGCGGAAGTTTAAAATTCTGTTTACTTACTTGCTCCAACAAACGTTTCTGGTATGATTATGCGATAATTCAAATCTGCAAAGACATGAAAGAAAAACTTACAGTTTATGCTTTTAATGCAGTCTCTACTAAAAGGTGCGCACGCGATTGTCAATCCGGGTGCAAGTCTTGCTTCGGTATATTCCTTTGCCCAAGAAAGCTAGGAAATCTTGGTAGAGGTTTGAGAGAATTTTATTTCCTGAACTCTGAGTTCAGAAAGTGGAAAGTGAGTTATCTGATGAAATTATGGGTTAAGTGTCAAATATATAGTGGAAACCCTAAACCAAATCGATTGGATCAAAGCCAAGACCGACCCAAATCTAAGTGCGATGGGCAGTCGAACTGGGCCCGTTATCATGCGGCCTCTATTTATTTTACGACGTTTTAGTTCTAATTAAATCCAAGATTTAATTTTAACTTAATTAATTAATTTGCATCAAATGAAAATTATCCCATAATTTATTATAAAATAAAATATCTTGATTCAAAATCCGATATTTTACATTCTCTCAATATACCCTTAGACCTAAAAGACAATCGACTTAGTGTGACCTTTGTGCCTTCACACATCGCACTGATCAAATCAAGGTTCACACGGAACTCCTAGACGGCGGTGGCGGACCCAATATGTGAAAGACGTTTACAAGACTCAAGTAAATGCACTTCATGTGAGATGATAAATTCCTTTCATTCGCGACACACTCGATCAAGCTTAAGATTTGCCGTGTCTATCCAAATGGCGATCACTTTATCTCATCTATATTAGTCGACAACTAGACCTTATCCTAGATATGTCTCTCAGCGCCAATGACTTGTCGACCTAACATCTCCGGTAGTCGAAGTGTTCTCTCGAAATTCCAATCGAGGAATGAATCTTATTCTTGGCTCAACTACCACCTTCAATCTACTTCGTAATGCACCCAATACAAGCCGCGTCTCAACCTATAAGACATTTGAGCTTAGGACAGGATCAAAGTGCATTGTTCCGTAAACAAGGCGATATTGACCTCAAGTCTAAGGACCTCTATCTCCCACATGCTGATAATACTCTAGACATGTATAACAAATAGTTTATCAGTAGGGTATGCCAATACTCCTCTAAGAGTATCCATGTGTCCATCACTAGCAACTATTGCTAGCAGTAAGTGAGATATACTACATTCTCTAAGAATGTGATGCAGACCACATGTCGACTTATAACATATCATTGATATATAATTCTCAATGATCATTAGTCTAGGCTATTTTAAGAACTACACTTTATCATTAATATCTCACATTATTAATGACAATGTAAGTTCAAGGGATGCACATTAATGAATAATATAAACAATCAAATAATAATTCAATAATTGCAAATGTCAAGTATATATTAACCTTATTAATAATATGAATGTGTTCAAGTATATGTGCTCCTAAAATGATTGTTTCTAGGACATATATATTTTCACTAACTTGGAAAGATGAGGTACAATGGGTATTACAACAGCACAGAGGTTAACAGGCTATAACAGAGGTGTTCAGGATGGTATTGATCACGGTGTGTATTTCATTTGGCGGAGAGAACAATAAGGTATTTGGGAAATCAAGAATCGTTGATTGACCGTTAGAAGTATCATACAAGAGGTGCACTACTGAGGTGTCACCAAGCCCGATTAGCTTGTCACGGAGTCTCTTAACTACTATTCATGAAATTAGCTGATATAGTGTGATAGGATCTGATGTATAGTTCTGCGCTAGTGATGACCAAGCCCGGGGCTGTCCAGTATTGGTGTTTTTTGTTTATGTTGTAACTGCTCACTTTGGTAATAAACAGTTATTTACTAAAAAAATAAAATCAGGAAAACCAAACTATAACATGAATTCTATTTTGTATAATAAACTTCTGATTTATCGTGACATATAATTTCATCATGCTTATATTTATGTAATATAATTTGGAGAATAAAGAGGGTAACCTTTCAAATACATATTTCTTACCCACTATGATTTCATAAATATTTAGTTATCCAATCATTTATAGCTTCAATATGATAGCCAATTACTTTAGTAAATTTCGGATTTACTGCAACTTGTGTTTCGATCATAACAAAAACAAATTACAATCTAGAATGAATGACATAATAGTATATAAGCTCTTCAGGAGCCTCTATTTCATTCTCCATAATCATACATATTGTTTGGACACAATTTGTAACATGATCTTCTAGATAAATAGTTAGCTCTTCTGGAGCACTTGATCATTAATTTTGTACAATCAAATATTGCGTAGATATTGATGGTGTCATAAAAGAAATTATAGCTAGACACTAATGGTGTCATGAAATAAATTTTGCTTAGATATTTTTTATATCATGAAAGAAAACAGTAACCATGTGTTTAGATATGATATGTTGGGTATATATCATTAACCATGTGTTTAGATATGATATGTTCTAACAATTGTCATGCTTAAAAGTCTAAGTGGAAGATTGTTGGAATATATACTTGTAAAGAATAAATCTTGGGTCTAACTCAACCCCAAAAACTAGCTTATAGGTTGAGGATTGTCCAAATCCATATAAAGAGTCAATGTTCTCATTTCATATCCGATGTGGGACTCTTAACACTCCCCCGCACGCCCAGACCTTGTTAACTGGAGCGTGAATAATATAATTTGAGAGTTCAACATCGGTGAACAAAGAATTGGAACGGGTATGACTCTGATATCATGTAAAGAATGAATCTTAGGCCTAACTCAACCCCAAAAGTTATCTTATAGAGTGAGGATTGTCTTAGTCCATATAGGGAGTCCATGTTCCCATTTCATATCCGATGTGAGACTCTTAACAATATTATTAACCATGTGTTTGATTATAGTATTTATTATAGAACAATTGTTTATTCAACTTTTAATAAAGATGAAATAGATCATGTATTAGTACGTGTGTCATTTACTTATATAGTAGATGATTTAGTGTATAGATTTTAGCTTATACAAGGATGATTAAAGCATCAGTTCTTATAAGTATAAAGTTCATATTCACAATCTAAGATGGAAATTGGACAAAGTTATCGGTATGATTGTAGCACAAGATTAAATGCAATGTATCTTCATTATGAGAATGGTATAGCTCGACTTTCAGGTGCTATTACATTTTGTATGTATTGAATGAACCAAGTAGAAATAAGTGTTTTTGTACTGAATATGTAAAACAACTTCTCTAGCTCATTATATGTACTTATACTTTAATCTTGATATGATTATTATGATCAATGCGATTTATTTATTATTTTATTTATCAAAAGGTACGACTCTATTGTTAGTCAATGTATCTGATAGATTAGATAGTAACAAATAACATTTGAGAAATAATAATTAGTTGATAGAACCATGTCTCGACTTTGAGATTGATAATACCCCTTTATGGATGCTTATAAGTTTTTATCTGAAAACTCTGCAGGTGGATGTTGTATCCGTCACATGCAATAAGTTAAACGAAAGTATAAATAATTTTATTAGTCAATAAATTAAATTATCAGTAATTTAATTTAAATGATTGGTAACTGTAATCTTAACATGGAGAATAAGATTTAATGAAAGATTTCGAAATTAAACTGAGGAGTGCAATTACTGTTTTTAGTGGAATAAATTGTAATTTATTGTGCTAGGACTAATTCATTCATATTCCGAATTAATACCACAATTGGTAGCCTCAGTTATTAAATTTGTGGTCCCTGCTATGCCTATTTATTCTTGGAGCATAAGAAAAACTCACATTTTTGCTAGGGTTTTGCACCCAAAACGTAGTTATATATACAAGGCTTTTCAGCCCTAAGAGAGATACACATTTTTCCTGAGTTGTAATACTTGTCACACGAATATTCTATGTCCAAAGGCTAATTAGAATTAGGTTACATAGCAGAAGACTGTAGACCGTGAAACTGAAGGACGGAGAACGATCCCGTGGATGATTTTTGCTCATGATTGAAGATTCTTGGTCGCGGTCACTGTCGCGCCCGATTTCGACCGCGACTTTATTCTAAAAGCGAACCCTGCTTAAGTAAAATGTTAGAAAATAAATAAAAGTGCTAAATGTTTAAAAAGTGTTAAAGCGTTAAAGAAGTGTTTAAAATATTAAAATGCTAAAGGGTTGCTAGGGGGTGCTAAAATGCTAAGGGTTCGCGGAGTCGCCACCTAATTATTTTGGGTGAATTAGGACACCTAAATGTTTAACTAGTTTAAAGTAAACATTAACTCCATTTTAATGGTCTGCTAAACTTAATGAGATTCCGGGTAAGGGTTCTTTATTATCCTAAAGGGAAGGGGTTAGGCACCCTAAAGGATCCGCTAACTTGCGGTTGTCCGTTCAAACCTAGGGTTTATTATCTGGTTAAGAGATGTATGTTTTAGGAAAATCATTCAAGTAAAAGGATGTGGCAAGTATCTAAAGAATATATTTTGATAACTAAATGGATTTCTAATGCTCACAAAATATGTAAAGCTAATTATGCATTTATAAGACATGAAATTATTTTATTTGATAAAGTAAAGAAATGATAAATTACTACGGTTAAGACTCTTATAAAATTAGTTATGAAATTACCTTTGTAAAAGTTTAGTGATAAGAGGGAAATAATAAATTACTCCTATGATATTTATGAAGAGTTTATGAGAAAGTTTATTTCTTAAGAATAAGATATGAAGGGATATATTAACTACATGACTAAAGCATATCTAGGGTTAATTGAATTATTTTAACTTTAGATTTATATGATGATCCTAGAATAAATAAGGAATGAATTCGTCTTTAAACTACCCTTCCGCTGTATTCAAGGACTAATAGAGTTAATTATCCTATTAATTACAGGGTTAACAAATAAAATTACAATAACAAATAAAATGAGATAAGGAGGTTAAGAGAGTAAGGGATTGAAGCGGATGACTCCATCCTATTTGTTTTTTCTAGGAATTGCCGAAGATTGAAGCGGATGACTCCGTCCTATTTGCCATGACGAGTCTCACCATGAGACTCTTTGTTGCTCCAATGCATTTCATGTAAAAATAAAAGAAGATAAGGATTAGTACAAGCCCAAATTTATTTAACCATGCAAGTAGATAGAATACTCATATAATCTTTAGATATATGGGATATGACTGCCACATTAGCAAACTGATTTCAGCAAGAGATATGTATGCACTGTTGGGCCCAGGGAAATAGCAAACAGTAAAGGCAAACAGGGGGACAACTATGCTGGCCCAAAATGTAGTAATTTATCAAGAGAGACAACATACAGAGAAAACAAATGAATAGCGCAGCAAACAGGGGTATGCAGGGCAGTAGACAGTAGACGGAAATAAGCCTCAAAACGTAACATTTTCAGTTTTAAAGGAAGACCAAATATAGGATAATATCGATGGGGGTAAGTAGCTAGACAGATAGGAATATGACAAGACATGTTTAAATATACAAAGTATACCTAAATTGGGCACGTATATCAGTGTATTTAGAACAAAACAAATGCCCTGAATCATGTTTAAGTTCATAACAAGCCAACAATATCAGGCATACTGCAGACAGTACATGGTCTCAAATTATCTTATATTCCACATTCTATTTATCACCTTGATGTGTCTAATTTAAGAGGAAAGAAGGCAAATGAGGCAAACACTTAACAAAGATCAGGTTATGCATCCCCTAATCTATCTAAGTTAGTGTTATCCCATAGAGCTATTGATAAAAATGGGTTGCTTTCTAATGACACAAGAGTATTTACATACAGGGGTTCATACAATATAGAGACTAAAACAGAGATAACAGATATGCTACGGGTCTAATTTTCAATAGATGAGGCTATTATACAAAAGCATTTAAACAACTAATCATTTTTTTTATCCTTGTTCTATCATGAAGAAAATAACAAACTAGTCTTATGTTCATCTAGACTGAACATCTAAACTTAGCATGTGACATTTTAAGTTTAAGCTAATAAGATATGCATTTTCCTAATTAATCACACAAATGGCCATAAGAAACTAACAATGACTTAAAAGATGTTACATGATATCAGTAAGACATAATCGTCAAGACAGACAGAGTGTACATGTAATCATTTAAAGGAAATCTGGAAACTGGATATGAACCAATGCTGCAATCAATATAATAAACACCTATCACATAGTGCTGGACATGAACCCAACATAGCATATCCCAATATTAATGGCCGATAAGACAAGCAAACAAGCCATTAGACATTAACAAATATTAATGGAAACATTGCATTATCAATATCGTATTCCCTCCAGCAAATAAATACCATAATCATGAATCTGTTTGGGGATTTAACTGAGCATATACAGCTTTAATAGTGAATCATTAATAATGTCTACTTTAATGAAACATGCTTAATACCTCCATATAACGATCTTGAGCAGTCGTAATATGACCATACACATTTAATGACTAATCTAATTGATTCCAACGATAAGTAATGGAAATATAAACATATCATACAGATTATATGAGGCACATTAAACTGAAAATTAAAAGGGAAAGGAATTACCTTCTCCGGACAGCGAGCCGGGGCAGCGTATCAAGTCGTCGGTCCACTCGACGGGTTATTGCGATGCGATGGAAAGGGGCAAGGTTTTGTTTGCTGGTTTTGGCTGGAACTAAAAGAAAGGGATTCGAACTTTCGCCTACGATGCTATAGCCTAAGTCTTTGAGCCCTAACTCCTCAGATATGCTCTATGTTCGACTCATCTCCCTGCTTCGATGCTATGGGTACGCCATCAGGTTTCTCTTGTGGTGGTTCTTAATCGCCGCTAAGGGTGTCCCCATCGATGCCTTTGCATGTGCCTTATATAGCCCCCGTTGGGTTCTAATTAGGTAAACAATTAGGGCTGAGATTCTTATCCTTGATTCGATGAGATTTGTCCTGACTTTAGTGCGATTTTGTGCAGGTTATGGTAATGATACGTTGGCTGGGTGTACATGGTTAAGGAAAGCCCGGATTCTCCGGCGAAATCCGGCGCGACGAAAGTGAGGCGTAGGGTTTCGTTCGTAGGGTTTTCGAGGTTCTTTGATGCGGAGACGAAATGAAGAAATGGCCGGTAATGCGTATAAGGGAAGGCTATGTGGTCAAGAAAGGCCGAGGAGTAAAGATAGGGCCTCGCGGGTCAATCGACAAGGCACCGGGCGCGGGTGATAAGGGAAAAATGAAAGGGATTGGGTTGGGTAGAGTTAGGTTAATTAGTGGGCTGGGCGAATTATTTAGGTTAGTTTTAATTAGTTAATTAGTGATTTAAATTATCTAGGTGCTTTATTAATCTAAGCTTGAGTTTTAAAATTATTGCAAAAAATAAAGACGGGCGTGCTATTTAATTAATGCTTAATATTTTGGAATGCGGCGCTATTATTAAATTGTTTATTTATGCATGTGTTAATGTATTATTGTTGCATTTTATTATTATTAAAATTATTGTTGAAAATTAGTGTAATTTTATAGTTAATGACTGGACGAGAGGGTCAAAATTGGGTGTCAACAGTTGTCCCTCTTTGTATGGAGATGATGGAAGAATCTTCGGACAAAGACGTTGACTCATAGCCAATTTTGTCTCGACCCTCAGAATTAGAATGTTGGGCAATTAGGCAAGGCTGACGCAAAAAATCAAAATTGTCCCAGTGTCGAGTTATGGCGACACTGGGCTACCGTGGTCAAAATACCAAGGCGGGCTAATGCGGACTCAAAATTGTCCCAGTGTCGAGTTATGACGACACTGGGCTACCATGGTCAAAACACCAAGGTGGGCTAACGCGGACTCAAAATTTGTCCCAGTGTCGAGTTATGGCGACGAATCGGGTAAAGAATAAAAATAAAATAAACGGGCTTGAACCTGGGGTGTACCGCTATGATGTTGGGTTTTATGGTGATGTGGAACGAGTGGACCGACGCTTGAGGCCGCTTCTGCCATTTGTTGGGAAGGTTGACCCCCCAACAAATTGCCCCGTCAGAAGAGAAAATCCACGCCAGGCTCCATCTTTTGCGCCTCGAGATCAAGCTAAGATAAGCATTAGTGCATAACCGCCAAAACAAAACAATGTAAGAATGAATTTTGTGTTGTGGTTGTAGTGACTATAAAATGAAATGATGTGACGGTACAGATGTCTTGTAGACGCAGATGACGCCGCGCGGCGCTGTGCGTCGTCAGATAGATTCGAAATGCAAATGTTCGTTGTATGACGAGATACGAATGTTCGTCGTTGTATGGACGAGATATGAATGTTCGTCGTTGTATGGACGAAATGCAGATGTTCGTCGTTGTATGGACGAAATGCAGATGTTCGTCGTTGTATGGACGTGTTGCTGCTGCCCCTGTAGACTAAAGCTCAAGAAAGAGGTAGTGCATAACCGCTAAGACGTAATAATAAAGCATGAATGAGGAAAATGCAATTTTGAGAACAGAGAAAATCGTCCACGCGTCGATGTGATATGTTGATGATGGCGTCGTTTCGGACTTGGCGTCGTTTCGGACTTGTCGCCGTGTTGGCGTCGTTTTCCGACCGAGTCGTTGACTCGGGACGTTGCCGGATGGCGTCGTTTGACGCGGCGTCGTTTTGACGCGGCGTCGTTTTGACGCGAGTCGTTTGGACCGAGTCGCCGACTCGAGTCGTTTGATGGCGCCGTTGACGCGAGTCGCTTTCGACCGAGTCGCTTTCGACTCGGACGTCGCTTTCGGACTCGACGCCGCCGGACTCAAGGCGCTTTCGACGCGAGTCGCGGACCGAGTCGCTTTGGACTCGACGTCGTTTTGGTGGCGTCGTTTGACGCGAGTCGTTCGACTGAGTCGCTTTCGGACTCGACGCCATTTTCGGATGGCGCCGTTTGGACGTGGCGCCGTTTTGGACGCGAGTCGTTTCGGACTCGACGTCGCTTTGACCGGGCCGTTTTGACGTGGCGCCCTTTTCTGACGTGGCGCCGTTTCTGACGTGTCGATGCTCCAGTATAATAATGCTCCTGCAAGCAAAGCTTGATAAAAATTAGTGTAAAACAGGTAAAACAAGAAGATAAATATAGAAATGCAATTATGTGAATAAGGATGTCTTCCCGTATGATACGTGGTGTTGTGAACGCCGAGATGTTGTCCTCGGCGGGCATGCTAGATGCCGCCATCGATTTAATTGTCATGACGCTTTGGTGATGCATTTGTGGAACCGTGTGGATTGCCATGATGTCTTTGTTGTGCGTTTGCGCATCGCATGAGTTACAATTTGACTCTCAGCTCGGTGACGCGGATTTGAACTTTGATTGTTGATGTGCATTCGCCGCTTCGATGAATTTTGTTGTATTTTTCGCTACGCTAGTATGCGAACTTTGTTGTACCTTCGCTAATACGAAGGACTGCGCCAAAGAAAAATTTGTGAGTTCGGCGGCGGTTGATTCGCGTTGACTTTGTAGTTTTGACTCTTGATGTGGACGTCCGCTTGTTTGGGACTCATAACCCCGCCGGTTTCCTACCTTGTCCCGCTTTTGAAAAGGCGTTTGGCCTGGGGTCTCAAATGGAGTTGCTTGTATGTTACGCGTATTCTTGTTATTTTCGTAACGAAGGAAAGTTTCCTAACGGTGTGACCGGCCGATTTAGGCGCCACGTATCCCCACGAGGAATCAGTCATGACGTAGTTCATTACAAGCGAATATTGGGTAAAATTCTAAAGGTGGGACCGAGGCCGATGTGGCGCCACGATCCGCCAAGTGGAATCAGGTCGAACGTAGTTCCAATTACAAGCAGGAGAAATTGGGATTTTGTAAAAGGTGGGACCGGCTCGATGTGGCGCCACGTATCCGCCTTGAGGAATCAGTCACACGTAGTTCCAAAGGTTTGTGATATTTCGAGCCTTTCTATTTCGGCCGCATGACTTCCATTTGCCGCAATAGTTCGAGGTGTTGATCATCGTGTTTCTCATTTCTAACGTCTCGATCCTCTACGGAACGGGGATGAGTCCTAAGTTGTTTCGTTCCGGTGCCTCTGGATTAGTCATTTATTGGATGATTGTGCTTCTACCAGTCAACGCGAATCAACCTTTTGGGGATAAGCCAGGCAAAAATAATCCTTTAACAAATGAAGCAAACCAAGTTAGTATAATATGCAAAAAGTTGCAGGCAATATATACTAATAAGCAAATTGCAAATCAAGTGCGTGTTCTAATATGTTTGGGACCTCTTTATGCCGGGTAGGCCTCAAACGCGTCACATATGCGAGGTTATGATGGATCTGTCCAGGCCGCCCAACTGTAATGCTTTCGTTGGAAATGGCGACCAAATGACGGTGCACTTTTCCCAATTTTGGCATGTCATGATTAGGTTTGGATTTGTCTATCATTGTCACGCTACACATAGTATGCTGGTTGTTCGTTGGGTTGAGAAACCCGTCGACAAGTTTGGTGTCTTCCTAATTGTGGTGTCGATGTCAGGGACCGACCCACCTAAGGTAAATGCTTGCATGCCCTAAAATAAAGGGTGGTATAGCTCTATCTTAAGTTTCTAAGATTTGGCTTTTCTGTACGCAAGGTTCCCGAGCGGACAACTCGAGTGAGAAGGCTACGCCACCTGCTAGACCGGCACTCCACGATATTACCAACTCTCCTAAATTTGGATTTTGAAGAAAGAATTTTTTGATGCACCCAAGCGCACCTCGCATGTGCAGTGATTGTGTGAATTTTCCAGTGGAAGAAATATGAGCGGAACGCCTTTAGGAAAGCAAGAAAGGTAGCAATTAAAATAAACAAAATATATCACACGAAATTAAATGCAAAAAATAATGCCAAATAATAACCCTAGGTCTGTTATGGTTAAGAACCTTAAATCCCCAGTGGAGTCGCCATTCTGTCGCGCCCGATTTCGACCGCGACTTTCTAAAAGCGAACCCTGCTTAAGTAAAATGTTAGAAAATAAATAAAAGTGCTAAATGTTTAAAAAGTGTTAAAGCGTTAAAGAAGTGTTTAAAATATTAAAATGCTAAAGGGTTGCTAGGGGGTGCTAAAATGCTAAGGGTTCGCGGAGTCGCCACCTAATTATTTTGGGTGAATTAGGACACCTAAATGTTTAACTAGTTTAAAGTAAACTTTAACTCCATTTTAATGGTCTGCTAAACTTAATGAGATTCCGGGTAAGGGTTCTTTATTATCCTAAAGGGAAGGGGTTAGGCACCCTAAAGGATCCGCTAACTTGCGGTTGTCCGTTCAAACCTAGGGTTTATTATCTGGTTAAGAGATGTATGTTTTAGGAAAATCATTCAAGTAAAAGGATGTGGCAAGTATCTAAAGAATATATTTTGATAACTAAAAGGATTTCTAATGCTCACAAAATATGTAAAGCTAATTATGCATTTATAAGACATGAAATTATTTTATTTGATAAAGTAAAGAAATGATAAATTACTACGGTTAAGACTCTTATAAAATTAGTTATGAAATTACCTTTGTAAAAGTTTAGTGATAAGAGGGAAATAATAAATTACTCCTATGATGTTTATGAAGAGTTTACGAGGAAATTTGTTTTTTAGAATAAGATATGAAGGGATATATTAACTACATGACTAAAGCATATCTAGGGTTAATTGAATTATTTTAACTTTAGATTTATAAGATGATCCTAGAATAAATAAGGAATGAATTGCCTTTAAACTACCCTTCCGCTGTATTCAAGGACTAATAGAGTTAATTATCCTATTAATTACAGGGTTAACAAATAAAATTACAATAACAAATAAAATGAGATAAGGAGGTTAAGAGAGTAAGGGATTGAAGCGGATGACTCCATCCTATTTGTTTTTTCTAGGAATTGTCAAGATTGAAGCGGATGACTCGCCCTATTTGCCATGACGAGTCTCACCACGAGACTCTTTGTTGCTCCAATGCATTTCATGTAAAAATAAAAGAAGATAAGGATTAGTACAAGCCCAAATTTATTTAACCATGCAGTAGATAGAATACTCATATAATCTTTAGATATATGGATATGATCGCCACATTAGCAAACCGATTTCAAAGAAGAGATATGTATGCCTGTTGGGCCCAGGAAATAGCAAACAAGAAAGGCAAACAGGGGACAACTATCTTTGGCCCAAAATGTAGTAATTTATCAAGAGAGACAACATACAGAGAAAACAAATGAATAAGCGCAAAGAAAAGTGGGTATGCAGGCAAGACAAGAGACGGAAATAAGCCTCAAAACGTAACATTTTCAGTTTTAAAGGAAGACCAAATATAGGATAATATCGATGGGGGTAAGTAGCTAGACAGATAGGAATATGACAAGACATGTTTAAATATACAAAGTATACCTAAATTGGGCACGTATATCAGTGTATTTAGAACAAAACAAATGCCCTGAATCATGTTTAAGTTCATAACAAGCCAACAATATCAGGCATACTGCAGACAGTACATGGTCTCAAATTCTCTTATATTCCAGATTCTATTTATCACCTTGATGTGTCTAATTTAAGAGGAAAGAAGGCAAATGAGGCAAACACTTAACAAAGATCAGGTTATGCATCCCCTAATCTATCTAAGTTAGTGTTATCCCATAGAGTTATTGATAAAAATGGGTTGCTTTCTAATGACACAAGAGTATTTACATACAGGGGGTTCATACAATATAGAGACTAAAACAGAGATAACAGATATGCTACGGGTCTAATTTTCAATAGATGAGGCTATTATACAAAAGCATTTAAACAACTAATCATTTTTTATCCTTGTTCTATCATGAAGAAAATAACAAACTAGTCTTATGTTCATCTAGACTGAACATCTAAACTTAGCATGTGACATTTTAAGTTTAAGCTAATAAGATATGCATTTTCCTAATTAATCACACAAATGGCCATAAGAAACTAACAATGACTTAAAAGATGTTACATGATATCAGTAAGACATAATCGTCAAGCATGCAGGAGTGTACATGTAATCATTTAAAGGAAATCGAACCGGATATGAACCAACGCCGCAATCAATATAATAAACACCTATCACATAGTCTTTGGACATGAACCCAACATAGCATATCCCAATATTAATGGCCGATAAGACAAGCAAAAGCCATTAGACATTAACAAATATTAATGGAAACATTGCATTATCAATATCGTATTCCTCCAAAGAAATAAATACCATAATCATGAATCTGTTTGGGGATTTAACTGAGCATATACAGCTTTAATAGTGAATCATTAATAATGTCTACTTTAATGAAACATGCTTAATACCTCCATATAACGATCTTGAGCAGTCCTAATATGACCATACACATTTAATGACTAATCTAATTGATTCCAACGATAAGTAATGGAAATATAAACATATCATACATTATATGAGGCACATTAAACGAAAATTAAAAGGAAAGGAATTACCTTCTCGGACAATGAGCGGGGCGTATCAAGTCGTCGGTCCACTCGACGGGTTATTGCGATGCGATGGAAAGGCAAGGTTTTGTTTCTGGTTTACCGGAACTAAAAGAAAGGGATTCGAACTTTCGGTTCTATGATGCTATAGCCTAGTGTCTTTGAGCCCTAACTCCTCAGTATATGCTCTATGTTCGACTCATCTCCTGTTTCTATGCTATGGGTATGCTGCTCGTGCTCTCTTGTGGTGGTTCTTAATCGCTAAGGGTGTCCCCATCGATGCCTTTGACGTGCCTTATATAGCCCCCGTTGGGTTCTAATTAGGTAAACAATTAGGGCTGAGATTCTTATCCTTGATTCGATGAGATTTGTCCTGACTTTCGTGCGATTTTGTGCAGGTTATGGTAATGATACGTTGGCTTGGTGTACGTGGTTAAGGAAAGGCCCCGGATTCTCCGCGAAATCCGGCGTGACGAAAGGTGAGCGTTAGGGTTTCGTTCGTAGGGTTTTCTTGAGGTTCTTTGATGCGGAGACGAAATGAAGAAATGGGCCGAGTCAATGCGTATAAGGGAAGGCTATGTGGTGAAGAAAGTGAGGAGTAAAGATAGAGGCACTTGCGGGTCAAATTTGCCAGCGGCACCGGGCGCGGTGATAAAGGGGAAAAATGAAAGGGATTGGGTTGGGTAGAGTTAGGTTAATTAGTGAAGGTGAATTATTTAGGTTAGTTTTAATTAGTTAATTAGTGATTTAAATTATCTAGGTGCTTTATTAATCTAAGCTTGAGTTTTAAAATTATTGCAAAAAATAAAGACGGGCGTGCTATTTAATTAATGCTTAATATTTTGGAATGCGGCGCTATTATTAAATTGTTTATTTATGCATGTGTTAATGTATTATTGTTGCATTTTATTATTATTAAAATTATTGTTGAAAATTAGTGTAATTTTATAGTTAATGATCGACGAGAGGTCAAAATTTGGTGTCAACAGTTGTCCCTCTTTGTATGGAGATGATGGAAGAATCTTCGGACAAAGACGTTGACTCATAGCCAATTTTGTCTCGACCCTCAGAATTAGAATGTTGGGCAATTAGGCAAGGCTGACGCAAAAAATCAAAATTGTCCCAGTGTCGAGTTATGGCGACACTGGGCTACCGTGGTCAAAATACCAAGGCGGGCTAATGCGGACTCAAAATTGTCCCGGTCGAGTTATGACGACATCTTTGGGCTACCATGGTCAAAACACGAGGTGGGCTAACGCGACTCAAATTTGTCCCGGTGTCGAGTTATGACGACATCGGGTCATGTAAAGAATAAAATAAAATAAACGGGCTTGAACCTGGGGTGTACCGCTATGATGCTGGGTTTTATGGTGATGTGGAACGAGTGGACCGACGCTTGAGGCCGCTTCTGCCATTTGTTGGGAAGGTTGACCCCCCAACAAATTGCCCCGGTTCGCTGTAAGAGAAAATCCACGTTGTGCTCCATCTTTTGCAGTTCCTGTAGATTGAAGCTAAGATAGAAGCATTAGTGCATAACTGCAAAAACAAAACAATGTAAGAATGAATTTTGTGTTGTGGTCAGAGTCGACTATAAAATGAAATGATGTGATGATACGCTGTCTTGTATAGGCAGAGACGCATGACGCCTGTGTGGCGTTGTCGCCAGATGTATTTACGAAATGCAAATGTTCGTCGTTGTATAGACGATACGAATGTTCGTCGTTGTATGGACGCAGATATGAACGTCGTCGTTGTATGGACGAAATGCAGATGTTATCGTTGTAGACGAAATGCAGATGTTCGTCGTTGTATGGACGTGTTGCTGCTGCCCCTGTAGACTAAAGCTCAAGAAAGAGTTAGTGCATAACTGCTAAGACAGAATAATAAAGCATGAATGAGGAAAAATGCAATTTTGAGAACAGAGAAAATCGTCCCTGCGTCGATGTGATATGTTGATGATGGCGTCGTTTTCGGACTTGGCGTCGTTTTCGGACTTGTCGTCGTGTTGGCGTCGTTTTCGGACTTGGCGTCGTTTTCGGACTTGTCGTCGTTTTCGGACGTGGCGTCGTTTTCGGACTTGTCGTCGTTTTCGGACGTGGCGTCGTTTTCGGACTTAGCGTCGTTTTCAGACGTGGCTTCATTTTCGGACGCGGAGTCGTTTTCGGACTCGGAGTCGTTTTACGACTCGACGTCGTTTTGGTGGCGTCGCCGGACGCCGCGGCGTCGACGCGGCTTTCGACGCGAGTCGCTTTGACCGAGTCGTTCCGACCGAGTCGTTTTGACTGGCGTCGCCGGACGGAGTCGCTTCGGACCGAGTCGTTTCCGACTCGACGTCGCTTTCGACTCGACGTCGTTTGGACTTGGCCGCTTTCGGACGCCGAGTCGCTTCGGACCGAGTCGTTTTGGACTCGACGTCGCCGGATGGCGTCGTTTTGGACGCGAGTCGTTCGACTGAGTCGCCGACCGACGTCATTTTCGGATTTGGCGTCGTTTTGACGCGTGGCGCCGTTTTGACGCGAGTCGTTCCGGACTCGACGTCGTTGACCGGCGTCGTTGGACGTGGCGCCTTTTCGACGTGGCGTCGTTTCTGGACGTGGTCGATGCTCGTATAATAAATGCTCCGCAAGCTAAGCTTGAGAAAAATTAGTGTATAAGCGGTAAAACAAGATGATAAATATATGAGAAATGCAATTATGTGAATAAGGATGTCTTCCCTTGTATGATATGCGGGTGTTGTGAACGCCGAGATGTTGTCTTGGCGGCATGCTAGATGCCGCCATCGATTTAATTGTCGCGACGCCTTTGGCGTGATCGTTTGTGAACCGTGTGGATTGCCGTGATGTCTTTGTTGTGCGTTTGGCAATCGCATGAGTTACAATTTGACTTCAGCCCGAGCCGACGCGGATTTGAACTTTGATTGTTGATGTCGCATCGCCTGCTTCGATGAATTTTGTTGTATTTTGCTCGCTAGTATGCAGAACTTTGTTGTACCTTCTGCTAATATGAAGGACCTGCGCTCAAAGAAAAATTTGTGAGTTTGAGGGGGGGCGGTTGATTCGCGTTGACTTTGTAGTTTTGACTCTTGATGTCGGACGTCCGCCTTGTTTGGGACTCATAACCCCTGCCTGGTTTCCTACCTTGTCCCAGTTTTGAAAAAGGGTGTTTGGCCTAAGGGGGTCTCAATGGAGTTGCTTGTATGTTATGTGTATTCTTGTTATTTTCAGAACGAAGGGAAAGTTTCCTAATGGTGTGACCGAAGCCGATTTAGGCCGCCTACGTATCCCCATGAGGGAATCAGGTCATGACGTAGTTCATTACAAGCGAATATTGGGTAAAATTCTAAAGGTGGGACCGAGGCCGATGTGGCCGCCTACGTATCCGCCAAGGGAATCAGGTCGAACGTAGTTCCAATTACAAGCAAAGGAGAAATTGGGATTTTGTAAAAGGTGGGACCGAAGCCGATGTGGCCGCCTACGATCCGCGAGGAATCAGTCACACGTAGTTCCAAAGGTTTGTGATATTTGAGCCTTTCTATTTCTGGCTTGCATGACTTCCATTTGCCGCAATAGTTCGAGGTGTTGATCATCGTGTTTCTCATTTCTAACGTCTGCGATCCTCTATGGAGCGGGATGAGTCCTAAGTTGTTTCGTTGGTGCCTGCGGATTAGTCATTTATTGGATGATTGTGCTTTACCACCAACGCGAATCAACCTTTTGGGGATAAGCCAGGCAAAAATAATCCTTTAGCAAATGAAGCAAACCAAGTTAGTATAATATGCAAAAAGTTGCAGGCAATATATACTAATAAGCAAATTGCAAATCAAGTGCGTGTTCTAATATGTTTGGGACCTCTTTATGCCAGGGGTAGGCCTAAACGTCACATATGCGAGGTTATGATGGATCTGTCCAGGCCGCCCAACTGTAATGCTTTCGTTGGAAATGGCGACCAAATGACGGTGCACTTTTCCCAATTTTGGCATGTCATGATTAGGTTTGGATTTGTCTATCATTGTCACGCTACACATAGTATGCTGGTTGTTCGTTGGGTTGAGAAACCCGTCGACAAGTTTGGTGTCTTCCTAATTGTGGTGTCGATGTCAGGGACCGACCCACCTAAGGTAAATGCTTGCATGCCCTAAAATAAAGGGTGGTATAGCTCTATCTTAAGTTTCTAAGATTTGGCTTTTCATGCCTTGAGTTCCCGAGCGGACAACTCGAGTGAGAAGGCTACGCTGCCACCTGTTAGGCCAGGCACTCCACGTATATTACCAACTCTCCTAAATTTGGATTTTGAAGAAAGAATTTTGCTGATGCACCCAGCGCACCTCGCATGTAGTGTGTGATTGTGTGAATTTTCCAGAGTGGAAGAAATATGAGCGGAATGCCAGTTTAGGGAAAGCAGTAAAGCAGGTAGCAATTAAAATAAACAAAATATATCACACGAAATTAAATGCAAAAAATAATGCCAAATAATAACCCTAGGTCTGTTATGGTTAAGAACCTTAAATCCCGATGGAGTCGCCGTTACGTCGCGCGATTTGACCGCGACTTTCTAAACTCGAACCCTGCTTAAGTAAAATGTTAGAAAATAATTAAAAGTGCTAAATGTTTAAAAAGTGTTAAAGCGTTAAAGAAGTGTTTAAAATATTAAAATGCTAAAGGGTTGCTAGGGGGTGCTAAAATGCTAAGGGTTCGCGGAGTCGCCACCTAATTATTTTGGGTGAATTAGGACACCTAAATGTTTAACTAGTTTAAAGTAAACTTTAACTCCATTTTAATGGTGCTAAACTTAATGAGATTAGGGTAAGGGTTCTTTATTATCCTAAAGGGAAGGGTTAGGCACCCTAAAGGATCCGCTAACTCATGGTTGTCCGTTCAAACCTAGGGTTTATTATCTGGTTAAGAGATGTATGTTTTAGGAAAATCATTCAAGTAAAAGGATGTGGCAAGTATCTAAAGAATATATTTTGATAACTAAAAGGATTTCTAATGCTCACAAAATATGTAAAGCTAATTATGCATTTATAAGACATGAAATTATTTTATTTGATAAAGTAAAGAAATGATAAATTACTACGGTTAAGACTCTTATAAAATTAGTTATGAAATTACCTTTGTAAAAGTTTAGTGATAAGAGGGAAATAATAAATTACTCCTATGATGTTTATGAAGAGTTTACGAGGAAATTTGTTTTTTAGAATAAGATATGAAGGGATATATTAACTACATGACTAAAGCATATCTAGGGTTAATTGAATTATTTTAACTTTAGATTTATATGATGATCCTAGAATAAATAAGGAATGAATTCGTCTTTAAACTACCCTTCCGCTGTATTCAAGGACTAATAGAGTTAATTATCCTATTAATTACAGGGTTAACAAATAAAATTACAATAACAAATAAAATGAGATAAGGAGGTTAAGAGAGTAAGGGATTGAAGCGGATGACTCCATCCTATTTGTTTTTTCTAGGAATTGCCGAAGATCGGCGGATGACTTCGTCTATTTGCCATGACGAGTCTCACCATGAGACTCTTTGTTGCTCCAATGCATTTCATGTAAAAATAAAAGAAGATAAGGATTAGTACAAGCCCAAATTTATTTAACCACGCAGTAGATAGAATACTCATATAATCTTTAGATATATAGGATATGACCGCCACATTAGCAAACCGATTTCAAAGAAGAGATATGTATGCCTTTGTTGGGCCGTGGAAATAGCAACAAGAAAGGCAAACAGGGGACAACTATGCTGGCCCAAAATGTAGTAATTTATCAAGAGAGACAACATACAGAGAAAACAAATGAATAGCGCGACAAGCGAGTGGTATGCAGGCGATGAAGACGGAAATAAGCCTCAAACGTAACATTTTAGGTTTTAAAGGAAGACCAAATATAGGATAATATCGATGGGGGTAAGTAGCTAGACAGATAGGAATATGACAAGACATGTTTAAATATACAAAGTATACCTAAATTGGGCACGTATATCAGTGTATTTAGAACAAAACAAATGCCCTGAATCATGTTTAAGTTCATAACAAGCCAACAATATCAGGCATACTGCAGACAGTACATGGTCTCAAATTCTCTTATATTCCAGATTCTATTTATCACCTTGATGTGTCTAATTTAAGAGGAAAGAAGGCAAATGAGGCAAACACTTAACAAAGATCGCATGATCCCCTAATCTATCTAAGTTAGTGTTATCCCATGTAGTCGTTGATAAAATGGGTTGCTTTCTAATGACACAAGAGTATTTACATACAGGGGGTTCATACAATATAGAGACTAAAACAGAGATAACAGATATGCTACGGGTCTAATTTTCAATAGATGAGGCTATTATACAAAAGCATTTAAACAACTAATCATTTTTTATCCTTGTTCTATCATGAAGAAAATAACAAACTAGTCTTATGTTCATCTAGACTGAACATCTAAACTTAGCATGTGACATTTTAAGTTTAAGCTAATAAGATATGCATTTTCCTAATTAATCACACAAATGGCCATAAGAAACTAACAATGACTTAAAAGATGTTACATGATATCAGTAAGACATAATCGTCAAGACATGGCCAGTGTACATGTAATCATTTAAAGGAAACTGAAACCGGATATGAACCAACGCCGCAATCAATATAATAAACACCTATCACATAGTGCTGGACATGAACCCAACATAGCATATCCCAATATTAATGGCCGATAAGACAAGCAAACAAGCCATTAGACATTAACAAATATTAATGGAAACATTGCATTATCAATATCGTATTCCTCCAAAGAAATAAATACCATAATCATGAATCTGTTTGGGGATTTAATCGAGCATATACTTTTTAATAGTGAATCATTAATAATGTCTACTTTAATGAAACATGCTTAATACCTCCATATAACGATCTTGAGCAGTCGTAATATGACCATACACATTTAATGACTAATCTAATTGATTCCAACGATAAGTAATGGAAATATAAACATATCATACAGATTATATGAGGCACATTAAATCGAAAATTAAAGGAAAGGAATTACCTTCTCGGACAAATGGCCAGGCGTATCAAGTCGTCGGTCCACTCGACGGGTTATTGCGATGCGATGGAAAGAAGCAAGGTTTTGTTCTTTGGTTTTGGCTGGAACTAAAAGAAAGGGATTCGAACTTTCGGTTCCTATGATGCTATAGCCTAGGTGCTGAGCCCTAACTCCCTCGTATATGCTCTATGTTCGACTCATCTCCCTGTTTCGATGCTATGGGTATGCTGCCTACTGTGATCTACTGTGGTGGTTCTTAACTGCTGCTAAGGGTGTCCCCCATCGATGCCTTTGCATGTGCCTTATATAGCCCCCGTTGGGTTCTAATTAGGTAAACAATTAGGGCTGAGATTCTTATCCTTGATTCGATGAGATTTGTCCTGACTTTAGTGCGATTTTGTGCAGGTTATGGTAAGGATACGTTGGCTGGGTGTACGTGGTTAAGGAAAGCCCGGATTCTCCGCGAAATCCGCGCGACGAAGGTGAGATCATAGGGTTTCGTTCGTAGGTTTTCTTGAGGTTCTTTGTCTCTGTCACGCCCCGACTTTTCCTAAGTCTTTACTTAGGGCGTGATGGCACCTGGACAATTTTTTCCCACCAGGAGCACCATTTAATTCTCTTTATTTAGAAATTTGAACTTATATTCAAATACGGAGCTATTAATAAAAATAACAATAAAGAAATTTGTTTATGACTTTATTGAGAATATAACGCGAGCCCATGCTCGTGCAAATATTGTTCTACATAGACATACTGACAAAGATTATTCTAAGTTGGAAGGGAGACCATTCCACACGGGCATTCCCCGAGACACTGGAACTGACATCCTGAACCTGACGAATACCAAGCCCGAAGCAATGGACTTGGTATGACAAGAGGCTGCGGGACGATCGCTAGCCTTGGCGTGGAGCCTTTCCTCTATCACGCTTTCCTGAAACATGTTAAATAAAGAGTCAGCCCTACCATCTGGGGCTGAGTGAGAACCTTACCCTGCAATTCAAAGTAACACCACAATATTCCAAGTGCAATCACATTATAACGTAATAAGCATATTGCAAAAACATATCAGGTTACAACATTTTTAAATATGCAACAACTCCTCATAGAAAATTCTCGGTTTAACTAACACTTCATTTTATCTCGTATTATACGTTAAGACATTCCCCTGCATTTCCACATGTTTATTACATTTATATATTTGTGAACGCGTATTCACTTTTCATATTTATATATAGATGAACATGTATTCATTTTTCATATTTGTTGCGGCGTGCAACCCGATCCATTATATTTACGTATTTGTGAACACGTATTCACTTTACGTTTTGTTGCGGCGTGCAACCTGATCCATTATGTTTACGTATTTGTGAACGCGTATTCACTTTACGTTTTGTTGCGGCGTGCAACCCGATCCATTATATTTACGTATTTGTGAACATATATTCACTTTACGTTTTGTTGCGGCGTGCAACCCGATCCATTATGTTTACGTATTTGTGAACGCGTATTCACTTTACGTTTTGTTGCGCGCAACCCGATCCATTATATTTACGTATTTGTGAACATATATTCACTTTACGCTTTGTTGCGGCGCAACCCGATCCATTATATTTACGTATTTGTGAACATATATTCACTTTACGTTTTGTTGCGGCGTGCAACCCGATCCATTATGTTTACGTATTTGTGAACGCGTATTCACTTTACGCTTTGTTGCGCGCAACCCGATCCATTATATATTTATATATTTATGTGAACACTTATTCACTTTTCATATTTTTAAGATCAAATAAATACTATTCTCTTTTCTAACATTCTCATTCATACTTGTAACGATTATAACCTTTTAACCATAACTCCAACTAAGGTGTTTCTCAGCGGAAACTAAGGTAAGACGGGATATTTCACTGTACCAAATTTCATTTAAAACTACTTTGGGTAACTAACACAAATTTATCCTCAAAACAGCCACATGAAATTTATTTGCAGAATATTTATTAAACAACCCCAATCTTAGAATAGTCATAACTCCTAATCAGAAACCCGCTCAAGCCCCATAAAATCTCAGAACGACGAGAACAGAGAGCTACACGTCTCCATGTGAACCATCCGTTCATATTCTGTATCATTTGGTACAGTTTTACCCTTTTATTCGCTGCCCTTCCTGGATCTCGATAGATCCGAGGCAGAAACTTTAAACAGCGATAACTCTCAATACGTAAGTCGTATAGACCCCCGTAAGGTCTCAAAATGTCCACAACAGAGAGATCTAGAACTTTCATTTAGCAACAATTTTCATATTCCCCACGGATTAGTACAGTTTTACGTTTCAACGTCCTGCCCTTCTGGATTCCGACGAATCCGAGGCAGCAACTTCAAACTACAATAACTCTCAACTCGTAAGTCCGTTTTAATAACTATTTATCTATATATGTCCGTAACAGATAGATTTATAACCATGTAAATTTTCATATAATTCTAATAAGTAAAACTCAATAAAAACAGTCTGTAATTATGCCTTTCCGAATTTCGGCCAAATCTAAGGCAGGAACTTTGAACTATGATAACTTTCAAACCGTATGTCCATTTTACCTCATTTTTGGTTCTATATGATCATATTAGATAGATGTACCACTCTTCCGAATTTCATCAAATTCTAACAATTATAACTCAGTGAGAACAGTTCGTAAAGTTCATGACGCAACTAGTCGTCTAAACAATCAAAAGTTCAATATTTCTTTTCAACACTCAATTCTTATTCTAACGTGTATTGAACTAAAAATAAAGGATGTTACCAAGAATTTCTGAGTGAGAAAACTCACCTTGTAAGTGTGAAGATTATTGTTGTGTGGTTGCTAAAATTATCCTTACTCTCTAGTATTTTGCTTCTTGTTCTTCTTGCCCTCTTGGTATTTTTTTCCTCTTCTTTTCACTTGTTTTTTTCTGATTTTCTAACCTTTGTGGTAAGTACTTTGTTTGTGTATAAGTAAGGGTGTTTGTATAACATATGGAGGTGGAAAGACAAGAGTTGAGGAAGATGAAAATGTGGAGGGGAAATGAAAAGGGGGGAAGGGGAGGGGAAATGGAGTACGTGCATGTTTCTTCTCTTCTTTTTTTTTGTTTTTTTTTTGTTTTTGTTTCTCTTTTGTTTCTGTTTCTCTTTTGTTTTGTTTTTTTTTTAATTTTCTTATTTTCATTTTTTTATCCATCTATTTATCCAACTTTAACACTAACTCCATCTCATGCAATTTATTCTTTATTTTCTTATATATATGTATTTTTATTAACTCAACCAACAACTATATATTATTTTTTTTCCGGATTTTACATCTGCGGGAGACGAAATGAAGAAAGGGCTGAGTGGGCTGTGCGTATAAGGGAAGGCTATGTGGGCTGAAGAAAGGCTGAGGGAGTAAAGATAGAGGGCCTTGCGGGTTGGGGTCACGTGAGCGGCACCGGGCGCGGTGATAAGGGAAAAATGAAAGGAATTGGGTTGGGTAGAGTTAGGTTAATTAGTGGGCTGGGCGATTTGGGTTGTACTGTGTGGTAATGAGATGGCCAGAATTTTCTGACGGAAAATCCGGCGAGAATCTCGTGGTTGCGAGTGTGCATCAGCAGTGGGTGATAGTTTTCTAGGGTTCGTTGGTTTTGGGTTTGGGATATGTGGGGAGATGAATGAAATAAAATTGAGGAATTGGGCTTGCTGGGTTTAGGTTGCGGGTCGATAACAATAAGGAGGAAGAGAGAGTGCAGGCGGTGGGCGTCAGCTTCGATGTTTTGGGCCTGGGAAGGACTGACTTATGTAACAATTTAAGGGAATGGAAAAGGTTTGGGCTGTGTATTGTTTTTGGTTGGGTAGAAACTTAGGGGTTTAGTATTAGGTATTTAATTAGTTAATTAGTAGTAAATTAAATTAATAAATTGTGCTTAAATTATTTAGGTGCTTTATTAATCTAATTGTTATAAATGCGGGCGTGCTATTTAATTAGTGCTTAATGCGATGCCGTTATAACATTGAGTTATTTAAATGCTACATTGAGTTATTTAAATGCTACATGCAGATAGGACTTCTTAATTCTTTTATGAATGCTATTATTAAAACGCGTATGTTAGATTATTATTTTACGTATTATTTATTATTAAATTGTTTATTTATGTCTGTATTAATGTTTTATTGCTGCATTTTATTATTTAAGAATTATTGAAAATTAGTGTAATTTTATAGTTAATGACTGGACGAGAGGGTCAAAATTGGGTGTCAACAGTCACGCTTCAAGAGATAAGTGTCAATTTATGTTTGATTAAAAATGTCATTATTTGTTGTCTATATTATGTTCAAGTTTGATCCTGACTATTTTCTTCCGTTGTTTATGCTTGTATTCCATTACTGTCAATTTCAGATTCGTCTCGTCGAACTATTGATTCTAAGTTGTTGGGCTAAAACAATTGAAAGATACTCTTATGGTTTTGTATTTTTGGTTTTGGGCCAAACTGGCATAATTTTTTCATATAGGCCTCATAATATTAAGAGTATCCCTACACTTTATATTAAGTTTTTTTAACAATTAATGTGAAACTTTATTTGCATACCCAACTCTCTTCACTCTTAATTAAAAGTCCGGGGTTCGAACATTGAAAATAAAAAAAATTCCTTATATGGAGCCTTTTTTTAAATGACCATACACCACAAATTTAAATTAATCAAACCATCAAAGTCTGAATACCTGATGATTAAACAACGAAAATTCCACAAAGGGTTGGAGGATCCCACAAAATGAAACCAACCATATTGGAAAAAGTAGTCGGCAACACGAAAGTTAATTTCAAGATTCTGAATCAATATTGTCGGATGCAAAGTGAAGGATGGGTGAGGCAACAAATGTTTAAAGACACTCATAGTTGCTAGCCTTGTCCTCGTGCTACTTTGTGGGTCTTAGGTCAGCCACCCCCTTCTAAAAGCTTTGATAACTCATTGACCCACCTTCTTCTTAAGTCAAAAAGTTGGCAAGCTAGTAGAGTAACCATATCCTTAGAAAATTTCTGGGGTTTGGAAGAATTATCCTTTGATTTTGTCCTCCTTTGTCACCACTATTATTTTAGTGGAGTTCAAATTTTATACATGTATTCCTGTGTAAAAAAAATTTATAGTACTCCCTTCGTTCCATAATAAGACATATTAAGAAATCAATAATGCAATGAAAAGTTTACCAAACTACCCTATTTAATAAAAATATATTACTTTTCTCTTTTGATTAAAACGTGTATAAATAGTAATCATTTCTGTTTTGAATAAAGAACTTGTCAATAAATATTTCTTGAAAAGAGAGTTTGTCAATTTTTGTCTAAGGGGATAGTAGGAAAAAGTAACAATTTTATGTCTTGAATTTTTATGATGAGACTTATTTTGGGACAAAATATTTTTGCAAAAGTGACACTTATTATGGAACGGAGGGAGTATTATAAAGTTGGAGTCAAGATTTGAATTTATGGATTATGACTTTTTTTTTTTTTGATAATCCAGGTCTGGTCTGGCAATCTGCATATCGCTAGTACTGCACAATCGCGATACTATGCTCTGAGACGAATGGAACCCGTTCTTAGCCGCCACCGGTAAATCGCGGATGGCGCCCGCATTCGATGTCCGGACGCCACCAACGGATCAATGCTACAAGGTCCGGCCCCAACAGGATTATGCGAGGAGTATCAAACCCACACTGCAACATGCCCGCGCGGTTAAGCTACCAGACTTTAATACGAGATATATGCCTCGGAGAACGTATCCGCCGAGAATCGAACTTGTGACCCTAAGGCCACAAATTTGACTAATGGCCACTGGGCAACTTGACAAAACTTATACATAGGCCTATCTATAATTTCTAGAACATGCAGAAAATATGAGTGCATTAGTAAAGAAACAAAAAATATGGGTGCATTAGTAAAGAAAAAAGCAAAAAATTACATTAAGAGAGAATTTATACTTGTTGCTCCCGGTAAATAACTCAACTTTCAATCAAGTGCACCATTGAGTCTTTTTGTAAAATGGGTCCTAGAAGGTAATATTAGATTAATTCTAGAAAATATGTAAATAAAATATCTTATTTTTTAAAAGATCATGGGTTCACGTATCATAAATTACACACTAAGAGCCTGTTTGGATGGGTTTATAAGTTAGTTTGATGAACTTATAAGCTCTTTTTAGCTTATTTTAGTGTTTGGGACCCAAACTTAAAGTGATGACTTTAAGCCAGAAAGTGCTTAAAGTCAGTCATTTATGAGAAGTTGGAATTTTTAACTCTTTTTTTGGGGGGCTTAAAAGTCATATATGTTGACCAATAAAATTATTTTTGTATCTCTTATATTTTATTTTAATTCTCACACTACCCTCTCACCAATACGCATTTTTATCCAAACACTCAACTGCTTATTTATAAAAATAACTTCATCACTTAAAAATTCTAAAAGCACTTTATACATAAAAGTCACTTTTTAAGACCATCCAAACGGGCTCTAAATCCGTTCATGAACTTATAGCTTGTTTTAGTTATTGAATTTAAAATTAAATATTCAGTACTTATTTAATGATTTTACTAATACTACATTAATGATTAATCTAAGCAAAAGCTATTGTGTTCATCCGAACGGGTACCTAACACAATGCTCCGCCATTGACTATTTATTAAGCTTTAACAAAGTTAAAAGTGGTTTTCAAAGAGTTGAGGTATTGGTCAAGCTATTAAAATTTAAAAAGAAGTTATTGAATAGAAGCAGAAGTCATCTTTTAGAAGTTAAAAAAAGTATCTTATCCCGAAAGCACTTTTTGAAACCTTGACTTAACAAAACTTGTTGCTTTAGTATTGATAAAAGTAATTTTCAAATTAATTTAAAAAAATTTGCCACTCTTGAAATATACTTTTTTGAAAAGCATTTTTAATTAAAATAGGTTTTAAAATAAACAAATTTTGAAAACTTGATGAAACACGAAAATTTGTTGTTTTGGAGATAATAGATTCAGATACAATGATGGCATAATTTTTCTACTGTATTAGTTACAACCGCCCCCTCTCATTTTAGTTCTATAGATTTTGCATTTTCATTAGCAATGTCATTATTTGAGTTACAATTTCACCTTAAATATAATTGTTTTCTAACTATTCTTCTTATTTCTCCCATTTGCATTTAAGTCTTTAGTTAATTGGTTCCCAATTGATAGAATGAACAAACTTGTCCTACAGGCATAGTCTGATGTGAAAAAGCACAGGCGTTATAGTATTCTGACATAAATGTGGAGTTCGATTCCAATGGCGAAATTCTGCATGTTGGGAAATTGAACCTTGTCTCATTGATCAGTTATACGCTCTCAGAAATTGGTCATCGGAGCACATCCCGCGATTTACTGGTAATAGTGTTGAAGGACCGGTGTTATTACCTCCAGAACGTCTGGGTAATATCAGTGAAGTAGTCGCCTGAAAACCTGGACTATCAAAAAAAAAAAATAGAATGAACAAACTTGTTCTAAATTAGTTTTACATTGACACATCCAAATTATGGCAGGAAATTACTCATGACAAACACAATAATAAAAGGAAAAGAATAGTAGAAAAGGAAACTGCAAATACGATTTAAGTTAATATTTATTTTTGAAAATAAACAAAAAACAAGAAGAAAAAGTTGTGTTTGGAGGATCTTCTCGGCACACTTTAGGGTATTCTAACGTGCGCTTCTGTCGGAAATGGAGAGAAAGTGGTAAAACTGTGCAAGGAGGAGACTGATTGAGAGACGTTGAAATAGCATGAATGGATGCATGCCTATTGTTCAAAGTGCCTTTCGGTGGGACATAAGTGCCCCCCTAGTAAGCCACAAATTGCTCCGCCAGTGAACAAGTAGAGACCTAGACAACAACAACAACTAAAGGAATGGCAACCGAAATGAGATGAAGCTCAGAAGGCAGTACCAACTGGGCTACCGCAAGCACAAATATATGTAACACCCCTACCAAGATGGTGTGAGGGTCATTGTTTCAGCATGAATTGATGAACAAGTACACAAGAATAATCAACACAGTCAGGGTGATAGTGATAAGAGTTACAGGGAAAGATCATAACAGATAACAACCATAGGCCAGTTGTAGAAAGGGAGCACAGAAGTAATATAGAGCAGGGGAATGGACAATGCAACAATAGCACAGGGGCAGTTGGGCCTCCACATACAATAATTCCATCTCAATGAAGCTAGTTACATGAAATATTATAGGTTTGAATAAAGTGCACAAGCAAAAGGAGGTTAGAAAGTTTATTACTAGTAATAATGTTAGTTTTTAGCTCTACTAGAACATAAAATAAAGCAGCAGTATGCAGCAGCAATAAAGAAGAAAATAGCAGCTGGATGGGTCTGGTTGGACAATTATGTACACAGTGAGAGGGGTAGGACATGGGTCTTGTGGAATCCTCAAGTTATTAATGTCTCCCTTGTCAATATGTCTGCTCAGTTTATCCATACTGAGGTTGATATGGGATATCTGAATATCCAGTTTGCTTTCACTGCAATATATGGTTTGCACACCATAAAAGATAGGAGGAACATGTGGAATGATCTTAGAGCTATTCATAACAGTCAACAGAACTCCTGGCTTGCTATGAGAGACTATAATGCCATTAAAGCTGGCGAGAATAAAATGATTAGTAGCACAGTTATGGAAGCTGAAGTAAGGGACTATAATGATTTTCTGGATGACACTGGCATAGCAGTTCTAAGAGCTAGTGGTCGAGAGTTTACATGGACAAATAGGCACACTTACAGTAGGATTGACTGGGGTCTGATAAATGCTAGGTGGATGGTGGCCATGCCTCAGGTAGAAATTCTTATTATGGACCTTGGATGCTCAGGCATTCTCCTCTGAGTATGACACTAAATCAGATGGAGGATATAAGACCAAAACTTTTCAAATTCTTGAATCATTTGGCAGATCACGAGAAGTTTGCACAAATCATACAAAATATCTAGTCCAACAACTATGGGAGATGTAAGATGGTTGGGATACGGAATAATCTTTAAAAAGTTACGTTGGCCGTGAAATTTTTTAATACTATTGAATATGGTGGGGTGGCAGATAGAATCTCTAACTTTAGATAGCACCTACAGGACATTCAAGTAGATATGAGAGTCCCAAGACAACCTCTAGAGAAGATTGTAGTTGAGAAAGAAGCAAAGCTTAATATGGAGAAATGACTTAAGGTGGAGGAAAATATTATGAATAAAAGTCTACGGTGCAATGGCTAAAACTAGGAGATGCTAATACTGCTTATTTTTTTTGATAGTATGAAACAGAGTAGCTCAAAATAGAATCAACTATTTGACCACTTCATCAGGTCGATTGGTTACCACATTAACAGACATTGAGAGTGAGGTGATTGGGTTTTACCAGGGTTTATTGGGCTCATGTGCAGAACAGATGCCTATGATTAATCCCAGAGTGATGAAGGATGGAGCCGTTTTGAATAGGGAACAATAATTAATGCTGATACAAGAAGTGTCAGGGCAGGAAGTAACTAACGCTCTCAAGGGTATTATTGACATGAAAGCCCCAGAGTGTGATGTCTTTAATGCCTTTTTCTTTAAAAGAACCTGGTCTCTGATTGGAGATAATTTTATAGATGATGTCCACGAGTTATTCTTAAAAGGGTGAGATGTATGGGGCCATTAATAGGGGTGAGCACGGGTACAGGGTACCCAGATATCCGACCGGAACCGACACTAACGGGTAGGTTCCGGGTAGATATATTAGAATAACGGGTAGGTTCCGGGTAGTAAAATTAGGAACCGATAAAATAGTGGTCCTGCCCTGCCCAAAATATATAAACCGCAATTGAACCTAACCGATACCCGGACCCTATTAATCCCCCCTTTAAATTATTTATTTAGTCCACTTAATTTTATACCCAAACAATCAAACACACCAGTCCATTTAATTTAACAACCCACCCACTTTAATTTAACAAAGCCCATCGCCGACCCATTTAATTTAACAACCTGATCCATTTAATTTAACAACCCAATACTAATTTTATGATTGCACGCATCGGCATCGCACATTCTAGTCCAATGCCACCTTTTGCATTTCTTCCTTTTCCGTGTTTAAATATTTTATGAATGGATTGGTATTTGGAGTAAAGATCTCAAAGAATCTGCATCAATTTTTTTAAAAAAGTAGCATCTCTACTGGTGGGAACCTACCCGGAACCGCAGGATCCGGGTAGGTTCCGGGTAAGGATTGATACGGGTAGGTTCCGGGTAGTAAATTTAGGAACCGGTCTTTTACATGGTAGGTTCCGGGTAGTTAAAAAATAGTAGGGTACCCGGACCCGCTCACCCCTAGCCATTAACTGCACTACTATCACACTAATTCCTAAAGTCCCAAGTCCTAATAAGATCACTGATTATAGGCAAATTTCATGTTGCACTCTTCTATATAAGTTAATATCAAAAGTACTCACTAACAGGCTCTAGGGACTGATGGACTAGCTGATCGACAAAAATCAATCTGCTTTTGTTCCTGGAAAGATAATTAATGATAATATCATCCTGAGTAATGAGCTTGTTAAGGGATATGGGTGGAAAAGTGTTTCACCCAAGTGTATGTTGAAAGTTGATATGAGAAAAGCTTAGGACTCTATGAGCGACGCTTGAGTGCGCAGATCTTAGAGCATTTGCAATTTCCAGGAATATTTATACAGTGGATCGTGCTGTGTGTCAAAACAATCTCTTACTCCATTCTTATCAATGGACAACCTACCCCACATTTTTATGCTAAGAAAGGACTCCGACAGGGTGATCCTCTGTCACTTTTTCTTTTTGTTCTGTCTATGGAGTACTTTACAAGGCCCTTAAAACAGCTAAGGAGAAACCCTGATTTTAATTTTCACCCAAGGTGTGGGAAAATGAATTTAATACAATTGAGCTTTGCGGGTGATCTTTTGTTATTTAGTAGGGGTGACCTAGGTTGGTAATCTGTTATTCGAGCTTTTCACCGAGTTATCAAAGGCTTCGGATCTGACGAAATGTGGATAAGAGTTCCATTTACTTTGGGGGTGTCCCATCGGATGTACAACTGGATATTATGAACATGTTGGGATATGTAAAAGGATCACTACCCATAAAATACCTAGGAGTGCCATTAAGTTCAAAAAGAGTATCTGTGGTTCAGTTCCAACCTCTAATTGAGAAGATCATGGGCATAGTTCAGAGATTCCTCTCCTATGCAGGGAGGACACAATTGATAAAAAGTGTACTATTCTCAATACAGGTGTTTTGGTCTCAGATTTTTGTGATACCTCAGAAGGTGATGAAGTGTATTGAAGGTGTCTGTAGGAAGATTTTTTGGTCTGGGGTGGATTTGTCCAAGAAAGCTTTGATTGCTTGGGAAAAGTTGTGTTGGCCTAGAGTAGATGGGGGACTGAACTTGCTAGATACTCTTACATGGAATAAAGCTGCAATTTGTAAGTTGTTATAGAGTCTTAGCAAGAAGAAAGATAGAATGTGGATACACATGTATTATGGGAAACAAGGCACAATATGGGGGATACGACTTAAACACGCATCATGGATGGTTCAAAAAATCTTAAAGGCACATAAATACTTTCTGAAGTAGAGTCTTGTAATAACTGGTAAAGTGATGCCAAATGACCAGGAGGTCATGCTTTAAGCCGCGGAAAGTCTCTTGCAGAAATACAAGGTAAGACTGTGTACAATAGACCCATGTGGTCTAGCCCTTCTTAGCTCTTTACCGAACCCCACGCATAACGGGAGCTTAGTGCATCTGCCCTTTTTAGGCAGGATGGACTATGCATGATGTTTTTGAATATGGAGAAATTCTGCATCAAGCAGGTATGTATTCAATTAGAGGATATTACCCTAGAGTGGCTTAGAGAAGGCTAGTGTGCAACAATGTATCTTGAGGCAGAAGGACCTCGCGATTGAATATCAAAGAATTACGAGATTTGACCCGGTGATTACATCTGAGGTTCTAAACTCTAGTTTTTCGATCGAGATTGGCCTCCGAGAGCGGATCGAGGGAGGGAAAAGAGATCAATCAAGAGAAGTCCGCTTCTCGCCTCCCGAACACCAAAATAGACTTTCATATTATATTTGGCTCTCAATGAGAGATTACAGACAATGGAAAGACTAGCCAAGTGGGGGATTGTGGAAGATGTGAACTGTGTTTTGTCTCTGGAATTGATGACTGTGAACATTTATTTTTTTAATGTTCATTCTCGGCTGCAGCAGAAAATATTGCAATGGTTACATATTCATAGGCAGGTGCTAACCGTAGAAATTTGTTGGGTGTAAAACACACAAATAAGACACAGCGGAAGTTTAAAATTCTGTTTACTTACTTGCTCCAACAAACGTTTCTGGTATGATTATGCGATAATTCAAATCTGCAAAGACATGAAAGAAAAACTTACAGTTTATGCTTTTAATGCAGTCTCTACTAAAAGGTGCGCACGCGATTGTCAATCCGGGTGCAAGTCTTGCTTCGGTATATTCCTTTGCCCAAGAAAGCTAGGAAATCTTGGTAGAGGTTTGAGAGAATTTTATTTCCTGAACTCTGAGTTCAGAAAGTGGAAAGTGAGTTATCTGATGAAATTATGGGTTAAGTGTCAAATATATAGTGGAGGAAACCCTAAACCAAATCAGATTTGGATCGCCAAGACTGACCCAAATTCAAATTGATGGGCACCGAACCGGGCCCATCTGCATGCTCCTCTATTTATTTTCTGCACGTTTTAGTTCTAATTAAATCCAAGATTTAATTTTAACTTAATTAATTAATTTTCATCAAATGAAAATTATCCCATAATTTATTATAAAATAAAATATCTTGATTCAAAATCCGATATTTTACATTCTCTCAATATACCCTTAGACCGAAAAGACAATCGACTTAGTGTGACTTTGTGCCTTCACACATCGCACTTGATCAAATCAAGGTTCACACGGAACTCCTAGACGCGGTGGCGGACCCAATATGTGAAGACGCTTACAAGACTCAAGTAAATGCACTTCATGTGAGATGATAAATTCCTTTCATTCGCGACACACTCGATCAAGCTTAAGATTTGCCAAGTGTCATCCAAATGGCTTGATCACTTTATCTCATCTATATTAGTCGACAACTAGACCTTATCCTAGATATGTCTCTGCGATCGCCAATGACTTGGTCGACCTAACATCTCTCGGTAGTGTTCTCTCGAAATTCCAATCGAGGAATGAATCTTATTCTTGGCTCAACTACCACCTTCAATCTACTTCGTAATGCACCCAATACAAGCCGCCTCAACCTATAAGACATTTGAGCTTAGACAGATCAAAGTGCATTGTTCCGTAAACAAGGCGATATTGACCTCAAGTCTACGACCTCTATCTCCCACACGATAATACTCAGACATGTATAACAAATAGTTTATCAGTGGTATGCCAATACTCCTCAAGAGTATCCATGTGTCCATCACTAGCAACTATTGCTAGCGATGAAGTGAGATATACTACATTCTCTAAGAATGTGATGCAGACCACATGTCGACTTATAACATATCATTGATATATAATTCTCAATGATCATTAGTCTAGGCTATTTTAAGAACTACACTTTATCATTAATATCTCACATTATTAATGACAATGTAAGTTCATGGACGACATTAATGAATAATATAAACAATCAAATAATAATTCAATAATTGCAAATGTCAAGTATATATTAACCTTATTAATAATATGAATGTGTTCAAGTATATGTGCTCCTAAAATGATTGTTTCTAGGACATATATATTTTCACTAACTTGGAAAGATGAGGTACAATGGGTATTACAACAGCACAGAGGTTAACAGGCTATAACAGAGGTGTTCAGGATGGTATTGACTGCTGGTGTGTATTTCATTTGGCAGGAGAGGAACAATAAGGTATTTCAGGGGAAATCAAGAACTGTTGATTGCACTGTTAGAAGTATCATACAAGAGGTGCACTACAGAGGTGTCACCAAGCCCAGATTAGCCAGGTTGCTGGAGTCTCTTAACTACTATTCATGAAATTAGCTGATATAGTGTGATAGGATCTGATGTATAGTTCTGTGCTAGTGATGACCAAGCCCGGGGCTGTCCAGTATTGGTGTTTTTTGTTTATGTTGTAACTGCTCACTTTGGTAATAAACAGTTATTTACTAAAAAAATAAAATCAGGAAAACCAAACTATAACATGAATTCTATTTTGTATAATAAACTTCTGATTTATCGTGACATATAATTTCATCATGCTTATATTTATGTAATATAATTTGGAGAATAAAGAGGGTAACCTTTCAAATACATATTTCTTACCCACTATGATTTCATAAATATTTAGTTATCCAATCATTTATAGCTTCAATATGATAGCCAATTACTTTAGTAAATTTCGGATTTACCGCAACTTGTGTTTCGATCATAACAAAAAAAAATACAATCTAAAATGAATGACATAATAGTATATAAGCTCTTCAGGAGCCTCTATTTCATTCTCCATAATCATACATATTGTTTGGACACAATTTGTAACATGATCTTCTAGATAAATAGTTAGCTCTTCTGGAGCACTTGATCATTAATTTTGTACAATCAAATATTGCGTAGATATTGATGGTATCATAAAAGAAATTATAGCTAGACACTAATGGTGTCATGAAATAAATTTTGCTTAGATATTTTTTATATCATGAAAGAAAACAGTAACCATGTGTTTAGATATGATATGTTGGGTATATATCATTAACCATGTGTTTAGATATGATATGTTCTAACAATTGTCATGCTTAAAAGTCTAAGTGGAAGATTGTTGGAATATATACTTGTAAAGAATAAATCTTGGGTCTAACTCAACCCCAAAAACTAGCTTATAGGTTGAGGATTGTCCAAATCCATATAAAGAGTCAATGTTCTCATTTCATATCCGATGTGGGACTCTTAACATCCCGCACGCTGCACTTGTTAACTGGAGCGTGAATAATATAATTTGAGAGTTCAACATCGGTGAACAAAGAATTGGAACGGGTATGACTCTGATATCATGTAAAGAATGAATCTTAGGCCTAACTCAACCCCAAAAGCTATCTTATAGAGTGATGATTGTCTTAGTCCATAACTGGTGGCGATGGCGGGGCGACGCCCACCGGATCGGGGGGTGGCCGAGAAAAGCGGCGGTCGAGTGGGCCTGGAGAGTGGTCGGGCGGGACCATACCATGTCCCGCCCCGATCCCGTCCCCGCAGTGGGTCGGGACGGCCGGCCTGACGGACGGTCATGGGTTTTTTTTTTTTAATTTTTTCACTAAATTAAAAATAATAAATTACTAAGTACTAACAAAGTAACATTAACATATACTTGTCATATTATAGACTTATAGTATTATAATTTATAATATATTTATAAAGTATAAAGTATAAACTATAAACTATAAAGTATAAACTATAAAGTATAAAGTATAAAGTTATAAACTAAATAATTAAACAAAGACAAGAATAGTGTAAAAAAAACATCCCAAGGCTGTTTTTGTGCCTTTTATATTATTAATTTCATTGAAATATCAAATATACAAGATTCAAAATTACATTGTAGTGTACTGTTGTTGAAAAAAATTGCAAAAGAGTGAAAGACATAGAAAAATTTAAAAATTGCAATGAAATAAATTACCAATTTGAAAATATTTTTTCTAATTTCTTTATAATTTCTTGTGGTTCTTCGGTTGGAATTGGTATATCTTGATCAAATTGTTCCACGTCGCTACTCATGCCTTCAGATAAAATGTCGTTGTAGTTGTCGTCATCTTCTTCGTTAATCTCTGGTTGACCGCACCTCCTTCGCTCCGCTCGTATCCAATCTCTGAATAGTACCGCCATCTCCAAGCTGTCTCCGGCTAATGAGTGTCTGTGCTCTCCTATTTGAAATCTGACTGCAGAAAAGCGCTTCGAAGCGATGGACGCGAATGTTCAAAATATCTTGGGCCATCATTGAAAGTGTCGAAATGTCTTCTCATTCGGCTCCAATATTTCACAAGTCTTCCTTTCCTTCTTCATTGATAATCGCTTGGTAAGGTAAATTACCCCGCAAAACAAAAACATCGAACTCACTAATTTGGTTAGCATGCGACCACCGCACATTTTATTTCTGAGGCTTTCAATAGAATTAATATTAGGCCTAGCCACAGAAACTGCTTGTCGTTTTTTAGGTTGTGTTGAAGAAGAAGATGATACAAAAGTCGGTTGGTTACTAGCACTTTCTTGCTGGTAATGCCGATATACTTTTTTGCATTCATCTTCTACGCTATTCAACACTTCTTCTAGCGTTAGTTCAATAGGTGGTTCAACATTTAAATTTTTGGGAGTTGGAGGTGGTAGTACGTCCATACGGTATATATATTTTCAATAAGACTTTTACAACCCTCTACTTTAATAGTCGGGTTTAATACAAAGACCAATAATATAAATAGGGGAATAGGAATAAAATATTTTTAATTTCATAAACATTTTTTTAATAGCAAGATAAGCGAGTTTTTCCATATATTCTTAAATAAGTAAAAATAATAGAGCTATATAAAACAACCTAGTTGATATAGTACGATAATATAAAGTAGAAAATTCATTAGTTCCACGTTTAAAATTTTATAAAAATACAATAAGTTCTCTAATTTTCTCCTGATCAAGATCCACAATCATATCATTTGGATTTTGATTATGGGCGTTAAAAATAAAGTAATAGGTTTTCTATAGTCATAAGCAACAACTAGTTGCTCATATATAGAATTCCACATAGTTGTTACTTCTTCGGGAATTTTTCTGTTAGATAGTCCACAATCGTGGCAATTTTTTTTATATTCTTTTCTTTTTTGAATTCTATTATTTTTAAAAATAAAGTGTATAGCAAATTCTATTTTTTAAAGAATATATTGAAAAAGAGAAATACAATCCTTTAAAACTAAATAATAAATATGTCATACGCATTTGATATGAAAATGTTTTGGAAAAGCGGAGTTAAAACATTTCTTAAAATACTAATAGCGTAATTGTTAGAAGATGCATTATCTAATGTAATACTCATAACTTTATCGGTTATTAAAGTAATAATCGGCATTGAATAAATATTTTCAGAAATAAACTCACCAGTGTGCCTACTATCTATATATCTATATGCTAAAATACGTTTTTGCATAGACCATTTATAATCTATCCAATGACAGGTTACCGTTAAATAATCATGGCCGTTAGTACTACGACCTATATCAGAAGTTAAAGCAACTTTGCAATTTAAATGATATAATGCATAACGTAAATATTGTTGATATTCATGTGCAAATTTAAATACATCTCTTTTAACAGTTGATCTAGGAAAACCTTTATAAGCAGGATTATACATATCTCTAATATAATGAATAAAACCAGGAGATTCAGGAAATGAAAAAGGCAAACCCTCCACAGCAACTAATTTTGCTAGTGCTTCCCTATCTTTATGTTTATCATATTTAGGGCCTACAACTCCACGTCCATAGGGTTAATTTGACCAGTACTTTCTCCGGACGGTAGTATGTGAACCTTGTCCCGATTGAGAGGACGTTTGTTCACGAGTTTTTTCAATCATGTATTGGGCATGCAAGGCTTTGTGTTTTTGCAACAGGTGTCTTCCTAAACCCCCCTCCCACCAAGAACTTTTACACTTTTAAAAGAAAAAAAATTTTTACAAGTTTTACATACAGCTACTTGATTAGCTACGTCCTGTCAAAATATTTCCATACAACCGATTTTAATGGTCGTTTCTTGGGACCTCGTCTCATAGTAGGGGGGATAGGAGGCATTTCACTAGTGGGTGTATCATCATCTTCATTAATAGGTGTATCATCAACTAGAGTGTCATCTAAATTAAAATCTTCTTCAATTTCAGGATAATCATTTGTGTCAAGATCATATGGTATTTCAGAAACATTTGGGATCTATAAAATCATCTTGTCTAGGAATAATCGAACAGAATACTAGAAGTACTTGCCCTTGTTACCACCCCTACTAGAAGAAGCCTGACCCTTACCCTTACCCAACATGCCTCTTAGTCCTTTCATTTTAATTATGCTAATAAATAGTTAAAGATAATGAAATTAAATGTGCTAAATGAAATAAAGACAAAATAATAATTTAATGAGAGAACGAATGTACCAAACGTCGACGTAGAGTCGACGTGTAATCGAGAGGTTGAAAATTGAAAATTTGCTCGATAGATAATCCTACAGCTAGTTGCCAACTTCACTCCCAATTCTCAAATTAATAAATAGATTGAATATGTAGACAATGTTGTATAGAGAATTAGAGATTGATTGAGAGATTAGAGAGTAGAAAGATTTGTGAAAATAATAAGAAGAGGAATGAGGTATTTATAGGGGTTAAAAATAAATATAAAGGGGTTAGGGGGAGGGGGGAGGCCTAAAATGGCCGTTGTCAATGACGAAAATGTAAAACGGCGTTGGACAACCGCTATTTTGTCAAAGTCGGTGGGGCGGGATTTGGGGCGGGAGTCGGGGCGGGGCGGCGGGGTCGGGGTGGGATCGGAACTGGCGGGTCGAACTGGCGGGACCATACTCGCCCCGGTTCGAGCCCAGTCCGTTTTTAATACAGGTGTCGTGTCGGGGTGGTCGGGTCGGGGCCGGGCAGTCGGTCGGGTCGGCGGCCCATCGCCACTAGTCCATATAGGGAGTCCATGTTCCCATTTCATATCCGATGTGAGACTCTTAACAATATTATTAACCATGTGTTTGATTATAGTATTTATTATAGAACAATTGTTTATTCAACTTTTAATAAAGATGAAATAGATCATGTATTAGTACGTGTGTCATTTACTTATATAGTAGATGATTTAGTGTATAGATTTTAGCTTATACAAGGATGATTAAATCATCAGTTCTTATAAGTATAAAGTTCATATTCACAATCTAAGATGGAAATTGGACAAAGTTATCGGTATGATTGTAGCACAAGATTAAATGCAATGTATCTTCATTATGAGAATGGTATAGCTCCGACTTCTTGTGCTATTACATTTTGTATGTATTGAATGAACCAAGTAGAAATAAGTGTTTTTGTACTGAATATGTAAAACAACTTCTCTAGCTCATTATATGTACTTATACTTTAATCTTGATATGATTATTATGATCAATGCGATTTATTTATTATTTTATTTATCAAAAGGTACGACTCTATTGTTAGTCAATGTATCTGATAGATTAGATAGTAACAAATAACATTTGAGAAATAATAATTAGTTGATAGAATCATGTCTCGACTTTGAGATTGATAATACCCCTTTATGGATGCTTATAAGTTTTTATCTGAAAACTCTGCAGGTGGAATAAGTGTTTATGACACCCATAAACTCTACTACATAAAATATTGTTTTACGTAGGTCTATTGCTACTTTCTGATATTATTTATGACATTTTTGGGATAAATGGACCACATGAGCCTTTTTATCTTTTACATAGGAAGTAAAATTTGACGTCTTAATTTAGTATAAATAACCTATAGACTACTCTATCAAATTGATTTTGTAACACTATTTCAATGTCCGGTGGAATAAATGAAATATCTCATTTTTATGTAGTGATATTGAGATCGAATTTTAACAATGATTTTTTTGTTAGGGATCATTTCTCTCTTAAATAAATATTTGTGATCGATGATCTGATTAGTAGGAGAATAAAAGTTTCAAAGGTGTCCTTGCCATTTTGACAACGTATCTTATGAGCCCCTTAACTATCGTTTGGACTGAATTGTTAAACATCATGGCGCAACTACAAAATTAACAACGATTCAGATGAATCGATCAATAGTTTTTGTTTAAATCTTGTATTTTTATTAGTAAGTTTTTTAGACCATATAAATATTTAAGTGTGAATTCAGTAATTAAGACGGACTATAAATTTTGTTACGAATTCAAAATTGATATTTAATTTCAGGTACCGCTTGTGTTAACCATGCATTCTATCGATGTTTCACTTGAACACAAAATACAATTTCCAGACCTAATCATTTCAATATAACTGTTCACCAACGAATTGGTTCTAAATTTAAAGAAACAAATTATTTATAAAATAGTGCAATTCTCGACCAAAAATGATTTAAGCAAACAAATAATATCATATTCAGCGAAAATTCTACAAAATGGGGTCCGTAGAGTGTAAAATGTACGCAAACTTTATCTCTACTTGGGAGGTAGAGAGGTTATTTCCGGTAGATTCTTAGCACAAGAATAATCAGTATAAAAGGAATGACAAAATACTGTAAAAAGAATGATAAAATTGTATGAAAAAAATTAACTACCACAAAATAATACGATAACAAAAATACAAGAAAAATCATATAGTATTTGAAATCGAAGCACAAGACATTATTAATTAATATGTAAAAGAAGGAATGACTAGGAACAGAAAGAAAAGATGGGAAATTGTCCGTGTCTCGATTACTGAGTTAATTTCACTACAGTCTAATGGCTATTACTATCACAATCAAAGAACCATCAGGCAGCAACAAGGGTACGATGAATAACGATTTATATACCCCTTAATTAGGGCTCCTTGGATAAATAATTAATCTCGAAATTAAATTCGATCTAAGTTTATTTAATGTTTGTTTGTTGGATGAGAGCCGTTTGTGGGCCCCTGCAACGGCTACATTTAAAAAAAAATTACTTATCAACGCTGGACCGGACCGGGCTTGATCGGTCTGGGTCCGACCTATATTTTTATTGACCCCCGAGCCCTATCCCCCTACCTCGCTAATCCCTATCCCCTATATAATCGTTGGGTCTGGGGGCGGACCGAGTCGAGATCGGGATGAGATCGGATCGACCCGACCCACTTGTCACCCTTAATGTAGGTCGAAGAAGTAACGAGAAGAGGTGATGAGACCTGACATGACATATCTGTAACTTACCGAGGACATGTCCCTAGAAAATTAGTAGGTAGTCGAGTGTTGTCGAGTTTCCCTTATCAATATTATTCTTAGTACTCTTACTATATTATTATTGGATTTTGCTATTAACGATTATTCTTTTTTGGTTTGGCTATCGTACTATCTATTGTTGTTACTGCATTACTATTTTCTATATGGTTTCTTCATTACAACATTTCCTTTCGGTATTGATCTACTTTTTACGGAGCCAAATGTCTATTAGAAATAATTTCTCTATCTTCACATGGTAGGATCGTAGGGGTAAATATTAGGGTTTGTCCTGAATTTTTTGCCTTAGTTGAATTTTACTATAATTGTGTTTACTTTAAAAATATTTTTTTGGTAGAAAAAAATTTCTTTGTGGAAACGAAACCATATTTATTCTTTTCTTGGAGGAGAAGTTTGGACTTCTGAAATAGAAGATATTTCTTCACATAAACAACACAACACAACACAATAACATCCACAGTGTAGTCGTTATAAAAGAGTTTTATTTAGGGGGAATTATTCTCTCAATAAATTTTTGTTTTTAATAATATTTTATCAATATGTAGGTCACTTCACCAAATCATATTAAATATTATGCTTATTTTAGTATAGTTCATGTATCATTACGAAATGGTGGTTAGACCAATATATTCTACGGGACGAATAGTTGGCTAGTCAAGAATTATCACGTTCAGAAGATGAAAATTGTGAAAATATGGATGTTGTGATGGATATGTGGGCATACTAGTAGAGATAGAACTAGAAATGAAAATATCCGAGACAATATGGGAGTGGCCTCAGTGGAGGATAAGATGCAGAAAGCGAGGGTGAAATGATTCGGCCATGTATGAGGAGATGCACGGATGCCCAGTCGGAGGTGTGAGAGGTTGATTATGAACGGATTTAGGAGAGGCAACCGAAGAAGTATTGGGAGATGTGATTAGACATGATATGACGCAGGTTCAGCTTACTAAGGTCTTAGATATGAGGTTATGGAGTACATGGATTAGGGTAGAAGACTAGTAGGTAGTTGAGCGTTGTCCTACTACTTTCATACTAGTAGTATTAGTCTTGTAGAACTAACTAATCTGCATGCTAATCTCTAATACACCCCCTCAAGCTAGGTACAGAAAAGATATTTTTCAGGCCTAACTTGGACTACAGATACAGGTGCTGCTTCTGTGTAAGATCTTTAGTGAGCAAGTCAGTCGGTTGTTCAGTAGTAATAAGATGGAGATGAGACACCAATCCATGTTGCACCTTCTCTCGAATGAAGTGGCAATTAATGTCGATATGCTTGGTACGTTCATGGAAAATTGGATTGGCAGTTATCTGAATGGCTGACTTACTATCACAAAATACTGGAACAGGTAGACTCAAACACACCCACAACTCAGAAAATAAACCAGTGATCCATACGATTTTTGTCACCACTGAAGTTAAGCTCTTGTATCAGCCATATCGGAGCTTCTAGAAATTGTAGGATGCTTCTTAGACTTCCAAGAGATCAACACATTGCCAAATAAGACCACATAACCAGTCACTAATCGTCTGGTGTTAAGGCAGGATCCCCAATCAGCATCACAATATGTTGATAGGGCAAGGCAGTCTCCCTTAGGCATGAAAATCCCCGGCCCTGGAGACAACTAATCAAAATATAGATTATGATCAAATACAAAGATTTTGGAATAGAAGATAATGAATATGATAACGTTCAATTAGATAATATTGTTGAACTTGAAGAAAATGAACCTCCTACACCTACTAGTGTTCCTTCTGTCAATGTTGGTACTGCTAGTGGTAGTCGTAGACCTCCTTTACCAGAACCAGAAGTAAGAAAAAAAAGGAGTAAAGTGTGGCTCTTTTATGATAAAGTTGTGGGCACTGATAGAGTTAGATGTAATATTTGTGGGAGAACTTATAAACATAAGACAGGGGGTGGTGACGGGGGTACGGGCACTATAGATAGACATATAAAAAACGATCATACGGCACAATGGAATGTTGTCTCTGATTTAGAACCCGGTCAACAACAACTTAATCCATTAATTGGGTGGTGGCTAAGTACGATCCAAAAAAGGATCGCATTGAATTAGCAAAAATGATTGTCGGAGGTTGTTTACCTTTTTCTTTTGCTTCTTCTTCATGTTTAATTACATATATTCAAAGAGTATATAATCCTTTTTTAAAGGTGTTCCTCATAGTACTACTAGAGCCGATATTTTTAGACTTCATAATGATTATGTTATTTTTTTACAATATTTGTTTGCTAACCTTCCATGCCTAGTTAGTTTTACTTCAGACATTGGACATGCTTTAAACGGTTATGATTATTTAACAATTACTTGTCATTGGATTGATGAAAATTTTAGAATGGAAAAACGTATTATTGCTTTTGCGTATGACGAGGATCAAAGTCATACTGAAAAATATATAAGCGAAACTATTTGTTCTTATGCCCAAAAATATAATTTTTATAATAAAATACTTTGTGTATCATTCGATAATGCATCTAATAATATTGCTGCTGTAGATCTTTTAAAAGCGGAAGTACAATCACCACTTCCACATATATTTCATGTTCGTTGTGCTTGTCATATTTATAATTTAATTGTTAAAAGCGGTCTTGATTTATTTGCACCTGAAATAAAACTTGTCAAAAGAGTTGTTGGAGTTATTCAGGGTAATAATAGGAAAAATAGAACTATAGAATTTAAAGAAAAATGTAAACAATTTAATTTGATACATAAATTCATGCCAGAGGAGATTATTACACGGTGAAATTATACTTATTTATTGTTAAAAGAATGTTATAAGTATAAAGACCCCATAACACATGTTGCAAATGCGCATTGTAAGAACGTGATGTATATGTTAACCGACGAACATTGGAAATCAATTGGTGAAATTTTAAAAAAAATTACGGAAATTTTACACTGCTACTGTTGAATTTTCAGAATCTTATTACCCAACAGTTTGTAATGTTTTAGCTCATATAGCTGAAATTTCATATTTACTTTATGATTTAAAATCAAATGTGAAATATAAAGATGCAGTTACACTTATGTTTGAAAATTTTAAAAATATTTTTTCCTTATTCTTGATATTTATCGTATTGGTGCATTCTTAAATCCTTCTATTAAAAAAGTAGATTGTCATAATTTAATATGTAGTTTATATACTTATATGGAAGTAGGTGCAAAAGAAACTCCGTCTTCATTTGATTGCATAAGTAAACTTGATATTAATTTAACTACATTATATGAATATTACGCTACATTACATGATAACAAAAACTCTGCTATTAATATTCCTTCTAGTTCTGCTTCTGTGTCTACACCTTCAGGATTTAATAAAGATGACGATGAAGAATCTTTAGACAAATGGAGCACTTTTACAACACAAGCAACCACAAGTCAATCTTGCGATGAGATGCAATTTTATTTGCAAAAGCCAGCGGAGCTGAAGAAAAGTTTTGACCCTTTACAATGGTGACAGGATAACAAAAGTCAATTCCCGATACTTGCAGCGATGACACGAGATGTTCTTAATGTGTCGATCTCAACAGTGGCTTCTGAAAGTGCATTTAGCCAAGCACAAGATCAAATAGGAGACACACGTCACTCATTGAGTGGAAGCACATTAGAAGTGTTAATCTGCTTAAGGGATTGTATCAGATCAGAGAGAAGAAATCAATGACGTGTAGACGTTAATTCTACGGAAGATGAAGAAATAGGCAATATTTTGGAAGGCGGGAGCGGAGGCGGGACTGAAATTAATACTCCAGATTTAGAGGTTATGGAGCATAACCAATTAAATCAATCTATAGATTACGAAGAACTTGCAAGAAGGATGCATAATATGTAAATAAAATTATTATTACTTCATTATGTACTCTTATTAACATTATGAAAGTTCAAAAATTTACATCTTATCATTAGTTTTAATTTTACTATCTATTTAGTTGTTAATTTGTTATTACTCATTTGTTAACTTATATCTACTAATCTAATAAATTAATAAAAGTATAATTACAATATAAAGTTATAAACTATAAAGTATAACTATAACATTACTATAAAGTATAAACTATAAAAATAAAGATAAAGTATAAACTATAAAGTATAAAGTATAAAGTATAAAATATAAAGTTATAAACTATAAAATAGAAAGTTAACTTTAAAGTTTTAATTTTAATATATAAAACTATATTATATATTATATTATTATATTACATATTTAAATTGAATTTAGTTTACATTGTAAAAAATAAATACTAGAAATTTTAAAAAAGCGGTCCAGAGCGGTTGGACCGGACGTGCGGGCCGACTGAAATCGGTAATGAACCGGACCGGTTGGCAGATAGTCGGTGAACCGGACCGCAGAATCGTCGGATCGATCGGCGTTAGAAAGGTTTAGTTGAAACTTGAAACTCGCACGAGCTCATCGGGATGCAAACCAAACATGTAAAACACTTCAAAATCACCCTACGAACTTGTTGGAACTCTTAAATCACTATTATGAGGTCGTCTCGATACATATTTGACCATAGTCAACTCTTAATTTTCAAAATCACACTAGTTTTCAATTTAAACGTCTAAATCACTCCGAAACACCTTGGGGCCCATTCAAATCGTCCAGCTAAACTCTAAAACATCATACGAATTTATAGAAACTTTCAAACCATAATTCTAAGCTTGCACGCTCAATGTGATGTCGTTTCCACTCGTTAAAGATTTAATTTCACATTTTTCGTTAAAAATTCAAGCGAGACTTATTTAATGAGATTTTAGTACTGATAAAATTGTAGAAAATTTAAGGTGGTAGGAATGTCGGGCATAAATCTTGAGAGTGGTAACTCTTTACTAATTTGTTAATTTATTTTTTCCATTTTACAAAAATTCAAAATTATGTGTTCATAGGAGAAGATGAATTGAACTTTTTAGGCTTTTACATGTATAAATAAAATTTATCTATATTATATTAAAAGCACGAAGGGTCTTAGAAATATTGATTGAATTTTTAACCCTTCATTAAAAGATTCTGTAATAGACAAAATTATCATTTACTATTTTTTCTCAAATTATTATTTTATTATCTGTATAATATTTCACCTAATTTTTGGCAAAAGAAAAAAAAATGGATTTTTAGCTAAAATATTTAAGCTAATTAAGGAGTCCTATACGTGAATATAATTGTGAACATAATAGAGTCAACTTTTAAGACTAAAAATATTTGATTTTGGCTTCATAGTATGAGTCTTTCCACATAAGACTTAATTTGGAGTTTTTTTTTAATAAGTCAATACTTCTTAATTTGGAGTTTTTTTTAATAGGAAAGTATAATAATATTTGATTTGCTTGTAGGTGCATTAATTGTTTGGGGATCTTGAAGATTAATACAACAACAACATACTCAAGTAATCTCACACCATGGGTCTGGGGAGGATAGAGTGTACACAAATCTTACCTCCACCTTGGTAAGGTGGAAATTTATGACAGGTTTTTTAAGAACGATAACTTTAGAGGTCATCTTCTCTTTCAAATCCTTTTGATGCATTGAGGTTTGAAGAATTTTTCAAAAGCAGATAGAGATTCTTATATGAGAGACGCATATACATTGTGAGATTTCACTGAATATGTAGATAGAGATTCTTATATGTATTATTTATCTCAGTCGTTTCTTGCTTTTTAATTATGTAATTAACGATCTACACGTAATTTTACGTGGAAAGCTTTAAAAGAAACAATTATTTGTCAAAACTGTTGGAAAATAATAGATGTACGGGATTATTAAACTACTACAAGTGTTTCGAAATGATAAACACTAAAGTATTACAATAGCAACAAACTTGTAGCCAACAAGAATTATGGCCATAACAAGCTCTTGAGTTCTTGAATCAATCTTGAATCTTTGTTCCAACTGCAGCAAACTCCTTGAATCTTGATAACCTAAAATCAAGAGACACTAAATCCATAATGGTTATAACGGTGCTGAGTCGAGTGTTAGCAATATGTCCTTAAGACAAGATTGCCCCGTATATATTATTTTACGTTTAATAGGAAATTGTCTCCCAAGATAAAACAACATCAAACAAATGAGCAAATGAAACTCAAGTGTTTCTAGAAGAAGAAGTTTAAGAGTATGCTTAGAGAGGAAGAAGTTCAGAAAATCTGAGTGTCAGTGTGTCAAGTTGTGTAGTCTAGTACATCCCCAATTGAGCTAAAGGCCTCAATATATAATAGTGTAAGAGGGTTACTTCAAGTTCCCATGTAATGACTACTTAATCCACCAAGTAATGCAGTCAAATAATGACTGATTTATGGAGAAAACACTGACATTTCAATTCTCCAAACGTCCCCATAATCAGCCAAATTTTTGGACTTTCGTCGCATAGACACTGCCCCAGAAGCGTCGCGGCGCTGCGGAATTAGCTCCGCGGCTCCAGTAAGTTATTGTCACACAAGCGTCGCGGCTCGACCATTGAAGCGTCGCGGCTCGACCATTGAGGCGTCGCGGCCGTGATGGTGGTGGCGCCCCGACTCCGCGGTGGCATCACGACCATTTTTCGACCCGTTTCAATCTTACACTTCGTACACTTCTTTCTTAATTTACCAACGTGGAACACTCGTAATACTCTTTCCGTCTCAAATTACATGTTGTGCTTTCTAAAAATAGTTATCTAAAATTATTTATCATTATAGAAGTTCACGATAAATTATTTATTATTTTAAAAGTTCATGATAAAATTATTTGTCATTTTAGAAGTTTACGATAAAATGATTTATTTTTCCCTATTTTACCGTCAGTAGTAATTTTATTGTAATTACAAATACCTGATTAAATTCCCTCTTAATTAATGTTTCTTAAAGGGGTCGTGTAGATGAGCAACAAATAACGTGAATGAAATAATAATATACTATTATTTAGCAAACAAGCGCCTGTAGCTCAGTGGATAGAGCGTCTGTTTCCTAAGCAGAAAGTCGTAGGTTCGACCCCTACCTGGCGCGATTACTCAGTGTAATTTTTTTAGTTTTAAGTTCCTTGTATGTTTCTCGTATCAAGATTCTTTCCTATTTCTTTAAAGATGCAGCCTTTCTCTTTTGTTTGATAGATTATTTTGTTTTAATCTAATATAATAAAAATAATTTTCCTTAAATAAAATGTTAAATGATCGAAGTCAAGTTTGATCAAGCCGGACTTTTATCAAGTTCTGACAAAATCGAATCGAGCCACATTGGATTAAACTGAACTGAGCTTAGCTATATTTGGACTAAAATTGATCGAGACGAGCCGAGTTGAGCTCCAAGCCAGTATGATTCCATATCTAAGACTAGCATTAAAGACAAAAAAGAATGGACAACTTGGTGTACGAAGCTTTTCATGTTATGGGATTCGTGGAAAAGTAGTATCCCGAAGAAATGCTATCGTAACAACAAACATCAGTGACTGATTTCACAGCTCTAATCCATAATTTTACCGTCAGTTTAGTGCTACCATTCCAGATAAAGATGAAAAAAATCAGAATGATGAGAGAAATTAAATTCAAAGAGTTAAAAAGACAGTCAATCGTTCTAAGAGTTAAAGGGAGTGTTATGGGAGACACATTGAAAGGTTAAAAAAGAATTCTAAAACAACCAATCTGTCATTCACGACTAACAAAAAAGTTTAACAAATATATATAGATATTAATTAGTATGTGATTTTATTATGACTTTCTTATATAAATATAGTGAATTAATTTTATAGGGTACTTGTTGCCTCCCACAATCACAATATTTTATATGATTGAATTTGTAGCATATGTTGGTGTTCGTTAAAAAGAAATGTTGGTGTTCGTTAAAAAGAAATGTTGGTCGAAATAGTTGTTTTCTTTATTGTTCATTTTAGCAAGGCAGCCTTTTAGCAAATAAAAATAAAAAACCATCAAATATATCTCAGTGCTATTTGATCGAAATTAACTATGAAAAACAAGATCATAACCCCGTAATTACATATTCTGTTGATTTAATAACATTTCCCCTAATAAAACATAACATAAGACATAAAAAGGAAAAAAACACCAAACTCATAGCATATTTTTGCTCATCCTGACTTTTGCTTTGATTATTCAACAAAGTTCAGGGCATTTCCTCATCATCTAATTGGAACTGCTCTTCATAATTCTGATTGTTCTCCACAAATTTATTATTGAATTCATTGTTACCATAGTAGTGATTATAATTTGTGGGGTTGCCCAGTTCTTGTTCTGTTCCTATATATATGGGTCCGTGCAGCATTTTCACGATATCGTTATGATCAATTAATGGGACTTGGCCGGAAAGTGTTCTTACCTCTATCATTAGCTCGAATAGTCCCCGTTTCTGGTGTTTGTGTAGAAACATAACTATAGTTGGGTGACTATGACTAACTATAGTTAGATGTTATTGTGTGATTAGATATTTTGTATAATTAGATGATTAGATATTTTAGTTATTGAGGCAATTAGTATATAACCATGTAATATGTGTTGTTATAATCAATACAAACAATTATTTCTTTTCTCAACTGCCTCACCCGCACCTTCTCTCCTCCTCCATCTCGCCTTCTTCTCCTTTCCCCTTTCTCCTTTCTCCAATTCTCTGCGTATACCTCGTCTTCTTCACTCCACAACATATAGAATTCAACATGGTATCAAAGTCGTGGTACACGAAAGATCCAATTATGTATCACACACAATACGATTAAAGGAATTATCAACATCGAAGGAACTATCGATGTCGAAATTCATGAACATATTAGAGGAGTTACATGCAGTACGGTTCTTTTAAGAAATTCGAATTGTGAAGCATATATTGATGTGAATCGATTCGGTAATTGAAGATTCGGAAGATTGAAGGTGATAATTGCAGATCTGTAAGAATTGGTGATTGAAGCTTACAAGAATCGAATGTAATATCGATTATAAGTGACAGAATAGGAAGGATATGGTGAAATTCTGTCATGTTAAAGATAATCGAGTTACATACGATTGAATTTTACATAACAGATCTTACATGCAGATAAGATCTAGGATTATATGTCGCCTGTTCCAGTAAAATTTGGAAGATTTTATATCAGGAGTTGTTTCCTGTGATTGTTCTCAGTAGCCTTTGTAGTTGATTGAAAATTTTGTATCTGGAATCGAAGAAGAATATGACTATATCAGAAACTGTTGAGGGTGGCGGAACAAATGTGGTAGGAAATGCAATTAATCCAAGGAATAATGTGGATCATAATCATCCTCTATATTTGTTTTCATCAGATGCACCTGGTTTATTGTCGATTGGAATCATTTTGAATGGAATGGACAATTATACGCTGTGGTGTAGAGCTATGAAGTTAGCATTGTTAGGGAAGAACAAAATAGGATTCATTGATGGAACTGTTAAGAGAGAACAATACAATGACGAATTGGCGAGAGTATGAGACAGGTGCAATGCGATCGTGGTGTCTTGGCTAATGGGAAACGTTAGCAAGAGCTTGCTGACAGAAATGCTATATAACGCTGACTCACACAACATATGGGAGGAATTAAAAGAAAGGTTCGACAAGATAAACAGCTCAAGAGCATTCCAGCTAAAGAAAAAGGGACAGAGGATCACCCTGTCGTAGTCCTTTCTTAGCATAAAAATGTGGGGTAGGTTGTCCATTGATAAGAATGGAGTAAGAGATTGTTTTGACACACAGCACGATCCACTGTATAAATATTCCTGGAAATTGCAAATGCTCTAAGATCTGCACCAAGTAGCATCACTCAATAGAGTCCTAAGCTTTTCTCATATCAACTTTCAACATACACTTGGGTGAAACACTTTTCCACCCATATCCCTTAACAGCTCATTACTAAGGATGATATTATCATTAATTATCTTTCCAGGAACAAAAGCAGATTGATTTTTGTCGACCAGCTAGTCCATCAGTCCCTAGAGCCTGTTAGTGAGTACTTTTGATATTAACTTATATATAAGAGTGCAACATGAAATTTGCCTATAATCAGTGATCTTATTAGGACTTGGGACTTTAGGAATTAGTGTGATAGTAGTGCAGTTAATGGCCCCATACATCTCACCCTTTTAAGAATAACTCCTGGACATCATCTATAAAATTATCTCCAATCAGAGACCAGGTTCTTTTAAAGAAAAAGGCATTAAAGACATCACACTCTGGGGCTTCATGTCAATAATACCCTTGAGAGCGTTAGTTACTTCCTGCCCTGACACTTCTTGTATCAGCATTAATTATTGTTCCCTATTCAAAACGGCTCCATCCTTCATCACTCTGGGATTAATCATAGGCATCTGCTCGCATGAGCCTAATAAACCCTGGTAAAACCCAATCACCTCACTCTCAGTGTCTGTTAATGTGGTAACCAATCGACCTGATGAAGTGGTCAAATAGTTGATTCTATTTTGAGCTACTCTGTTTCAAACTAGCAAAAAAATAAGCAGTATTAGCATCTCCTAGTTTTAGCCATTGCACCTTAGACTTTTATTCATAATATTTTCCTCCACCTTAAGTCATTTCTCCATATTAAGCTTTGCTTCTTTCTCAACTACAATCTTCTCTAGAGGTTGTCTTGGGACTCTCATATCTACTTGAATGTCCTGTAGGTGCTATCTAAAGTTAGAGATTCTATCTGCCACCCCACCATATTCAATAGTATTAAACAATTTCATGGCCAACGTAACTTTTTTAAGATTATTCCGTATCCCAACCATCTTACATCTCCAATAGTTGTTGGACTAGATATTTTGTATGATTTGTGCAAACTTCTCGTGATCTGCCAAATGATTCAAGAATTTGAAAAGTTTTGGTCTTATATCCTCCATCTGATTTAGTGTCATACTCAGAGGAGAATGCCTGAGCATCCAAGGTCCATAATAAGAATTTCTACCTGAGGCATGGCCACCATCCACCTAGCATTTATCAGACCCCAATCAATCCTACTGTTTAGGTGGTGTTTGGTCAAGCTTCTGGAAATTCTCAGAAACACTTCTTTGCTCAAACACCATTTTTTCAGTAGTAGAAACACCCAGAAGCCAAAAAGTGTTTTTAGATGGGAAGAGAAGCAGAAACATCAATTTGGTGTTTCTCGAGAAGCCATTTTTGCTCATTAAATGAATTTTTTGGACTCATTTATCCTTTTCTTTTCACAAAATTCCTTTTAATCTCCCCGTATAAAATAAAAATTTGAGAATCGGTAGGGGCAGGGCTAGGGTGAGATTAACAATCCTGGTAGATGCTGCCATGTGAAAAGTTTTTGGAGCCTGCCTAAATTGACTGAGACATTGCACAGCAAAAGCTATGTCATGCCTAATATTAGTCAAATACAAAAGTCTACCAATTAGTCTTTGGTACTGTGAAGGATCTTTCATTAGTGAATCATTGAGGTCAGTAGTCTCATTTTCATTTGCCATAGCCAAATCCTGCAAGTATCTATCAAATACCACTGAAGTCAGCTGAACATTGAGCTCTATAGGAGATCCTGAAGGCTTTGCTTCTGTTAACTTTAAATCTGCTAGCAGCTCCATTGTATACTTCCTCTGATGCATCACAATGTCCTCCTTGTTCCTGGCAAACTCAAAGGCCAAGAAGTACCTTAACTCACCAAGATCTTTGATCTTGAAGTGTTGCTGCAATGTCTCCTTAGTGAAATCAATAAGCTCTTTGATGTTCCCAGTGATGAGAAGATCATCAACATAGATCAGGATCATCACTATCTGATCTCCCTCTTTCTTTGTGAGAAGGGAGTAATCGTATTGACTTTGAATGAAACCAGAGGATATCAAGGCAGTGGTCAGCTTGATGTTCCACTGCCTCGATGTTTGCTTAAGTCCATATAATGACTTAAGCAATCTGCACACTTTCTGCTGACTGTGATTGAAGCCTGTGGTAGTTGCATATGTACTTCCTCATGAAGATCTCCTTGCAAAAAAGCATTGAAGACATACATCTGGTGTATGATCCATCCTCTTGATGCAGCAATAGATATGACTGATCGAATAGTTACCATTTTGGCCACTGGGGAAAAAGTGTCTTGATAATCAACTCATTCTCTTTGATTGTATCCTTTGGCTACTAGTCTTGTTTTGAATGTTTCAACCTCTCCTGAGGCTTGATACTTAATCTTATACACCCACTTGCAACTAATGGCCTTTTTATCAGCAGGCGGATCCACAAGCTCCTAAGTTTGATTATCTTCCAAGGCTTGGATCTCAGCCTCCATTGCCTCTATCCACCTGTTGTCCCTTGCAGCCTCTACATAGGAATGTGGTTCATGATCCACTGAAATATTGGCCAGAAAATTGTGGTAAGATTTGGATAACCCAGTGTAATCAACTGCACCAGCCAATGGATACTTGACTGGTAAGATCTTGAAGTTGTTGTACTGTGAACATAGTCCCTCAACCATATAGGAGGTCTTTTTTCTCTGACTGGCCTGTTTGTATGTACTTCAAGTTGAGCTTCCACACATTCATTCACATCCTGATATCATTCATGCATCACAGCTTCAAATCTATCCTCTAAGACAGACAATGGAACTTCAACACATTGGTTCTCACCCTGATCTCCGTCCTGTACCACAACTTCAGTTCTATCCTCTGAGACAACCTGTCCTGCTGGTATACATTGCTCTACTGCTTCACTCTCCATACCACTATTGAATAGTGCTGACTCAAGTTCAGGAAAATAGTCTACATCAGGATCAGAGGCCTGCTTCTGTGCCCCAGATTGCTTATCCTGATCAAATGGAAAGATATCCTCATAAAAATCCACATCTCTGCTTATGATTATGATCTTATTCCCCAAATCCAACAATATGTAGCCTTGTTCCTGACATTATACCCCAGCAAGACTGACTTGATTGCCCTGACATCAAACTTATTGTACCACTGTACTATTGTACCACTGTATCACTGTACCACTGTATCACTGTACCATTGTATCATTGTACCACTGTATTTTGTTCTGTCTATGGAGTACTTTACAAGACTCTTAAAACAGCTAAGGAGAAACCCTGATTTTAATTTTCACCCAAGGTGTGCGAAAATGAATTTAATACAATTGAGCTTTGCGGGTGATCTTTTGTTATTTAGTAGGGGTGACCTAGGTTCAGTGCAACTGTTATTTGAGCTTTTCACTGAGTTTTCAAAGGCTTCTGGACTGGATGCAAATGTGGATAAGAGTTCGATTTACTTTGGGGGTGTCCCATCGGATGTACAACTGGATATTATGAACATGTTGGGATATGTAAAAGGATCACTACCCATAAAATACCTAGGAGTGCCATTAAGTTCAAAAAGAGTATCTGTGGTTCAGTTCCAACCTCTAATTGAGAAGATCATGGGCAGAGTTCAGAGTTGTACCTCCAGATTCCTCTCCTATGCAGGGAGGACACAATTGATAAACAGTGTACTATTCTCAATACAGGTGTTTTGGTCTCAGATTTTTGTGATACCTCAGAAGGCGATGAAGTGTATTGAAAGTGTCTGTAGGAAGATTTTTTGGTCTGGGGGTGGATTTGTCCAAGAAAGCTTTGATTGCTTGGGAAAAGTTGTGTTGGCCTAGAGTAGATGGGGGACTGAACTTGCTGGATACTCTCACATGGAATAAAGCTGCAATTTGTAAGTTGTTATAGAGTCTTAGCAAGAAGAAAGATAGAATGTGGATACACATGTATTATGGGAAACAAGGCACAATATGGGGGATACGACCTAAACACGCATCATGAATGGTTCAAAAAATCTTATGCACATAAATACTTTCTGAAGTAGAGTCTTGGAATAACTGGTAAAGTGCTGTCAAATGACCAGGAGGTCATGGTTTAAGCCGCGGAAAGTCTCTTGCAGAAATACAAGGTAAGACTGTGTATAATAGACCCATGTGGTCTAGCCCTTCACCGAACCCCACGCATAGCGGGAGCTTAGTGCATCTGCCCTTTTTAGGCAGGATGGACTATTGGACTATGCATGATGTTCTGAATATGGAGAAATTCTGCATCAAGCAGGTATGTATTCAATTTAGAGGATATTACCCTAGAGTGGCTTAGAGAAGGCTAGTGTGCAACAATGTATCTTGAGGCAGAAGGACCTCGCGATTGAATATCAAAGAATTACGAGATTTGACCCGGTGATTACATCTGAGGTTCTAAACTCTAGTTTTTCTTGACTGAGATTGGCCTCTGAGAGCGGATCAGAGGGAGGGAAAAGAGATCAATCAAGAGAAGTCGTTTCTCGCCTCCCGAACACCAAAATAGACTTTCATATTATATTTGGCTCTCAATGAGAGATTACAGACAATGGAAAGACTAGCCAAGTGGGGGATTGTGGAAGATGTGAACTGTGTTTTGTGTAGCTCTGGAATTGATGACTGTGAACATTTATTTTTTTAATGTTCATTCTCGGCTGCAGTTTGGCAGAAAATATTGCAATGGTTACATATTCATAGGCAGGTGCTAACCGTAGAAATTTGTTGGGTGTAAAACACACAAATAAGACACAGCGGAAGTTTAAAATTCTGTTTACTTACTTGCTCCAACAAACGTTTCTGGTATGATTATGCGATAATTCAAATCTGCAAAGACATGAAAGAAAACTTACGCTTTATGCTTTAATGCATCTCTACTAAAAGGTGCGCAGCGATTGTCAATCCGGGTGCAAGCCTTGCTTCGGTATATTCCTTTGCCCAAGAAAGCTAGGAAATCTTGGCAGAGGTTTGAGAGAATTTTATTTCCTGAACTCTGAGTTCAGAAAGTGGAAAGTCAGTTATCTGAAATTATGGGTTAAGTGTCAAATATATAGTGGAGGAAACCCTAAACCAAATCAGATTTGGATCAGGCTTCAAGGCCTGACCCAAATCCAAATTGCAGTGGGCGATCAACTGGGCCCACTGTTATGCGGCTCCTCTATTTATTTTCTGCACGTTTTAGTTCTAATTAAATCCAAGATTTAATTTTAACTTAATTAATTAATTTTCATCAAATGAAAATTATCCCATAATTTATTATAAAATAAAATATCTTGATTCAAAATCCGATATTTTACATTCTCTCAATATACCCTTAGACCGAAAAAGACAATCGACTTAGTGTGACCCTTTAGGCCTTCACACATTGGCACTTGATCAAATCAAGGTTCACACGGAACTCCTAGACGGCGCCGGTGACGGACCCAATATGTGAAGTACGTTTACAAGACTCAAGTAAACAGACCTCTATGTGAGATGATAAATTCCTTTCATTCGCGACACACTCGATCAAGCTTAAGATTTGCCAAGTGTCTATCCAAATGGCTTGATCACTTTATCTCATCTATATTAGTCGACAACTAGACCTTATCCTAGATATGTCTCTTGCATTGGCCAATGACTTGGTCGACCTAACATCTCGGTGAGTGTTCTCTCGAAATTCCAATCGAGGAATGAATCTTATTCTTGGCTCAACTACCACCTTCAATCTACTTCGTAATGCACCCAATACAAGCCGCGTCTCAACCTATAAGACATTTGAGCTTAGGACAGGATCAAAGTGCATTGCTCCGTAAACAAGGCGATATTGACCTCAAGTCTAAGGACCTCTATCTCCCACATGCTGATAATACTCTAGACATGTATAACAAATAGTTTATCAGCAGGGTATGCCAATACTCCTCTAAGAGTATCCATGTGTCCATCACTAGCAACTATTGCTAGCAGTAAGTGAGATATACTACATTCTCTAAGAATGTGATGCAGACCACATGTCGACTTATAACATATCATTGATATCTCATTCTCAATGATCATTAGTCTAGGCTATTTTAAGAACTACACTCTATCATTAATATCTCACACTATTAATGACAATGTAAGTTCAAGGGATGCACATTAATGAATAATATAAACAATCAAATAATAATTCAATAATTGCAAATGCCAAGTATATATTAATCTTATTAATAATATGAATGTGTTCAAGTACATGTGCTCCTAAAATGATTGTTTCTAGGACATATATATTTTCACTAACTTGGAAAGATGAGGTACAATGGGTATTACAACAGCACAGAGGTTAACAGGCTATAATAGAGGTGTTCAGGATGGTATTGACTGCTGATGTGTATTTCATTTGGCAGGAGAGGAACAATAGGGTATTTCAGGAGAAATCAAGAACTGTTGATTGCACTGTTAGAAGTATCATACAAGAGGTGCACTCTGAGGTGTCACTGCCAGATTAGCCAGGTTGCTGGAGTCTCTTAACTACTATTCATGAAATTAGCTGATATAGTGTGATAGGATCTGATGTATAGTTCTGTGCTAGTGGTGACCAAGCCCGGGGCTGTCCAGTATTGGTGTTTTTTGTTTATGTTGTAACTGCTCACTTTGGTAATAAACAGTTATTTACTAAAAAAATAAAATCAGGAAAACCAAACTATAACATGAATTCTATTTTGTATAATAAACTTCTGATTTATCGTGACATATAATTTCATCATGCTTATATTTATGTAATATAATTTGGAGAATAAAGAGGGTAACCTTTCAAATACATATTTCTTACCCACTATGATTTCATAAATATTTAGTTATCCGATCATTTATAGCTTCAATATGATAGCCAATTACTTTAGTAAATTTCGGATTTACCGCAACTTGTGTTTCGATCATAACAAAAAAAAAATACAATCTAGAATGAATGACATAATACTATATAAGCTCTTCAGGAGCCTCTATTTCATTCTCCATAATCATACATATTGTTTGGACACAATTTGTAACATGATCTTCTAGATAAATAGTTAGCTCTTCTGGAGCACTTGATCATTAATTTTGTACAATCAAATATTGTGTAGATATTGATGGCATCATAAAAGAAATTATAGCTAGACACTAATGGTGTCATGAAATAAATTTTGCTTAGATATTTTTTATATCATGAAAGTAAACAGTAAACGATGGATACCTACAAATGATAAATTCATAACTGATTTTTAATCCAAACTTGTTATGAGAAGTATTCATATCTTCAAATAGAATGACATACACAAAGTAAAACTAATACACATTAACTACAAGCACTGTCATAAAATACAAAGTGAAAATTAAGTAATATAATGAAGTAATCGTTACTGAAAGAACTAGATGACATATTACCGAATGAACATAGTAATAAATTTCAAAATTGATCTTATTCTTTTTAGATATTAGTAATATTTTATTAAATGTCATAAAGGCATTGGCCATAAAAAGCATTCAGGAGAAATATAACCACAAATATGCATATACACCAATGCAAAAACTCTCGGCAAGCCATGATCTGTATAATTATTATCATTCTTTAAAAGTTTTTGCGTCTTTGCCTTTAATTGTTACATTAACATTTTTGCAGAAATTAAACCCATTTAATTTTCATTAATCACCCTCTCAAATGTAACGTCCATACATTTAAACCCATTTATCAACTACTACAAATTAAATTCATTAATTTTTATCAAATCATTCTCACACACCGTACATAATATTTTCATACACCCAACAAACTAGCGTTAAAAAAACAGTAAAATAAAATTATAAACATAGAACTATATATAAGACAACTTCATTTTGAAATAAATATAAGCCAATGATGGCTATTTAAAAGATCAAATACGTTATTGAATTGTAACAAATTCAAATGATATGTTAGAAACTGACAAAATACTGCTAATTAAATTATTTGAAAAAAATAAAAGGACTTAATGGAGGAATATTAAGACTCGTAATTGTATGATATTAGAATAAAGAACATGTTTAACTTATTTTGAGATATAATAATTATTTTATTAATATAATCGTCACATATCTATCCGTGTAAATATAAAAATCACGATAATTGCATTATATATGATCGTGATTGCTGATTTAAACAAAAATATAAATAACTTGAAGTATTCAACTAATCACATCATTATTATTGTAAAGGAGAAATAGTTCATACCTATTTTATTACTTCATGAGTAAAGTTCAAAGGTTTACTATTTCAAAAGTAAAATTCAGATTTCTACTACTTCAAGAGTAGAGTTCAAACTTGTACTACTTCGAGAGTAGAGTTTAAAATTTACTACTTCGGGAGCAAATTTATGAGTTTACTACTTCGGGAGTAAAACATAGAATATTCATATATTATTATTATTTTCTCAATCATTTTATATCTTCTGGAGGTGAGTCGTGATAACTTCACAACCAAATACCAGTCCATATATATAAGCTTTACTATATAATATCACCACATTCACTTCAGGGAATAGATCTGTATTTGTATCATTTATCAAAATTTCTCATTCTTCAGGATATTACCACTTCTGATGATTATTGACATATATGAATTTAATCATAACGAGGTTTAAGAAATATTATCATTTCTGGTGATCATGTATTTCTTATAAACCTTCATTCTTAGCCATTAAGAAATAAGAAATTAATATCATAACTCCTCTTAATAATATTATTCTTGAGGAACAAATTTGAGGCATAAATGATCAAGCGAATCATTTAAGATTCGGAGATCAAAAGAATACATACGAAATAATGATAACTGAAAGAAATAATCTCTTGATTATTAATAATCTCTAGATTATTCTTATTAATGAAAAACATATAGTTACAATAGGAAAAACATATTCCTACTTTACATCTAAAACCCTATTCTATATGAAGGCTAATTATACAATTATGGTAATGTTACAATATTAATTTAGGTACAAGTCTATTATACAAAATAGGAAAATCCGAATTCTGGAAATCCGGACAAGGGCCGCGGCGCTGTGTCCTAAAGGCCACTGCGCTGGGCAATTATTTTGGATACTGTTTAACACACTCTCGCAGTCATAGCGGACGATCTTCGTACGCTGAGACTATCTCTAAAATCTTCAAAAAAGACAGAGGGAAGACCCTTTGTAAAGATGTCTGCAATTTGATATCTGGAAGGGACATGACAGACGCGTACTTGTCCTTTAGCTACCTTCTCTCGAACAAAGTGAATATCCATCTCTATGTGTTTAGTACGTTGGTGTTGAACTGGATTACCAGAAAGGTAGATGACACTTATATTGTCACAATACACCAAGGTAGCCTTCTCAATAGGACAATGAAGCTCTAACAGTAGATTTCGTAACCAACATGACTACAAAATCACATTGGCTACCCCTCTATACTCGACCTCTGCACTTGAAAGTGAAAGCGTTGATTGACGCTTGACAGACCATGAGACCAAGTTATTACCCAAAAATATGCAATAGCAAGACGTAGACCGTCTGGTGTCAGGACAACCACCCCAATCAGCATCTGTATAAGAGACTAGTGTAGACGTCGACGAAGGATACAAATGCAAGCCATACTCAAGTGTCCTTTGAATGTACCTAAGGATGCGTTTGAGCGCATTCATATGTTCAACTCTGGGATCATGCATAAACAAACACACCTGCTGGACTACATATGTAATGTCTGGTCGCGTGAACGTAAGATACTGAAGGGCGCTTGTAAGACTACGATAGCGGGTCGGATCTTCATAAGGAGAGCCAGCTGCAGCACCCAACTTGAGTTTAGTATCAACTGGAGTAGAAATGGACTTACAGGATGACATCCCGACCCTCTCAATGATCTCTGGTGCATACTTCATCTGTGATAAGAATAATCCACCTGCATGACGAGTGACAACAATTCCCAAAAAATAGCTCAAGGGGCCCAAGTCTTTCATGGCAAACTCATAACTGAGCATTGTCATAATAGACTTTCTCAAAGCATCAGAAGAGGCAGTCAAGATAATATCATCCACATATAACAGTATATAAGCCATGGAAGAACCCCGACGATATATGAATAATGAATTATCAGACCTGCTGTGAGAAAAACTCATAGTCGAAACAAAATCAGCAAACCTCTTATATCAAGCACGTGAAGACTGCTTAAGCCCATACAAGGACTTATTCAATAGATAGACATGATTAGGATATCTAGCATCCCTAAACCACAAGGGTTGATGCATATACACTGTCTCCTGAAGATCACCATGTAAGAAAGCATTCTTCAAATCTAGCTGATGAATGAGTCATGATTTTGAAATAGCCAAACGGAGCATAGTGTTAATGGTAGCCGGCGTGACCACCGGGATAAATGTCTCACCACAATCCACATCAACATGCTGAGTCTTACCATCACCTACAAGTCTAGCATTATGTCTCGCAAATGAACCATTAAAATTTTCCTTATAAATAAAAATCAACATAGATCGAATAATATTAACACCAGATGGACGGGGTACCAACTCCACGTCTTATTATCAATAAGAGCATTATATTCTTCAGTCATGACAATTTTTTAATTATGGTTATTTAAGGCAAACACATGATTACGTGGTAAGGGTGATTTAAGAACATTAGAATTCAAATTGAAATGTCTTTTAGGTTTAAAAATATCCTTTGACTGCGAGTGATTAGACCATGTATCTGGGCTGGATTGGGTGAGTTTTGTGAATTTTGAGAAGTGTCAGAAATTTTCGTCGAAGGCGCCGCATCGCCCTGGTCAAGGGCGCGGCGCTGGAAGAGCTGCAGGGCTCTCTGATGTTTTGGCACCGCGGCACTGATGACGGGATTAGAGGGCCCTGTTCTCTAAAGTTTTGGCGCCGTAGCGTTTCCCCTAAGGGTCGCGGTACTGACGACGTATTTTCTGGAAAAACCCTGGAAAATGATGGAGAACATAGGGGGGAGATAGCATCATCCAAAAAAATTATAGAACTAGGCACAAGTTGTTCTACTTTAGAGAATGGAAATTGGAATTCATCAAAGAGGACATGACGACTAATGATGATTCGTTTAGAGGACAAATCAAAGCATTTATAACCACAGTGATTTGACGGATAACCAAAAACACACAAGGAGTAGAACGTGTCTGGAGTTTGTTGATTGTAGTGGATGGAAACAATGGATAACATAAACATCCAAAGACCCTAAGATGAGAATACGACGAAGTTTTATTGCATAAAACTTGAATAGGGGAGGAATATGTCAAATTTTTCGAGGGAAGAATATTAAGTAAATCAATAGTCATTTGTAGCGCACGTTGCCAAAACAATGGAGGGACGGAAGAATGAACCAATAAAATGTGAATAATGTTATTAATGGTACAAATTTTTCGTTCTACTTTCCCATTTTGTGAGGACGTATGAGGACATGAAAAACAGAAATTTATCCCATTTTGTGCACAAAACTCCCTAAATTCCCCATTGTCATACTCTTTACCATTATCACATTGAATGTTCTTTATTTTCCGTTCGAATTGAATTCTGATGAAAGCTCTAAATTTTATAAAAATGGAAAAAAATTGAGATTTTTTTGCAGTTGAAAACGTTCATAAATATTTAGAATAGTCATCTAAGAATAAAACATAATAACGATGACCCATTGAACTGAGAATTGGAGATGTCCATAAAATACTATTAATAATATCAAATGGCATTGAAGTATGAGAATTCGACGCTACAAATGGTAACTTAACAATTTTTCCTAAAGAACAAGATTGATAATTTGGAGTATTCCTCGTACCCTTACAAGAAATAAGCTTATTTTTATCTAAAGCAGACAAAATAGAAGACCCCAGATGACCTAGGCGAGCATGCCACAAGGAAGGAGCAAGAGCAGAAAAGGTGGATGACAATGCTTGACGCGAGACACTGAGACTGGGTGTGATTGGATAAAGATCTCATCTACTGTCACACCTCATGAGAGGACTCCCCATCTTGAAATCCTTCACAGAAAACCCAAAATGATCAAAATTAATAGTAATCCAATTATCAGTGGTGAACTTACGGACATACACCAAATTTTTAACAAATTTTGGGGGATGAAGGGTATTTTTCAGGACAAGTGGTGGATGAGGAGGAGACAAAGTTTTATGACCATAACCCTAAATTGGAATTGAATTGTCATTACCAATAATTATACCACGATTAGTGCTCAAATTGGAATAAGACGAGAGAGTACCTTGATCGGATGTAATGTGGATAGTGGCGTCGGTGTCCATATACCAATTCGGGTCCGGTGGAGTCATCACAAGCGTGTGTATCGCTGCTTTAATGTTAGTATTCGTGGGTTCCATCGCGTGATGTGCCTGAGGTGGGCGAGGCCCAAGTATCTTTGGATCTTGGGTTGCCATGGTCGTCGAAATTTGACGACAAAGAACTGTCACCGGGAAGGACGGGGGCCGCAGGAATAAATCGAGATGGCGGCGATCTGTCAGATCGAGCGTCGCGCTGTACGCAGGCTGGAACCTCGCCATCGACCAGTGGGCCCCTACAGGCCCAAAAATGCTGCTGCTGACTGTTGCCTCCATTGTTGCCGCCATAATTTTTGCCATTAGTTTTCCTATTTTGGCCCCTTTTTACCACCCCCGTTGTTGCGATTTTGGTTAGAGTTGGTGGAACCGGAAGGAGAAAACTCGGACTCAGTCACTATGACGACATGAATGGCCCCAATCGCTACTTTGTTAGCCAATCCGGCTTCTTCCAAAGTAAGCATAGAACGGACTTGATAAAATCCTGACAGGGGGTTACTCTGACGAATAACCGAAGCAACACCGTTATAAGCATCTGACAGGCCTACAACCATCTGAAGAACTACACGACTATCAGAAACAGGAGAACCCACATTGCGGAGTTGATCTGCCAAGTCCTTGAGGCGTTTGCAATAAGAAGAAACGTTTTGAAAATTTTTCATAGCAACCTGTGAAAATTTCTGCTCAAGGATAACAATTCGAGTGATTGTTATCTTGGAATATGTCTCGAAATCGATTCCACGCCGCCATAGCTGTGGAGTTGGGTTCCATAATCGTCTATAAAAGATCCAAGGAGATAGTGACATAAATTCACTGAATAACATTGACATCAAACATGACCTATAATTCTGGATATGCTTCTTTAGTGGGCACAACCGTCATAGAAGTAGACGCTTTATCACCATCCTTTGGAGGAGTTGGGGGAATGATGTGGTGGAGGACTTTATGTGTCAAAGCATTAATCTTAAATAATTTCGCCCACGTCTCATATTAGACGTTTTCTAGGTCAAGAACGATAGGGATGACGCTCTTGATGTTAGAAACTGTGAGGGCAGGATGAAAATTGTTCTTATCAGTCATAGGGAATGGAACAACAAGATTCAAAGAAGGGAATTTAGGAGATAGAATTTTCTGGAAGAGAAGGGCTGCGACGCTTGGAGAATAGCCGAAGGGAGAGCCGCAGCGCTGAGCTTAGAAAATAGAGTAAAAGAAAGACAGATTTGAGGAGCGGAAACAGGGTAAAGAGAACCTAGACTCTTGATACCATGAAAGAAATAATCTATTGATTATTCTTATTAATGAAAGACATATATATACAAGTTACAATAAGAGAATCCTATTCCTACTAACATTTAAAATCTTATTCTATATGAAGACTAATTATACAATTATGGTAATGTTACAATACTAATTTAGGTACAAGTCTAAGATACAAAATAGGTATATCCGGATTCTGGAAATCCGGACAAGGGCCGCAACGTTGTGTCATAAGGACCGCGACACTGGGCGATTATTTTGGACATTGTTTAACAATAACATATATCCAAAATTCATTAAGGATGATATATAATACACTACTAATGCTATGAATTCATTAGCTCTTTCCCATAATAACAATTTTACTTATGACAAAATAAGTATCAAAGATTTAGTCAGAACTAACAATTAAGGTCGTAAATCATCTTTTTTTCGAGCCACATTGTCAGAATCTCAAATATCTTAGCAAAGAGAACTTATGTCTCTTACGATATTATATACAATAAAGAGAATAATAAAAAGAAATTAAAGATGCTAAGTTTTTATTTTCGTCATATTTTTAAAATATTTTCCCAAGATGCAAGAGTCTCGTGCTGATAAAATGTTATAAAATGATAGCAATAGCAATATAATACAAGAGATGTAGACAAAGAAGTAGAGAGAGGATGATACTTTCTCATTATTTCAAGTGTATGTTAGTTTTTCTTCAAAGGTGAATAACATCTCAATTTATATGATCAAACCACTCAATGTAGGTTACAAATATTAAGTGTTCAAATTAGTAGTAACATGTAACCACCCAATGAATGTTACAAAAGATTAGTGAATGTGTATGGACATCCATATAAAAGATATGTATTTCATAACATATACTTCTTCCGTTCCAAAATGTATGATTATCTAGGAAATTTTTACTTTTTTATAATAGTTGATTGTTTGCAATTTTAATGTAGTTTTAATTTTGTTTTCTCCATTTTATCCTTAATTCATAATACTTTGAAAATATTTTTTATGAGATAAATATATAATGATTGATTTGCTTTTAATGATTATAGGATATATTAATAAACTATCACAATCTTTTAATAAAATACTTTATTAATAGCCATATTGTGGAACAGAGGGAGAGGGAGTATATTTTTTCCAGATAAAGTAAAAGAAAACATAGGCAGAGAAAGAAATGTGCTTCTGATTTTTTATTTTTTTCTTGTTTAAAGTAAAAGGGAACAGAGACAGAAAGATTGATATACTTCTGACAAGTGTATTTCGGGAACAAGAAATTAGATAAAATTATTGCTTTGGTAAAGGAGGTGAACAAGAAGACAAAAGATGTGGGTCTAGTTAGACCATCTCCGACAGGAGATATTGTCTCGAATAATTATACATATTATGAGATAATTTGAATAAGATATTGATATGAAAATATTTGAAATTATTGAATATATAGGAGATAATCTTATCAAGTGGGAGATAATATCTCCGGCTAAAGAATGTAAAATGACAAATTAACCTGCTCATGCCATGTGGCAGCCAGTGATTGGCTGTCACAAATTATTTTTCATCACTACTTTAATTGTTATTTTTTTATCAATAATTTGATCGAATTAAAAAAAATATCAATTTTTTTATTTTTCAAGATCTATAAAAAGATATTAAATTTACTTCATTTGGACACCGAAATATTTTGGCTATTTTCTACAAATTTCTATCTTCTTCCAAATTATTGTTGTATTTTAATATTATAATAATATTTGATACGTGTCAAAATTAAATGAATATAAATAATTTATAATTTTATTATTATACGTGTAATAATATGAATTACAAAAATAATATCATATACAAAATAGAAAATGAGATAGACTGAATATATATGATGGGATATATGTATTGATTCGAAGGAAAGAGAAAATGAATTATTTTATAAAATATCTCATATTATGAAGTGTATATGATAATTAAAATATATGATAATGTGTCAGATGAATAATTTAATAGAGCAAAAGATAAAAATAATTTCAATTATGTACTTTTCAGGGGTCTTAAAAGAAAAAGAAAAGCAAGAAAAGAGAAGAACGTTTGGTCTTCTTATTCTGACAGATAAGTGTTGGCAAATAGAGGGAAGGTTGCGTGAAGAAAATAAGGTTTAGATTTTAACTTTTGATATCAGGATTTTATTAATTTTATTGGAGTCTTTTTAATTAATATAAATATATATAATGTGTATATTGTGAAATTATAATATAATATATTTTTTATCTATTCTAATTATATAATACTAAATATTACAAAATATATATGAAGTATATTTAAAGATATACATTAATACATACGATACACAAGATTCTTTCATGAAGCTACTCTTCTGAATAAGTTATATCGGCCCTCTGGACATTCTTTGAACTGGTTGATCCACTACAATATGGTAATTTGTTTGGTGACCTTAATGTATTAGTTGAATTTTCTTTTAAGTTTAGTGGGACTATACATAATACACTTAGGGGTGTATTTAATTAGGATTTTAGAAGATTTTTTAGGATAAATAAGTTTTGTGGTATTTAATTTTTTTAAATAATTTAAATAAGTTTTGTTGTATTTAATCAAGATTATTAGAATTTTTTAAAGAGGATGTCCAAATCTAGTGCTATTCAATCAAAATTTTAAACAAGTAATAAAAAGTCTTTTGATATTCAAAAATTTGATGATTTCGAAAGATTTTTTTTTACTCAATAGAATTTGTGAGACTTTTTAGTGAAAATATAAATATCATACCCTCTAAACAATCTTACCCTTCTGGATAATTTTTTTTCTCAAGACTGTTTTCTCTCTTCTCCCTCTCTGTATATATTATTTCATTTTCTCTTTCTACCCCCGTCATTTCGCTTTCATCTCATCCACCAAATTCTTTCAAGCAGAGAGATTTTTTATGTGCAATCACGGTCCAATTTTCAGATGTTAGAGAATTAGGGTATATGAGTTTCTAAGGCAAGATTGTGGGTTTGTTGGGTGGGTGTGTGTGTGGGGCAGGGGAGGGGAGGCCTCCAAATTCAATGTTGCTGTCAGGATCTGTGTATGTTTTTCCTATTTAGTACTAGTAAAATTTATATCATTCTTTCTTTCATTTTCTTGATTGTTGATCCACTGAAAAATAATACAGTCATACATATTTACAACATCATCTTTATATGATTGATCTATGCACATGGCAAGACAAATGAGAAAATTTTCTCACTAAAAACCTAGCATAAAAAAGTATGAAATTTATGTTGAATTAAAGAAGCCTCACTCAGTTGTAGACTTGTAGCAAAGAATACAAATCTGTGTGCTAATACCCACCGAAAGTACACAAAATTACGAATTTGAGTTTCTGGGCTTAGACATGCAAAAATAACCGACAATCTATGCATGCAAGTTATTCGCTGAAATATCTGTTAGAGAAATTGACATGGAAAATTCATGTGGTCCTTTCAAATCTTTTAAAATTCAAACATAAAAAAATTTAATTGTATTTTAAAATCTGTTAAGTCATTACATTTCTAAATAGTCTTTTAAAATCTACTAGATTTATTTATCTCAAAATAGTCTTTTAAAATCCTAATTAAATACACCCCTTAATATGATTTGAGTTTTCAAGACTCATAATTTATTCCGTGCCCCCGTTATCCTTGAAAAAATCATGTATATATATGGTATACATATCTTAAAGAATATTTATATAATTGAAAGGTCAATCCAGTCGTTATGTCATGTAGTTTATAAGACATCTGGGAACCCCTAAAGATACCCACTCCCCTTAGGTCCTCGCATGACACCTGGGTTCACAATTCTCACTTTAATTGAGTTTGTTTTACGAATTCTCTACAAATAAATTAATAAGCCTGCATACTTCTTTTGCTCCAATGCATCCTTCCAATGCTCCAATTTCTGTTAGAGAATGAGCCTCCACAGCCCATCCCTTTTTCATATTTGTTAATATTTTCATATTATATATTTAGTAATATTAAGTTAGATACGAGATTAAATCTATAATATATAGAATATACAATATGGACCCCGTTTTGCGAAAGGTTAAGTTTGGAAAACTGTTTTTGAATTTTCAAAGTATATTTGTTTGAACTATCTAACTTAAAAATTGAATTTTTGAAAATTATCCAAATCAACTTTTATTTCAAAAATAAAATAGGACCCCGTTTGGTCATGAAAAGTATTCATTTTTCTGATTTTTTTTTCACTTTAATTGAAAATTAGCGTTTGACCATGAAATTCCAAATACAACTTGAGAAAATACTTGAAATCATGTTTTCACTTTTTTTTCGATTTCAATACATTCAAACAATCAAATATTTTTAGTAAAAAAAAACTATAGTCAAACACAACTCCAACTTCAAATATTTCAAATAAAATAAAAAAGAAATTTGATTTATATGACCAAACGCCCAGTAAGATTCTCAGATCTCTATTGTCAAACAAAGACACCTAAACTTAGTCAACATTCTAAGAGTATAATTATTCAGATACCGGTCAGGCATCTAGATTTTCAATTTTAGTTCAATTCACCATTACTTACCCATCTAGACCATCCTAATCACTTTAGCTAACCATTGCTTCTGCGTACTGGAAATAACGTTCATGCACGATACTCTCTTGGTGGAAGAAATTACATAAGTATATGCGTCAAAGTTTAAATGTTTTGCATCATGTTGGTATATATTCAAGTATTCAATGTATAATATGTATAATCAATGTATTCACATGTATATTCAATATATTTTTTTTGGTTACATATTATATTCAATATATACATATGTATAAAAATGTATATAAAGTGTTGAATAGTATAAAAATAATTACAATATCTAAATTACATGAGGAATAGGTGTGTACATACATTGAGAAATGCGAAAAAAATTAAGAAAATCATATTGACAGACACATCACTTATCTATACACTATTGATATTCAGCTGCAATTTTAAATTTTGTTTCGTGTGTACATGATTATGCAAAGCATACAAATTATATATGATATTATACGTTACATATATATTATCTATACATCGATGATATAGTAGGCTACATGGCTGTAAACTAAATGTGTGCACTCTATATATAGGTTATTTCCTCAACCTTTTTTTATCTCCAGCCTTAAAAAGTAAACATTTGAGAAAATTACAGCCCAATGTGTTCGCTCTCTCTCTCTTTATCTCCTTCGCCTCTCTATCACCACAAGAGTCTATGGTTCTTGACTGCTGTTGGCCGGAATTTGTTTAAATCCTGTATTTGCTTGAGTTTTTTCTTTAATATTGGAAGACATTGGGCCTCATCTCTATTTCATTTCGACATATACTTATTAATTCTTATTTGTAGTTTTTCTTTTTAATTTCAGAGAATAACGATAACAGACCTTCAATTAATTGAATATCTTTTTGTAGGAGGAGGAAACCTTTTCAATTTCACGTAATCATTTATCAATAAGTCTAGATGTAGAAAGCAACTGAGAAATTGATGAAGATCACTTGGTTCACCTTTAATTTTATGTATAACAGTGTGAATATATTGTTTATACACTGTTATATCCATTCATGATCACAAAGCATTCATACATTGCATATACAATGTATATATAATTTATAAGTATAAATATATATACAAAATATATAATTACGTATAAGAATGTATACAGACTATTATGTATCATATTATACAGAATCTAAAAATGAAAAATAAAAAAATGAAGAGCGTTCCATGATAGTTTGGGGAAGAAGTTAAAAAAAAAAAACATTAAAATAGATTTGACTTCATTAAACTCAATATAATGGCTATTAATTTACTGGGCATATAGACATTACAAACTGTTTGCTTGGAATGTACATATGTGTAAGTATCCCCAAACGTATTTAAATTACATTTTAAATAGAAATTGATATTCATGAACAACCCCAAAACTGACCATCCCTTTTCCAGCCCCCTCCACATTGGATTGCACATATAAATCCTTCTGGGTTTTGCTTGATCTTGAACACATTAATAGAATCACATGAAGATGAAATACCCTCAGAGTTACTCTTACTTTCCCATTTTAACATAATTATATACCACAAAACTTGAATGAATTGTCAGCACTCATCACAACTTTCTTCAAGAAGAAATCAAATAACTATAATTTATGTTCTTTTTTCCTTTTATAACTAGGGTATAAAATGTAAGAACCATCATTCTTATTTCCAGGGTCAGTTAGATCTTGAAAGCATATTTATAAGAAAATACCTTATGCTAGTCGTATTATCTTACAATAAACAAAAGAGATTAAATTACTGGAAAATCCAGTGTAAACATTCAAGTTGACAATGATCACCAATAATCAACAAAACAACCTCCAACTTGCTGGCCATGTTAAGTTTATTCAAAGTCGGCTCATATATAGCATGAATATAAAAAGGAGAAATACCCCAACCAGTAGTAATAACTGGAAAGTATTTCTTAAGCTTGTAAATTGCAATAATCATTTGCTTAACGCGTTTCTAGTCCAGAGTTTGATCTTCATAAATTGATTACCAAAGTCTTCATTAATTATACCAACACCTTGCATAAGTTTTGTTAAGGAAACGGAGTGAAAATATGGCAGAGAGCGCTGTTATCTTTCTGGTATATCGACTTTCAACCTTGCTCAATGGTGGACAAAAACTTCTTGAAATTTTTCAAGAAGGAATAGTGTATATAAATGAAGGCTTTCTCGAGAGTAGCTGATGCAAAAGAAGAAGAAGATGCTGAGTACAAGATCTTGCACATGATGTTCAAGACATTCTTGAAAAACATGTCATTTGCAGCGATTTTCAAGATAAGGGATCACGGGCATGGAAAAACCCCCATCATTCTTTAATGTCTGAGAAGTTATTTGAAGCTCAAAATGATAATCTTTTAATGTTATTGGAAGGTATCAAGATGATAATCTTTTAATGTTATTGGCATTGTAGGCAACAAAACTGTGTGTAATAACCATGAAGAAGTACCTCTTGATGATGATGCGATCTTGTAGGCATTGAAAATCGCAAATCACTATTCTTTCCGATGATCCAGAATGGAAATTGCTTTGTCCAGTTGGAGCTAGAGGTATAGGGAAAACCACCCCAGTCAAGAAAATCTTAGATGATGCAGCTGTGAAGCATTTCAATTCTACACTGGATTGAGATTCCAAGGTTTTCTAATGTTAAGGAGATATTGAAGAGCATGATTACTCCAGAAAATGATCAATCCCGTCAAGCAATTGAAGCCATGGATTCTAACATGTTGGCACAGTTCATTCAACAAGTCCTTGAGTCATCAAGGTACTTTGTTTTCCTTGATGATGTCCTTGATATTGGCACATGGAGGGCTCTCAAATGTGTGTTTCCTATTGAGAACTGTAGCAGCAGGGTCATAATCATATCGAGTTTTGACCATTTGTGCAGAAACTGGTGATCATAGTCATTTGTACGATATGAAGCCTTTGTCTCGAGAAGAATCTTGGACTCTTTTCTGCAGAAAGGCATTCTCAGGCAGCCTACTCTGTCCTCCATCTTTGGTGCAAGTCTCCAAAGATATCATAGAAAAATGCAACGGCTTGCCGGTGGTGATTGCTGGTGCACTAGCTACTAAATGGAACAGAACAGACGCGTGGGAGATGTTTTATGACAACCTTTTTGACAAGTTATAAGGTAGTCATAGCGAAATCGAACACATGAGAAGGGTACTTGATCTATGTTATCAAGACTTGCCATTCTATCTCAAGTCTTGTTTCACCTATCTGAGCATAATCCCGGAATATCATATCATCAATAAGATGAGACTGATTTGACTATGGACAGCAGGAGGACTTGTCCTTGAAAGAGAAGGAAAAGCAATTGCACAAGTTGCTGATAGCTATCTAAATGAACTTGCAAACAGAAACTTGATCCAAGTTACTGACAGGTATCCTGATGGAAGAATAGACTCATTCACTATCCGTAACTTGTGGTATGAATTCATTCTTTCTAAGTCAGCAGAAAGGGTCACTGCAACTATAGCTAATGGTGAAGAAATTACAACAAGGCCTCATAAAGTCAGACATCTAGTAATCGCTGATGAATTGGCTAACGATATACAGGATATTGATCGGTTTAAGCATATCCACTCTAATAACACTCGGGTTACCAGATTCGATCACTAATTCATTCTTGCCGAAGCTGTTATCTAGCAGTTTTAAGCTACTCAAGGTGTTGGACTTAACAAGAGCCCATTGGTGAAAATCCTAGAAGAAGTCTTTGAATTGTTCCATCTCAAGTTTCTAAACTTGAGGAGAACTAAGATAAAACATCTGCCAGGATCAATAAGGAAGCTTGAGAACCTTGAGTTCTTGGACCTAAGGGAGACATTGGTAAAAAAGTTGCCTGTTGAAATATTAAACCTTCAACATCTTTGCCATATCTTCATTTATCGGCGTGGCGCTGGTTTTCTGCATGGCTTCAAAGCTCCTGAGAAGATAGGGACCCTTGTGTCCTTAAAGATGGTGAATTGTATTAAGGCCATAACAAGCACAGTGATCGAATTGGGAAAGTTAACAAGACTAAGAATGTTGGCCATCGCGAAGCTGAGAAGAAAACATGAGAATTTTGTTCTTCCCTTGACAAGTTGATAAGTCTTCAACAGCTAACTATCTCATCATATGGAGTGAGTGACATTATTGATTTGCACTATCCCCTTTCTTCTACACACTCATCCCTCCGAACATTGGCCCTCGAAGGGCATTTAAAAAGATTTCCACAATGGGTAACATCTCTTCAAGCCTTAGCTGCAGTTGTTTTAAAATGGAGCAAGCTAATGGACAATGCACTAGACACTCTTCAAGATTTGCCAAACCTTGTGAAACGGGTGCTAGACCGGGTCTACGAAGGCGAAGAATTGAGGTTCAGGGCGTATGGATTCAAGAAACTGAAAGAATTATGTATTTGACACACTACAAAACTGAGACATATGAAAATGGAAGAGGGTGCAATGCCATTTCTTGAAGAGCTTCAAGTGCGAAACTGTCGATTAATGGAGGAGCTGCCCTTTGGGATTGAGCATTTGAGCAAGCTTCAGTATCTTTTACTTGAAGAAATTTCTGGAAAGTTGTTAGTAACTGTGCAGTTTAAGAGCAGTCAAAGTGGGGATTACTGGAGAATTGCTCATATTCCCAGAGTTCATGTAGAAGACTTGTAGAAAAAAGCTGGAAGTTGATAGGAATAGGATGATGCAACAGAAGAGAAACAAAGTCTCATTATCAGTACACCATATTTTCTTTGATAATTCAGGTCCAAATTTTCTAAGATTATTAGTAGTTCAAAATTCTTATTTACCATGTAATAATCCATGTTCACCACCTTTCTCTTAGGATTCGAAGAATTCAAAAGTAATATTACTCTTGCTCTTCAGAAGCTCGCGTAAATTCATGCAATTATTGCAAAGACAAATAAACCAAAGATGAAGCAGGACTCACGGGAGCAGGTAAAACAGGCCGTAAAGGAACACTAGTTCTTAAAGAAGTGGTGCACAAACATCAAATATATACAAGATTCGTGTTGTTGCATAGCTTACTAGTATTTTCTCACACCAGTTAAACAAGAGAGAACACCTTCCACCCTCCTGATTGACCTATTATAAACTTGCACTATTGAAACTACTCTTTAAACTCAAACAAGCTAAGTTCAAAGTTCATAGCCTGGGAACCTGGAATTATTCGGCGCAAGTAAGTCGAACAAGAAGCAAGCAACGCCACCTAATCCTTGGAAAAGGGAATACGTATGATCCGCTTCATTATGATGTCTTTCGTTCATGATTGTTCTTGCATTGTGATATAAGAAACTTGCAAAAGCTCTTGCTCTTTCTTCGTATATGCTTTCCCCAGTTAGCCGATACAGGGAGAGGAAGGCGTAAGCATTTCCCGAGGCACCATCTGCAAGTCCCACTTTCTTGACCAACCCACTTTTCCACACTACCTCTCCGCCTTCTATCGCAGCATCACGGAACTCCCTATCATTTGACAGTACCTGCATGAGAAGAGAAAAAATTTAAGGTCATTGCTCATCCTCACAACTTTGTTCACCAAACTTTAACAAAGTGATACTCTCTTTTTTTCTCCTTTTTCCCGGCCTTCAGCGAGGTCACACTAGTAGAACAAGAAATTCTAACAAGAGGATTCAGAAAAATGCAAGAATGTCACACTTAAAATTCCAACTTATGACCCAAACAAACTTCTAATCATGTTTACGGCTTACTTTCCCCTTTTATATAGGGAATTCACCAATTTATATGCATACAAAACTGGTCCACAGCATAATTTTCTGACAGGAAATTTAATTAAGCCCCCTTGCATCCATCTAGCTCTGTCCCTGGCTCGGAGCGGCCCAAGAGATGGGATACTTCTCCACCTTTTCAAATTAAAAAACCTTAATATAAATCCAAGTATTGGTTTGGAGAAGTTTGGAAAATCCCAGTTTGAATGCAACAACATGCTTAACATTGTTATAGTTAATTTTTTATTTTAATTGAATACGTCACTGATTATAAGTCCAGGGTATAACCACAAAGCTCATTGCCTCACTGTAACAGGTACTAACCTCAGATACTTTGCACATAGTAATGGTAATGCCTGTGGCACCATGGGACCATTGGACCAGCTTGTCTCTTGGATTCCCTTCACTAACAGGATAATTACCACTGTGGGGAAACCTGTTGCTCATCATGTACCTTAAGGTTTCTTTAACATCTTCAATATCTTCTTGAGAAAGTGGAAAATGAAGTAATACGTGCAGAATACCAGCAAGTCCATGAGGTGCGCCCCAATACCTTGTCCCGTGCCATCTATACATCAGAGGGCAGGCTGGGTTATCAGATGCCCCTGCTCTCCCTCCTGTTAATATTGCTTCAACTACAGGCATGAGATAATCATCCGACACTGCCTCTTCTCCCAAGTACTTCCTGATAAACAATGCTGCCCACAAGAAACCAGCCCGCCCATAAAGGAGGTCATATGACATTCCAAAACCTCCATCTTCAGGTCCAACAGGAAGGGCTCTCTCTTGTGCTACCTGAAAGTAATAAATAGGAGAAAGATTTAAATGTTGCTCGGAGTCAACACTGAGCTAAACTACTATAGTAACAGAGGGGAATCTGGACGTAGATGATGTAGAGGCTACAACAATGAAAATAACATTATGACATTCATTGTTGCATTAGATGCTGAAGCTATCACCAGGACAATATATGGTTCCACACCGGAGGACAAACAAGTGCTAATGTTGCGTATTCACCAACGCATTTGATTTGCAAGTATATTTCGTTAACTGACCACACAATCAGGTATGAAGCACTATATCGCCAGCATGTATCTAGCAAATAATTTATTCATCACCAGGTCAAATGCTTTTTCCTCTTTTTGTTTTTTCATAAGCAAGTATCAGGTCAAGTGTTACCAGCATAATATCTAAGCAAATAATTATCAGGGCTAAGCAAAATCATCAACATGGCTAAGAAATAATTCAACACAATGGACACTACTCAACAAGTAGGATGTCACACCTTTCACAAACTTAGGTATAAAATTAGCAAAAATATTATGGTCCAATGTGTCTCTGAACAATTCGGTATCAAATTAGCGGTCATCAAACATTAGCTTCCCTACATAGCTATCAAGAATAACAGACCACGTCTCTCTTTCCTGTCTATAGATCGACAGTAACGTGCCATTTACTTACTCTCCAGTCTCCCCATATTTAGTGAAGCAACTCATGTAAAATCAATGAATTATCCAATGGATAAGTTTTAAGAGAAGTACTTCATAAAAACTTGTCTGGCAAGCTCAAATATCTTGAAAAAAGACGAAATTATAATAGCATTACCTCTAGGAAATGGTTCAAATACAAATCACGTTTGTGTTGGTCCCCACAATAGTTGGCGGCAACAGCACCAAGAGCATATACCCCTCCTCTTCCACAAAGAAAAGTCACATGCCTGGTCCCAGATAAGTAGAAAGATGAGAAATATTTGAACTATTAGATACAATGTCACCAAAATAAAGACTTTAGCAAAAGAATTCTGGAGACAAACTATATCTTCAAACTCACAACTAGAATTGATTCAATCACTAGTGGCTCCCAAAGATCAAGCCCACGTATGACTGATGTAACATATCATTCTGCGTTCCATATAGAGTATTGTACTAGTCCCTCTATTCCAATTAGTTTGTCGCAAAAGAATGATGCATTTATATATTCAAAAATAATTTAACTTTAATCTTTCTATTTTATTCTTGATAAGATGATTTTATAGTCATGTAACTATGACTTATTTTAGATCGATTAGTTTTAAACGACAAGTTTGATGTATCTTTCTTTCTCGACTAGTTTTAAACGACAAGTTTGACGTATCTTTCTCTTTCTTAGATACCGTGCTCAGTGCACCACATACATTGGAACCACATAAATTGGTACGGGGACGGAGGGAGAATTCCACAAAGGTATAGACTTGATTGCTCCACGCTACACATCTCCTACTTCATTCACTTTTAGCATGTGTTCTTTGAGATATCTTCCGGTTGATATTTCTTTTAAAAAAAGGCATCCGATTATCAAGTTCTACCGAGTGATGGCGACAGTTCTTGCAAGATAAACTAACATGAGTATTAACCAAAATGTGATTCTTTTGTCTTTAATTGGAAAAAAAAAGGGTGGATACCTGTACAAAATTATATGTAACCCAGTTGTTCACTTCTGCAAAAAAAAATCATGAGTGACCACAAAAATAGACTACTCATCAAGGGACTAGTCATCAATATTCAATTTTTGACAAAGAAAGCAGTGGCACTATTTTATTTTCAATTAACTTATCTTCTGACTTTGTTTTAGAAAAACATCTTTTATGTTGTTCCCAGTCTAGACTGTTACATGTTTGGACCAGCCAAATAGAAATACACGAAAATATTACTGTAATTAAAAAAGGGACAGACAGAGTGTAGTACTGTAGTATAATTTTTCCTAGCATGCTTTGTCACTATCGAGTCAGCATGAATAAGCCTGAAGACTCCCTAGTACATTCATATTATTATTCGCTCTAACAAATCGGCCCTACACCGACCCTATACGTTTAAATTTTGAAAATTTGATTTTTTGAAGTTGTGTTTGAACATAAATTTCAATTAAAAAAAGATTTTAAAAAAAAAAATTATGAGTAAAAGTAAAATTTCATCTGAGTCAGTTTTGATTTTCACGAGTGTAAGTGAAATTTCTCCAAACTGGCCTGAGCCGATTTTCGGAAATTGAAAATATTTTGAAGATAAATTTTTAAAATTTGAATTAAACAGATATTTTGATAAATTTTCAACTGATTCAAATTCTATGGCCAAACGCTACCTTAGTTTAAGAAGATAATCTATTCCAGATCATCAAACGAAACGTTCTTAAGCCAATTAACATCCATTGATTACTCATTAAATTCTGTATTAGGATTAAGTTGATTAAAATAATGAAAAGAGGAAAAAATAAGAACCTCGCGACGGTGCGAGCAAGGTTGGCACACACGTCAACTATCTCCGAGCACAACTCCAAGTCTTTCCGATCACCGGTGGCCTCATACGACCTTAAACAGGTAAACGCCGTTCCGAGCAAACCTGTATACATCGTTGGATCTGTAACGCAGGCGGTTGTCCCTCCGTTACCTTTCCACGTCATTTCTACTACCTGAATTCATCAAAATTCACACAAATTCAGCATTAAACTGCTAAAATACACCGTAGACTACGCAAAAGTACGCTGGGAAATAACTGTTTCCTATCCACGTCATTTCTACTAGTACTCCCGTTTACTTTACTTGTTGTTTCGCTTTTTTGACGAATATTTTAAGACATAGTTTTTCGTGAGAAAGAATTGCAACTTATACATAGTATTTTTTATATAGCTTTTCTAATATATAAATTTTAATTTTAAAATATTAAAATTTCAATTTAATTTTAATATATTAGTCAAATTGATTCTCAAGGAGCGAAACCTGAAACGTGACAAGTAAAAGTGAATGAAATGTGACAAAATCTTTCTAGAAGCGAAACGTGACAAGTAAAAGTGACTGAGAAGTGAACGAAACGTGACAAAAACTCTCCAGAAGCGATCCAGAAGCGAAACGTAACAAGTAAACGGAACGAAACATGATCAGTAAAAGTAAATGAAGGCAGTACTTGAATTCATCACAATCAACAGCAAATTCAATATTAGACTGCTAAAATACACGTAAAACTGAACGAAACAAGATCAGTAAAAGTAAATGAAGGCAGTACCTGAATTCATCACAATCAACAGCAAATTCAATATTAGACTGCTAAAATACACGTAGACAACGCAAAAGCACGCCGGAAAATAACTGTTTTCCGGCATATTTTTTATCAGGAAAATGGATAGAGTTCTCAAACTTTTCCGTACTGTTCAACTTCCGGCAGATTTCCCGCGAAACAAACATGAAAAACGTTTCCAATTTACTTGATTTTAGTTCATTCATTTTCCAGGAAAACTAAAATTTCTCAATTTTTAGAATTGAAAAGAAAAATTGCTATATAAGTTTAGCAAACCATAGCCAATCTCAAACTCAAACAGATTATAGTAGTAGAGTTAAAATAGCTCAAAATAATCAGTAAATTATTTACTAGTAAACTATAATGAATTACTCCTATCTTATTTCACTACTTACAACAGGAATTAGCTACACACAAATTTTGTAACTAAGCAGCAAAATTGTCAGTGATAAATTTCAAATTATGAGCTATTTTGTGATAGAATTAGCACAAAATTAGTAAAATTCCTATTTTTTAGAGATTACAAAAGCTTGATTAAAGTAAAACAAATATAACAACAATATATCCCACAAGATGGGTGTTAAAAGTCCAAATCGAAAATGGAATGAGAACAAATATATTTTGTACATGTTATTCGAATCAGATTCATTCTAATTCTTTGTTCATCGATATTAGCTCAAATTATATTGTTTACGCCTCCCGTTAACAAGGTCTGAGTGTGCGGAGGTGTAACTATGGATCAGGTAAAGTGAAATAAATAAGAGATTCATATAAGCAAGCTCAACTGATTAATGATATATACCTGATCTTTGAGAGAGATAGCAGCTTGAAGAAAAGTTTCGGAAGGGAGGGAGATATTGTGAGCCGTCGGATGATGATGGTGATCAGAATCGAGCCGTTCATTTCCAGCATCATGATGATTACTACTATTATTACTGTTGCTTTCCTGTGAAGCAAACTGCACTAAAGACGAAGACATATTCTCTGTTAATTAACAAAAATAGAATTAACTGAGATTGTTATTCTTCTTTCAAATTATTTTCTCTTACGTGGAAGCTTTTATAGTGGTGACGGAATCGATTTTGGCAGTTGCAAGGGGATAAAAGGGGTTCACGGTGATGTGATGGACACGTGCTATGTAATCAGCGGCTTGCTTATGAGTAATCAGGTATTTGAGAGCGGTGGCGTGTGAATGCACACTCCATCGAGATAGAACACTGTGATTTATTTTCTTTATTAATTTCTGTCGGACCGGGGATGGGAACATTGTAGGCGAGGAATTTCGCTTTTTTTAACCCCACGAAAATTAATAGATAGTTTAACATTATCACATTTTATATTATTTTTTATATTTTTAGTTTATATTATTATCGACTGAAATTAACAAATCATTAATGGACACTTTGAAGTAAGTTGATCCTAGAAGACTAACCTCATAGCTCACTTAGATCAATCAGTTCAAGCATTGACAAACCTACTAAAATAAAAAACAGAATTGTTTCCACGTCGACAAGTAAAAAGGAACTTCCTGGGATTGAAGAAAACCAGCATCCAGTAAAGCAGAAGAAAATATTTCACTCTCAACTTACAGAGACAGACTATAACAATATTAATACTAGTAATAGTCCAATTTATTATTATGAAGATTCTTATCTGAATAATAATAACACGGGGAATCCAGAAAATTTTACTTGGATAATTGCTTTTTCCAAACTATTTATCGTGGTTTATTTAATATTTCATCTTGATTCTTTATTTCTATTTTTTCTTTTTTTACACATTGCTTTACCTCTACTTTTCTTATAAAAGTTAATATATATTATTTTTATTTGATGATGTGAGAAGATGAACGGCTCTTAGAGGTTTAGAAGAGGTGTTAGTGGGTCCTACATGAGGACAGGTGACACCGCACCACCTGTGGGACAATTAATGGTGTATGTTTGAATATAATTTATTTTTATTTTATCAAATTACTTAATCATGACAAATAGAAATAAGTTTTTTAACTTTCTTGGGTGCACATTTTGACAGCCAAGAGTTTTGAGAGGTGATTTTTGCAATTTAAATTTAATGGCTCGTTATTAGTTGATCATATTTAATCGAATACAATATTATACACTTTGCATTGGATGGAATAAATTAGACTGGGGTTTTAAATTTGAGTTTAGAGGATAAAGAAAATCATAATAGTAAGTGTTTTTCTTCTTAGTGATTCCTATGAAATATAAATTTTAATTAATTTGGTCAATAAAATTTTGAATATGGAAGGGTTAAAAAATGAATATGACGTTCAACATAAAAGAGAATTAATATACATAACATACTAAATATAATAATATTAGTATCTTGTTATTTTAAACACTGTATCAACATAAGATCTCATTATTAAAAGTAGGTTTCCATATCATTTTAGTAACCTAAAAAAGAGTATCATATAAATGTTATAAAAGGAATGTAAAATGATTATCTTTTAATATCTTTAAGAATTTTTGTACATTCAAAAATAAATAGAGTAAAAGGAAATTGGCATTACTAAAAAATGTTAATTTTTTTTGTGATAATCGAGGTTTCGAGGCTTGCGTCTGACTACTTCACTGGTATTACCCAGATGTCCTCGATGTGATGGCACCGGTCCTTCAACAACATCACCAGTAAATCACGGGATGTGCTAGTTTCTGGGAGCGTACAACTGATCAATAAGACGAGGTCAAATTCCCCGACATGTAAAATATTTTGATGGAATCTATCGCTTTTTCATCAGTCCAATTTTTTCGAGCATTCTGACAGAAATTTCCATAAAAAACCACTTTTAGTGGTGTAGATTTTTCAAATAGTTTTTTCTAAAATGTTTGATAATTAATATTGTATTTCAAATCCAATCATTTTTAGATTGGGTAGGATGCATAATTACTAAAGGTGGCTAACAGATCGATCCGGACTGGTAGTTCGTTACAGGGTTGAACCGGTTACCGATTCGGTTTATCGGTAATATAATAATATAATATAGTTTTCTGCTTTATATTTTATATTTTATATTTTAAAATTTAAAGTTAACTTTCTATTTTATAGTTTATAACTTTATACTTTATAATTTATATTGTAGTTATACTTTTATTAATTTATTAAATTAGTAGACATAAGTTAATAAATAACAAATAAAGAGATAATAAAATAAAAACTAATGATAAGATGTAAACTTTCGAACTTTCATTATTCATAATGTTAATAAGAGTACATAATGAAGTAATAATAATTTTATTTACATATTATGCATCATTTTACAAAGTTCTTCGTAATTTATAGGTTGATTGAATTGATGATGCTCCATAGCCTCTAAATCTGGAGTATTAATTCCAGTCCCGCTTCTGCCACAACTTGTGTTGTTGTAAAAGTGCTCCATATATCTAGATCTAGATTCATTATCATCGTCTTCATTCAATCCTGCAGATATAGACACAGAACAGAAGTAGAACTAGAACGAAGATTAGTAACAGAGTTGTTGTTATCAAATAATGTAATTGCAGCTTTATATTTTATACTTAATTTGTTGTTGACCAGTGTGTCGGATGAACTTTCTCTACATGCCTAACTATAGTGCTCGTTCCCCCGTCATTAACCCTTCTCTTATGTTTATAAGTTTGCCCACAAATATTACATCCAACTCTATCAGTGTCCCCAATTCTATCATAAAAATTCCACACTTTACTCCTTATTATCCTACTCGTTACTATTGGTAAAGGAGGTCTACGACTAGTAGTACTAACATTGACAGAAGGCACACTAGTAGGTGTATGAGTTTCAGTTTCAACAATATTATTTATATGAATATTATTGTCAGGACCCGACCCGACGGGCCGTGAACATGGCGCCCTAATTGGACGCCATTATACTAACCTACCACACGTAATCAGACTGACACCAAGGACAATATATAAAACTGTAGCACACGCTATATAGCAAAATAGGCAAGCCGACAAGGCTGCCTTTTACACCCTAATAAATATGTCTCCTGAGGAGTCACGACTAGCCAATATAATAAAATAGGCAAGCCGACAAGGCTGCCACCATATAGTATCACTTATATGCGGGAACATTCCAAAAACGGAGTACAACAACACAGATGACCAAAATAGGTTTACAAATCCACATACATACAACCCACCACTGTCTACAGACCTCTATGAGAAGGATAATGAAATATAACGGGACAGGGCCCCGTCGTGCCCCTAAATATACATTAGTCAAAAAAATAGGGTTCTGTACCAAAATGACAAAACTCTGAATCAATGGATCTCTCCAAAACAGCTGAACAGGAACCTTAGACTGGAGGATCACCAAACTGAGCATTTGTACCTACGGGCATGAATGCAGCCCCCCCGAGGAAAGGGGGTCAGTACGAAATAATGTACTGAGTAAGTAAAACATGTAGTACTGTAAAGCATATCATAACTGACCAATAGATAACAGGAGACATGTATGATTATCAAATACCAAATCCAACTGTGCCATGTAAAATATAGAGTCAACTATGCCTTATAAAAATGAGAGTCATCAAAATTATGGATGTCTGTCTATATAATCATATATCTGTATATACTGTCATGGGTACTTATACCCGCATCATGGATACATGTCCATGGAAATATCATCTACTATCATGGGTAATTGTACCCGCATGTCCATGGAATCATCATATATATAAACATTGTCGGTGCTCTAGTGAGGGACTCGGTGAACAAATACAAGGATCTGCGCACGAACATTGCCGACCCGGGACTCTGTGAGGTGGAATAATAACACTTTGCACGAATAGCTATCATGAGCAACCGTATGCAATTTAAATCATCATTTGACTCTCAATAAAATCATTAAAAAGCACTATCATGCCATGTATTAAAATCATCATTTGGAAAATCAAGGCACTAGATATCATATATCATTTTAAATCATCATTAGAAATTAGGATTCATTAGAACTATGTACGTCCGTCGTACACTCATATATGAAAATCATGCCAAAAATAAAGAAGGCAGAGTTTCACATACCTTATTAACGAACTAACCAACTCAATAAATAGGTTTCGTCTCAACTAGTACGTCAACCTATAACAATGATAACACGCCCGTCAACTCTATGATTTATAACGTAAGTTATATTGAATGACGACTCTCTTTTCTATAAAAATTCGGGCACCACTTCCCCTATCTATACACGTATCCACAATTCACAAACAAAGCCACAACACCACGAATCAAGGGTATACTAAAATAGTTTCATATACTCGACATATACATTCCTTATACATTCTTTCTCCGTTCATTCATGAATTATAACCAAAACAGCAACCAAGGTGACTAATACACATATTCATCATGTTAACCCAACCACTTAATCATGTTAAAACAACCTATTAAAACAGCCCACACTTTAACAATAACGAGAGTGGAATGCGAAGCTTTTCTACACCTTTTATACCTTAATTCCTTTAGGACATATATCCACAATTACACCAAGGTATATGCATATACATAGCTTATAATTCCAGCATTATAACATCAACAAAATAGCCCCTAAAATACAACACAACGATATCCAACAATTTCCTACAAGTCTCGACCAACAATGCCCATAACTCTTCTTCTAATTCCTTAAAGTCCAATTCATGTTTCAACACTTCCATATAACCAATTACAACTTAAACATCAAGATTTCTCTTCAATTTCAACATGCAATTAGTGACGATAATAGCAATAACACAATCGAATTCAATGTATACAAAAAAAATAGTCCTCAATATCGGCTATAGCACCCACAACATCACATGCATTGTCTTAATTCCAAATTTTCTCTTAACACAAGTTCATTCTTTAATTATAACAACATGCAACTCCAATTATATCATAAGAAGAAGAATTCTTACCTAAATTCTTGCCCAAAACAGTCCCAACAGTCACGGTACAATGCTCAAGCTTTCTTCCCCATTTTTATCGTTTCTTCAACTACAAAATGACATGCATGTGTCCTATAAGTTTAATCCACCTTTTTTCTTCCAAAACTTTCATCTTAAAATTGAGATTTTTCTGGGTTGAAAATCGGCCAACAGTCAGCGTTTTTGGCCACTGTTTGTGGTTTTTCTTTAACTTGTAATTTGTGGAAGAATTTAGATTAGGAAGAAGAAATAAAAAGCGTCAATTCTTGGCTATGGGGGAGAGGATTTTCGACCAAGAGGGAGGGAGAAGAGGGTGAGGGAGTGTTAGAGAAAATCTGATTTTTCCTAGGGTGAGAATGTGAAAGGGTGAAGGGTTATAAGGTTTAAATTAAAATCTGAAAATTTAATTACACTTTGGTCCAATTCTCTTAATTAATTAATCATAAATCCCACTTCTTTTAAATCCCAAAAATTTCATAAGACCTCGTATCCTCGTTGTTATAACTTATATAAAACGTTACTAATCCTTAACGGGAATATACAATTATCATTATAAATTTCCATCGTCACACTCGTAGTAACCAAAATTATCCCGGAATCACCTCCTCTTGTATACTAATTTCTTATTAACATAAATAAGTACACTTTATTTCCAATACTCGAACCTTATTTCTTAATTACGCTCTCCAATTATCGTCTTCAAACCACGAGGTGTAACATCCTTCCCCCCTTAGAAACATTCGTCCTCGAATGTTCTTAATAGGTCTCATACTAGAAAATTTTCGGCAGAGTCTCCTTTATAACTATACCTATTCACCAATATTCAGCAACCCAACATATGCCTCACAGAGCCACAATAACACATATACAATTCATCAATTACTATAATCAAATAAGGGATCGAGTTGAATTGCCTAGAGGCACATGGAACAAGTGAGGATACTTCTTCTTTATTTCATCTTCTGTCTCCCAAGTAATTTCCTCCCTATTGTCGTTTCGCCACAGTACCTTGACGGAAACCACATCCTTCGTCTGTAATCTCCTGACCTGGCGGTCAAGTATGGCTATGAAGTTCTCCTCATAAGATAACTCATCTGTCACCTGGACATCATCAAGCGGGAAGACTCTAGAAGGATCACCAATACACTTAAGCAGCATCGAGACATGAAAAACTGGATGTACTGCTTCCAAATCAGATGGAAGTTCCAGCTCATAGGCAACCTTACCTACCCTACGAATAATCTGGTAAGGCCCAACGTATCTTGGGCTAAGCTTCCATTTCTTACCGAACCTCATCACACCCTTCATGGGTGACACCTTCAAGAACACCCAATCATCAACCTGAAATTCCAAGTGTCGACGTCGATTATCTGCATATGACTTCTGTCGACTCTAGGCTGCTAATAATCTTTCCTGAATAAGCTTCACCTTATCAACAGCTTGTTGAACCATGTCTGGGCCGATTAACTTAGTCTCACCTACATCAAACCAAACAATAGGTGACCTGCACTTCCTCTCATATAAGGCCTCGTATGTGGCCATCTGGATACTAGAATAGTAGTTGTTGTTATAAGCAAACTCGATGAGTGGTAAATGATTATCCCAGCTACCTATGAAGTTAATAATACTGGCTCTCAACATATTCTCTAGTGTCTGAATAGTACGCTCTGCCCGCCCATCAGTCTGAGGATGAACTGCTGTGCTGAGGCTCACCTGTGTCCCCAACCCCTTCTGGAACGACCTCCAAAAGTTAGTTGTGAACTGAGCTCCTCGGTCAGATATGATAGATGTGGGAACTCCATGTAGTCTCATTATCTCCCTGATGTATAGCCTAGCATAGTCCTCAGCTGAGTAAGTAGTCATGACTGGAAGAAAATGGGCTGATTTTGTCAGCCTGTCCATAATAACCCATATAGAGTCACACTTCCGCTGAGTGCGAGGTAAGCCGGTAATAAAGTCCATATTAATCACTTCCCATTTCCAAGTCGAGATCTCCATATCCTGCAATAATCCACCAGGCTTCTGAACATATAACCACGTCTAAAACAGTCCCAAAACTGCCCACAATATCCAACAATTTCTAGCCCATTCTCGGCCAACAACAAATACATATCCAAAGCCCCTTTTCACAATTCCTTATAATCCAATTCTCATTTCAACATATTAAATAAATCATATAAACTATCAATAACAATATTTACTTCATTATACAACATGCAACAAGTGAAAATAACAACAATAATGACCAACGAATCCAACACCCGAAAATGTCTCATTCTCGGCCTCAACCCCCAAAACCTTCCAAACACTTTTTAATCTTCATTCTTTTTAGCACAAGTTCATCTATACATTACTACAACATGTAATATCTAATTACTTCAAGAGGAGGATGAAATCTTACCTCCAATATGCCCAAAACAGTCCACTTTAAAGTCGGTCCTTAGATTAGTTTTAGCTCCTATTCTTCAAGTTCCAATCACACACAGGTAACCTCTAAGAGCTTGTAACCAACTTCACTTCATGTTTCAACACCAAAAGTTGAAAAACAAGTTGGGGTTTCAAGACCACTACACACGACCCAAATGGATTTGGAGATTAATGGAGTGTTAACTTGGCTCAGGACTAGGCTAGGGTTCTTGATCTTGCATTAATAAACTAATCTTGGAGGATTTAGAATTTTTGCTCTTCAAATGCTCCTAAAACCGAGAGCACTAGAAAGAGAGATATAGAAAATATTTTGTGAAATATGCTAAGTGTTGAAGTCTTGCCAAGCCTCTATGTATATATAAATATCTAAGCTAAGTGGATGGACAAGTGGAGTGGGACCCATCTTCACTTGTCCCCTTTTCTCAAAATATCTATAGTCTAAGTCAATGACAAGTGGAGGGGTGACACGTGTCACCCTCCTATTGATCCAAAAATAATTCTTCACAAATAATTTCTATACTTGGCCAAAATATCTCAAAATCTCGTGGACTCCACAAAATTATAAAATTTTCGGTGGGCCCCACATGACCAAATCCAAGACTTCAAAATCCAAAACTAATTCTGTGACTCCAATTAGGAGAATTGAACTCCGAGTAATCAAATTGCCGTCTTCACCTTTTTGAATTATTTCCTTATGAAAATGTAGTTATACTTTCTTCCAACGTTCAAGTCTTACTTCATTACTTACATTCTCATATAAATGTCTTGGAACTACGGGGTGTAACAGCTGCCCCCTGAACTGGAGCCTCTGGAGGTGGCGACGTAGCAGAGCTCGTTGACTGGGGTACAGTCTCCGGCATAGACTGAGTACGTGACCTAGTAACTCTCTGAATCCGACTAGTATCCCACGCTACTGATTTGCCCTTCTGGGCCGCTGTCGCCTTCTTCGAAGGCATAGCTGTAAACATATTAAGTTGTCAGAGAGGGATTATCCTAATAACATAGCTCTATTGCACAATCAATGAGATGAAAGAATAGAAACCAATCCTAAATATCCGGCAGTCTCCCGCGTATAAGTATGGTGCATAACATACTCATACACAAGACTCTACTAGACGATGCAGTAGACATTAGATGACTAATCGCTCGATACCACTTTTGTCGTGACCCCGACGGCGGGCCGTGAACATGGCGTCCTAATTAGACGCCATTATACTAACCTGTCACACATAATCAGACTAACACCAAGGACAATATATAAAACTGTAGCACACGCTATATAACAAAATAGGTAAGCCGACAAGGCTGCCTTTTACACCCGAATAAACCTGTCTCCTGAGGAGTCACGACAAGCCAATATAATAAAATATGTAATCCGACAAGGCTGCCACCATATAGTATCACTTATATGCGAGAACATCCCAAAAATGGAGTGCAACAACACAGATGACCAAAATAGGCTTACAAATCCACATACGTACAACCCACCACTGTCTACAGACCTCTATGAGAAGGATACTGAAATATGACGGGACAGGGCCACGTTGTGCCCCTAAATATACATTAGTCAAAAAAATAGGGTTTTGTACCAAAATGACAAAGCTCCAAATCAATGAAGCTCTCCAAAACAACTGAACAGGAATTCTAGACTGGAGGATCACCAAACTGAGCACCTGTACCTGCGGGCATTAACGCAGCCCCCCGAGGAAAGGGGGTCAGTACAAAATAATGTACTGAGTATGTAAAACATGTAGTACTGTAAAGCAGATCATAACTGGCGAATAGATAACACGAGACATATACGATTAGTAAATACCAAATCCAACTGTGCCATATAAAATAAAGAGTTAACTATGCCTTATAAAAATGAGAGTCATATCAAAATCATGAATGTTTGTCCATATAATCATATATTTGTATATACTATCATGGGTACTTATACCCGCATCATGGATACATGTCCATGGAATCATCATATACTGTCATGGGTAAATGTACCCGCATCATGAATACATGTCCATGGAATCATCATATATATAAACATTGTCGGCCCTCTAGTAAAGGACTCGGTGAACAAATGCAAAGATCTGCGCACAAACATTGCTGGCCCGGGACTCGGTGAGGTGGAATAATAACACTTTGCACGAATAGTTATCATGAGCAACCATATGCGATTTAAACCATCATTTGACTCTCAATAAAATCATTAAAAAGCACTATCATGTCATGTATCATTTAAAATCACCATTTGGAAAATCAAGGCACTAAAGATATCATATATCATTTTAAATCATCATTAGGAATTAGAATTCATTAGAACTATGTACGTCCGTCGTACACTCGTTTATGAAAATCATGCCAAAAAGAAAGAAGGAAGAGTTTCACATACCTTATTGACGAACTAACCAACTCAATAAATAGGATTCGTCTCAACTAGTACGTCAACCTATAACAATGATAACACGCCTGTCAACTCTATAATTTCTAACGTAAGTTATATTGAATGACGACTCTCTTTTCTATAAAAATTCGGGCACCACTTCCCCTATCTATACGCGCATCCACAATCCACAAACAAAGCCACAACACCAATAACCAAGCACAAATCAAGGGTATACTAAGATAGTTTCATATACTCGACATATACCATCCTTATAAATTCTTTCTCCTTTCATTCATGGATTATAACCAAAACATCAACTAAGGTGACTAATACACCTATTTATCATGTTAACCCAACCCCTTAATCATGTTAAAACAGCATATTAAAACAGCTCACACTTTAACAATAACGAGAGTGGAATGTAAAACTTTTCTACACTTTTTATACCTTAATTCCTTTAGGACATATATCCACAATTACACCAAGGTATATGCATATACATAGCTTATAATTCCAGCATTATAACATCAACAAAACAACCCCTAAAATATAACACAACGATGTCCAACAATTTCCTACAAGTCTCGGCCAACAATGCGCAAAACCCTTCTTCTAATTCCTTAAAGTCCAATTCATGTTTCAACACTTCCATATAACCAATTACAACTTAAACATCAAGATTTCTCTTCAATTTCAACATGTAATTAGTGACTATAATAGCAATAACACAATCGAATTCAATGTATACAAAAAAACAGTCCCTAATATCGGCTATAGCACCCACAACATCACATGCATTGTCTTAATTCAAATTTTCTCTTAACACAAGTTCATTCCTTAATTATAACAACATGCAACTCCAATTATATCATAAGAAGAAGAATTCTTACCTAAATTCTTGCCCAAAACAGTCCCAACAGTCACGGTACAATGCTCAAGCTTTCTTCACCATTTTTATCGTTTCTTCAACTCCAAAATGACATGCATTTGTCCTATAAGTTTAATCCACCTTTTTTTATTCCAAAACTTTCATCTTAAAATTGAGATTTTTCTGGGTTAAAAATCGGCCAACAGTCAGCGTTTTTGGCCATTGTTTGTGGTTTTTCTTTAGCTTGTAATTTGTGGAAGAATTTTGATTAGGAAGAAGGAATAAAAAGCTTCAATTTTTTGCTATGGGGGAGAGGATTTTCGACCAAGGGGGAGGGAGAACAGGGTGAGGGAGTGTTAGAGAAAATCTGAATTTTCCTAGGGTGAGAATGTGAAGGGGTGAAGGGTTATAAGGTTTAAATTAAATCTGAAAATTTAATTACACTTTGGTCCAATTCTCTTAATTAATCCTAAATCCCACTTCTTTAAATTCCGAAAATTTCATAAGACCTCGTATCCTCGTTGTTATAACTTATATAAAACGTTACTAATCCTTAACGGAAATATACAATTATCATTATAAATTTCCATCGTCACACTCGTAGTAACCAAAATTATCCCAGAATCAGCTCCTCTTGTGTACTAATTTCTTATTAACATAAATAAGTACACTTTATTTCCAATACTCGATCCTTATTTCTTAATTACGTTATCTAATTATCGTCTTAAAACCACGAGGTGTAACATCCTTCCCCCCTTAGAAACATTCGTCCTCGAATATTCTTAATAGGTCTCATGCTAGAAAAATTTCGGCAGAGTCTCCTTTATAACTATACCTATTCACCAATATTCAGCAACCCAACAGATGTCTCACAGGGCCACAATAACACATATACAATTCATCAATTACTATAATCAAATAAGGGATCGAGTTGAATTACCTGGAGGCACAGGGAACAAGTGAGGATACTTCTTCTTCATTTCATCTTCTGCCTCCCAAGTCATTTCCTCCCTATTGTCGTTTCGCCATGGTATCTTGACGGATGCCACATCCTTCGTTCGTAATCTCCTGACCTGACGGTTAAGTATGGCTATGGGGTTCTCCTCATAAGATAACTCCTCTGTCATCTGGACATCATCAACCGGGAAGACTCTAGAAGGATCACCAATACACTTACGCAACATCGAGATATGAAAAACTGGATGTACTACTTCCAAATCAAATGGAAGGTCCAGCTCATAGGCAACCTTGCCTACCCTACGAATAATTTGGTAAAGCCCAACGTATCTTGGGCTAAGCTTCCCTTTCTTACCGAACCTCATCACACCCTTCATGGGTGACACCTTCAAGAACACACAATCATCAATCTGAAATTCCAAGTGTCGACGTCGATTATTTGCATATGACTTCTGTCGACTCTGGGCTGCTAATAATCTTTCCTGAATAAGCTTCACCTTATCAACAACTTGTTGAACCATGTCTGGGCCTATTAACTTAGTCTAGCCTACATCAAACCAACCAATAGGTGACTTGCACTTCCTCTCATATAAGGCCTCATATGGGGCCATATGGATACTAGAATGGTAGATGTTGTTATAAGCAAACTCGATGAGTGGTAAATGATTATCCCAGTTACCTCTGAAGTCAATAATATAGGCTCTCAACATCTCCTCTAGTGTCTGAATAGTACGCTCTGCCTGCCCATCAGTTTGAGGATGATATGCTGTGTTGAGGCTCACATGTGTCCCCAACCCCTTCTGAAACGACCTCCAAAAGTTAGCTGTGAATTGAGCTCCTCTGTCAGATATGATAGATATGAGAACCCCGTGTAGTCTCACTATCTCCCTGATGTATAGCCTAGCATAGTCCTCAGCTGAGTAAGTAGTCATGACTGGAAGAAAATTGGCTAATTTTGTCAGTCTGTCCACAATAACCCATATGGAGTCACACTTCTGTTGAGTGAGAGGTAAGCCGGTAATAAAGTCTATATTAATCACTTCCCATTTCTAAGTCGGGATCTCCATCTCCTTTAATAACCCATCAGGCTTCTGATGCTCAATCTTAACTTGTTGATAATTCGGGCACAGGCAACAAATTATGTTATGTTTCTTTTCATGTCATTCCACCAATATAAACATCTAAGGTCATGATACATCTTCGTTGACCCTGGATGAATGGAATAACGGGCATTGCGTGCTTACCCATAACCTGCTATTGTAGCCCTACAACATCCGACACACATAACCTACATTCATACCTTAGCACACCATCAGGTGCAATCTCAAATAGAGTCTTCTCCTTTCGGAGAGTTGCATCTCTATACCGTGCCAGAACAGGATCATCATACTGATATCTCTTTACCTCTTCTATGATAGAGGACTCAACAACTTCTCGACCAAGAATCCCACTATCTCCCGAATTCGCCAACCGGACTCCAAGAATAGCTAGTATGTGTATCTCACAAACCATCTCCTTTCTGTCTAGCTGCACATCCGTCAAGCTACCCATAGATTTACGGCTAAGAGCATCTGCTACAACATTTGCTTTTCCTGGATGGTACAAGATATCAACATCATAGTCCTTTAGCAACTCTAGCCACCGTCTCTGCCGTAAGTTCAGCTCTTTCTGATTAAAGATATATTGGAGACTCTTATGATCTGTAAAAATGTCAACGTGAACACTGTCACGACCCCACCCCGGGCCTGCGACTAATGTCCACCTGGGCACCCTTATCAGAGATAATCAGCGGAACATACATAAAACTCGTAACGTAAATCAACAAGAAATAAACAACATGCTAGCCGATAAGACTACCTTCCTGGATATATATATACATAGCCAAAAGCAATTACATCCTTTTTCTTTACAAACCGACCCACAAGATATGACTACAGACCTCTAGGAATTTTGACATAACCACTGTGACGGGACAGGGTCCCGCCATACACCTGAATGTACATAAATTTACAACATCAGGAAAACCGTACCAGAAGACAAGCCTCCAGAGAAATGGAGCTTTCCGACAACTGACCAGTGATCCTAAGAGTGAGGATCCACAACTCGCTACCCCCTACCGCAGATTTAACGCACTTCGAGAAAGCGGTCGATAAATATGTATCAAGTATGTGAACTGAAAGTACTGCAATTTAAATCATAAGTCTAGACATAAAGCTGGATACAAGTATGATAACCAAATTAACAGTACACTTGTGACTAATACAAAGAGAGTGAACAAGAATAAACTTTGCCGGTTTTAAAACAGGAAGCTTATGATTAACCTAGGGCCATCCGCCCGTAGTATCATTATGCAATCCTACTCCTGGGACTATTTCACCCGCATAGGCCGTATGGACCCGCATGAGGTAATTTCCTCGCATAGGACTGGTCCGCCCTGCATGGAACTGTTTCACCCGCATGAGCCCTATGGACTCGCATGAGGTAATTTCCTCGCATAGGACTGGTCCGCCCTGCATGAGACTGTTTCACCCGCATGAGCCCTACAGACTCGCATAAGGTAACTTCCTCGCATCGTGGGGAGCAAATCCACGGAATATGCAAATGCAACATGCCCCGGGGAATGACCCCATAATGAATAATATATCACAAGCACAACCGGCTAACATAATCACGTAACATAAGCACAACCGGCTATCATAATCACATAACATAAGCACAACCGACTATCATAATCACATAACATAAGCACAATCAGTTACCATAAATATCATAAGCAAGTTAAGAAATCTCTTAACTCTTATTAGACTTAATTAGCATGCACTCTCACTTTATTTAACTTAAGGCACTAACATGTCATGAAAAATCCGTGAATTTACCCCAAAGTACCACGTACTTCTATTCTTTTCAAAAGACTCCTTTTTATATAAAATACCAAGATACTAACACCCTTAGTATCAAGGCATGCTTACTTTTTCAAAACAAGTCACTACACCTTTAGAAATTCATTTCAAGGCTTTTAAACCAAGTGACTTCTACTTTCAAAACTTAGGCAACTTATGCTTTTAAATCAAGTTGTCTTTCTTAAAACCAAGTTATTTATCCTTGTTTAAATTATTTGAGTAAACCACTCATTTAACTTCCCATAAAGTCGTTATAATTAACTTCCCATAAAGCCATTATAACATTTTATGTCTTTCTAAACCAAGCATTGCATTCTTTAAAAATCACATGAGTTTAACTTTCCCACTTCAACCAAACTTACATACTTTAAATCAAGTCAGTGATATCAAAATGAAACTGAATTCATTTAAAGCCCGTACTTCTACCGTACTATACATTTGTAAATACTCATGCTCAAGAGATAGAGAAAGTTCCACACACCTCTTCGGCTCAATCCACTTGCTACGTTGAATATGCCGCACGTAGAATGTCAACCTATTATGACCATAATACGACTATCAACTTCTAGCTTTTAAAGGTAGAATAATTCTAAGTATAAAGTCTCTTATTCTACGGAAAATTGGGCAGCACTTCCCCTGTTACTACGTACTTTCCCACCTTTTTTAAGGCCCGAAATCAATAACCAATATGCCACATTTAAGGCTCAACAATTCAGCTAACCAAAGGGGATTACACGTCTAGCCGGACGTGTAAAATTCTGCTCCACAATTAATATAAAACAGTCCATTAACTTTAGGCAATTCTCGGCAACATCAAGGACAACAACAACATCTATTTCTTTTCAATTCCTTTCTAATCCAAGTCGTTATTCCAACATGTAATATAAGTCATGATCAATTATAATGACTATATTTATTTCCTTATATAACATGCGACGATTTTTAACTAGCAACCAAATTGATTAACAACTTTAATGGCTAGCATGCCAATTTTCGGTTTTAACATCTCAACATGATCCAAATCTTTTCAAACTTCATTCTATATATCACATGCTCACTTATCAACTACTACAACATGTAATCTTCAATTTCATTAAGAAGACGAAGATTTTTACCTCAATAAGCCCAAATATAATTCAAGACTAAAAGTCGATCCTTAGCAACTTTAGCTCATTTTCTTTACATTTCAATCCACTCCAAGCAACCCTTAGAAGTTCATAAACAACTTCTCTTCAATTTCCAACTTCAAAGTTGAAGAACCCTTTAGGTTTTCATGTTGCGACTAACGGATTAACGTCGTATTTTCGGGATTTTTGTGTTTGGTTATCCTTAGAATACCTCTATTGCACTAGTATGAGATATATACTACAACCAAGGGCCAAGATTAAAACAAATGTGTGGATGAGATCTTAGTCAACAATGTCAAGCCAACTTGGCCCAATTGACTTGGTCAATTTCGACCAAACATGTCCATGTGGGGGTGACACGTGTCGCCCCCCGATTGGTCTACAATATTTCATTTTCCAAAATTTCCATAATTGGCCAAAATATCGAAAACCTTGTGGGCCCCAAAGAAACGTAAAATTTATCGAATGGGCCCCACGTGACCAAATTCGAAAATAAAATTCCATAATTCCGATAAATTCCATAAGTCTCAAATAACGAATTAGAGAACCCAATTCTCATTAACAACCATTTTTCCTTCCCGAGGTTCGAAAGAATTTTCCTTAAGAATAACAAATCTTTCCTTCGTTCAAATTTTTAAGTCTTGTTTCCTTACGTACATTCTTATATACTCGTCCTGGAATTACGGGTGTAACATTCTCTCCCCCTTAGAAACATTCGTCCCCGAATGTTCTTTCGAGGCTTAATCTAAACAGATATCGGCATAGTCCCTTTAAATATACTCAACATAATCTCATGTGCCACACATGGCCACATAATAATACTTATGCAAACATGTCAATAATAATCGACAAGTAAGGAAATGAATTACCTGGAGGTGTAGGGAATAAGTGAGCATACTTCTGCATCATGTCATCCTCTGCCTCCCAAGTCATCTCCTCTCTAGTATCATTCCGCCACAAGACTTGACGGAAGCCACGTCCTTAGTCTGTAGTCGCCTGACCTGTCAATCAAGTATCGTTATAGGACTCTCCTCATACGATAACCCCTCTGTCACCTGGACATCACTAACTGGGAAAACTCTGGATGGATCTCTGATACACTTCCGCAACATAGAAACATGGAAGACCAGATGTACTGCCTCCAAGTCGGACGACAGTTCTAACTCATAGGTAACCTGACCTACTCTACGGACGATCTGATAAGGCCCAATGTACCTTGGGCTAAGTTTCCCCTTCTTCTTGAACCTCATCACACCCTTCATGGGTGATACCTTCAAGAAGACCCAATCGCCAACCTGAAACCCCAAGTATCGACGCCGATTATCTGCATAAGACTTTTGTCGACCCTGAGCTGCTAATAGTCTCTCCCAGATAAGCTTCATCTTATCCACATCCTGCTGAATCAAGTCTGGGCCAACAAACTGAACCTCGCCCACGTCGAACCAACCAATCGGCGACCTACACTTCCTTCCATACAAGGCCTCATACGGGGCCATCTGAATAATGGAGTGATAGCTGTTATTATATGCAAACTCAACTAGAGGCAAGTGATCCTCCCAGCTACCCTTGAAGTCAATAACACAGGCCCGTAGCATATCCTCAAGGGTCTGGATAGTACGCTCTGCCTGTCCGTCGGTCTGAGGGTGAAATGTCATACTGAGACTCATCCGTGTCCCTAACCCCTTCTGGAAAGACCTCCAGAAGTTAGCCGTGAACTGGGCTCTGTCTGATATAATAGATGTAGGAACTCCGTGCAGTCTCACAATCTCCCTGATATACAGGCTAGCATAATCCTCGGCCGAGTAAGTAGTCCTGACCGGAAGAAAATGGGATGATCTCGTCATTCAGTCTACTATAACCCAAATGGAGTCGCACTTACTCTGAGTACGAGGTAACCCTACAACAAAATCTATGTCGATCACCTCTCACTTTCAAGTCGGGATTTCAATCGTCTGTAATAGCCCACCGGGCTTCTGGTGCTCAACCTTGACCTGCTGACAATTCGAACACTGAGCAACAACTCTGCTACGTCCCCCTTCAGGCCATCTTACCAATACATACATCTGAGGTCATGATACATCTTAGTCGACCCCGAATAAATAGAGTAACGAGCACTGTGTGCCTCCCCTAAAACCTGCTGACAACTCTAAATCGTGGCTAGGGTAATTTTTCTCCGCCTGGCCGCCGAAGCATAAATCAGAACCTATCATGCTGCATCAACACATAACCTAGCCCAACACTCGAAGTGTTACGGTAAATGACATAACCTTCTAGTCTCTCAGGTTGAGTAAGAACTGGAGTCGTCAACTTCTCCTTTAATAACTGGAAGCCTTTCTCGTACTTCCGAAATATTCGGGCACATACATAATCTCAATTATGATTCTTGTTTCTCATCCTTGGTGTTGTTACACCCAAACTTGGTCACAATATTTTGATTCAACTCCTTCACTTGTCTCATGGCTAAGACTTCCTGTCGATCGTAATTTAGGGGGAGATTTCCTTGACCTCGTCAAGTAGTAATCTTATTATTCTTCTCAGCTCATAAAGCTTATAGTCAGGTGTTCAAACCCAATTTCATGGTATTACATAATCCAATGGCTTGCCGAGATTTCTTATTTGTCATGATTATGTCTCTCATCGTTCGAGTGTCTGCTCGTCTTACCTTTATTTTTCCATTTCAAGTTGCCTTGGGGGTCCCTTATCTCCCCGTATTTCTCATACTGTCTTTCCCGTCATTACAGGCTTGCCACCTTTTGTCGAGGTGTTCTTACTGCCCATCATCTACTAATGGTCTTTACGCTAGTCTGGGGTAATCATGTCTTGGGAAACTTACATAACTATAGTTGCATTCGCCTTATCATTCTGGTCATAACCCTTCATAATACTTATTATTAACCAAAATATTTCTATCTTGATTCTTGATTATACAGTTCCATTCATGCTTACTACCTGCATTTATATCCTTACGACACCTCTTCGACCATTTTCCTAGTGTCGTCCTCAATTACGGTACTTTTCCCAAGGTTATGTAAAAATTTAACCCATTGCATAACGAAACCGAAGACATTACCAGTCTCATATCCATAACCTAACAATATGGTTACTCTTAACCCCCAATAATTACGTAAAACTATCCTTTTACGTGGGGGGGAAAGAGCTTATCTCCCTTTCAAAATATTTCTTTGAAATTTCAACCATAATCATAGGGTCCTGTTACGGCTCCCTCTATAATTCTAATCATCAAACGTCACTTAACATCGTGTAGATTTTCAAAACCTACTAATGATGTTTTCTGTTTTTCGTAGGTATCACTATATACTTATCTTATTTTTGCTTTGAGCATTATCCTGAGATTCTTTGGAAAGTCGTGGCCCTGACTGACACACTAAACCGACTCCAAGTACCTCCAAGGGTACTTAACATAAAATCCTTCAATGATCGTACATTCTCATCTCCATCTCTTAACTTTCAAATTCAAGTATCTTAAACTTTCAAACTCAATTTATTTACTTCAAATGAAACAAGTCACATAGACTTTCTAATTACTCAAGTCAGAGAAGGAAGGATAATTCACAAACTACAAACACTTCCCTTCCCTTACACTTGTTCGTTCTTTTCCTTACTTTTCGTACCCTTTTCGTACTTCTTAACTTATTCTAGCATACGTGCATAATTTCTATCACTGCTCTGTTTTCCAATCCTTGGAGTTATTCTTACCGGTTCGGACCGGACCGGTTAACCGGTAAGGTTACCGGGTTCCGTTACCGGTTTCAACCGGTCCGGTCCTTACACAAGGATGTAGTATGTCTCACCTGCTACGAGTAATGGTTACTCGTGATGGACACATGAATACTTTGGAAGTCTTGATATACCCTGCTGATATACTGTTTGTTATACAATGTCTAAAGTATGATCAACATGTGAGAGATAGAAGTCCTTAGACTTGAGGTCGATACGCACCTTGTCTACATAATACTGTACTTTGATCCTGTCCTAAGCTCAAATGCCTTATAAGTTGAGATACGACTTGTATTGGTATATTACGAAGTGGATTAAAGGTGGTAGTTGAGCCAAGATTAGGATTCATTACTCGAATGTATATTCGAGAGAGCACTCAGTTTCTCAGTGATATTAAGTTGACTAAGTCATTGGCCAATGTAATAGACATATCTAGGATATGGTCTTGTTGTCAATTGATATAGATGAGATATAATGATCAAGCCATTTGGAGAGACACTTGGCAGATCTTAAGCTTGATCGAGTGTGTCATGAATGAAAGGATTTTATCTTCCCACATAGAGGTTCAGTTTACCAAAATCGTGTAACTATACTTCACATATTGAGTTCGTCTTCCGGCTCCGTCTAGGAGTTCCGTGTAGACCCTAATGTGATTAGTGTCGATATGTGAAGGCATGTAGGGTAACACTAAGTCAATTGTTCCGTCGATCTAAGGATGTGATAAGAGGTTTGGAAATGAACTTATTGTCTCTTCGTCCCTTGCCTTTGAATCGACGGCCTGCCCAGAATGCCCATACAGACTAAGACCTTATTCACACAACGAAGAAAGGCTGAGTGGAAGGGGGCAGTCAGCTGGCTGCTTCTTTGCATACGTCCATTGCTACTGTAAGACCACCAACAAGGGGAGATGAGAAATATGTGGGGCCTACACACTTGGAACAACCTTATGATCAAGACATTTGAATGAATAATGATTATTTAATTAAGTCGAGATTGAATTTCGGATTTAATTAAAATTAAAACGAGGCAAAATTGGACTAAGGTCGCGGCGCATGGGACCCAGGGCCGCGGCGCCACCCATTTAGCGCCACAGCGCCGCCAAGGCAGACTGACCCACTGTGCCTTATTTTCTGGGCTAGGCCCACGTGTAACCCTAGCTGCGTTTTAGGTTTAAAACGCATTTATAAATACACGTCTTATATCATTATTCTAGACACTTGATTTCAAAATCATTCTAAGTCTTTAAGATTTAGTCTTACAATATTTTATCGAACATACGTCGAATTTCCTAGCCGTTCGAATGAGGAATTACATCGGAGTTTTGGAACTTGCAATCGAGGAACAGTTGCGTGCTCACCCTCGAAAGCAATACTAAAAGATTTCAGATTATTCAAATCGTAAATTTTCTGTCGAAGTATTACGGTCACATTACATGTATGTTTCATGTGTTTATAATTATTGCATAATCACCCTACAGTTCGTCGTTTGTTGGTTTTGAAACTAAAATTTTCAAATTTCGCTGTGTACACGAACCCAACAAAACCCTACAGATATGCTCTTAAAATCATAGGAATATCACAGACATATTTTACATTACAAATTTTAGTATAGTAATTTTGGTATTTAACAAAGTCTTTCTTTCACCATAATTTCCCATTAGAAAAAATAAAAAACCTTCACAAGTCCTTAAACATTTTTAACCTTGTTAAATTGACGTCTATTCAGATAATTTCACACACAATAAAATGGAGGAAAACTAGTTGAGAAAAAAAAACATCCCGATGTACTAAGCTTTCGTTATATCCTATAGGTTACAATTTACAATTCAAATGGTAATGGTACTAGTTAAATTTTTAGAGATTTCTTAACTAGTTTTGAGATGTGTATCGAAATCTTTTATTCTAAATATAAAATAAATCGTATCAAAAGCAATTATGTTCTAGGTTTCGTATTCGAACTCTTTAATTAAGAATTTTTTTTATCATGGGGCCACTGTCTTTGTTGGTACGGATTTACTAATCTGTTCGATATGATAAAAGTTGTGGGCGTGTGGGGCTATTTTAGAAAATGGTGGGACTAATTTCGTAAAGGCCATAGAGGGTACAATTCTGAAATTAGGCACATGAGGAAGAACGGTGGGTGAGATATTTTATTTAGTGGTTATCATTTATCAATTCAAATGATTCTGTTTGGATATGTTTTTGTTTTTTGGGTGTCAAATTGGTAGGTTACATCAATGCATTTCACGTGATCAAATTCATAAAGTAGCCTCAGATTTATATATTTGTATGATATTGTTGGGTCCCGAGAGTATACTATCGAACAGTAATGAAGATAAAATAAAATTGAATGTTAATACAGTTTGCAAATGTCAGCGATAATGTCGTCTGACATAAGTGACAACACTTCGATAAAACAAAAAAAAATTAACAGTAAATGCAGCGGAAAATTAAAGAACACAAAGATTTAATATTACATAGATTATATTGAAAATATAACCTATGACGGTCAGTGACTGGAAATATTATATATATTTATATACAATTGAATAAATTCCTTCTTTTATAATATTACAAGATAATACAAAAGAAATTACAAAGTTGAAGTCGCAGATGACTTCTGCCTGAAAAATCTAACTAAATAGACATAGACAATATCTCATTATAATTGCTTCAATAAAGAACAAATCTAGAATCTAGGCAGCAATTATAATGTTAAACAAAATGTTGTCGACACGCTCAGGCAACACTTGTGATCCACTTTTCTGATGAATATATCTGAGAACTCTCTTGATATTTTTTCTAAATTTTTCTGGATGTCGGTTCATTGATGCAACCTCTCTATTTATAGTAGATGGTATTCCTTGAAAAGCTCATTGAATCGTTGTAGAGGTTGAGGGAAAGATGTGCAACTGATAAGGTTTGTTGGAGAAGATTGTGGAGCAAGATCATATAACTTATTGGACTTGTTCTCCAAGCTTAGCAACGACTTTGACTTGGTCTTCCCACGTTATTCATCAGCTCCAAAACTCCTTGTCAAATCACTTTACTATCGTGGTAAAAATCCCACGAGATCTTTAGTTCCGTGAAGTAAGACAAAACTGTTTCACAGAATGTCGTGACATTTGTTCCAACATTTCTGATTTTAACTTAGTATAAAAAATGATATGTTGGACAAAATGTCACAACACTAAACCCAACATTAACATATATAATTTTGATAAGACAATAAGTAAAGAACCATTATTAAAAATCTCAAGTACTAAATGTAAGCAAAAAAGTGTTTTTTTAAAGAGAGTAATATGTGAAGATATTTGACGAAATGTTCCTTTATTATATTCTTTGTATATATATATATCGTAAGTAGCCATATATATGAATGCTTATTCTAGTGTGAAAAAGAAAAATAAATAAATTAGTGAGTCTCTCAATTATACATGCAGTTAAAACTTGCAACGTATAAATACATCTATTATTTTGAATCATATAGATTAGTGTAAATTGATAAGAATTGTATCGTATAACTGAGAAAAAATGGAAAATATCATGTTCTCTTTTAACTCAATAATTAAAATTATTATATATAACCATTTATATACATAATAAAAAAAATAGAGAAGATGATTTTTTTATAAAAAAAAAAACAGAAAAGGATATTTACCTCTATTTATATAGTGTGTCTATTCATCACAATTCAATAGTTAGTAAGATTGCTTGTCGACACACAACAAACTATACTAATCATCACTTGGACCCTTTCAAGCCATAACCAATAATTACTGTAAGTTCAAATTTCAACATGATTTTTATAATCTAGTTAGGTGATTGATTGATCTTTCTTGTATACCAAAAGAAGAAAAAAGTCAGATACTCCTCATTTGTTTAATTAAGCTATTTACCTACCGTATCATCACTAATTATTTTTATACTGTAAGAAATAAAGAACCACAGATATCAAATCACGTGTCGAAATTTATTAACCTCAAATTAAACATGATCTTTAATCTTTATTATATATGGATTTTATGCAAACATGTTCTCCTGTGAAATCCCAAAAGCTAAAATTTTCAAGAAATGTAACTACTGTAACTAAAAAAAGGATCCAATGGAAGACCAGTTGATAAGTAAAAAAATTAATTGTGTTGTCTTTGCAATTGAAACGGATGTGTATAATTAAAAAAAAAACTTTTTAAGTGACTAACTTATCTACGTAATTGACGCTTGAGAACAAGCGAAAAAAACTTTTCCAAAATATGAACGAGAAGTGTCTAATATGAACATTTTACCAAGTGATCAGATGCTCAATCATAGCAAGTCATAGTCCGAGTGTTTAAATGAAATTTACAAGTTTGAAGGAATATCAATGTATTCCGCCAAAATATCAAATTATTTTAACCAAGAGCTCAATCATACTCAGAATAGTAGTAGGAACTTAAGGAAATCAAGAAAAAGGTAGATAAAAGCTGCTGCTAAATAATGTCTAAAATCACAACAGACCAACTTGTAGTTGCAGATAAAGCCTATTACTAAGCATTGGAGTCTACATAACAGACACCACTTCCGGCAGAAATTTCAGTTCTTGGCCCTAACAGAATTGTTTTCCTTGATCCTAGCTCGGGTATCCAACTTGACAAAACGTTTGAGGTCGTTGTAAGGGAGAGACTCGAGATCTTTCCTCCTAAGTTCACTAAGTGCTGGACGTTTATCCAGCAGGTGCCACAACCAATCTGGGTATTCTGACTCCGGTAACACTTTTGGATCCGCTCCATCCTTGAGAATATTCGCCCCGACTACTGTACTGGCCTTGACTTCCTTGCTAATCGACGACGCCTTTGGAGCATCTCCAGCTGCACCACCTTTTCCACCCTTCTTTTTACCACCAACAGCAAATGTTCTGCAGCCTCCTATTTGAATAACCTCCTTCGGAAGATTAACGTTTCTCAATGATCTGATGTAAATTAATGCCATAGTCCTCACCCCTGCAACATAAACCAGAATAAATCATGTCAAAGCGTAATTCCTTTTGCAGCTTTTCTAACTCAACATTTGCCAAATTCAACAAAAAGCTATACTAATAACATAACAATATAACTCAATAAAACCTTTGCAAGTTTGAAGGGGCCAAAACACTGACAATATTGACCACTAAACAGTTTAATGCAACCAAAAGCACAGCCAGAGGAATGTATTGATATTTAAATATATCTATGAGTCACTACACAAAGAACAAACGATGACAAGCACCGAAGACCTTCCAAGACCTTGTCAGTCCTTGCTCCTACAAAATCATCAGTGACTTCCATCGAAAAACATTATCTAATACTCAACAACATCAAGATTCAGTCCATAGCGCTAAAAACTTTCTTGACCAATAAAGACTATATACACTGTTGCACCAAATGCACCGTCTAATGTGTTATAAGGCCTTCACGAGGACCTTGACCATAAGGAGCTGTTAGGAGTAAATTGTTCATGCATCAGAAACCAATGTGTTAAAATCTAAGTTCTCTCTGTTACCATTCTCAAAAAAAAAAACAAAGCATAGAAGTTCTCCACATGTTACTGGTATATAAATATATAACAAGACTAAAAGACTCCTAGCGTATATTGGAGCAAATGCAAACGTACACAACAATGACAGGTTTTTTTTTCTCACAGTAACCTTAGGTTCTGTTTGGTTGCTAAGATCTTCTCTTCTCGTGTTTCTATTTTTCACCAACATTATGATGAGGGGGAAAAGTAAAAGCCGAGGTAAACACCCTGCCTGGAATCTCCTGAGAATACAACAACAATAACTATGCCTCAATCTCAATCTAGTTAGGATCGACTATATGAATTCTCACAATCATTCTCCATTCCGTCTCAATCCAATATTGGAAGATTTAGGTTCCCTAGCATTAGAAGTTCTCAATATTTACTGACATATAAATCTCTAACTAGACTAAAAGACTCCTAGCATATATTGGACCACCAGTAAACATACCAACTTAACTAAAACTTAATCCTTCCGGAGAATAGTGATGGAAAGTTATCAGTTCAAATACTCAACAAAAATAATACAAATCAAGAGCTGTATTTTTCTAGAGAATATCAGGCATACTTCCAAGACCCCCCCTTTCTCTTACCCAGTAGTAACAAACAGCATCAATTTTATTTTATCAGTTGAATTCAATCATCAACTTGAGAAGCTTCTATTATCACAAACTAATACGTCATAAGATTACACCATAAATGTTGTTGCAAACTGAACACCAAATAATAGTAGCAACTCCATCTCTTTTGCTGAACTACAGCATAAACATACTAAGACCGAGCATCCGATAGATTTGGTGACTGCAATGTTGAGTTCTTTTATATTTTCCCCTTTTAATCTTAGTGGAAAGGATATTATGAATCCTTCCAGTAAGAAGTTGGAGAAGGAATGAATTTTCTAGGAAAAGAAAAAGGAATTAGAGAGGGCTTGGTTGTCAATGAACTGGTTTTGTTTTTCTCGTAAAGATAGCATAAATAAAATGCAAAAAGAAAATGCTTCTTACATATTTTTGCACTTGTTTTGCAACAAAAATATATGAATTGGATGAAGTGAATAGAAAATCTAAGGGCAAGATAAAGCATACACAAGGACAAATGTCCTTAGAAAAGTGCAAGAACAGATCAGCCAAACCACCAAATGAAAGAAGAGTATTAATGGCACAATTAAAGTAGGAAAGAGGAAGGTAGCCACACACACACACATCCCTCCGCATCCCACACACCCACATTTCCACTTACAAATGGATGACCAGAGCTTGATATTTGTATAGAGGAAAAAAGAAAAAGCAAAAGGGAGACCTTAAGCTTAGACTTCATGAATGAACTTAAGGGCCACGATCAATGAGTATTTTGAGGACAATCTTTTCTTATTTTAAAGTAAATTAATCAGAAAATAGACAATTGCATATATAAGAAAGATATATGATCTAGATTTCTAGGAGGAACATTGTTTGCAAGATCCAGTCCTAATGAGAGAGTTGATAAAACACCGTCGTCCTTTCTGTCTCTCCACTGTCTTCTCTTTTGTATTTATAGTTTTTGTATGTTTCCGAGTCATTTCCGAAATAATATTGGGAAAAACAAAGACACAATAACCATACAAAACTCACTTTAACGGCATCTATTCTTGGATCAATTCATACAGAACCCGGTGTTCGTAAAGTTCCTAGAACTGAAAAATTGTGTTTCTGTAGTTCTTGGCATTGACACCAGATCCAGCGAGCTATCACAGAGCAACCACATGTGAATATAAAGCATCATGTGGAAAATATAGTTGTATTGAAATCTAACGAGTACACAGTGGCTTGAAATGCAGGAATACATTCACTTGCACACTTATGTCTTTAAAATATACTCCCTTAACTGAAAAGCAGTTGACAGATGAATAAACAAAATCAAGATTTTTAATTGACATTGGCACATATAAGGATTAGTTACTCTCAAAATATGATCCATATATCTTCTGGTTCTCCGAAATCACGTCTATAAAGAGCAAAATATGATTCATCCTCCAGTAAATTAATAGATTCCGATGCAATACCCCATTTAAGTTATTGAGTAATGAAAATAAAGATGATGTTCTATTATGACATATTTATCCCTTAAAAAACTGGACATACTGTCAAATCACATTCCAGTAACTAGCTATATTAGATGGACATTTACAGTGTCATAAGATATGTATAGATACTTCGTTTAGATTCATCGAAGTACCCCCAAATGAGCAAAAAGAAAAGTACAGACACCCTATTGGAAACCCATCAGTGTAATATAGAAACTAATCATCTTTATAGCTGAATAATTACTCTAATAATAAAGGGAGAGAAATGATGTCAGTGTCACAACTCACAAGTTCTAAGGCCAGTCACATATATCTTCCTAAGTACTGATTAACCACCAAACTACCTAGAAACATGTTAAGCTCCACTCCAGTGAATAACCTAAACTAAATATTGCACACAAAAGATGCACTCCGTGGTATCTAGTTGTTAAATATTAGAGACACTAACTATCAAATTCTCTAAAGTACTAAACATAGCAGAAGGTCCTATTTGGATGGATTGATATATGTTTAATGGGTACCTTAAATATCAAATCATTGCTAAATGACTGAACTTTTTTATGTTCGCCACTTGGGAGTTAGAGGCCATCTAAAATTTGAAGTTTATTCCTATAGCCAAGTTACTATAGAATAATGTCAAATATCATAATAGATATTTTAATACATATACAAAGTCTCGGTAAAAGCTATTGGGTCCCCGTGAACCTGTAGTTACACTTTGGATCCGCCACAATCGTTAGGATTAACCGGAACAACTACCTATGGCTCTCACAAAAATGCTGAAAATTCACAATACAACAACATATACAAGTGGTATCTGAGGAGGGTAGAGTATACGCAGAGTAAGAGTTGTTTCCGAAAGAACTTCGGCAAAATTCACAATACAATTATAAAAAAATCATATTTTATCGGTACCTATACTGGTGGAATAGTAAAATTTCGGAGTGTTCATACTTCATAGACAGAATATTACAATCATAATTGTGTAATTAACACATTGAAATCAGATAGAGAGAACTTACCCGGCTGCAGTTGGAAAAGAAACCTTGAATGGGTATTTGAAATTGGGCTAAAAAGAAACCCGAAGTAGGTTTAGCTCAGTAATTTTTGGGGAACGTAAGGCCCAAATAGGCCCCAGCTTCAACTTTTATTAGAGGTTTCTCATATTTTTACTTTTCATAGTCCAATCCTCTTTCCAAAAATTTGAAAATATTTATTAGGGAAACAATATTTTGGTCCCTCAATTATTAGTAATTTTTTTATTTTTTATTAAGCATAATTAATTTTTAATTAAAAAATACGTGTTTCTCACCTTTATATAGTAAATAGATTACTTTTAAAACTATATTAAATTGAATAGTAATCAGTAATAGTGTAACTATTGATAATTCAGTAAATTGGATGAGTCGCACACATAATCATTAAAATTGCATCACTTAAACTAATTGAAGATTCAATGTGTTTGTCAAATATTACAAGGATCAAAATTAAAACTTACTAAAAACTGAAAGAAAAGACTGTTGTTTTCACTTAAGTAAATATTTTTCACTAACCAAAGCGAACAAGCGTGTTGAGGTGTGAAAGTATTAGGTGATGTAGATATTTGTATAGGTGATAAACAAGATATTTGTTGATGTAGATATTTGTATAGGTGGAAAACAATATATTTGTTAAGTGTTGGTTAATTAGTTAGAAGGTGGTTATTAGTTAGTTAATATGTGGTTAAAGGAAGTTAGTAAGCAAAAGGGTAAAATAGTCAATCCAGTGTATAGTGCGATGTATATGTATTTGCACTTACACAGATATTTTGTAATCTCTCTTTTTACATTAAATACACTCTTCTTCTTCTCTTCTGAATCTCTCTTTCTCTCACTCACGATCTGCCATTTCCCATACCTGGTTTCGATCGTTTCTTCTCCATCTTCTTTCTTTATTCTTCCTTATTTCTAATACTGCAATATGTGAATATAGTATACAGTGATCGATGTGAATTTTACATGGTATCAGAGCTGGTTGATCGATTGAAAGGATCGACGATACTGTCGATTAGGATCTGAAAATCTAATTGTTCACATCGAAAGAAATTGTTGTGATCTGGAGAATAAGTATCTGAATCGAAAGGAATTGATGTCGATTGAGATCTGAGTTCATGTATATAGACATGCAAGTCAGTTTGATAATCAAGGACATGCAATTGGAGATTCAGGTATCTACTGTTTGAATTAGGCAATTTCTGAACAAATCGAAAATTGACAAAAATATGGAAACATGTGGAGAAGATGTGGCCAATACAATAGCGGTTGTGGTGAACATTGACCACAATCATCCTCTTTACCTTTTCCCATCGGATGCACCAGGATCTATGACAGTTGTGTTGTGTTGAATGGGATGGATAATTACACAATATGGAGCAGAGTGATGAAGTTGGCATTGCTTGGGAAAAACAAGATAGGATTCATCGATGAAACTATTAAAAAAGATTCCTTTGATGGAAGTCTTGTGAATTTGTGGGAAAGATGTAATGTGATTGTAGTTTCGTGGTTGATGGGAAACGTAAACAAGAGTTTGCTTACTGGTATGTTGTTTAATTCTGATGCCTATGCTATATGGAAAGACTTGAGGGGAAAAATCGACAAAGTTAATAGTTCAAGAGCTTTTCAATTACATAAGGAGATCTTTACCGTGAGGCAGGGTACAATGTCAGTTTTTGTGTATTACTCTAGACTTAAAAATCTATGTAATGAATATGACTCGATCATGCCACCACCAAACTGTTTTCCAAAGTCGAAGGAATTTGTAGATCGCATACAATACCAGAGGATGTTACAATTTCTTATGGGGCTGAATGATGGATATAGTCAAGTGAGGAGCCAGTTGTTGATGATGCAGCAGATGTCAAACTTGGATCAGGCTTATGCCATGATAAATCAGGAAGAAAGTCAAAGGATAGTTTCTGCTTCAACCAGGGTAATGCAGGATACAGTAGAGTAAATGGCTATGCTCACAACTAAAAATGAAAATGTGAAGCAAAGGAAACCATATAACCCAAATATAGTATGTGATTACTGTTGTGTTAAGGGACACTTGAAGGTGGATTGTGTCAAGTTGATGAAGTGTGTATATTGCCACAAGACAGGACATATACAAGATGATTGTTATAGGCTATATGGTTATCCAGAAACTTCAAAGGAAAATCAAAAAAGGCAAATGCAGTGACTGGAGGAAATTATGTATTTGAGAATGTTGGCCTTGGAGGACAGAGTGGTGATATGTCATATACTCAACCTAATGGGATGCAGTGGTCACCCAATGCATGACAGTTCCATATGGGAAATCATTTTCAGTTTACACCAAGTCAGCACAAGCAGATACTCACTATACTTAACAACAAACATAGAGAGTCCAGTGCAAGTGCTAACATGGCAGGTAAAATCAATACTTGTAAGTCATTGATTAAATGGATTTCAGACTCAGGTGCTACTAATCACATGGTTAGTAATCAGGGACATTTATATAACAAACATATAGTAGAGAATGCAGGGAGAGTACAGCTGCCCACATGAGAGTCGACTCAAATCACACATGTTGGTGATTGTAGTCTAGGAGAATGTGATGTACTTAAGAATGTTTTGTGTGTACCAAACTTCAAATTTAACCTCATGTCCATCTCAAAGGTGACAAGAGAACTGAACTGCAGTGTGTCTTTCTTTCCATACTACTGTGTGTTTCAGGATCTCTTGTCTGGGAAGGTGAGGGGGATTGGCAATGAGGAGGAAGGATTGTATGTGTTGAATGTAGATACACAAAATAAGGAAGCATTCTTGAACAAATGTCTAGCAGCCACTCAGCCATTGGATGCAAATATCTGGCACCAGAGATTATGCCATGTTCCTGTAACAGTCATGAAGAGAATACCAAATTTGTCTTGTTCTTCTTTTACTTTTAATAATTGTGAAGTATGCCCCATGGCTAGACACTGTAGAATTTCCTTTCCTGATAGTACAAGTAGAGCATCAGGAATCTTTCAAAGATTACATATGGATGTATGAGGGCCATATAAGATTGAGACATATACTGGAATGAAGTATTTTCTGACCATTGTAAATGATTTTTCTAGATGGACTTGGATTTTTTTATGAGACTAAAAACAGATGTGAGTACAATACCCAGAAATTTCTTTACTAGAGTTCATACTCAATTTGATGTGAAAATAAGAAGGGGAAGATCTGACAATAGTACTGAATTCTTCAATCAACATTGTAAAGAATTATTTCAACAACATGGTGTAATACATGTGAGCTCTTGTCCTTACACCCCACAACAGAATGGGGTGGTAGAAATGAAGCATAGACACTTGTTAGAAACTGCAAGAGCCATCAAAATACAGGCCTACATACCAGACAAGTTTTGGGGATATTGTGTTGAAGTGGCAGCATATATCCTGAATAGAATTCCTTCTAATGTATTACAAAATAGATCACCTTATGAACTACTATATTACAAATATCCTTCACTTTCACACTTGAGAGTAATAGAGTGCTTATGCTTTGCAACTGCCTTACCTAGACAAGACAAGTTCAGTCCTAGGGCTGTTAGATCTGTACTTTTGGGTTATTGGAGTGCACAAAAGGGGTACAAAATTTATGATCTAGATAGACAAATGATTTACATGTGCAGGGATGTCATTTTTATGAAGACATTTTTTCCTTTCAAAGATGATAATGGAGACATGGATATTCTTATTCAAGCAAAAGATCATTTCAACTATGATGATCTGGTTTATTCTCAAATCACTGGATCTTCTCAGCAGCACCATTCTAAGGCCACTGATGTTGTCAATATTGATACAGTGACAGCTGATATACCACCAACTGATGCTGGACATGATAGTGTTACAAGGACTCAGGACACTGATGTGTATATGTCTGATGTTAGAAGATCTACCAGGACTGGTAGACCTCCTATTTGGCATAGAGACTATGTTACTCAACAGGGATTCACCAGCTGCTTATACTCAATTTCAGATAGCATAAACTATGGAGGAGTGTCTTCCAAATATCAGGATCTTGTTGCACATGTATCTGCAGATGTGGAACCATATAACTATGCAGATGCAGTTAAAGACAAGTGATGGGTTGATGCTATGAAGGCTGAGATTCAGGCACGGGAAGACAACATGACATGGGAGCTTGTAGATCTTCCAGCAGGCAAGAAGGCTATTGGCTGCAGGTGGGTGTACAAAATCAAGTATAAAGCCACATGGGAGGTTGAAAAGTTCAAGGCCAGGTTGGTTGCAAAAGGCTACAATTAAAAGGAAGGCTTGGACTATCATGAGACTTTTTCTCCAGTAGTAAGAATGACCACTGTGAGAACTGTAATAATTGTTGCAGCTGCAAAAAATTGGAACATCTATCAAATTGATGTTTATAATGCATTCCTCCAATGAGATTTACATGAAGAAGTTTATATGAAGCTGCCAGATAGTTTTCATATCAACAAAGGACATACCAAAGTGTGCAGACTAATCAAGTCTCTTTATGGTTTGAAATAAGCATCGCGACAGTGGAATATTAAACTGACCTCAACACTACTCTCTTCTGGTTTTCATCAGAGTCGGCTTGATAATTCTTTGTTTACCAAACATCATGATGATAAAATTGTGGTGGTCCTAGTGTATGTAGATGATCTGCTGCTCACATGGAATGACCAGACACTTATTCAGCCCACAAACAGGCTCTACAAAGTGCTTTCAAAATTAAAGACTTGGGGGAACTTAAATACTTTCTTGGCATAGAGTTTGCAAGGAATTCTCAAGGTATTGTCACGCACCAAAGAAAATATGTTTTGGGACTCATTTCTGATTTAGGACTATCAGGGGCCAAACCTGTGCATTCTCCTATGGAATTTGTCACGACCCGACTGGGTCGCATCGTACCTACCGGTACTGTCGTATACATCGAGAGAATAGCGTGAACATACATAACACATAACTTATAAAAGGTAATCATCGGCCACCGGTAGATAAGTGCGCTTCCATAAAAACATACTTAATCAATAGTGTAGCAGTACAACTTGTTCTTACAGCCCAAAACACATACGTGACCACATACCTCTAAGGATAACAACTGTGGCAGGACAGGGCCCCGTCATACCCCTGAATATACACAATGCCTATAACATCAGGGAAAAACCGTACCAACAAAACAAGCTTCCGGAGGAATGGAGCTTCTGACACCGGAACAGTGATCCTAAGAACGAGGATCCACCACCTGCTACCCTCACGCATGCGGCATGAACGCCACGAGGAAGGGGGTCAGTACACAATATGTACCAAGTATGTAAAACTGGAAAATACTGTAATAATAATGTCATAAGTCTGAAAAATAAGCTGGAGTTATGGAAGAAAATCAAAATACAGTACACTGTGCCTTACTAACAATGAGAGTAACAAGTATATACTTTACTGAATAAAAATAGGAGGCTTGTGATCAAAACAGGGTCCCTCGCCTGGAGTATCAATAAGCAATCCTACTCCTGGGACTATTTCACCCGCATGGGTCTTGTGGACCCGCATGAGGTATTCCTCGCATAGGTTGTACCCGCCCGCATGAGACTATTTCACCCGCATAAGCCCATAGGACTCGCATGAGGTATTCCTCGCATCATGGGTAGCAAATCCACGGAACATGTGGTATAACGATCTTGGGGCTTGCCCCTCATTTATACTCTTACCCTGAAGCAGGTGGTATAACGATCTTGGGGATTTACCCCTCATTTATACTCTTACCCTGAAGAAGGTGGTATGACGATCTTGGGGCTTGCCCCTCATTCATACTCTTACCCTGGAGAAGGTGGTATAACGATCTTGGGGCTTGCCCCTCATTTATACTCTTACCCTAGCTCAATCGGTCATCATATCATAAACATATATATAGATAAGTTACGAAAGCTCATACTTCTTATTAGTCTTGTTCATATACCCTCTCATTTTAGTTTACTCAAGGCACTAACATATTTAATAAAAGAAAATCCGGGAATTTAACCCAAAGTACCACATACTTATATTCTTTAAAAATGACTCTTTTTCATATAAACCATTGGGCAATTGATGCCTTAAAATCAATTTGCCTTTCATAAATCAAGTCACTTGTCCTTACTTATCTTACTTAGAGTAAATCTCTTCTTATTATCCTTTCATAAAGCTAACAAACCAACTTTCCATAAAGTTGTTATATTGACCCTATACTTTAGTAAAAATTATACTTTTCCCCTAACCAAGGGACTTATACTTTTTAAGACGAAACAAGTCTTTATATACTTAAAACAAGTAAGAATACCAAATCTCAGACGCTCACCGTACTACATAGATACAACTACTCATGCTCAAGAGATAGGAAAGCTCCACATACCTCTTCGGTCAATCCACTTGCTAAGCCCAAACTACCGCAAGTAATATGTCAACCTAAAATAACCATGATACGTTTATTAACCTCTAATTTCAATGTAGAATAATCCAAGTTCAAAGTTACTAATTTCTATGGAAAATTGGGCAGCATTTCCTTTGTTTCTACATACTTTGCCACCTTTTTCAAGGCCGAATTCAACATCCAAACGCCACATCTTAGGCCCAACAATCCAAACATTTCAAAGGGGATTACACACCTAAACTTGGGTGTGTAAAATTCTGTCCCATAAGGTACAACAATTTACTTAACAATTTTAAAGTAGTTTGTAGGCTACAACATGCTCATAATATCTTCTTAACCAATCTTTTCATATCCAAACCACATTTCTTACATGCAATGAATCTAAGAGCATTATTTACTACTACAAATCCCTTCTTCTTCACATGCAACATCAATAACTAGCTACAAGAGAAGAAATGTTACCTTTAGAGCTTTAGCCAAAATTACTCCAACAATTTTGCTAGCCTCCTTTCAAGAACACCACCACAATAACTCCTATAAGCTAGCCACAAGCTTCATTCTTGTCCTAACTTTTCAGATTTTCCCTAAGCTTTGAATTCCTCTTGGAATTTTAGAGAGAAGTGAGAGCTTTAGCTTAGAGAGAGAGAGGGATTTGAAAGATGACCAAGTCTTCAAGACTTGATCAATATAAGACATGCAAGAATTCAGATGGAGGGGACACTTGTCACCCACCCATGACCTCTTTTAAAACAAAACAGTGTAGAAATCCCCACTCAACTTCGCAGAACCCGCCTCGGCGCCGCGGCGCTGAAACTTCACGCCTCTCGGGACTTTCCTGTCGCGGCCTGCTTCCGGCGCGCGAGCTGCAACTTCAGCGACCCCTCAGCATATCCGCGCGGCCTGCGTCCGCATCCGCGCCACGTGGCTCCTGTCCGAAACACATTTCTGTCCGACTGCGCACTGAACTTGTAACTCCCATAACTTTCTACTCCGATGTCCTATCGACGAACGGTCGGTTGCGTTGGAAACTAGACTCAACGAACTACGCACTAGGACTTTGAAATACTTAGGAACTCTCGATGTACCGGGTCATAACCCGCCTCAAAGTTGACTAAAACCCGTCCGAAACAATCCGTCAACCTATCTTTCGAAAATTTTAAGCCCTACTCACTTTCGTACGCTCTCACACGTAAGGCCGGAACTACGGGGTATAACATTCTCCCCCCCCCCCCCCCCTTAGAAACATTCGTCCCGAATGTTCCTTCTAGGCTTACTCAAATCACAATATCGACATAGACCCTCTTAACTATTCTTTCTGCAATTAAAGACGCTCCACAAGCCACAACATACTTAAGCGTAATTGTCCAATAAAACTAACAAGAAAGAAAGTGGGTTACCTGGAGGTATAGGGAATAAGTGAGGATACTTCTTCATCATGTCATCCTCTGCTTCCCACGTCATCTCCTCCTCGCTCGCCCGCCATAAGACTTTGACGGAAGCCACGTCCTTTGTCCGAAGTCGTCTAACCTGACGATCGAGTATCGCTATGGGACTCTCCTCATACGATAACTCTTCTGTCACCTGGACATCATGAATCGGGTGCACTCTAGATGGATCTCCAACACATTTCCGCAACATAGACACATGGAAGACTGGATGTACCGCCTCCAAATCGGACGACAGATCTAACTCATAGGCAACCTTGCCTACCCTACGGACAATCTGATAAGGCCCAATGTACCTTGGGCTAAGTTTCCCCTTCTTTCCAAATCTCATCACACCCTTCATGGGTGATACCTTCAGGAAGACCCAATCATCAACCTCAAACTCGTTGTCGACGCGATGATCCGTGATACGATTGGCCGCGACCGAGCTGACAATAACCGCTCCTGGATAAGCTTCACCTTATCCACTGCCTGCTGAACCAAGTCTGGCCCGACTAACTGAACTTCTCCCACCTCGAACCAGCCTATCGGTGACCTGCACTTCTTTCCGTATAAGGACTCATAAGGCGCCATCTGAATACTAGAATGGTAGCTGTTGTTATAAGCAAACTCCACAAGAGGCAGATGATCCTCCCAGCTACCCCTGAAATCAATAACACAAGCCCGCAGCATATCCTCAAGTGTCTGGATAGTGCGCTCGGTTTGTCCGTCGGTCTGAGGATGAAACGTCGTACTGAGACTCACCTGGGTCCCTAATCCCTTCTGGAAAGACCTCCAGAAGTTAGTCGTGAACTGGGCTCCTCTGTCTGAAATAATCGATATCGAAACTCCGTGCAGTCTCACAATCTCCCTGATATACATTCTAGCATACTCCTCGGCCGAATAAGTCATCCTGACTGGAAGAAAATGGGCTGATTTCGTCAGCCTGTCGACGATAATCCAAATGGAATCATGCTTCCTCTGAGTGTGAGGTAACCCTATAATAAAATCCATATTTACCACCTCCCACTTCCAAGTCGGAATGTCAATAGCCTGCAACAGCCCACCGGGCTTCTGGTGCTCAACCTTAACCTGCTGGCAATTCGGGCACTGCGCCACGAACTCCGCAACGTCCCTCTTCAGGCCATCCCACCAATACACGCATCTGAGGTCATGATACATCTTAGTCGACCCCGGATGAATAGAATAACGAGCACTGTGTGCCTCACGAGAATCTGGCGACGAAGTCTGTCCGCTACATCGGGAACACACAACCGGCCCTCAAATCTTAGCACCCCATCCGGCGCTACCTCAAATAGACTCTTCTCTTTCTGAAAAGCGGCATCTCGATACCGTACCATAATCGGATCCTCATAATGTCGCCTCTTCACCTCCTCGACGATGGAAGACTCGGTAAAACCCGAACTCCATCACTATCAGAATCAACCAAACGAACCCCAAGGCTCGCTAGCTGATGTAACTCTCGGACCATATCCCTTTTCTCTGGCTGTACCTCAGACAGACTACCCATCGATCTGCGACTAAGGGCATCTGCAACTACATTGGCCTTCCCTGGGTGGTATAGAATATCAACATCGTAATCCTTAAGCAGCTCCAACCACCGTCTCTGTCGCAAGTTCAGCTCCCTCTGGCTGAAGATATACTGGAGACTCTTGTGGTTTGTGTAAATATCCACATGAACCCCATATAAATAATGTCTCCAGATCTTCAAGGCATGAATCACTGCTGCCAACTCCAAGTCATGTGTGGGATAGTTCTTCTCATGCTTCCTGTGTCGAGACGCGTAAGTTATAACTTGCCGGCCGCATCGACGCACTCCAAGCCCGACACCGACGGCCACAATAAACCACATATCCATCTAAACCTCCGAAAGAGTAAGAACTAGGGTCGTCAATTTCTCCTTTAGCAATCGGAAACTTTCTCACAAGTATCCGTCCACGAACATAGCCGCTTCCGAGTCACTTTAGTCAAAATCTTGAAATAGAAGCAAACTTCTCCACAAACCTCCGATAATAACTCGCAAGTGCCCAAAGCTGCGACTCCGTCGGTGTAGTGGTCCGCAGGCCCATCGCTTCAATCTTCGCCAGACAACCCGAATACCATCGGCCCGATAACATGCCCAAGAATGCCGAAGCTAACCAAAACTCGCGATTTCGAGAACTTGGCATACAATTGCGGCCCGGGAGGACTCCCAATACCGTCCTCAAATGATCTGTATGCTCCTGCTCTGTGCGCGAATACACCAAGATATCATCAATGAAAACTATAACGAACATATCCAAGAATGGCTTGAACACCCTGTTCATCAAATCCATGAATATTGTTGGGGCGTTGGTCAACCCGAAAGACATCACCCTGAACTCATAGTGCCCATACCGGGTCCTGAATGCATTATTCGGGATATCTGTCTCTCTAACTCGCACCTGATGATAACCAGACCGCAGGTCTATCTTGGAAAAACACCTTGCACCCTGCAACTGGTCAAACAAATCGTCAATCCTGGGGAGGGGATATCTATTCTTGATAGTTACCTTGTTCAGCTGCCTGTAATCAATACACATGCGCAGCGTCCCATCCTTCTTCTTTACAAATAACACTGGCGCTCCCCAGGGAGAAACACTTGGCCTGATAAAGCCCTTCTCCAGCAAGTCCTTCAGCTGGTCTTTCAATTCCTTCAACTCGGCAGGTGCCATCCTGTATGGCGGAATAGATATCGATCAGTATCGGCGCCAAATCAATGCAAAACTCAACCTCCTCTCGGGAGGATGCGAAACTCGTGGGAATACGCGAAACTCTCTAACGACCGGAATCGATCAAGGTCCGGATCTCACCTCGATGATTGAATACCCGAACCATATGGTAGATATACCCTTTCCGCACCATCTTCCTAAATTTCGAGGTAAGAAATAAACTTACCCGGCGACGCAAAGATTCCTTCCACTCGATAACCGCCACCAGAAACCGAATCGAACTAATCTCTCTCAGTCCCACATTGGCATAGCAAGACGCTAGCCAATCCATACCCATAATCACATCAAAGTCCGTCATATCCAACTCTATCAAGTCGGCCAGAGTCCGACGATCGCTGATCACCTGGACAAGCTCTATATATCCGCTCGCTACCACCGAATCACTCATCGGCGTAGCCACCTCAAAAGGTCTTATGGACTCGGGCTCTATCCCTATTCTACCAAAGAATATGAGGAGATATATAGGACAAGGTAGAACTCGGATCTATCAAAACATATACATCACGAAGAAACCAACAATGTACTGACGACATCCGCGACGCCCCGGTCCCGACGGCCGACATAGCATAGATGCGGTTCGAGGACCGCGAATCGGGACCCTACCACGACCTGCGCGGCTGCCGCCCGTGAGTACCTCGCCTCCGGGTGTCGACCATCAAGACGAATATCTAGCAATCGACCGTCGGTGAACCATAATGCCCGCCGCCTGGGCGACGGATAATCCTTCTTGGATGGCCTGCCGCCACAAGAGTAACACGCCTCGAACCCATACGGCACTCGCCGGATGAGACCTACCGCATCGAACGCACCAGATGTGGTGGTCTCGATGTGACTGCTTTGCCTCCCCGAAACTCAAGTCTCCGAGACTGACCGCTTCCCGAATAACCGGTGATCGGACCTCGCCGTAAAATCGAGAAGGAGCACTCAGGCCGGTGAAATGTGGACCTAGTTCGCCGTTGAGGCCGCCCGAAATCGCCCGAGACCGCTGCCCCGGCCTCTTGGGCTGGCCTAAATCTAGTTGATCTTAGAGTGAAAGAATGGAAATCAATCCTAAATATCCTGCAGCCTTCTGATTATAGATGTGGTGCACAACACACCGATAATCAAGACTCTACTAGATACGGTCTGTAGACATTTTCCGAGGACTAACTGCTCTGATACCACTTTTGTCACGACCCGACCCCGGGGCCGCGACTGGTACCCTACCGGTACGCCGCCGTATACATCGAGAATAGCATGAACATACATAACACATAACTTATAAAAAGGTAATCATCACTGGCCAGCCGATAAGGCTGCCTTCCATAAAAACATACTTAATCAATAGTCTAGCAAAGATAACTTGTTCTTACCCAAAACACATACGTGACCACGCACTTAAGGATAACAAGCGTGGCGGGACAGGAAAAACACGAATATACACAATTCCCGAATATACACAATTCCTATAACATCGTGGAAAACTGCACTAACAAAACAAGCTTCCGGAGGAATGGAGCTTCGACACCTAACGGTGATCCTAAGAACGAGGATCCACCACCGCTACCCTTACCGCTGCAGATTTAACGCAAATTTCGAAAGGGGTCGACACAATATGTACCAAGTATGTAAAACTGGAAAATACTGTAATAATAATGTCATAAGTCTGAACAATAAGCTAAAGTTATGGAAGAAAATCATAATACAGTACACTGTGCCTTACTAACAATGAGAGTAACAAGTATATACTTTACTGAATAAAAATAGGAGGCTTGTGATCAAAACAGGGTCCCTCGCCTGTAGTATCAATAAACAATCCTACTCCTGGGACTATTTCACCCGCATGGGTCTTGTGGACCCGCATGGTGTATTCCTCGCATAGGCTGTACCCGCCCGCATGAGACTATTTCACCCACATAAGCCCATATGACTCGCATGAGGTATTCCTCGCATCATGGGTAGCAAATCCACGGAACAGGTGATATAACGATCTTGGGGCTTGCCCCTCATTTATACTCTTACCCTGAAGCAGGTGGTATAACGATCTTGGGGATTTACCCCTCATTTATACTCTTACCCTGAAGAAGGTGGTATGACGATCTTGGGGCTTGCCCCTCATTCATACTCTTACCCTGGAGAAGGTGGTATAACGATCTTGGGGCTTGCCCCTCATTTATACTCTTACCTTAGCTCAATCGGTCATCATATCATAAACATATATATAGATAAGTTACGAAAGCTCATACTTCTTATTAGTCTTGTTCATATACCCTCTCATTTTAGTTTACTCAAGGCACTAACATATTTAATAAAAGAAAATCCGGAAATTTAACTCAAAGTACCACATACTTATATTCTTTAAAAATGACTCTTTTTCATATAAAACCCTTGGGCAATTGATGCCTTAAAATCAATTTGTCTTTCATAAATCAAGTCACTTGTCCTTACTTATCTTACTTAGAGTAAATCTCTTCTTATTATCCTTTCATAAAGCTAACAAACCAACTTCCCATAAAGTTGTTATATTGACCCTATACTTTAGTAAAAATTATACTTTTCCTAACCAAGAGGACTTATACTTTTAAGACGAAACAAGTCTTTATATACTTAAAACAAGTAAGAATACCAAATCTCAGACGTCACCGTACTACATAGATACAACTACTCATGCTCAAGAGATAGAAAGCTCCACATACCTCTTGGTCAATCCACTTGCTAAGCCCAAACTACCGCAAGTAATATGTCAACCTAAAATAACCATGATACGTTTATTAACCTCTAATTTCAATGTAGAATAATCCAAGTTCAAAGTTACTAATTTCTATGGAAAATTGGGCAGCATTTCCTTTGTTTCTACATACTTTGCCACCTTTTTCAAGGCCGAATTCAACATCCAAACGTCACATCTTAAGCCCAACAATCCAAACATTTCAAAGGGGATTACACACCTAAATTTGGGTGTGTAAAATTCTGCCCCATAAGGTACAACAATTTACTTAACAATTTTAAAGTAGTTTGTAGGCTACAACATGCTCATAATATCTTCTTAACCAATCTTTTCATATCCAATCCACATTTCTTACATGCAATGAATCTAAGAGCATTATTTACTACTACAAATCCCTTCTTCTTCACATGCAACATCAATAACTAGCTACAAGAGAAGAAATGTTACCTTTAGAGCTTTAGCCAAAATTACTCCAACAATTTTGCTAGCCTCCTTTCAAGAACACCACCACAATAACTCCTATAAGCTAGCCACAAGCTTCCTTCTTGTCCTAACTTTTCAGATTTTCCCTAAGCTTTGAATTCCTCTTGGAATTTTAGAGAGAAGTGAGAGCTTTAGCTTAGAGAGAGAGAGGGATTTGAAAGATGACCAAGTCTTCAAGACTTGGTCAATATAAGACATGCAAGAATTCAGATGGGGGGGACACTTGTCACCCACCCATGACCTCTTTTAAAACAAAACAGTGCAGAAATCCCCACTCAACTTCGCAGAACCCGCCTCGGCGGCACTGCGGCCATGCGCTGAAACTTCACGCTCTCAGACTTTCGTGGCCATGGCTGCAATCTCAGCGACCTCAAGCATATCCGGCGCCGCGACCAGATCCGGGCCGCCCTGTGGCTCCTGTCCGAAACACATTTATATCCGACTGCGCACTGAACTTGTAACTCCCATAACTTTCTACTCCGATGTCCTATCGACGAACGGTCGGTTGCGTTGGAAACTAGACTCAACGAACTACGCACTAGGACTTTGAAATACTTAGGAACTCTCAATGTACCGGGTCATAGCCCGCCTCAAAGTTGACTAAAACCCGTGCGAAACAATCCGTCAACCTATCTTTCGAAAATTTTAAGCCCTACTCCCTTTCATACGCTCTCACACGTAAGGCCGGAACTACGGGGTATAACAGAATTCAATCAGAAACTTACAACAATTGAGCTTGACAGCCTCATTGCATCCCAGTCATCATCCTAGGATACTGGTGTTCAGTCCTCAGCTACACCAGATTTTTTATTACCTGATCCCACCACATATAGGAGGCTTATTGGTCGATTGATGTATCTTACTAATACTAGACCAGATATTGCTTTTCCTGTGCAACATTGAGCCAATTCATACTACAACCCAAGACTTCACACTTGGAAGTTGGGCTGCGATTGGTTAGATATGTCAAATCTGCTCCAGGGACAGGGATCTTCCTCAGCAGTTCCAGAACACCACAACTTCAAGTATATTGTGATGCCGACTGGGGTTCGTGTGTGAATACTAGAAGGTCTGTCACTGGGTATTTAGTGATGTTTGGAGGGTCTCCTGTATCATGGAAGTCCAAGAAACAGACTACTATCTCCGAGCGAAATTTGAATATCGATCCTCACGCTGCGATGCCGAACTGTTGATTATCGTCTGCTTTAAAGAATTGAGAATTCATATTCAGACTCCTGTATCTATGTTCTCTGATAGCAAGTCTGCTATTCAGATTGCATCCAACCCGGTATTCCATAAACGCACCAAACATATCGACATTTATTGTCACTTCATTCAGGAGAAGATCAAGGGAGGACTGGTTTCGATCTGCCCTTTCCCATACCTGGTTTCGATCGTTTCTTCTCCATCTTCTTTCGTTCTTCTTCCTTATTTCTAATACTGCAATATGTGAATATAGTATACAGTGATCGATATAAATTTTATATGAAGTGTCCTGAGATTTTGATCTGGTGATAAGAGCGTAAAAAGTGATGTGTGATTAGGATGAACTCTCAATTTCGAAGCTTATTGAAAACAAAAGCCTGATATTTTAATAAAAAAGATATACTGGAAAAACTAATCAATGAAATCAAACAAAACTATTACATTGTCTTACAATTACAAAAGAAAAGTTCTCAAGTACAAGTGAAGCATATATTTTAGAGACTTGCCAAAAATCTTTTCTCGACGCGACACCAATTTGACCATTAACAACAGGTAAACTAATCCGAACTAATGTGTCAAAAACACAATTGTTGGTCCATTGATATATTAGTGTTGACTTAGAAGGTAGAGTTTATTTCGGGTGACTTGCAAGAATGACTTCCTTATGGGTGATTTTGAACTTCGGGTTCCGTTTAATAAAATATTTAAAAATAATTTTTATCATCCATCAGATATAAATTAATTTTGCGCCTGAGATAAGAGTTCAGAACATTTCAATATAGTAAATTTTATATGAAGTGTCCTGAGATTTTGATCTGGTGATAAGAGCGTAAAAAGTGATGTGTGATTAGGATGAACTCTCAATTTCGAAGCTTATTGAAAACAAAAGCCTGATATTTTAATAAAAAAGATATACTGGAAAAACTAATCAATGAAATCAAACAAAACTATTACATTGTCTTACAATTACAAAAGAAAAGTTCCCAAGTACAAGTGAAGCATATATTTTAGAGACTTGCCAAAAATCTTTTCTCGACACCAATTTGACCATTAACAACAGGTAAACTAATCCGAACTAATGTGTCAAAAACACAATTGTTGGTCCATTGATATATTATTGTTGACTTAGAAGGTAGAGTTTATTTCGGGTGACTTGCAAGAATGACTTCCTTATGGGTGATTTTGAACTTCGGGTTCCGTTTAATAAAATATCTAAAAATAATTTTTATCATCCATCAGATATAAATTAATTTTGCGCCTGAGATAAGAGTTCAGAACATTTCAATATAGTAAACCTGCTTAATTCATCACAAGTTCTGTTTAAGCAAAATTGCTCACAATTAGAATTGATGCTTGATAGGCAACAAAGTTTTTTTTTTTTTTTTGTTAAACAAGGCTAAAAATTCAAAACGACCTCTTATGGAGTCATTTCTTCTGCAATTTCTTAGTTTGTTTCGCGTTATAGTTATCTACTTTAAATATTTTCTTTCGTGACTCCCTTAATCTCTGTATTTAACAAATTTAATGAAACAAAGTTTTTACAGTCACATGCACTTATTGGATCGGTTACATCTACGACCCTAAAAATTTAACCAATTGAACCTTTAAAGATAATGGTGTAGTAGTAAATGATTTTTAATAAAATATAATTAGGGATGTTTTAAATGACGGTGCAAAGATTTTTTATGACTAAACTAAAAACTTGAGAAAATGTTAGAACGTAGAGTCGTAGACTAAAAATTTAATAATTTATTCAAACGTTAAACAACAGGTTACTATTTGTCTGCAAGATTGAGAAATATAAGAGCAAATATTAGACCTGAGTCCAATATTACATGTAAGCGTCTCTTTTTGAATAGTTATTTAGTAAATGACTCAAATTTAATTTTTTTAATTTCTGAACCTCTTAGATCACGTTCTAAAGAATTTTTGAGCAAATTAAAATTCGTATGAGAAACTGTTAAGATTAAAATTTAAAATTTTGTAAGTTATGTCTAGTATTATTTGTAAGATGGACAAAGATATGAGTTAATATTAGACCCGAGTCAATTACTTAAAGGCTATATTTACCCAATTTTAAAAATATAAACAAAAAAAATGATTGACCAAAACTCCAAAAGGCACTTTGTATAAATCAGGCACTAAGACCGCTACCGGGCCCACTTAATAACCAATATATGAAAGTTAAACGGCCCACAAACCTGCTGAAAGCCCTTCCCGCTACCACTTTCCACACACAAAAATCAAAATTGGGAGGAAGGAGAATCCTAAAAACCGCTCACTTTTCTCTCCATTTGGTCTATAAATGCGGTCCACAGAAGGTTCGGATCTTAAAAGTCTGTTGTACGTAATCTTACTTTGTATTTCTGTCAGATGTTATTTTTACAGCTTGAATTTATAATCTCCTGATTACGTGACAATAATTTTACCAATTACTTCAAGATTCCCTTTTATTAGTTCTCTCAACTTGGTCTCTCTAACAAAACAAAAAAACTCTCTAAAACTAAAATTGCAGGAGGAAATATTGAAACGTGATCTAAATTTTTTATAAGTTATTCGAACGTTAGATAATAGTCTACTATTTTATTTGTAAAATTAAAAAAATATAAGCAAACATTAAATTTAAGTTTAATGTATCTGGAAGGGTCCCATTTTTTATAGTTATTTAGTAATTTTTTTTTTAATTATGGATCTTTTAGATGAGGTTCTAGAAATTCCTTTTGAACAAATTGAAAATCGTATGAAAAAAATGTTAGACTTAAATTTATAATTTTGTTAGTTATTCAAACGTTAGACGATAATATAAATGTTATTTGGAAAAATAAAAAAATATATAAATAAACATTAGATCCGAGTCAACCATTATGTCGAAGATTAATTTTCCAAGAGCTATAGTATATTGCATAATTTTACAACATAGATCTAAAATTTAAATGATGACCAAAAAGAACATTTGTGTAAATCAGCCAGTAAGACAGCTACCAGGCCCACAAAGACTAAAGCCCTTCCCACTACCCATTTCCCACCCACAAAAATCAAAATTTCTGAGGAAGAAGAATCCTAAAAACCGCTCACACTTTTCTCTCTCTCTCAAACATCAATGGCGTCGCCACGCGAGGAGAACGTGTACATGGCGAAACTCGCCGAACAAGCCGAGCGTTACGAAGAAATGGTAGAATTCATGGAAAAAGTCGTCGCCGCAGCCGACGGCGCAGAGGAGTTAACCATCGAAGAACGAAACCTCCTCTCCGTCGCGTATAAAAACGTGATCGGAGCACGTCGTGCTTCGTGGCGAATTATGTCATCAATCGAACAAAAAGAAGAGAGTCGCGGTAACGAAGATCACGTTGCATCAGTTAAGGAATACAGATCTAAGATCGAAACTGAACTCACATCGATCTGTAACGGCATTCTTAAGCTTCTCGATTCAAAACTCATCGGCTCAGCTGCTACTGGCGACTCTAAGGTGTTTTACTTGAAAATGAAAGGAGATTATCATCGTTATTTGGCCGAGTTTAAAACAGGAGCAGAGCGAAAAGAAGCTGCTGAGAATACTCTCTCTGCTTACAAATCCGCTCAGGTTAAGAGCTTTAACCGTAAATTATTATTTAAATTCGAGTATTTTCTTTTCTTTTCGTTGCTGAATTGTTATTTTTTATCTTGTTATTCAAATTTGAGGATTTTTTTTTGTTGCTGAATTGTCATTTTTTTATCTCGTTATTCAAATTCGAGGATTTACTTTTTTTTGTTACTGAATTGTTATTTTTATTTATGTCGTGTTTCCAGGATATTGCGAATGCTGAGCTTGCGCCTACACATCCAATCCGTTTGGGTCTTGCTCTTAATTTCTCTGTGTTTTACTACGAGATATTGAATTCTCCTGATCGTGCTTGTAATCTCGCCAAACAGGTCAGTGAAGAGATCACATTTGTGATTTATGGAAAAATGAAACAACATTTTCTTATTAAATAGTTTTATTATCAGAATGCCTTTGATTATTGTATGAATAGCTATCAATTATATGAATATAATCATAATTACTAGTAATATAATATTAGAGAAAAAATTTATGAAATTGATTAAGTAGGCAATATGGAACGAAATAGTTACATCTGATATATATAAAAATGATGATTTCTATGTGAATTTGCAAGGATTTAGGGAAATAGGAAAAATTATGTCTTTGATTAATTAGTTTTATTATTACAATGCTTTTGCTTTGATTTTTGTAGGAATAGCTACCAATTACATGAATATACCTAGTTATCTTAATGAATGTTGCCATAATTTCTTGTATATTAGATACAGTTTTGATGAAATTGAATCAGTTGTGTTTGATATAATGATAATGATTTTTATGATTGATCTTATAAAAAATTGATTTGTATTGTTGATTTGATCATATGAAAGGCCTTTGATGAGGCAATTGCGGAGCTTGACACATTGGGCGAAGAATCCTACAAGGATAGCACTCTGATCATGCAGCTTCTTCGCGATAACCTCACTTTATGGACCTCTGATATGCAGGTATATGCATATTTCTTTCTATTGTTAATAAGTTTTTTGTTTTTCTTTTCTCATTCTTTGAACAATTTTATTAATCTTCTGAATCTTATTCAGGATGATGGAACTGATGAGATCAAAGAAGCAGCACCCAAACCAGATAATGAATGAGCAGCAGTAAACTGGTGAAATTTCTTTAGGATTGAAATATGCCATGTTGTAACTTCTTTTTATTAATTGTCTGAATTCAGCTCTTTTTTAGTTCTAGATCTTGTGATTTGTAATACCTAAAAATCAACCTTTTCTTGTTATTTTTTTGTTTTTGTTTGTTTCTCTGTGGATTTCTTCATGTATTTGGATTATTTCCTTTTTCTCAAAGGAATGACTTATTGGGAATTTGGATCCTACCTTTTCACATATTTGATAGCTTCTTCTCCATTTCATATTTACATGGATATATGTTCAAAGACTTTGTGCCAAACTAGGCATTGGGTCAAGATTGAAGTTTCTGAGAACCTCTTTTCTTGTCTTGCATATGAACTTTGACCTCAAACTTTCATCTTTCTTTTATTATTAGCCTATTAGGTAGGTATGACAACTAATCTAGCATTATATTTATGTGACTGCCCTCTGTTTTGTGGATTGTTAAACCTTTGTTTGTGGGTACTCGTCAACAACATACCCAATATAATTTCACAAGTGGGGTCTGGAGTTTTGGATGACGTTACCTCTGGGGTAGAGAGAGAGGTTGTTTCTGTCGAACAACTGATATAATTTAATGAGAGTGGTGCAGGAGTTTTGGATGACGTTACCTCTGGGGTAGAGAGGTTGTTTCCTGTCCAAAACTACTTGTTATGTTTTCATTTTCAAGAACCAATCTGGCTAATCTTTAGAGTTTAGTTGGAGTTTATTTTGGAACGGGAGTAGTAAACAAGAATCGTCCCTGCTTTGTTTGTCCCCATCTGAAATGACTTGCCTATTGCATTGTTGATTTAGTCATGAAGTGTCTGTTCTGTTAAATTTTACTAGTACATCACTTTTAATTCTGCCAACAAGGTGACCACTCACTTTGTTCATTTTTCTCACAACTTCACAAGGAGGGCCCTACTCTTTCTTTTAATTGGATTAAATTTTTAGAGGGGGTGGGGCAACATATTCATATCACAACTAGCTGTCTGGTGAAATTTGAAACTTATCTAGTGGTGTAGCCTGTAGATATTGCTCCTTGGTGAAGAAGTTATAGTATAAATTACTCAGATTTGGATAAGCCCTTTCTTTAGTCATAATGAAAGTTCTTGTCTGTTGTTCCACTTTCCAATATCGCTTGTTCAAACCTTGCCTGTAAAAGGGAAAAAAACATTGTCTCCTACCATTCATTGCTTCAACTGTTATGCTAAAGCATTCTTCTTAATGAGTACAGTTGGCACTTGACACTTTTTGCTCTGCTTTTCAAACTTTACAGTTGGATTTATGGAGGCACTATTCTCTAGTTAGATTGAATTGATACTTTACCATATTGCTTTTGAATTCTTGGTCCTTTTGGGTACATAATCTAATCAAATTTATTGGTTATTGCTTATCAGTGAGATCAATTTGGAGTCATGTTCCAATTTGGCAACGTAGTATTGGAGTATGACACATTTTCACTTAGGCGGTCTTTTGATCGGAAACAATTTATTCTAGGATAATTAATCATGGAATAAATTATTCCACCCTCTCACAAAAATAAAATATCACTATAATCTCAAAATTAATTATACCATAATTTTATTTCAACCAAACATGAGATAAACACATCTCAAATTTAATTTCAAGATTAATTATCTCTTATCCTAGTAACAACTTAGCTCTTACACTCTTATCATCAAATTATAGTTATGTACATAAATTATTGGTCAAATGGATGTGATGTAAATATGTAATATAACATGTTTTTGGATGCCTAGCTGATAACAGCTTTCCAATTTTGTCGTGTATGATGTGGATGCCTTTTCCACGCTGTGTCCACGTAGGACATAAAGTATTTGAAATGCCATCTAATGTGATCTTGTGCGTGACTTTTACAGGTTAGACCAAGGGAACGTTTGGTTTTGGGTAATAATGTAAGGGTAAGGGAATAAAATAATTTGATTCCTTTTAAAGTTGTTTATTGGGTCTATTTTAACATTCTTTTTACCCTTTTTTATTTTTAACTTTACCCCCAAAGTCTTCTACATTGATTCCCCACCACCCCTAGATATTTTCATTCCCTTTACCCCTCCCTTGTCATATACTCCATTTTTTCTTTTTCAAGACTACTCTCATTTTCTCACACAAACTTTCGTCGCCACTTCCACGGAGCTCAGAGCTCCGTGAACCTAACCCTCTCTTATCTCCCTGTGTTTTAGCCATTGCTTTGCTCTCTAACACACCCCACCACTTTTAGCCGCTGTCGGATTTGACCTTGTGAGGAGCTCATTCTGAAAAGCAACTCCCACCACTTTAGTTGAGTCAGATGTTACATATTTAATAGCACTGCCTTCACATTGTTCCTCTGCTTTTCTCCAATCAGGATAGTGTGTGATTTGTCTGTAGATTGATTTGTTGTCTCTTGATATTGACCTATGTCAAGAAGTTGGGTTATTGGCCTATAAAGAAATCCACCTGGTTGTTAGAAGAAAGATGAGACTGCAGTTGATTTCTTTCTTTTAACCAAAGATTTCGTTTCTGAAACAGACCCAAACATATAGGGAGACTTAGGGTTATTCTTTTTCTTTCTCTTTGATTCCTTATTAAATTTCATTCCGTTTACCCTACGCGAACTAAACACCCCTAATTTAAATCTAATATGTCATTTGGTGCTTCAAAAGGGCATTCATTGAATGGTTGGCGGCATGTTCCTTTGAAGTTGTAAAAGTTGGTTAGGTCTGAGTAGATGTTTATTCTTATCATGCAATATTTTTGATTTGTTGTCAAAGATTCACCAAATAATTGAAGTAGATAGGATCATAGGAAGACTAATATAGTGAATTTCTTAACATTTCCTCTTTTCCTTTTTAACGTCAAGGCTATCGTTTTGGTAGAGAGTTGTGCTTGTCATTCTTGAATTTTGCTTCTTCTGTCTCAATTTATATTATATTTTTTTTTATTTCAATAAAATGTCATACTGTCTTATGTTGAAATAATTAATTTTAATTCCCCATCCAAAAAAAAATTAAGATTTCATTTTCATTGAAAAATCGAGTGAATGATTTAAGTTATCTTCCTATACTCATCTGGATAAGTTATAAAGAGTTCAAACGAAAAAAAGAAAGAGAGAAAGGATTGAAAGTGATGAATTTGGAAAAGGAAGATTTGTTTGGTTTGCAGGTCAAAGGGTGCAAGTTAGCTTCTTGGGTCAGGGAGTCAAGGGTGGTGGTGTTTTGGGTTTGGTGTGGTGGTGTCGTGGGAGATTCGGTGGCGTGGAAGAAGTTGTTGGGAAGGCAGTGGGTCAGCGGTGGAGAGGGTATGGAGGTTTCTCGGGTCGTGGGTCGCGGGGTTAGGTGAGTGGGAACCGTGTCCGGGGGGAAAAGGAGTGAGTGGAACGGGGTCCGGTGGGCGGGAAGAGTAGGTGGGAGAGTGGGGTGAGATGAGGAAGAGGGGAGGTGGCGGATGGCGGTCTGGTGGGACGATGGTTTTGTGCATATTATGGTTTTCGCAGTTATGGCTTTGTTGGTGAGGGGGGCAGCGAGGGCGGCGTAGGTGGTGTTGATGATGCAGGGTTGTGGTTAAAGTTGGGTCATGGGTGAAACGCGTGGTGCGCGCGGGTGAGGCGGGGTGGGCATGGCGGGCATCGTGGTGGCGGAGGTTGTCGGGTGTGGCGTTGATGATTTGGTCGAAGCGGGGGACGGGTAGGGTCCCGTGGTGCCCAGCGGGTCGCCCGTGGCCGGGGGTCATGCCGTGGGCTCTTAGCCAAAGTCGGGTGGTATGGGTCGCCATTTTGGTCATTGGGGGTTATGCGAAGCGTCTGGATTAAGCCTCAAAATCAATCATAAGCGGGTCTTTGATCGCAGCAGAAAATGGATTCTCTTTAAACGCGATAATTCAGTAATTCTGCGATCAAGCGGCACGCCAAAACAAATGTCCCAATGAATAAAAGGTTTTACTGTTCGCGATCCCTCACTTTTCACGGCGGTTTTAATTCGGAGTGGTTGGCGTAATCGACGATATCAGGGGCATCTTTTCGCCGCGGCATCTATTTTCTAATTGTTCCGAGATCATCGTGGCATTTGAATTGAGAGGGGAATGTAGGAGTCTTGGGTTGAGAGATTTGAAAAAGTCTTCTTGGCATTCAGAAAAACAAGGGATTTGTAAACTTAATAATGGATTATAGGTGGATGATGCATTACTACAACAGCACACTACTACAAAAATGATTCTGATGACACCTATTGACGATTGACTATCTGACATGACACACTATGCCAGATGAACCGATCGCCGAAATACATGACCTTCTCACGGAAAGATAAGCCTACTCCAGAGAAAACACAGGGTGATGCTTGAATCGGAAAAACTATTGAAGCAAATGAAAATTGGTCGGGCTCGAATTGAAAGGAAATATTTAAGAACGTTCTGAAGTTTTATTGAGAGAACGAAGAATAATGAATGGGGATTTGTCGCTTGGTCGCTTTGGTGTTATCCTTGCTTCTGAGGGTTATATTTGGATTTGACGTGGATGGATGGAATAGATTTCTTGAATCATGTGGCGCGGTATCAATCATTCGCTAGCCGCATTCCGAGAGGGGAGGATGATCGGCGCGAGGTGATGTTTGATATGCCTTTTTTGGCGTTAAATTGAAAAATGTTAAAAAACTTTGACATGATACTTTCGTGGATGATGATCTTTTTTGAAAAAAAACTCATGGGCGTCTTTTCATTGGCGATCTGTTTGGGTGTTGCTCGTGGTTTGAGTAAAGCATCGCGCGGTAACGAATACCACCCATACGCGGATCGGTTTACTAAGAGAGGTCTAAAATGAAGTACAGTTTGAATTGATTGATTGAGATGTTAGATGCAGACGATCGATGAATTTAAGAGTAGTATGAGTAAATAATAATATTGTTCAAAAAAAGGAAAATATCATATATGGAATATCATTTTTTTTATTTGCAAATTAATAGCCAATACATTTTATTAAGAAAAAGAAGAAAGAAAGCAAAAAAAAAATCAAAACTCGAACCTCAAAATTCGAACTCCTGACATCAAAATGGAACCAGAGATTTAGAGAAATAGAGATTTTAATAAAGTACCGAGTCGTCGGGAACTCCTTTGACTAAAAGGTCCTCCCTTGTCCGACCCTGGTTAGTAGTTGTTTTTTGTTGTGTGCACGTGGTGTGCATGCGCAAGTGCGACTGCGGATGGATGATGGTTACTTCATAGAGGTTAAAGGAAGAACAACAAAAAAGCCAAAAGCTAGAAGAAGAAAGAAAAAAAAAAGTATTTCAACTTCGAGTTTTTTTTTTAGATTTAATCCTATTTGTGACCCGTTTGTGGTGAGCCCCCCGTCCATCTCTTTTCTTTTCATTTTGTTTATGACGCTGAGATTGAAGAAACCTCATCTCCCGATTCAATACTTTTTTTTTTTTTTTTAGTAATAATATTTGCATTTACCTGGTTTTTTTTTTTTTTAAAACCTCTTAGCAAAAGTGCAAATATACCTCTTAATTTTGTAATTTAGAGCAGATATACTCCCGTTATAAAAGTAATGGATTTATACTCATGTCGTTATAAAATGACGCAAATATATCCTTTTTGCTAACAATTTTTTTTTTAAAATCATTTATCTTATTTTTGAATTAAAAATATCACGGAGCTTTAAAAAAAAGTCTACCATTTTTTAAGTAGACATATTTCTCTAAAGTCACATGGTAATTTTTCTCCTGGTGGGTCGAGTTTGGTTCGTTAAAAAAATGGATAGACTTATTTTTTTAAAGCCATAGAAATACTTTTTATTTTTTAAACAAATCAGATTCGATCCACCAGAAAAAATTACCATGGGACTTTAGAAAAACATGTCTACTAAAAAAGGGTAGATTTTTCTTAAACCGACGAGACACTTTTTAATTAAAAAATAAGCTAAAAGGGTATTAGGATATGACTTTTGAAATGAGCATATAGTCAATTCTCTCTATAATTATCATTCACAATAACAACATTTCATTATAACGACATAATTTTCTAAGAAATCGATTTTTGTATATTATATTCTACTTCTTTATAACATCATTCTACCTATAACAACAATGTCATTCATTATAGCGGTACACTCTTTATAAAATTGTCTCTCTATAATAACTATACTCAAATATTGCATAATAATAATATATATATATATATATATAATAAAATATCAAAATATTTATGACAATCATCAAAGGAAAGATTGAATTCCTTTTTGCTTAATGTTTGGACAAAAATCTTCGTCAATTCAAGCGTTATATTATCACTAAGATATTGTAATTTACGAAATAACCTACATTGTAAAATGTCATTCTCCTTTGTTGGAGAAATATCGAAATTCTACCTACAGATGAAAACCCAATCAAGCAAATGGATGTTACCACTTAAACGAAGTTTGACGCAACTCTTCCAATCCTTAAAACTTACGCTGATGAAGAGATTATTGCACCAGTGATTGGAGTGGAAGAACAAGAGACAACAAATACTGAAGGTGACAACGAAATCGTTGATGGAGAGCCTCAACCATTGCTACATGAGGTGAGATAGAAGAGTCAATTGTTAAGCTCTTAGATAACAAGGAAAAGCTATTGAATTCCCTTTTGCTGAAAGTTTGAAAAAAATTCTTCGTCAATTCAAGTGTTATATTATCACTAAGAGACGGAAATTTACGAAATAACTTATAATTGTAAAATTCTTATGTCAAACTTAAAATTGTATTTAAATTCTTAATTAGTTTTAAATGTACATGTTCTTTAAATTTTAATTCTTTATCGATATGGTACAACTAGGCATGAATTTATTAGATTTGAAAATTTAAAATTAATAAGTATATTATTTTTGTTTATAGCATACAAAGTACAGAAAAATAATTCTTTGTGTACTTCCATTTTTAACGCCTGAATGAGATCCAAACATGAAATACCAGTATACATATATAATAACATTTCACTATAATAACCATAAAATTCTCGAACAAACGCTATCACTATAGAGAGGTTTAACTATATTACTTACTTGCGTTACAAAAGTAGGTTGAGAGTCCTTTATGATTTTTGAAAGTCTTGTATTTCATTCCCCTTCCATAAAAGCATTTTGGCATAATTCTACTTTATCGGAAAATTACACCCAAAAATCTTTAAAATAGGTGATCTTGAACTTTTGTCCCTCCCTTATCCATGGCCAAACCTTCAAGTACCTGTTAGACTTGAAATTCTGTCATGGGGCAAATGGGGTTAAAAAGGCAAGACTACTCAATCTCATGGTCATTCTTATAAGTCATCACTCATTCTAAATGAGCTAATAAAATGATGCACAATTTGGTTCATCCACTTGATTTGGGCTAAATGGGTTCATGAAAAGGGTAAGGACACAATTAGTCATCAAGTAAAACTATTGACACTCAATGACTTAAGTTTTCTCAAAATTCATTTTGTAGTCCTAAATTAATCTCAACTCGTTTTCTAGTCTCCTTTTAAAATTCTGACAATTGTTTGTCTCTTATTTTTCATCAATATCTTAGTTGTCTCTGTTTTTTGTTATTTTATTTGTTTCCTCCTATTTTCTTTTTGTTTATTTTATCTTCTTCATTTTTTGTTCTTTATTTTTGTCTTTCTCTTCCTTTTGTAAAGATAAAAATAAAATACAAAAATGAGAATATTAAATAAATATTTTAGATTAATAAAATATTAAAAAATAATTATATAATTTGATTACAACAAGAAATAATATAAGAAACAACTAAAGTCACTAGCTTATTTATTAAAATTAAAATTAATAGAAAATATATTTTTTATAATTAATAAAAAATATTTTTGCAAATGAAAACAAAAGTTATATGTATAAAAAATATGAGTTATTTTTTTTGAATTATTTTTATAATTTGCTAAATATGATATAAAAATATCAAAATTAAGCTTAAGCTCTATTTGTTGATTTCTTTAATATTTTTTTATTGTATATAAATAGAAGCGTAGTAAAAGTGTTAATAGATTGAACATTTCAAAAATTTGAACCTTGTTGATAATGTAATAGTTTATCAATGGTACTCTTTTTGTACAACTCACACCTCCAAAACCCAAAATCCCAATCTCTCTTCTTGCAACCCTTACATCACCTTACCATATATTATCTCTATCTTATTTTCCCGTGTATAGAAATTGTATCACTGTTGTAAAGAATATGTATCAATATTGTATATGTATAAAAATTGTATCATTGATGTATAGATTATGTATCCCTACAGTATGTGTATAGAAAATTGTATCATTATTGTATAAAATATGTATCAATACTGTATATGTATAAAAACTGTATCATTGATGTATAGAATATGTATCCCTATAATATATGCAGGAAGTTTCTAGCCGTCTTTCTTGAGGAGCGAGAAAAGAGATCTTTTTTCTCACATTTCCACTCTTTTTCTCTTATAATACGATGATAGTAGCAAGCAAGCAAGTCCTTTCTTTATTTCTTTATATACAATTCTCAGTCCAGTCGAATGCCAGCCAAGCTAGGTAAAAAGAGCTTGTTTTCGGTCTGTCAATCAACTTCCTGCTCTCAGATAGTCCAGGCCAAGGGTAAAGAAAACAGTGCAAAGGGCAATCTCGCAAGCTTCAAGACAATGTATCATTATTGTATAATAAGTGTATAATAAATGTATAATTAACATATATTAACTAAGTATACACATATGTAGGATGGAAAATATATCATTGTAGTATAATTTGTGTGTAATCAATGTATACTCACTAATTATACACATTTTATACAATTATTATGCATATATTATACATATTTTGGAAATATTTTTTAAAGGAACACAATTCAATCTAACGGTGTAATTTGATTTCAATAAATAAATGTCTAAATTTACACCAAAAAGTAGATTTTTGTATGCTCCTATTCCAAATCTGATTGTTCATATTTGTTGCTTACATGTCTCTTTACAGTTATCCTTACAAACAGATACAAATAAGTGTGTTTAAGGAGAATTGAAAAATTGGGGCAACATGACTTGTAATGCTGCAGTCTTAAGGGTTACTTCGGGTCATTTGCTTAAAATTAGACTTTTTTTTTTTTGTTAGTGATCACACCGACCATGTCCTTTTTCCTTCATGAAATCCCATCACTTAGGCGTAGATCCATGAAAAGCAATTCTGAGATCCATTATGGCCTGCTATATTTTTCTTTTTGGTCTAACTATATGTTACTCGGAAAATTTACTGATTTGACTAACTCAAAACAATTCTAAATGACTAATTCAGAACATTTACTTAGAAGTATATTTACAAAACAATTCTAAAGGATCCCATGATTCTTGATCTTAATTGGGGTCACAATCCCTAGCTTGTAAATGAAGAATGAATCTAATTATATTAGTGTCTATAATATTATTATTTTCATAATATTTATCAATAATACCTCGTTGATAAGTGCTAATTATTTTTGAATAATACTTCATTACACAACATAAACGAAGGCTTATTATGTACATAAATTGAAATATGTCAGAGAAAAGAAAATAACGATTTTCTTTATTAATTAAACACCGGCTCCATGGAAATTTCCACCAAAAGACAAGCAGCATATAACATAAATTTGTTATGCACGTAATACACGTGTATACCCTATGTATATTTAGTCTCGGTTTTGTATATATTAAAGGTATATGGACGTGTTATAGGTAATGTTTTAGTGTAAATATTACATTAATTATTATTGTACATTTACCATACTTATAGGATTCTTGTACTACTAGAATAGAGTTTTGAGATTAGAATATAAATATATTTTCTATTATGGTAAATTGTACATATACTCTTTCATTAATGAGAATAATCAATGAATTATTTCTTTCAAAATTGAACTGCAACACTTAAACCACCAACCAATTATTTGATATTAAAAATTACTTAATAATCACAAAACCTTTTTTACTTGTGGATAATTGCCTTTTAGTCATTCACATTGGTTCAATTTTTTTTATTGCAGCTCAACTAATAACATGATAACCGTGTACCCACCCTGGGGCAGCTTCACAATCATAACTGATTAAGGATAGAAGGATCACAATCATCCCATCACATCCTTCGGTAATATTACCCACTCTATCCCAAGATCTTAAAATTATGAAAATCCATAATTCTTGAAAATCAATAAATTTAAATGAATTATATCATATACCTTTCATGTTGGAACTGAATCACATTCATTGTAGATCCAATGGATTTAGAATTTAATCCATCAATACTAAGTGATTTTGTTTTCAGAAAAATGGAGCTAATATTACAGGATAAACAAACAAGAGAATGAAAAGGAACACAGGTTTTGAGGATGCAATTTCTTTTGTATAAATGAAAACACATTTGTATAGATTAGTAGGATTGTTCATAACTGTACTTTTCAAGTTGTATTTATATTACAAAAGGTTACTATTCAGAAAGATGGTTCTCTCTTAAACATGGAAACTTTTCCTCATTATAAGATCACCAACTTTTCGAAACAATGCACTTCTTCTACTACTAGGATTCCTATCACTATCTGAATTGTTGAAATGGTTATAATCCGGATTTGCATTTGGTTTTCCCGCTTCGTTTCCTAAGGCGGGTGAAGACGCATTTCTTCGATGAGATAGGGAATGTGGTGTACGTGGCTCTGACTTTGGCGTGACCGAAGTTGAATCAAATATCGACCCCTTAAGTGCCTCGTCCTTTTCAGGATCCTCCTCGACTTTTTGAAGTTTTAACTCTCTAAGATCAACACTGAAAGTTTTCTTGGCTTTATGATCCTCTTCACATTCCTCGACCATTTCACTAGGTGTCTTCGTTACCTTGACATTGTCGTGAGATGTGGGCCCGTTGATCTTAAGGCGTTCGTTTTCTTTAGTGAGAAAATGCACGGCTTCTTCCTTCTCGGCTAGATGATCTTTGAGTTGGGAATTTTCATCTCTAGCTAAGCCAGCTGCAGCTTTTGCTGCATTAGCTTCATTAATAGCCTGTTTCAATATGTCTCTCAATTTGAATTTCTCTTCCTTGGCTGCTCTACTCGTATCCTCGGCTGCTTTAAGAGACTCTGCAAGTCTTTCTGTCTCGCGCTGAGCCAATGTTCTTTCTTCTTCAGCTCTTTTTATACAAGTAATGAATCCCATCTCTTTCCCGTTCCACGCTAAAAGAGACTCCTCGGTCTCTAATCTCAATCTCTCTGCTGTATTTCTGTATAGGTCCGCTTCCTTTTTCGCCTCATCCAAGAGTTTTTGGTACCTAGCCTCGGTGTTCCTGATCATCTCTTTCAATTGTCCTGCCTCCTCTTTCAATTGTTCTAACTCTAATTGAGTAGCACTAAGTTTCTCCTTGGCCTCGGAGGCTTCGGTAGCAACTTCCTTTAAAGCTAATGCTAAATCGTCCATCGCCTTTCTGCTTTTTTCTTCCGCCTCACTAGCCAACTTAAGTTCATTTTTAAGCAAGTTTATCTCATCGCTCAGATTCTTAGCCTTCAACAGGGCAATTTTCTCCCTCTCTTGGGCATTAGCCACGTCTTCCTTTGCCAATGCAAGTTCGAAGTTAAGGCTTTCAAGTTCCTTCTTGACAGAATTCGCAATCTCCCCATTGCTATAACCATTAAGACGCCCGCTATTTCTCCCGGACCCTACTTGTGGGACCACACTAGATATGTTCTCGTTGTTGTTATTTCTCTTTGATGAAGCAGCCTCTAACGACTCAACCTTCTCGTGAAGTGAGGCCATCTCGACCTTGGTTTCTTCAAGTTCGATCTTAGCTCGTTCAAACTGCCTCGTCTGTGACTCAAACGAATCAAATATCTTCGACTCTGACAACTTGCTATTCTCCAATTCAACTTCCAATTCTTGAACTTTTTTCTTAAAAACAGACAATTGTTCTGTTGCTTTAACTGCAGATGCTTTCACATGACTCATCTCCTCTCTCAATCCTCCTAATATAGCATCTTTTTCCGCTAATTTAACCTCGTATTTCTTCATTCTTTCGAGCTCCATCCGCAACGACTCGATATCCTTATCTTTAATCTTCAATTCTTCTTGTGTTTTAGACTGAAATTCCTTCAAAACCTTAAGTTCTGCAATTAGTTCACCTGCTTTTTTAGGTGATAATCCTTCATTTAGCTTCATATTAGCCTCATTAGCTAACTTTTTCATCTCTTTAAGTTCAAGAATAGCTCTATTTTTTTCACCTTCAACAAAATCCAATTGCTCTTTTATCTCCCTTAACTCCTCCTCAACATGTCCCATTTGCTCTTTCATAAGCAAAACTCTATTATTCACTTGATTCTACAAACACCAAAAATAAAAAAATATTTCAACTTTTTAAACAAAACACAAAAACCAAATCACACCAAAAAGGCTGTCCGGTGCACTAAGCTCTACATGCTGTGAGGTTCGAAAACCACAATGGTCTATCAGACGCAGCCTTACCTCAGATGCTGCTGTATTCACTGAGTCATTTACGTGACGACAACTTTATGAGTTGCTCCAAAGCTCCCTTCGGAAAAAAATAAATTCCAATAAAATCACAAAAAATAATTAATAAATACCTCAAATAAATTGTCAACCTTGGAGGGTTTTTTCCTTTCAAGAGAAACCAAGGCGTTTGAATCAATTTGACAGCCCAAAGCATCACCTCTACAAAGTTTTGTTGCTGATAATGTTCTTGAAAATCTTGAAGAATGGCTCTTTTGTCTTAAATCATTGAACCCAGATCTACAAATCCCTCAAAAATATCAAAATGATTCAATCTTTAATTATATTTCATGCACCCAAAACATTAAAACACGAAAAAGATTCAATCTTTAATTAAATCTCATGCACCCAAAAACTTAAAACATGAAAAAGATTCAATCTTTAATTAAATATCATGCAAAATCAATTAAAAAAACAGAAATTCAAGAGAAACCGATGAATGAAAACCTTAGGTTAGAAACATTACATGTAAAAAAAATAACAGACAAATCCGAGAAAATCTCTCTACTTCAAAATGAATCATATACACATACACTAATTTAGATAATATCGACACCCAAATACAAATAAAACATTTACTATAATTTATAATGATAATAACAAGGAAAAATATTAAAAAGAGTACCTTGACTTTGAACGTAACATTTTTTTAGATACGTGTTTCAATCACCTTTTTTTTCTGTTGGAAAAATCAACACAAAAATTGAGAGTGTATGGTTTATGACAAAGTCCGAAGTTGGCGGGGGTTTTGTTTGGGGCAAAAAGGTATGAAAGAGAAATAGATTTTGTAAGAATGAGACAAAGTGAAAGGGATGTATAAACTAGTAGTAGAAGAAGAATAGAAGATTTTGGAGACATGGTAGAGGATCTATGTGAATTGACTATATTGTCCTTGATTAAAGAACTTGTTTTTAAATTTTATGAGTTAATTAACACAACCCCCAACTAAGGTTTTTGTTCTAATTGCATAAAGTTCCCAAGTGTTTAGATTTTACTTGCAAATATTGAAGTCATTTTTTTTTATAATAGTGTGGTTCTGGTTAGTTTGCTTACCTCTTACCTAATTTTATAGGATATATGTTGTTATCTCTCATCATCACATATATTGAGTAACTTTATTTGTCTTCGTTGAACCTGAGAACTTATGACATCAATTATGGTAGGAATCTAGTAGCTCAATTGATTGACTATCTGAATTTTTATCTTATTGGTGAGAGTTCAAATTCTCACGTTGTAATCTCCTCTCTGATTTCCCCACCCACCCTCCCCCTATATAATTTTTAAAAAAATTAAAAAAAGACATATAATTATGAGTTTAAGTAGATATCATTTGAACTTCAAGTGAAATATAGAAATTGGTAAAAAAATGTAATTGCAGAAGGCATGAAATAGAGAAAGATTTTGTAAGAATGAGACAGTGAAAGGGACCTATAAAAGACTAGAAGAAGAAGAAGAATTAAAAATATTGCAGACATGGTAGGGGATATGTGTGAATTGACTAAATTGCCCTTGATTAAAGTCAAACTTTTTAAAAAATTTTTATTAGTTAATTAACACGGCTTCCAACCAAGTTTTTTGTTCTAATTGCATGAAGTTTCCAAGTGTTTGCAAATACTGAGGTCATATTTGCAAGTTGAAGTTTTTTGAGTTACAAGTGGATACCATTTGAATTTTAAGTGAAATATGGAAATATTGATTTAAAAGTGTAATATAAGTGATTTTTTCTTTTAAAAAGATCTTCAACTTGAAAACAAACAATTTTCAACTTCAAATAATAGTAATATAATGATGTATATATCGAGTGCACAATCTCTTGATAAAAAGAAGGCTTAAACGATCTCGTAGCGAAATTTTTATCTCCCTCCCCCCTCCAAATCACCCTCCCTCCTCTCTTAGAGGGTAATTCACTCATTATAAAATAATTTCCCGTGACGCATGGAGTGGCCGAGTGGATAGTTAATATTCAACGTTAATTCATATATCGCTTAAGATTCTATTAAATTATATACAGAGAATTATTAAATTTCTCATTGTGTATTGATAAAAATATATAAAATGACCCTTATCGAAGGAAAATATTTAACTTTACAAATATTACCTTTATTTGCGAGAGGAATAAAGGATTGACTAAAATAGTTATGTTTATTCTTTTGAAAGATGCAAAAACCAAGTACTCATAGGTTTTAATTAACCCCTAAAGCCATCTACATCTTGAACAAATTTTGGAAAGTTTGTATAATTAATTATAAATCGAAATTTTGAATTTTTGAGTTTATTATTTTATTATTAGATGGAGACATGGAGAATGTATAGAAACTGAGGATTTAATAATGGATTAGGGGCCGGCAAACATGACGTTGGAATCTGTTTCAACTAATTAATATTTCAACCCCAGGATTTAATAATGGATTAATTTCATTAATGAATTATAATCTCTTATAACTAGTGTTAAGTATTGTAATTACAATACTTAATAAATCTTGTGAGCTTTGACGATACAATTGCCGTTATGTTACTTCGTTGGAAAATTATAAAAAAAGAAAAGGTCACCAAAAAACAATTTGAAGAAATTTATTGTGGCGTCACGTTTATTGCAAATGTAAAAATATGGCACATGAATATAACTCAACCTCAAAAGTTTATTTGTAGGGCGATGATTGTCCAAATTCATATAAAAAATATATGTTCTCATTCAATATCCAATGTGGGACTCTTAACACTTTCCCGCGCGCTCAGACATTTTTAATTGGAGCGTGAATATAATTTGGGGGTTAAACATCGGTTGACAAATAATTAGAATGAGTCTGACTCTGATACCATGTAAAAATATGACACATGAGTTTAACTCAACCCCAAAAGCTAGCTTGTAGGTGAGAATTGTTCAAGTTCATATAAGTAGTCAGTGTATCCATTGCATATCTATCTGATTTGAGACTCTTAACAACAAGTTCCCTTTTATGATAATGGGTCTTAAAGTTGTATTAATACGATGATTATTTCACTAAACATGGTTCTTCTAGCTACTTATATTAAATATCTAATGGTGTTGATTATGCATGTTTGTCACACATGTACTAAAGTTTTGTGGCTAATTTTTCACTTGACATTGGGCCACATAATTACTCAGCAGCTGCACAAGACAAGAGATGGGTTAAAGCAATGAAATCTGATATTAAAGCTTTGGAGGATAATGGAACATGGGAGTTGATCTCACTTCCAGAAGGAAAGAAGGATGCAGGTGGGTATACAAAATTAAATACAAAGCAACAAGAGAAATGTAGAGATTTAAGGCCAAATTGATAGCAAAGAGATACAATCAGCAGGAAGTGCTTGATTATCATGAGACATTCTCACCAGTAGTCAAAATATCCATTGTGAGATTACTGAAATCCTTATACGACTTAAAACAAGCATCAAGACAATGAAATATTAAGCTCACTACAGCCTTGATTTCATCTGGATTTTAGCAAAGTCACGGAGATTACTCTCTGTTTACTAAACAGGAGACTGGTAGCTTAGTGGTGGTGTTGGTGTATGTAGATGACTTGCTAATTACTGGAAATAATTCATGACTCGTTCAATCCACAAAAGATGCACTGTAGACAACTTTTAAGATTAAGAACCTAGGAGAGCTCATGTACTTTAGAATTGAATTTGCAAGGAATTCTCAGGGTATATTAATGTATCAAAGGAAGTATGCATTGGAGCTCATATCAGATATGGGTCTTGCAGGTGATAAGCCATCATATTCACCTATGGACATGAATAAGAAATTCACTATTGTTGAGTTTGATCAACATGTAGCTGCTACACTTCTATCATCATATTCAGATGATGTTATGCCAGAACCAGATTAAGCTCTATCAGATCCCAGTACGTATAGGAGAATGATTGGTAAATTGTTATACCTGACAACAACTAGACCAGATATTGCCTTTGTTGTGCAATGCTTGAGTCAATTCATGAAGGCTCCAAAACATCACATATGAAAGCATGTCTTAGACTTGTTAGATACATTAAACAAACACCATTCTTGAGAATTCTTATGTCCAAAACTAGTATTCCTTAGATCAGAGTATTTTATGATGCAGATTGGGATTCATGTGTTAATAAAAAAAGATCAGTCACTGGTTATTTAGTGTTATTTGGCTCATCACCAATATCATGGAAGTCTAAGAAGTAAGTGATAGTTTCTAGAAGATCAGCAAAAGCTGCGTACAGAGTTATGGCTGCATCAGTAGCTGATATAATCTAGTTTGTTGGTTTATATCATGAACTTGTTAAAGTTTAGACACCAGTTTCGATTTTCTAAGACAACAAATATGTCATACATATTACAGCTAATTCAGTTTTTCATGAAAACACAAAGCACATTGATATAGACTGCCAAAGCACATTGATATAGTGTCGCGCTCGTTTTTGACCTCGGGGTCTGAACGGTATCCGCAACGTTGCTCTTTGGCGCGGTTCCCTGGATGGAGCAATAATGCTGATTTTGAGGAGTCGCCACCTAATTAATTAAGTGAATTAGGACACTTGATTTATTGCAATAAAAATACTGCAATTAATCTCCATTTAATGGTCTGCGAAATTAATGAGATTCTGGATCAGGGTTCTTTATTATCCTAAAGGGAAGGGGTTAGGCATCCTTTAAGATCCGCTAACTTGCGGTTATCCGTTCAAACCTAGGTTAATTATATATTGGCTTTTATTCTACCTATTCTAAGCATTTTTACATAATTTACAATGGAAATAAAATGCAATACAGAATAGTAAAACTAAAATTAAATGCGACATAAGATAAAACTCCGGGACATCTTTTAGCCCTTTTTAGGCCTTCTGCACAAGATGATCTCCGGGTACCTGCATAAACACTTAGTAAAAGTGTTAGTAATAGAATAAACAATTTTAAAAGCAATAACGAGAATTAATAAGTAAAGCCAAAAATAAATCCGTCTTTTGTACAGGGAGGCCTTGGAAATCAGACAGAGATTCCTTCATCGGCCAATATTGCTAGAAACAATAAAATAAACAAAAACTTTCGGATCCGCGCCAAAACAGTAATAGTTTTAAACACAGAGGGCTCAGATATATAAAAATAAAGTGAGACAGCCTAAACAAGTGTAGCTGCGAGAATTCGCCCTGCCAGCACATGTTGGTTATCTGGTGTAAGTGGAAGAAATCATCATTGCCCTGAAAGCTTTATTTATTTTATTTTCCGTCTTTGCAACTGTGGAGGCCTCAAAAATCGACAGATAACTTTTTCATTGGCCAGTGAGTGTAATATCTTGTTCAAATCAGTTACCAATGTAGTATTTGTTCTAAATCAGTTCAATAAGATAAATAAAAAGGCAAAATTGTCAAAATCAGTCCGAAAACAGTAAAACCAGCGTCGAACATGCAACCACAGACGACGTTTAACATCAACTTAGTATCACTAGACAGAAACGCAAAAACCGACAACAAACAGCAGTCACAAGCAACAAAGTCATAACAACAACAGATAAACCCAGCCCAAAGGCAAATCTAACAGAACAGTAAACAGTAGTGGCAATAACCAACAGTCGCCGGAGTTTTCAGAACATCGCCGGAGTTTTCTTTCAAACTCGGCAAGGTAGCCAAAAACCAGAAAATATGTCCGAAAACAGTAAACATTAGCAGGTTCGATGGCAAAATCACGACGGTAGTGGCTCGCCGGATATATCAAACCATAGCCAAATAAGAATACCCAACAGTAGCAGAAATAACCAAATTAGCCCAACAAACCACAATATACACAAAAGGGAAAAGGGGAACAACCAACGTCGCCTCGTCGGCAAAATACCGGAGCGACGCCGAGATGATGGCAGTGGTGGTTCACGATGTGAGGACGAGGTTATTTGGGCAAGAGCGATGGGGAGTTGGCGAGGGTGTGGCGACGGGATTGGGGTTCGAATTGACAGTGGTTCGCCGGCGACGGTAAGGGATGTGGAATGGTGTTCAGCGGTGGAACAGTGGTGGTGTTATGTTGGAGTCGACAGTGGTGAGGGTGATTCGAAGCAGCTCCCACCGGTCATCAACTCCGGCGGGATAGTGGGGTGACGGGAATGATGGGCTGGTGGTGTGTGTGTGTGTGTATGTTGTGATATGTGTTGATGATGAAGATGAATGAGGAGTTAAGAGGGGTGCAACTGTGTTGCGGCTGGTGATAGGGGAGGCTGGGGCAGACGAGAAGAGGAGTTCGCCGGAGATGGAACTCCGGCGAAGGGCGGCGGCGACAGAAAAAGGGTGTGTGCGGCTGGTGAGTAAAAATCTGCAGGGGGGGGGGGGACCTTTTAGGTTTGCTGCGGCTGGGTTAGTTGGACGATGGAGTGGGTTTTTAAGAAAAGGAATTGGGCTGGGAAAGGGGGCTGCTGAGGGGTAGGAGTTCGCCGGAGATGGAACTCCGGCGAAGGGCGGCGGCGACAGAAAAGATGAGGAGGAGAGGGAGAGGTGTGACTGCTGAGGGTGATTTTAAGGGCGGCTGGGGCCCCTCTTTTTAAATGGGGTGGAGTGTTTATTTTATAGTGTGGGATTAGGTTTAGGGTTTTGGGTATTGAATATTGGGTATTGGAGGGTTAATGGGATGTTGGGCCTTTTTAGGGGGGGTGGGTCGGCCGGCTGGGTGTTACACCCCGTAGTTTTGGCCATGCATATGAGAACGTACGAAAGGGATTGAGACTTAAATTTTTTAGAAAGATAGGTTGACGGATTGTTTCGGACGGGTTCTTAGTCGACTTTGAGGCGGTTTATGTCCAGTTGCATTGAGAGTTCCTAGGTGTTTCAAAGGCCTAGTACGTAGTTCGTTGAGTCTAGTTTCCAACGCAACCAACCGTTCGTCGATAAGACATCGGAGAAGAAAGTTATGGAAGTTACAAGTTCGGTACACAGTCGGACAAAAAGTATTTCGGTCAGGAGCCACAGGGCCGCGACGCCGGATGCAGGGCCGCGGTGCCAGATGTTCTGAATGCTCGCTGAAGTTGCAGCACATGGCGCGGAAAGCGAGCCACGGCGCGGAAGTGCGAGACTTTGCAGATGTTTCAGCGCCGCGGCCAGGCCGCGGGTTCTGCGGTGAGTGGAAAAATCTGAACTGTTTTGTTTTAAAAAAGGCCATGGGAGGGTGACAAGTGTCCCCCCCATCTGATTTTGCATGTCCTATTTATTGACCAAGTCTTGAAGACTTGGTCATTCTTCAAGCTCATCTCTCTCTCTAAAAATTAAAAGCTCTTCCTTCTCTCTAGAAAATCAAGAAGAAATCAAGGCTTGAGAAAATCTGAAAAAGGTGACAAGAAGGAAACTTGTTAGCAAGCTTGTAGGAGTTTTTGTGGTGGTGATTGTGGAAAGGAGGCTAGTGAATTTGTTGGATTAATTTGGGTAAATCTAAAGGTAACAATCCTTTCTCTTTTGCTAGTTATTGTTTTTCATGTAAAGATGAAATGACTTATAGTTGTAAATATTGCTCTTAGATAAATTGCATGTAAGAAATATGATTTGGATTTGAAGGGATTGAATAAGGTTAGTATGTGAGCATGTTATAGCCAAAATACTACCTTTAACTTATTGATTTAGTTAATATACATTGTGGGGCAGAATGTTACACATCCAAGATTAGGTGTGTAATCCCCTTTGTATTGATTGGATTGTTGGGCCTTAAAAGTGGCGTTTGGATGTTGAATTCGGCCTTGGAAAAGGTGGCAAAGTATGTAGAAACAAAGGAAATGCTGCCCGATTTTCCGTAGAATTTAGTGACTTTGCACTTGGAATATTCTACGTTGAAGCTAGAGGTTAATAAACGTATTATGGTCATTATAGGTTGACGTACTACGTGCGGTATATTGGACTTAGCAAGTGGATTGACCCGAAGAGGTATGTGGAACTTTCCTACCTCTTGAAGCATGAATAGTTACATCTATGTAGTACGATAGACGTACAAGGCTTTGATATTCCTCACTTGTTTTAATAATGTCTTAAGTTTCCAAGTTAAGGGACGTGATGTGTTTTAAGTATATGATACTTGTTTCGTTTTAAAAGTATAAGTCCCTTGGACATAGGGAAATGTGTTTGACTAACGTATAACGTTAATATAACGACTTTATGGGAAGTTGTTATATTAACTTTATGGAAGGTTAATAAAGAAAGGTTTACTCTAAGTAAAATAGGTACGGATAAATGATTTGAATTTGTGAAAGACAAATTGTTTTAAGGCATTAATTGCCTAAGGTGTTAAAAGAAATGAAGTCACTTGATTTAGAAGCCTATTATATTTCTAAAGGTAAACGTGACTTGTCTTGAAAAGTAGTCGTGACTTGATACTACGGTTATTAGTATCTTGGGAGTTTTATATAAAAAAGAGTCATTTCTTAAAAGGTTAGAGGTACGTGGTACTTGGGTTGAATTCCCGAATTTTCTCTTAAATGACATGTTAGTGCCTTAATTAAACTAAAATGAGAGGGTATATGAACCAGACTAATAAGAAGTTAGTGGATTCCTTAACTTACTTATGTTATGTATGATAGCCGGTTGAGCCAGGGTAAGAGTATAAATGAGGGGTAAATCCCCAAGACGTTATACCACCTTCTCCAGGGTAAGAGTATAAATGAGGGGTAAATCCCCAAGACGTTATACCACCTCCTTTAGGGTAAGAGTATAAATGAGGGGTACCCCCCCAAGACGTTATACCACCTTCTGTGTATTCCATGTATTTGCTACCCATGATGCGAGGAATACCTCATGCGGGTCCACCGGATCCATGCGGGTGAAATAGTCCCATGCGGGTGAAATAGTCCCATGCGAGGCGGATGACCTCATACGGGTCCACAGGACCTATGCGGGTGAAATAGTCCCAGGAGTAGGATTGCTTAATGATACTACGGGCGAGAGACCCTGTTTTGATCATGAGCCTCCTATTTTTATGCAGTAAAGTTTATACTTGTTACTTTCATTGTTAGTAAGGCACAGTGCAATGTAATTTGATTTTCATCCATGACTCCAGCTTATTTTAGACTTATGATATTATTACAGTATTTTCCAGTTTTACATACTTGGTACATATTGTGTACTGACCCCCTTCCTCGGGGGCTGCGTTCATGCCGCAGGTAGGGGCAAGCAGGTGGTGGATCCTCATTCTTAGGATCTTTGCTCAGGTGTCAGAAGCTCCACTTCTTTGGAGGCTTGATTTTCGGTACGGTTCTCCCTGATGTTGTAGATATTATGTACATTCAGGGGTATGACGGGGCCCTGTCCCGTCATAGTAGTTACACATTCTTAGAGGTCTGTAATCCTGTTATAAATTGGGTTGTTAAGGATGTAATTGCTCAGTTTTTGTTATATTTAAAGGTAGCCATCTTGGGTTAGCATGCTTTATATTCTATATGTTTTCTTGTTGTGAGTTTAGTTTCCGCTGGTTTTCTCTGATGTTGTATCACAAGGGTGCCCGGGGTAAGACACCAGTCACGGGTCCGAGGTCGGGTCGTGACAAAAGTGGTATCAGAGCAGTTAATCCTCGGAAAGGGTCTACATGCCGTATCTAGTAGAGTCTTGATTATCGGTGTGTTGTGCACCACATCTATAATCAGGAGGCTACAAGATATTTAGGATTGGTTTCCATTCTTTCACTCTAAGATCGTGCAATAGAGCTGTGTTATAGGTTGAACTTCCTCTGACATATTTTTATGTATCAGTTATGCCTCCACGCAAGGAAACCGCGGCCCGAAGGCAAGAAAGCGGTGAGAGCGCTAGTAGGACCAGAGGATTACGAGGCACAGCCCGATCACACGAGGAGATGTTTCGGACGACGAGTTCCACGACGTCGCCAACCCCAGCAGAGTTTGGGGTAGCAGCAGCGGCCACTGAGACCGCGGTACACAGCCTCGATTACGGCTGGAGGCGAGAGGATATGGGTTACAAGAGATGGCCCGATTATTAGCGAGATTGTGGCGGCGGGAGGGCGAGCGGAGACAGCGGTTCGGTTGTACCGTAGTTCACCCAGTCGATAGCTCGAGACTTGGGACTTTTTGAGTTGCGACCCATTGAGTTCTATGGGTCGAGGCACGAGGATGATCCTCGAGGAGTTTATCCGGCGATTCTGACGGATCATGAGAGTGATCAAGGCCTCGAAAGCGAGTCGGTAGTATTGGGTTCACATCGGCCGCGTAATCTGCGATTGGTAGTTTGATTCATGGGAGCTGTCGGGAGCATGCGCTTCCAGTGTTTGGGACGAGTTCTCGAGGCGTTCTTAGCCATTTCTTGCCTCCGAGATGAGAGAGCTCGGGCGATAGATTTACGACATTGAGGCAGGGTGGGCGGGCGGTCGAGTACAACATGTAGTTTGACTCGTTGGCTCGGTATGTACCGCTTTAGTAGCAGATATGGAGGGCGAGTGCACCGCTATGTCACGAGGCTCGATTATTACTTAGCGAGAGGTTATGCGAGTAGCTCTTCACCGGGCATGGGCATTGCCCGCGTCGTACCTATGCACTGGGTGTGAGCGTGAAGTAGGCGGCGGTTGATAGGTATCGCAGAAGAGGACCGGGGCGAAGGTCCTCTGGTAGTTTTCGAGTAGACAACCTCGCAGCAGACGGATTTGCACCTCGGTAGGTCAGGCGCTCCTCCACCATCTTCCGGACGTCTGAGGTATTGAGCGGGGCGAGTTCGAGGCCGGGTTTTGAGGGCCGGGGTTCCAGTCAGATGAGGCCACCTACATCTCGGTGTGTTCAATGCGGTAGGTCTCACCCGGGCGAGTGCCGTATGACTACGGGAGCTTGTTACTCTTGTGGCCAGCAGGGCCATTTGAAGAGAGATTGTCCGACCAGAGGCGGCGGGAATGTTATGGTTCAGCCGAAGTCGATTCTTTGGATCTTCGTCTTGGTGGCGTCGCCCGGAGGCGAGTGTTCACGAGCGGCGAGAAGCGGCGGGTCGTGGTAGGTCGATTCAGCGGTCCTCAGAACCGCATTTATGCTATGTCCAGCCGTCAGGACCAGGAGGCGTCACCCGATGTCGTCACATGTACATTATTGGTTTCACGTTGTGATGTGTATGCTTTGATAGATCCAGGTTCTACCTTGTCCTATATATCTCCTCATATTGCTGGTAGAATAGGGATAGAGCCCGAGTCCATTAGACCTTTTGAGGTGGCTACGCCAGTAGGTGAGTCGGTGGTAGCTGAGCGGGTATATAGAGCTTGCCCAGTGACTATTTGCAGTCATCAGACCCTAGCCGACTTGATAGAGTTGGATATGACGGACTTTGATGTGATTATGGGTATGGATTGGCTAGCATCTTGCTATGCCAATGTGGACTGTATAGAGAGATTGGTACGGTTCGGTTTCTGGTGAGGTTGCTCGAGTGGAAGGGAATCTGCGTCGTAGGGGTAGGTTTATTTCTTACCTCAAGGCTAGGAAGATGGTGCGGAAGGGTATATCTACCATATGGTTGGGTATTAAATCGAGGTCGAGATACCGACCTTGATCGATTCGGTCGTTAGAGAGTTTCGGACATATTCCCGCACGAGCTTGGGTATCCTCCCGAGAGGGAGATTGAGTTTTGCATTGATATGTCGCCAGATACTCGACCGATATCTATTCCACCATACAGGATGACACCTGTTGAGTTGAGGGAATTGAAAGACCAGCTGAAAGATTTGCTGGAAAAAGGCTTTATCAGGCCTAGTGTTTCTCCCTGGGGAGCGCCAGTGTTATTTGTAAAGAAGAAGGATGGGACGTTGCGTATGTGTGTTGATTACAGGCAGCTGAATAAGGTAACTATTAAGAACAAATATCCCCTTCCCAGGATTGATGATTTGTTTGACCAGTTGCAGGGGGCGAGGTGTTTCTCCAAGATAGACCTGCGCTCTGGTTACCATCAGGTGCGAGTTAGAGAGGCAAATATCCCAAAGACGGCGTTCAGGACCCGGTATGGGCACTATGAGTTCAGGGTGATGTCTTTCGGGTTGACCAACGCCCCAACAGTATTCATGGATTTGATGAACCGGGTGTTCAAGCCATTCTTGGATATGTTCGTTATAGTATTCATCGATGATATCCTGGTTTATTCGCGCACAGAGCAGGAACATGCGGATCATTTGAGGGCGGTATTGGGAGTCCTCCGGGACCGGCAATTGTATGCCAAGTTCTCGAAATGCGAGTTTTGTTTGGCTTTAGTGGCTTTCTTAGGGCATGTTATCGGGGCCGATGGTATTCGGTTGATCTGTGAAGATTGAGCGATCAGACTTGGCCTAGACCCACTACTCCGACGGAAGTGCGTAGCTTTTTGGGCCTTGCGGGTTATTATCGGAGATTTGTGGAGAAGTTTTCTTCCATCTCAGCACCTTTGACTAGGCTGACTCGTAGCGGTATGTTAGGTGGACGGATGCTTGTGAGGAGAGCTTCCAGTTGCTGAAGGAAAAATTGACCACCGCCCCAGTTCTTACTCTTCCAGAGGGTTTAGATGGATATGTGGTTTATTGTGATGCGTCGGGTGTCGGGCTTGGGTGCGTCGATGCAAAGACGGTAAAGTTATAACTACGATCTCGACATTTCGGGAAGCATGAGAAGAACTACCCCACACATGACTTAGAGTTGGCAGCAGTGATTCATGCCTTGAAGATCTGGAGACATTATTTATATGGAGTTCATGTGGATATTTACACAGACCACAAGAGTCTCCAGTATATCTTCAGCCAGAGGGAGCTGAACTTACGGCAGAGACGGTGGTTGGAGCTACTTAAGGATTACGATGTCGATATCCTGTACCACCCAGAGAAGACCAATGTAGTTGCAGATGCCCTTAGTCACAGATCGATGGGTAGTCTGTCAGGTGTGCAGCCAGAGAAGAGGGGCATGGTCCGCGAGCTACATCAGCTAGCGAGCCTTGGGGTTCGTTTGGTTGATTCTGATAGTAATGGAGTTCGGGTTCGAGAGGTCGCCGAGTCTTCCATCGTCGAGGAGGTGAAGAGGCGACAGTATGAGGATCCGACTATGGTGCGGTATCGAGATGCAGCTCTTCGGGAGGAGGAGAGTCTATTTGAGGTAGCGCCTAATGGGGTGCTAACATTTGAGGGCCGGTTGTGTGTTCCGATGTGTGAGAACCGTCGGCGGTGCAGGGAAGGCACGGTGCTCGTTATTCTATTCATCTGGGGTTAACTAAGATGTACCATGACCTCAGATGTGTGTATTGGTGGGATGGCCTGAAGAGGGACGTTGCAAAGTTGGTGGCGCAGTGTCCGAATTGTCAGCAGGTCAAGGTTGAGCACCAGAAGCCTGGTGGGCTATTACAGGCTATTGATATTCCGATGTGGAAGTGGGATGTGATCAATATGGACTTTATTACAGGGTTACCTCACACTCAGAGGAAGCATGATTCCATCTGGGTTATTGTCGACAGGCTGACGAAATCAGCCCACTTTCTTCCAGTCAGGACGACCTTTTCGGCCGAGGATTATGCTAGATTGTATATCAGAGAGATTGTGAGACTGCACGGAGTGCCTATATCGATCATTTCAGACAGGGGAGCCCAGTTCTCGGCTAACTTCTGGAGGTCTTTCCAGAAGGGATTAGGGACACAAGTGAGTCTCAGTACTGCGTTTCATCCTCGGGCCAAGCCGGACGGTAGGCGTACTATCCAGACACTTGAGGATATGCTGCGGGCCTGTGTTATTGATTTCAGGGGTAGCTGGGAGGATCATTTACCTCTTGTGGAGTTTGCATATAACAACAGCTACCATTCTAGTATCTAGATGGCGCCTTATGAGGCCTTATACAGGAGGAAGTGCAGGTCATTGATAGGCTGGTTTGAAGTGGGAGAAGTTCCGTTAGTAGGGCCAGACTTGATTCAGCAGGCAGTGGATAAGGTGAAGCTTATCCAGGAGCGATTATTGTCAGCTCAGAGTCGACAGAAATCGTATGCAGATCATCGGCGTCGACACTTGGAGTTTGAGGTAGACGATTGGGTCTTCCTGAAGGTATCACCTATGAAGGGCGTGATGAGATTTGGGAAGAAGGGGAAACTTAGCCCAAGGTACATTGGGCCTTATCAGATTGTCCGTAGGGTAGGCAAGGTTGCCTATGAGTTGGATCTATCGTCCGATTTAGAGGCAGTACATCCAGTTTTTCATGTGTCTATGTTGCGGAAGTGTATCGGAGATCCATCTAGAGTGCACCCGATTCGTGACGTCCAGGTGACAGAGGGGTTGTCATATGAGGAGAGTCCCATAGCGATACTCGATCGTCCGGTTAGACGACTACGAACAAAGGATGTGGCTTCTGTCAAGGTCTTATGGCGGAGCGAGAACAGGGAGAAAATAACATGGGAAGCAGAGGAGGACATGATGAAGAAGTATCCTCATTTGTTCCCTACACCTCCAGGTAACCCACTTTCATGCTTGTTAGTTTAAATTTAGCAATTATGCTCAAGTATTGTTGTGGCCATGTGGAGCGTCTTTATTTGCGAGAAGAATAGTTAAGAGTCTATGTCAATATTGTGATTTGAGTAAGCCTAGAAGGAACATTCGGGACGAATGTTTCTAAGGGGGGGAGAATGTTACACCCCGTAGTTTTGGCCATGCATATGAGAACGTACGAAAGGGATTGAGACTAAATTTTTTTAGAAAAATAGGTTGACGGATTGTTTCGGACGGGTTTTTAGTCGACTTTGAGGCGATTTATGTCCAGTTGTTGTTACACCCCGTAGTTTGGGTTATGCTTAGTAGGACGTATGAAAGGAATTACGTTTTAAATTTTGGAATGATGGGTTGACGGAATGTTCGGACGGGTTGTTGGTCAACATTGAGGCGATTTATGTCCCGTTACATTGAGAGTTCCTAGGTGTTTCAAAGGCCTAGTACGTAGTTCGTTGAGTCTAGTTTCCAACGCAACAAACCGTTCGTCGATAGGACATCGGAGTAGAAAGTTATGGAGGTTACAAGTTCGGTCGTGATCGGACGAAAAGTATTTCGGTCGAGAGCCACGAGCCATGGCGCGGATGCGAGGCGACGCCAGAGGTTCTGAATGTTCTCTGAGGTTGCAGCGCTGGCCGGAAGCAGGGCAGCGCGGAAGTGCGAGACTTTGCAGAGTTTCAGTAGCGCATGGCCACTGGCGCCGAGGCGGAGTTTCTGGCGAAAAAACTGAGGAAAATCAGATATTTTCTTTTAAAAGGCCATGGGAGGGTGACAAGTGTCCTCCCCCCATCTGATTTTTGCATGTCCTATTTATTGACCAAGTCTTCAACACTTGGTCATTCTTCAAAGCTCTTTCTTCTCTCTAAAAAGCTCTTCCCTCTCTCTAAAATTCCTCTCCCTTCTCTCTAGAAATTCAAGAAGAAACCTAAGCCTAGAGAAATTCTGAAAAGGTGGCAAGGAGGAAACATGTTGACAAGCTTGTAGGAGGATTGTGGAAAGAAGACAAGTGGATTTTGTTGGACTAATTTGGGGTAAGATCTAAGGTAACAATCCTTTCTCTTTTGCTAGTAAATTGGATTGCATGTGTGGAAGAAAGGACTTATAGTTGTCAATATTGCCTTTAAATGTATTGCATGTAGAAATTGGATAAGAATTTGGATTAAAAAGGAATTGGATAAGAAATTATGTTGTTATACCTCAAAAGAATTACCAAATTGGACTTTGTAATTTGTATTAGTTGTTGTATATGGTGGGGCAGAATTTTATACGTCCAAGTTAGGCGTGTAATACCCTTTGTGTTGATTGGATGGTTGAGCCTTAAAGGTGGCGTGTTTGGTTATTGAATTCGGCCTTGAAAAGGGTGGCAAAGTATGTAGAAACAAAGGAAGTGCTGCCCAATATTTCGTAGAATAAGGAACTTCATGCTTAGAATATTCGACGAAGAAGTCCAGACGTTAATAGACGTATTTGATTATTATAGGTTGATACTCTACGCGCGACATATTGACTTGGCAAGTGGATTTAGCCAAGGAGGTATGTGATTCTTCCTATTCTCTTGAGCATGATTATTTGTGAAATATATAGTGCGGTAGACGCTCGAGTGTTAAAGTAGTTTGATTTCCCTTTTTGTGCCTTGACTTGATATGAAGTGTAAAGGGCTTGATTGTGTTGAAAAGTGGTAAAACCTTATTTGTTAGTAATGGATACTTGGTTGTTAAAGAATAAGCCCTCTTGGTCTCATAAATGCTTATAGTTGTATTTGGTTGGTTTTAAACATAAAGTGTTATAATAGCTTTATGGGAAGTTAGTTATAACGACCTTATAAAAACGAAGAAATGGTTTTATTATTGGCTTTAAAATGGTAACTTGACATTTGTTTTAAAAGGATGCGAGACTTGGTCTTCCCCCGTTATGGGATTTGGTTTAAAAGTAAGAGACTTGAGAATTTGAAGTTTTGAAACTTATACTAGTTCGAGAAGTGATTTGATATAGAAAAAGAAGGCATGGCATTGTCTTGATTTGGTTTAAAAGGAAGACATGGTATTGTCTTGGTTTATTTGAAAAGGAAGTATGGAAATTGTTTTGGTTTACTTCAAATAATAGTTACTCTATTTTGATACCATGGGTGTTAGTAGCATGTGACTTTTGTGAAAAATAAATGGACTTTTTAAAGAGATAAAGGAAGTAGTACCTTGGGGTTAAAAACCCGGATTTTTGGCATAGAATGAAAGTACCTTGAGTGTGAATAACTTGCCTATGTTTGCTTGTGATAGTCTTGGTGTACAAGTATTGTATCCTTATGCTACCGCGTCTCTCGATGGAGGGCCGGTCATGTTGTTCTCGATCATGTTGGACATACTGACACGTTGGGTGGCCCACGGGTATGCTTCCACGGTAAGTGTTATCTTGTTATTTCCTTTGGGCATACTGACACGCTGGGGGGCCCACGGGTATGTTTCCACTAGGAGTATTATTTTGTTATTTTGTATGGACATACTGACACGTTGGGTGGCCCACGGGTATGCTTCCACGGTGAATGTTGTCTTGTTATCTCCTTGGGACATACTGACACGCTGGGGGCCCCACAGGTATGCTTCCACTAGGAGTGTTATCCTGTTATTTCGTTTGGACATACTGACGCGCTGGGGGGCCCACGGGTATGCTTTCACTATGAGTGTTATCTTGTTATTTCCTTTGGACATACTGACGCGATGGATGGTCCACGGGTATGCGTCCATTAGGATGGTTCCATGGCCATGCTTATACCGAGGTAAGATGCCGGGGCATGCGGCCATTGTGCGGGTTAAATTCCCGGGTTATATTTGAGTGATGACTTTACGGGCGTGAGACCCTGACTTGACATGACTGCTAATATATATTGTGTACTGTAGTTTGGTTATCACACATGTTTCATGTTCTATATAGACTGTTATGATTTCATTTACAGTATTTTCAGTTTCACATACTTGGTACCTGTTGTACTGACCTCCTTCGGGGGGCTGCGTTCATGCCGCAGGTTGAGGTATATAGCTTGCTGATCCGTACTCTTAGGATCACTGTTCAGTTCTCGGAAAGCTCCATTTCTCCGGAGGCTTGCCTTTTTGGTACGGTTCCCTGAAGTTGTAGACTTTTGTATATTCAGGGGTATGGCGGGGCCCTGTCCCGTCACAATTGTTATGTAAACTCTTAGAGGTCTGTAGTCATGTCTTGTGGGTCGCTTTAGAAAAAAAACAATTTGAGGTAACTGCTTTTGGATTTGTTTACATCCAGGGAGGTAGCCATATCGGCTAACCTATTATTTATAAATTGTTAAGTTATGTATGTTCATTGATTATCTACGATGTATACCGTAAGGTGCCTGTGTAGGGAACGATCGCGGGCAGGGTGGTCGTGACAAAAGTGGTATCGTGAGCGATTAGTCCTCGGAAGGTGTCTACAGACCGTATCTAGTAGAGTCTTGATTATCGATGTGTTGTGCACCACACCTATAATCAGGAGGCTACATGATATTTAGGATTGGTTTCCATTCTTTCACTCTAAGATCGGGCAATAGAGCTGTGTTATAGGTTGAACTCCTCGACATATTTTTATGTATCGATTATGCCTCGCAAGGCAACCGCGGCCCGAGAAGGGCAAAGCGGAGAGATACTAGTAGGGCCTTGAGAGTTACGGGGCACAGCCCGATCTTTACAGGGTGATGTTTGGACGGCGAGTTCCACAGCGTCGCCGGCCCATAGAGTTGGGCTTGGCGGCAGCAGCTCACGAGACGCGGTGCACGAGCCTCGATTACACAACTGGAAGCAGAGGATATGGGCTCTGAGAGATGGCCCGATTATTGGCGAGATCGTGGCAAGCGAGGATGATGACGAGAGACAGTTCCGATTATACCGTAGTTCACCCGAATCGATAACGAGACTTGGAACTTTTGAGTTGCAGCCACGAGTTCTATGGGTCGAGGGCGAGATGATCCTCGTGAGTTTATCCAACGATTCTGTGGATCATGAGAGTGATCAAGGCATCGGAGACAGAGTCGGTGGTATTGTGTACACATCGGCTGCGTGATACTGCAGTTGACTGGTTTGAGTCATGGGAACTGTCCCGGGGGGAACATGCACTTCCAGCTGTTTGGGACGAGTTCTCAGAGGCATTTCTTAGCCATTTCTTGCCTCCGCAGATGAGGAGAGCTCGGGCCGATAGATTTCTGACGTTGAGACAGAGCGGGCGGACGGTTCGGGAGTACAATGTAGAGTTTGACTCGTTGGCTCGGTATGTGCCCGCTTTAGTGGCAGACATGGAGGACAGAGTACACCGCTATGTCACAGGGCTCGATGATTACTTAGCAGAGAGTTGCACGGGGGTAGCTCTTCAGCCGGGCATGGACATTGCCGCGTGCGCAGCTTATGCGCAGGTGTGAGAGTGTAAGTCGGCGGAATAACCTAGATCGCGAAGAGAGGCCAATCTGGCGAGGTCCTTTGGTAACTTTCGAGGCGGACCGCCTCAGCAGCAGGCTAGTTATGCGCCTCAGCCAGTATGGAGTACTCCACTACAATCTTCAGGACGTTCGGGAGATTCGAGGCGAGTCGGGCTCTAGGTTTGTGTTTTCGAGGGAACAGGGATGTTAGTCAGATGAGACCACCCCTACCTCATTGTGGCCATTGTGGTAGGCTCCACGATGGGGAGTGTCGTTCTAGTAGGGGAGTTTATTTTACATGCGGCCAGTAGGGCCATTTTGCGGCTGTCAGGCGGAGATATCACGGATGTAGAGATTCACGCCCGGGATCGATGTTGGTTCATCGCCTTCTTTTGCTATGCGCAGTGCGGCGGGATCATGATTAGAGCAAGGAAAATGAAGCAATAGTTACAGGTATATCCTTAACCCTCTAACGATTAGTGGGTGTGATAAGATGGTTACATGTTAAGTGTTATGTGCGGGTAATTTTATGTAAATTGTGATTTTATAAAGCCTGGTTTGTAGAAGGGGTAAGTTTGGGGACATGGAAATTGTGAGCCTTAGAATTCTAATAACCGGGGGAACCTTAGATACAGGGCAATTTTGAGTGAAAGATTCTACAGGGGACCTTTGTCGAGGAACAAGAGTGTGGTACGTATACTAGAAAGAGTTCGAGTGTGCAAGGAGGATACGACAAGTGGAAGAAGAAGCGAACATGTGTTAAGAGGATGGAAGTGATCATTTTTTAGGAGAATACCCTTAGACCACGGATGAGAACTAATAAAGTTGTTATACGCTTTAGAGGTAATTCCTCGTTGGCTGGGAGGTAAGCTTTTGCGTGGTTAGTATATTATGGCCATATGTGGCATAATGGGTTTTATATGTGTAGTAGTGAAGACTGCACCGGCGCATGCGTTTTGGAGACGTAGAAGGAACATTTGGGACGAATGTTTCTAACGGGGGGAGAATGTTACACCCCGTAGTTCGGGTCATGCTTAGTAGGATGTACGAAAGGAATTAAGTTTTAAATTTTGGAATGATGGGTTGACGGAATGTTCGGACGGGTTGTTGGTCAACGTTGAGGCGATTTATGTCCCGTTACATTGAGAGTTCCTAGGTGTTTCAAAGGCCTAGTACGTAGTTCGTTGAGTCTAGTTTTAACGCAACCAACCGTTCATCGATAGGACATCGGAGTAGAAAGTTATGGAGGTTACAAGTTCAGTGCGCAGTCGGACAGAAAAGTATTTCGGTCAGGAGCCACGGGGCGCCGGATCACGAGGCAGCGGCGCGGCGAGTGAGTTTCTGAAAAACCGAGAAAATCAGATATTTTCTTTTAAAAGGCCATGGGAGGGTGACAAGTGTCCTCCCCCCATCTGATTTTTGCATGTCCTATTTATTGACCAAGTCTTGAAGACTTGGTCATTCTTCAAAGCTCTTTCTTCTCTCTAAAAAGCTCTTCCCTCTCTCTAAAATTCATCTCCCTTCTCTATAGAAATTCAAGAAGAAACCTAAGCCTAGAGAAATTCTGAAAAGGTGGCAAGGAGGAAACATGTTGACAAGCTTGTAGGAGGATTGTGGAAAGAAGACAAGTGGATTTTGTTGGACTAATTTGGGGTAAGCTCTAAGGTAACAATCCTTTCTCTTTTGCTAGTAAATTGGATTGCATGTATGGAAGACAGGGCTTATAATTGTCAATATTGCCTTTAAATGTATTGCATGTAGAAATTGGATAAGAATTTGGATTAAAAAGGAATTGGATAAGAAATTATGTTGTTATACCTCAAGAAAATTACCAAATTGGACTTTGTAGTTTGTATTAGTTGTTGTATATGGTGGGGCAGAATTTTATACGTCCAAGTTAGGCGTGTAATCCCCTTTGTGTTGATTGGATGGTTGAGCCTTAAAGGTGACGTGTTTGGTTATTGAATTCGGCCTTGAAAAGGGTGGCAAAGTATGTAGAAACAAAGGAAGTGCTGCCCAATATTTCGTAGAATAAGGAACTTCATGCTTAGAATATTTGACGAAGAAGTCCAGACGTTAATAGACGTATTTGATTATTATAGGTTGATACTCTACGCGCGCCATATTGACTTGGCAAGTGGATTTAGCCGAGGAGGTATGTAATTCTTCCTATTCTCTTGAGCATGATTATTTGTGAAATATATAGTGCGGTAGACGCACGAGTGTTAAAGTAGTTTGATTTCCCTTTTTGTGCCTTGACTTGATATGAAATGTAAAGGGCTTGATTGTGTTCAAAAGTGGTAAAACCTTATTTGTTAGTAATGGGTACTTGGTTGTTAAAGAATAAGCCCTCTTGGTCTCATAAATGCTTATAGTTGTATTTGGTTGGTTTTAAACATAAAGTGTTATAATAGTTTTATGGGAAGTTAGATATAACGACCTTATAAAAACGAAGAAATGGTTTTATTATTGGCTTTAAAATGGTAACTTGACATTTGTTTTAAAAGGATGCGAGACTTGGTCTTCCCCCGTTATGGGATTTGGTTTAAAAGTAAGAGACTTGAGAATTTAAAGTTTTGAAACTTATACTAGTTCGAGAAGTGATTTGATATAGAAAAAGAAGGCATGACATTGTCTTGATTTGGTTTAAAAGGAAGACATGGTATTGTCTTGGTTTATTTGAAAAGGGAGTATGGAAATTGTTTTGGTTTACTTCAAATAATAGTTACTCTATTTTGATACCATGGGTGTTAGTAGCATGTGACTTTTGTGAAAAATAAATGGACTTTTTAAAGAGATAAAGGAAGTAGTACCTTGGGGTTAAAAACCCGGATTTTTGGCATAGAATGAAAGTATCTTGAGTGTGAATAACTTGCCTATGTTTGCTTGTGATAGTCTTGGTGTACAAGTATTGTATCCTTATGCTACCGCGTCTCTCGATGGAGGGCCGATCATGTTGTTCTCGATCATGTTGGACATACTGACACGTTGGGTGGCCCACGGGTATGCTTCCACGGTAAGTGTTGTCTTGTTATTTCCTTTGGGCATACTGACACGCTGGGGGGCCCACGAGTATGTTTCCACTAGGAGTATTATCTTGTTATTTTGTATGGACATACTGACACGTTGGGTGGCCCACGGGTATGCTTCCACGGTGAATGTTGTCTTGTTATCTCCTTGGGACATACTGACACGCTGGGGGCCCCACGGGTATGCTTCCACTAGGAGTGTTATCCTGTTATTTCGTTTGGACATCTTGATTTGGGGGGCCGGGTATCTTCACTATGAGTGTTATCTTGTTATTTCCTTTGGACATACTGACGCGATGGATGGTCCACGGGTATGCGTCCATTAGGATGGTTCCATGACCATGCTTATACCGAGGTAAGATGTGGGGGCATGCGGCCATTGTGCGGGTTAAATTCCCGGGTTATATTTGAGTGATGACTTTACGGGCGTGAGACCCTGACTTGACATGACTGCTAATATATATTGTGTACTGTAGTTTGGTTATCACACGTTTCTGCTCTATATAGTATTATGATTTCATTTCTGATATTTCGATTTCACATACTTGGTACTGTTATCGACCTCGCCGGGCTGCGTTCATGCCGCAGGTTGAGGTATATAGCTTGCTGATCCGCACTCTTAGGATCACTGTTCAGTTCTCGGAAAGCTCCATTTCTCCGGAGGCTTGCCTTTTTGGTACGGTTTCCTGAAGTTGTAGACTTTTGTATATTCAGGGGTATGACGGGGCCCTGTCCCATCACAGTTGTTATTTAAACTCTTAGAGGTATGTAGTCATATCTTGTGGGTCGCTTTATAAAAAAAACAATTTGAGGTAAATGCTTTTGGATTTGTTTACATCCAGGGAGGTAGCCATATCGGCTAACCTATTATTTATAAATTCTGAATGCTCGCTGAAAAAGCAGGGCCGCGGCGTCGGAAGTGCCGAGAATTTGCAGATGTTTCAGCGCCGCGGCGCCGAGTCGGGTTCTGCGAGGCTGAGTGGAAAAATCTGAACTGTTTTGTTTTAAAAAAGGCCATGGGAGGGTGACAAGTGCCCCCCCCCTCCCATCTGATTTTGCATGTCCTATTTATTGACCAAGTCTTGAAGACTTGGTCATTCTTCAAGCTCACCTCTCTCTCTAAAAAATTAAAAGCTCATCCTTCTCTCTAGAAAATCAAGAAGAAATCAAGGCTTGAGAAAATCTGAAAAAGGTGACAAGAAGGAAACTTGTTAGCAAGCTTGTAGGAGTTTTTGTGGTGGTGATTGTGGAAAGGAGGCTAGTGAATTTGTTGGATTAATTTGGGTAAGCTCTAAAGGTAACAATCCTTTCTCTTTTGCTAGTTATTGTGTTTCATGTAAAGAAGAAAGGACTTATAGTTGTAAATATTGCTCTTAGATAAATTGCATGTAAGAAATATGATTTGGATTTGAAGGGATTGAATAAGGTTAGTATGTGAGCATGTTATAGCCAAAATACTACCTTTAACTTATTGATTTAGTTAATATGCATTGTGGGGCAGAATTTTACACATCCAAAATTAGGTGTGTAATCCCCTTTGTATTGATTGGATTGTTGGGCCTTAAAAATGGCGTTTGGATGTTGAATTCGGCCTTGGAAAAGGTGGCAAAGTATGTAGAAACAAAGGAAATGCTGCCCGATTTTCCGTAGAATTTAGTGACTTTGCACTTGGAATATTCTACGTTGAAGCTAGAGGTTAATAAACGTATTATGGTCATTATAGGTTGACGTACTACGTGCGGTATATTGGACTTAGCAAGTGGATTGACCCGAAGAGGTATGTGGAACTTTCCTACCTCTTGAAGCATGAATAGTTACATCTATGTAGTACGGTAGACGTACAAGGCTTTGATATTCCTCACTTGTTTTAATAATGTCTTAAGTTTCCAAGTTAAGGGACGTGAAGTGTTTTAAGTATATGATACTTGTTTCGTTTTAAAAGTATAAGTCCCTTGGACATAGGGAAATGTGTTTGACTAACGTATAACGTTAATATAACGACTTTATGGGAAGTTGTTATATTAACTTTATGGAAGGTTAATAAAGAAAGGTTTACTCTAAGTAAAATAGATACGGATAAATGATTTGAATTTGTGAAAGACAAATTATTTTAAGGCATTAATTGCCTAAGGTGTTAAAAGAAATGAAGTCACTTGATTTAGAAGCCTATTATATTTCTAAAGGTAGACGTGACTTGTCTTGAAAAGTAGTCGTGACTTGATACTACGGTTATTAGTATCTTGGGAGTTTTATATAAAAAAGAGTCATTTCTTAAAAGGTTAGAGGTACGTGGTACTTGGGTTGAATTCCCGGATTTTCTCTTAAATGACATGTTAGTGCCTTAAGTAAACTAAAATGAGAGGGTATATGAACCAGACTAATAAGAAGTTAGTGGATTCCTTAACTTACTTATGTTATGTATGATAGCCGGTTGAGCCAGGGTAAGAGTATAAATGAGGGGTAAATCCCCAAGACGTTATACCACCTTCTCCAGGGTAAGAGTATAAATGAGGGGTAAATCCCCAAGACGTTATACCACCTCCTTTAGGGTAAGAGTATAAATGAGGGGTACCCCCCCAAGACGTTATACCACCTTCTGTGTATTCCATGGATTTGCTACCCATGATGCGAGGAATACCTCATGCGGGTCCACCGGATCCATGCGGGTGAAATAGTCCCATGCGGGTGAAATAGTCCCATGCGAGGCGGATGACCTCATGCGGGTCCACAAGACCTATGCGGGTGAAATAGTCCCAGGAGTAGGATTGCTTAATGATAATACGGGCGAGGGACCCTGTTTTGATCATGAGCCTCCTATTTTTATGCAGTAAAGTTTATACTTGTTACTCTCATTGTTAGTAAGGCACAATACAATGTAATTTGATTTTCATCCATGACTCCAACTTATTTTAGACTTATGATATTATTACAGTATTTTCCAGTTTTACATACTTGGTACATATTGTGTACTGACCCCCTTCCTCGGGGGCTGCGTTAAATCTGCAGTAGGGGGTAGCGGTGGTGGATCCTCATTCTTAGGATCTTTGTTCAGGTGTCAGAAGCTCCACTTCTTCGGAGGCTTGATTTTCGGTACGGTTCTCCCTGATGTTGTAGATATTATGTACATTCAGGGGTATGACAGAGCCCTGTCCCGTCATAGTAGTTACACATTCTTAGAGGTCTGTAGTCCTGTTATAAATTGGGTTGTTAAGGATGTAATTGCTCAATTTTTGTTATATTTAAAGGTAGCCATCTTGGGTTAGCCTGCTTTATATTCTATATGGTTTCTTGTTGTGAGTTTAGTTTCCGCTGGTTTTCTCTGATGTTGTATCACAAGGGTGCCCGGGGTAAGGCACCAGTCACGGGTCCGAGGTCGGGTCGTGACACTGGGCTTTGGGGATTGGGTGTTCCAAAATTTAAGAAGGAGGGTTTGTTTTGGGTTTTGGTTTCTTGGCGGATTGGACTGATTTGACAAAAATGCAAAACGAGTTCATTATTTAAAAGAAAAAATTATTTAAAAGATGCAAAATTATTAAAATGCAAATGCCGATGCAATAATAATAAAAATATAATATTTAACAAATATTTAATGCCTAATTAAAAGTAAAGACGAAATGTCAATTAATTGTGTAAAGAGATGCAAAATTAGTAAAATAAAATGATCGCGCAACAATAATAACATAATATTTGAAAATGTTTAATACCTAATTAAAGTAAAAAACATGATGCCAATTTACAAAAAAAATAAAACAACATAGAATGTTAAGTAAAAAATATACAAAAATGCCAAAAATAATGATTAAAATGCGGTGTCCTAAAATGCTTAAAATTGCAAGAAATGACTAAAAAATGGGTCAAAATTGGGTGTCAACAGCTTGTCCCTCTTTGACCGAAGACGATGAAAGAGTTTTCGGACAAAGACGTTGACTTGTAGCCAATTTTGTTCCCATCGTCAGAATTAAAACAAAGATCAAGAAAAAGAATAGACAAAAGCTGATGCAAATTCAAAATTTTGTCCCAGTGTCGAATTATGATAACACTGAGTTGCTGCAATGCTAGAAAGTTTAAGCAGGCAAACGATTCAAAATTGTCCCAGTGTCGAATCATGATGACACTGGGCTGCTGTGATGCTGCAAAATTAAGGACAATGCCGCTGCAAATTCAAAATTTGTCCCAGTGTCGAAGTATGATTGACACTGGGTTGCAGGTGATGTGGTGCTGGAAAAGACATGGTGTTTGTAGATGTTGATGACGTCATTGCATGGACGCGATGCAGATGATCGTCGTTGCATAGACGAAACATAGATGAAGCCGTTTTATGGGCTTACATGAAATGATGTCGTTGCATAGACGCGATGCAGATGCTCGTCGTTGCATGGACGAAACATTGATGAAGCCGTTGCATAGGCTTACATGAGATGGCGTCGTTGCATAGACGCGATGCAGATGTTCGTCGTTGCATAGACGAAATATGGATGAAGCCGTTGCATAGGCTTACATGAGATGGCGTCGTTGCATAGACGTGATGCAGATGCTCGTCGTTGCGTAGACGAAACATAGATGAAGCCGTTGCATGGGCTTACATGAAATGACGTCGTTGCATAGACGCGATGCAGATGTTCGTCGTTGCATAGACGAAACATGGATGAAGCTGTTGCATGGGCTTACATGAAATGACGTCGTTGCATAGACGCGATGCAGATGTTCGTCGTTGTATAGACGAAACACAGATGAAGCCTGTTGCATAGGCTTAGATGAAATGACGTCGTTGCATAGACGCGATGCAGATGTTCGTCGTTGCATAGACGAAATATGGATGAAATGCACATGACGCCTTGTGAGGGCGTTATCGTTTTGTATGGACGAAGTGCAAATGACGCCTTGTATGGGCGTTATCGTCTTGTATGGACGAAATGCAAATGACGCCTTGTATGAGCGTTGTCGTCTTGTATGGAAGAAATGCAAATGACGCATTGTGTGGGCGTTGTCGTCTTGTATGGACGAAATGCAAATGACGCCTTGTGTGGGCGTTGTCGTCTTGTATGGACGAAATGCAAATGACGCCTTGTGTGGGCGTTGTCGTCTTGTATGGACGAAATACAAATGACGCCTTGTGTGGGCGTTGTCGTCTTGTATGGACGAAATGCAAATGACGCCTTGTGTGGGCGTTATCGTCTTGTATGGACGAGATGCAAATGACGTCTTGTGTGGGCGTTGTCGTCTTGTATGGAAGAAATGCAAATGACGCCTTGTGTGGGAGTTATCGTCTTGTATGGACGAAACGTAGATGAAGCCGTTGCATAAGCTTGGAATGAAATGGTGTCGTTTTATGGACGTACCTGATTTGTGACTCGCCCGGGTTGAGATAACGTCATTGCATAGACGTTGTGCGTTTGTAATCTGCATGGGCTTATTGTTGTCCTCCCGCCTTTGCTGATATGAAGATCCTGTAAGACGTGATGGCGGTTGTATTGATGTGATGCTGCAAATGCTGAGATTTCGTCCTTGCACGGACGTGTTGAATGTTGTGAATGCTTGCTGAATGCTTTTGATGCTGATGTGGTCTCTGCACGGACTTCTTTGGATCCGCGAATGCTTCTTTGAACGTTGTTGATCGATTCTTGATGTAGCCTGCGGACTTCTTTGGATGCTGCGAATGCTTGCTGAACACTGTTGATTGCTAATTGCTGATGTAGCCCTGCACATACTTGCTGGATGCTGCGAATGCTTGCCGCACGTTGTTGATTGCTAATTGATGATGTAGCCTTGCACGGACTTGCTGGATGCTGCGAATGCTTGCTGCATGCTAGTCTCCCGCACAGACTTAACCCTGACGGAAATTGCTCATATCTTTTTCAGAATAATCAAATGCATTCTGTCGCACGTGAGCCAATGAGAATATTTCTAATGGTGTGACCGAAGCCGACTTAGGCCGCCTACGTATCCTCATGAGGGAATCAGGTCAAGACGTAGTTCGTGATGCAAAAAATGAGAATTTTTATATATGCATTTTTTTTTTGAAAAGTGAAAAGACAGTATCACGTGCTGACTTCAGTTGATATCAACAATTAGTATTGTGCTTAGGAATTCCGTTATTCACTTTCAGTCTAACCGAGACTGACTTCTGGGTAATTCCTATAGTTTCAAATGGTACCTCAGACACCTAAGTATCGACACACTTGCTTGCAGCCAAGATTTCGAACTACACGTAATCTCACGTTTCAAATGCCCTCACTGAAAGAAAGTCCAATTTCTCACATATATTTCCAGTATTTTGAATTTTGGGACGTTTAGAGAAGTACGCTCACACTCAAAAGGATGTTCAATGTATGCAATTATGATACCATAAGCTTGACCGTCATGTAAGTATCCACTAATGTGAGAACCCTCAGTATAAGATCATGTAGGGCTCGTCACGGGCTTGTAATGTAGGTTTGGGAAAGGGATGTATATCATTTGGGTAAAAAGTGACTAATCCTTCCTCGAGCGTTGGACTATGTCCGTGCTTGATATTTGTGTGCTTTAATGCTGATCTGCTTTCTTCTTTTTTTTTGTCCCAGTTTTTCTGTACTGACTTCTTTTTGAATCTTTCGTTTGGAGCCCACTTTTCCCAAAGTTATTCTCTCATTTCATTCATTTTTTGTTTATAATGCCGGAGCTTTTGATTTCTTCTTTTGTGAAGTCGTCATTTGTGTTTTCTTTTCCCTTTTGGGACTTTGACAACTTTTGTCTGTGCAAACTTCGACGCAGAATTTCATCAGCCATTTGCACATTTCTAAAGCGCTCAAGGAGGTCGGGCCAAGAAAGGGATAGTGCGTACGCACTCAGAAAGGGTATATGTGTAATATGCGGTTGTCAAAAGAATAGGCTTTAGGCTCAAAAGGGGTGTACTACGAATAATGTTATTTGGTAGGCTGAAAAAGGCTCAAACGGGTCAAAGAAAGCCTACGATCATTTCCCACACCAAGTGTTACTCAGGATTTCGCCTCAACAAACATTCAGGCCAAGTTCTAGATCACAATGTAATGCAATTGAACTTATTCTAAAACTCACCACACAATGCACATGAAACGATGAGGTTGGTTTCGTTCTTATCTTGAAAGCATGTAAGAAAATGTCATTTACGGGTGAATAAGAGGTACCAAAAGAATCTATGGTTTACCACGAAGTCAACCCATATTGATTATTACTCGTTCTTTCCTATGCACACTTCTAACTGTGTTGGTATCAACCAAGTCAAACAATGATACTTAAAAAAGTTTTATTTTTTTATTTTATGCTTTTTGAATAAAATATTTTGTATTTTTTGAATAAATGGTACCGAACCCGAATAGGGCTGCCTACGTATCTCATCTTTGACGAGAATCAGGTGTGCGTAGTTCGTTCAGATATGTTATAAAACATATGATTTAAAAAGAATTCATTCATGAAAGAAATGTAAAAGTAAAAGTTGTGCAAAATAAATGATTGTTCAATATAAAACTAATGCAAAGTAAAAGGAATGTAATGAAAAAATTAATGACTGTGATAGAATGAATGAAATGCATGAGTGAATGTATGTGCTAGAATGATTGAAATGCAATAATGAATGTCCGTGATTGGATAAATGCAATGAATGGGTGAACCAAGTATGTCTCTTTCTTTCTTTTCTTTTCTTTTTATTTTTATTTTTTATATGGTGATGTCGAACCCTAGATGGATTGTCTACGTATCGCACCGTATGGTGAGAATCAGACACGCGTAGTTCAGATAATTATGTTGTAAAATGCATGATAAAGAATTATGTAATCAATACTAGACATATTAATTGGATTTGCGAATATGTATAAAAATGCAAAATATAAGACCCAGAGCGTTGCTTTGTTGAATCTGGTATAAGCTGACTTCTTTCCGTCAACATAACTCAGCTCATTCTTGGGATGATTTTTTTTTCTTTTCTTCCTCTTTTTAGTTATTGTCCGCCCTCGACTATTTGCAAGGACGGTCTTCCTGCAAAAAATATGACAAATGGGTGAGAGTAGGCAAGCCACAAAAATAGTAAGATGTAAGGGCGTGACAATATAGTCAAAGACTCCCCTGCTTGGTTCGACCGGACTGGTGGTTGATGCTTCACAAAGTCCAAATCACGTTGTTCAAGAGCGATTTACGCAGTAGAAGTTCTGATTGCAATGCGACAACAAAAGTGCAAAAATGCAAATGCTCGTGGCCGGAATTATAAGCATGATATGTACAGGGGTTAAAAGGGTAATTATTGCATTAAATAATATGTACAGAATTGTAGCGACAACAATAGTAAACAAAAACATGCAAATCAAGTGCGGGCCTAATATGCATGAGACCTCTCTTATGCCAGAGGTCGGCCTAAACGCCAAATATGCGAGATTATGATAAATAGGTCCAAGTCGTTAACTGCAATGTTTTGTTGGAAATGACAACCAAATGACGATGCACTTTTTCTAATTTCGGTGTGTCATGACCAGACTTGGATCCGTCTATCATTGTCACGCTACACATATATGCTTATGGGTCGTTGGGTTGTGAAACCCGTCGCCAAATTTGGTGGATTTCTAATTGTGGCGTTAATACCAAGGATTAACCCACCTAAGGTTTATGCATGCATGACTTAATAAAAAAAGGTGGTATAGCTCTATCTTAAGTTTTCTAAGATTTGGCTTATTAGGCCTTGAGTTCTGTCACGACCGACCAGGGCATGGCCAGTGCCCTACTGGCACCTTTACAGGTATACATCAGAGATAATCAGCGGAACATACATGAAACTTATAAAATAAAACAACAGAAGTAAAACAACGGGTTAGCCGATAGGGCTACCTTCGTAGACATATATATATACAACCAAAGCAGTTGCCTCATTTCCTTTACAAACTGACCCACAATATGTGACTACAGACCTCTAAGAGTTTTTAACATAGCAACAGTGGCGGGACAGGGCCCCGCCATACCCCTGAATATACATGAATCTACAACCTCATGGAAAACCGTACCAAGAGATAAGCCTCCGGAGCAAATGGAGCTTTTTCCCAAAAACTGAACCGAGATCCTAAGAGCAAGGATCACCAACCTGTGTACCTAATACCCGCGGGCATGAACCACGGCCCGAAGGGGCGATAACAACAGTGCAGAATATGGAGCTAGTAAGGTACAACAATTAAAACATATCTGTATAAAAGCATGACAGAGGTAAGTGTAAAAAAAAGTAAATACCTGAACCTACCATGTCATTACCATCTCGTGAACTTAATCGTACCTTATTATCTTTTCCCATTTTTCAATAAATGTTATAGTCACTTTCTTACATGCATACTTAGGGAAAATCATCAAGTTCATTACCATATAACTTACTTACCTTGCATAACATAAACCGGCCCTTTATGGAGGGACGCCTATACTGCCCGGCCCAATCTGGGACGCGGTAAAGTCACATAGTCTGCCCATAAAGGTATACTGCCCGGCCCAATCCTGGGATGCGGTAAGGTCACATAGTCTGCCCATAAAGGTATACTGCCCGACCCAATCTGGGGCCTTGGTAAAGTCGTAGTGCCCGTAAGGTATCTTGCCCGGCCCAATCTGGGACGCGGTAAAGTCACATAGTATGCCCATAAAGGTATACTGCCTGGCCCAATCTGGGACGCGGTAAAGTCATGTAGTCTGCCCATAAAGGTATACTGCCCGACCCAATCTGGGACGCGGTAAGGTCACATAGTCTGCCCATAAAGGTATACTGCCCGGCCCAATCTGGGACGCGGTAAGGTCATGTAGTCTGCCCATAAAGGTATACTTCCCGGCCCAATCTGAAACGCGGTAAGGTCACATAGTCTGCCCATAAAGGTATACTGCCCGACCCAATCTGGGACGCGGTAAAGTCATATAGAATTCGAGAATTTAACCCAACGTACTACGTGCCTCTACTCCTGTAAAATGATTCTCTTTCAAATAAAACTTCCAAGATACTATCTACCGTAGTATCAAGTCATATCTACTTTTCAAGACAAGTCACAATACCTTTTTAGAAATACATTTACCGGCTTCTAAATCAAGTGACTTCTTTCTTAAAAACCTTAAGCAATTGGTACCTTTAAAACAATTTGCCCTTCTTTATTTCAAATCATTTCTTTGCTTACATTACTGAAGAAAACCATTCTTTTAATCTTCCATAAAGTTGTTATAACCAACTTCCCATAAAGCCGTTATAACTCTTTATGTCTTAGACAAATTCATTCCTTTTATAACCAAGAGACTTATACTTTCAAATCAAATCACATAGCTTTCAAACTACTTCAAGTCTCTTAACTTTTAAGAAAACAAGTTTCTTAACTTTAGAAATCAAGTCTTTCCAAATCGAGTATTCTATACTTGTAAATCAATTCATTTCTTCCTTTAAGAATCAAGTCCCATAGCTTGAAAAATAAAGTCTCTTAACTTTTAAGAATTTGAGATCCATAGCCTTAAAACTTCATACGTAAATTCTTATAAGTTAAGTAACATATACTTTGGTGCGTTGTGAATAGGTTATACTTATTTATAACGATCTTATTCAAGTAGCCATGATCTAGAAAATGTAATACAATTTTGTCTTATCTTAGCTTCTATGCAGATGGAGAATTCTACTCATTTTAATATAATCAATTGTCATTACATTTTCCTTTATTAACGCTGCAATGGCTTGTTCGATACTTATTCTCATTCGTGCCTTAAAATTAGCCAAGTCAACTTGGCTCCAAATACCTCTTACCAACATCCCCCATAAGACTTGGTAAGAACTTAGGGTAACCTAGACATAACCTTTACATAGAGTAAATCACATACATACCTCTTAACCTCTAAAAGTAGAAGGGAACATGAAATAATACCACATGTATATTCCATACATAGAATCATGCCAAAGGAAGGAAGAGGTTCACATACCTCGCGACGATTATCGACAAGTAGCAAAATGCTCCAAAGTACTTCCACCTTGATAGCTATTCCATCCTTCAAGTAGAATACGCTATACTTAGTACTTCAACCTATAATGGACATAATACGTCCATTAACTTCTTACTTTAGACGTAGAATATTATAAGTGCAAAGTCACTAAATTCTACGGAAAATCGGACAGCACTTCCTTTGTTTCTACATACTTTTCCACCTTTTTCAAGGCCGAATTCAATAACCAAACACGCCACATTTAAGGCCCAACAATGCAATTAACATTAGGGGATTACACGCCTACTAGACGTGTAAAATTCCGCCCCACAATTGATGTCAAACTAATACAACTACAAGTGTAAATCCGACAACTTGAGATAAAATCAACATCAATTCTTATCCAATTTCCTTTTCAATCCAAGTTGTTAGCATACCATGATATCAAGTCGCAATCGATTATAACTACTATAATCTTCAAGTAAGTAACATGCGACGATTCTAATTAACGACCAAATTGTAATCCAACTTCAAATGGCTTATATGACATTTCGGTTTTTAGGCTACAACAATCCATAACACTTATAAAACTTCAACACATATACTTCATGCTAGAAAACATGTAAGGCTAACAACAATATATAATCTTGTACCACTTAAGAGACAAGATTATTACCTCAACGATTCTTAGTCCAACTTCAAATCCAAAGTCGCTCCTTAGCACTTAGAACCTCTTCTTGACACTTCAATCCACCACTTGAGACCCTTAGAATATCACAAACCACTTCCCTTAAATCTTCCAACCAAAACCTAGAAAAGCAACTAGGTTTTCATCTTGCGACTAATACGAAAACTATCCTTTTCCGGGATTTTTCTATTGAGATACCCTTACAATACACTTAGGAACCTTGGTTTAAAGTGTGGAGCTTATTGGACAACAAACAATTTTTTTTTCTTTTTCTTCTTGTTGAACCCAAGAGCACAAGCTCTTGTTCATCCAATTTTCTTGAAAATTTGGCTAAGTGTGGAACTTGTATCACTACTAGTACTACTATATAGTAACATGGAGGGTTGAGATTAGCACAAATGTGTGGTTTGGATGAAGTTCTTTTAAATATCAACTAAGTGGTCCCATTGACTAAGTCAAATATATCAAGCTCACTACTTGCAAGACTTGGTCTTCTAAACAATGGTCAAATGACCCTTTTGCCCATGTAATTTTCGTCCAAGACAACATAAGGGGGGGGTGACACATGTCTCCCTCCCATTCGTCACAATATTACGTTTTCCGAAAATTCCATAATTCCGATAAATTTTTACAAGTCTCTAATCTTGACATTTGGGATTCTCACGTACGTTCTTAAAACATGTCCTGTAAATACGGGGTGTAACATTCTTCCCCCCTTAGAAACATTCGTCCCCGAATGTTCTTTCGGAGTCAAACTTATACCTAGAGACATAGTTTCCTTTTACCACCCCGACATACCAATAATGCCACACATGGCCCTAATACCTCGCACACGCATATCCGTCCATTATAAGCCCAAAAGAGATTATCTTTTCGTACTTCCAACTCCTTCTAGCATATACATAGTCTCAATATAATCTGTTCATGACACTTAAACATACCACAACTTTATCATGCATACAAGTTTCTAAAGGGCCAAAGACATACGAATCATACAAAGTGTTCAAAGGACCGCTAAAACTGGGAACTCCCACCACGACCTCTGCCACGACCTGTCGGTGCATGAACCTCCTGCCTAGCTATTGAAGGCGAAGAACCCGCAAATGATCCAGTAGACTGTGTTGTCCCACCAGGACCCCCTCTATAAGGACACTCTCTTAACATATGGCCTAGACGACCACAAGAAAAACAAGTATCCGTACCGGCGCGACATGCCCCAGAATGGAACCTACCACACTGGGCGCATTGAGGCAAATGTGGCCTCGACTGACTGGAACCCCCATCTCCCTAAGACTCTGAAGCTCTAGAGACCTGACCGGCCCCTGCATTCCCGGGGTTGTAAAACCCCCCGCCGGAAAACTGTGGAGGAGCACTCGGTCTTGGGCCGCAATGTAGACCTAGTTCGCTGCCGAGGCCGCCCGCCTAAAATCGCTCGATACTGCTGCCACGCCCTCTTGGGCCTGAGTCAATCTGATCCTCCCTCTCTCTATCCTCTATCCCCTGCGCATACGCCTGCATCCTGGTAATATCCATACCTGGCTGAAGGGCCACCCCCAAGCATGCAGTAATCATATGACGGTCTAGCCCCATCACATAATGATGAACTATATCCGCCATGTCAGCTACAATGGTGTGCGCATACCTGGCCAAGGAGTCAAACTCCAGGCTGTACTCTCTGATAGTCCTCCCATTCTGTCTCAATGACAAGAACCTATCAACACGGGCTCTCCTCATTTCAGGAGGCAAAAAATGATCAAGAAAAGCCTCCGTGAACTCATCCCAAACTGCTGGACGAGCACCCACACCTCTCGACAGCTCCCAAGACTCAAACCAGTTCAACGCAATATCGCGTAACCGGTAAGAAGCTAACACAACTGACTCTGTATCCGAGGCCCTAAGCACCTGCATAGTCCGCTGTAGCTGCCGAACGAACTCCTGCGGATCCTCCTCAGACCTCGAACCATAGAACTCGGGTGGACTACAACCCAAAAAATCCCGAATCCTCAAATCAGGCTCTAGGTTAGCTACTGCTCGCCGTGGCCGCCTACCACTATGCTAGTCAATAGCCCGACCGCTTCCATAATCTCTAAGTGCGCTTGGCAGGAATCGAGGCTCGCACGGAACCTCGAGCTACCGCGCCTCGCCTCTAATACTGCAGGTGGGTGAACTCGCCGATCCGCCTACTACCTCGTGCATAGTGCGTGCCCGAGTCCCGTAACCCTATGCGTACCACTAGCGACTCCTGCCGCTTTGCCCTTACGGGCCAGTCGCTTTCGTGGAAGCATAATGTTACATAAGAAGCGGGTCGAGAGGATTCAACCTACTATGACAGCTCTATTGCACGATCTCAAAGAGAGAAGAATGGAAACCAATCCTAAATGTCCTGCAGCCTCCTGATTATAGATGTGGTGCACAACACACCGATAATCAAGACTCTACTAGACACGGTCTGTAGACACTTTCCGAGGACTAACTGCTCTGATACCACTTTTGTCACGACCCGACCCCGGGCCCGCGACTGGTGCCGTACCTGGGCACCTTTACAGGTATACATCAGAGATAATCAGCGGAACATACATGAAACTTATAAAATAAAACAACAGAAGTAAAACAACAGGTTAGCCGATAGGGCTACCTTCCTGGACATATATATATACAACCGAAGCAGTTGCCTCCTTTCCTTTACAAACTGACCCACAATATGTGACTACAGACCTCTAAGAGTTTTTAACATAGCAACAGTGGCGGGACAGGGTAACATATTAACATATAGTCATATAGTGATAGTCATATACTCATATTATACTATTATAGTATTATACTCATATATATTTAGAAACTAAATAATTAAACAAAGACAAGAAGAGTGTAAAAAAAAAACACCCCAAGACTGTTTTTGTGCCTCTTATATTATTAATTATTTTATTGAAATATACAAGATTCAGAATTACAACATTATAGTGTACTGTTGTTGAAAAAAATTGCAAAAGACATAGAAAAAAAATACTAAAATTGCAATGAAATATATTACCAATTTGAAAATACTTTTTCTAGTTTCTTTATAATTTCGTGTGGTTCTTCGGTTGGAATTGGTATATCTTGGTCAAATTGTTCCACGTCGCTACTCATGCCTTCAGATAAGATGTTGTAGTTTTCGTCTTCTTCTTCGTTAATCTCTGGGTGACCGCACCTTCTTCGCTCCGCTCGTATCCAATCTCTGAATAGTACCGTCATCTCCAAGCTGTCTCCGGCTAATGAGTGTCTGTGCTCTCCTATTTGAAATCTGCCTGCAGAAAAAACGCTTTCAGAAGCGATTGATGACGCTTGAATGTTCAAAATATCTCGGGCCATCATTGAAAGTGTCGGAAATGTCTTCTCATTCTGCATCCAATATTTCAGCAAGTCTTCCTTTCCGTCTTCATTGACAACTGCTTGGTAAGGTAAAGTGTCCTGCAAAACAAAAACATCGAACTCGCTAATTTGGTTAGCAGTGCTACCACCGCACATTCTATTTCTGAGGCTTTCAATACTGTCCGCAGAAACAACATGTCTTTTTTGAGGCTGTGTTGAAGCAGAAGAAGATGGTACGAAAGCCGGTTGGTTACTAGCACTTTCTTGCTGGTAATGCCGATATACTTTTTTGCATTCATCTTCTACGCTATCCAACACTTCTTCTAGCGTTTGTTCAATAGGTGGCTCAACATTTAAATTTTTGGGAGTTGGAGGTGGTAGTACGTCCATACAGTTATAAATATTTTCAATAAGACTTTTACAACCGTCTACTTTAATAGTCGGGTTTAATACAACACCAATAATATAAATAAGGGGAATAGGAATAAAATATTTTTTTAATTTCATAAACATATTTTTAATAGCTGCCTTATAAGTAGGTTTTTCCATATATTCTTTAAGAAGTAAAAATACTATAGCTATATAAAACAACATAGTTGAAATAGTATGATAATATAAAGTAGAAAATTCTTTTGTTGCTCGTTGAAAATTCTCTAGAAATACAATAAGTTCTTTAATTTTGTTCCAATCATTATCCATAATCATATCATTTGGATTTTGATTATGAGCGTTAAAAAATAAAGTGATAGGTTTTCTATAGTCATAAGCAACAACTAGTTGGTCATATAAAGAATTCCACCTAGTTGGCACTTCTTCGGAAATTTTTCTGTAAGATAGTCCACAATCGTGACAAGTTTTTTTATATTCTTTTCTCTGTTGAATTCTATTATTTTTAAAAATAAAATTTATAGCAAATTGTATTTTTTCAAGAATATCTTGAAAAAGTGAAAGACCATCCTTTACAACTAAGTTATAAATATGACACGCACATTTGATATGAAAATGTTTTGGAAAATACGGAGTTAAAACTTCTTTTAAAACATAAATAGCAGAATTGTTAGAAGCTGCATTATCTAATGTAATACTCATAACTTTATCAGTTATTCCGTAATAATCGCAGACTAAATAAATATTTTGTGAAATAAACTCACCAGTGTGCCTACTATCTATATATCTATATGCTAAAATACGTTTTTGCATAGACCATTTATAATCTATCCAATGACAGGTTACCGTTAAATAATCATGGCCGTTAGTACTACGACTTATATCAGAAGTTAGAGCGACTTTGCAATTTAAATGATATAATGAATAACGCAAATATTGTTGATATTCGTGTGCAAATTCAAACACGTCTCTCTTAACCGTTGATCTAGGAAAACCTTTATAAGCAGGATTATACATATCTCTAATATAATGAATAAAACCAGGCGATTCAGGAAATGAAAAAGGCAAACCCTCCACATCAACTAATTTTGCTAGTGCTTCCCTATCTTTATGTTTATCGTATTTAGGGTCTACAACTCCCCCCGTCATAGGGTTAATTTGACCCTGTACTTTGTCCGGGACAGTATGTGAACCTTGTCCCGATTGAGAGGACGCTTGCTCACCATCTTTTTCAATAAGGTATTGGGCATGCAAGACTTTATGTTTTTGCAATATGTGTCTTGCTAAACCCCCCGTCCCACCATTACCTTGTCCAGTTTTAAAAGAATAAACAGATTTACAAGTTTTACTTTTACATATAGCTAATTGATTCGGTACGTCCCTGTAAAAATATTTCCATACAACTGATGTTAATGGTCATTTTGTCGGACCTCGTCTCATACTAAGGGGGATAAGAGGCATTTCACTAGTGAGTGTATCATCATCTATATTAGTAGGTGTATCATCATCTAGAGTGTCATCTAAATTAAAATCTTCTTCATTTTGAGGATAAACTTCTGTGTCAAGATCATATGGTATTTCAAAAAACAGTTCAGGATCTATAAAATCATCTTGTCTAGGAATACTAGAAGAAGTACCCTTGCCTTTGCCCTTGTCCTTGCCCTTCATACCCAAGGCCTTGCCCAAAACATTTTTTGTTCTTTTCATTTTAATTATGGTAATAAATAGTTAAAGACTTAAAAAGTTAAAGATAATGAAATTAAATGTGCTAAATGAAATAAAAACAAAATAATAATTTAATGAGAGAACGAATGTACCAAACGCCGACGTAGAGTCGATGTGTAATCGAGAGAGGTTGAAAATTAAAACTTTGCTCGATAGATTAATCCTCAAGCTAGTTGTCAATTTCACTCTCAATTCTCAAATTAATAAATAGAGTGAATATGTAGTAGACAATGTTGTATAGAAATAGATTGATTGAGATTTGAGAGATTAGAGATTGTAGGAAGATTTGTGAGAAATAAGAAGAGAAAATGAGGTATTTATAGTTGGAAAATTGGGTTAAAGTGTAAATATAATAAATTAGAGGTTAAAAATAAATATAAATGGGGTAGGGGGGTTGGGGGAGTGGGGGAAGCCAAAAATGGTCGTTGCAATAACGGCCAAAATGTAAAATGACCGTTATTTCAACGACTATTTTTGGTAATTGGCGGGACTGGGGCTGGATCGGGGAGGGACGGGTCCTGCCGAGACCAGGTCGGGCGGGACCATACCATGTCCCGTTCCGGTTCGAGCCCCAGACCCGCTATTTTTTTTATTTATTTAAACAGGTGCAGACGGATCGATCGTCAGACGTCGGCCGGGTCGCCCGACCCATCAAGCCAACCCTAGTTGCAACAGATGAGTCAGTTGTTGCAACAGGTTTATGATTTGTTGCAACAGATGGTTCAGTTGTTGCAACTTCTTCAACAGCTTCAACAGATTGTCAACTTGTTACATCAATTTTATCATATGTTGGACATTTTCCAACAGATGGGTAACTTGTTGAAGCAGGTAACTCATCATTGGAAAATTTCCAACAGATGGGTAACTTGTTGCAACAGGTATCTCAGCTGTTGGACAATTTCTAACAGATGGGTAACTTGTTGCAGCAGGTATCTCATCTGTTGGAAATTGTCCAATAAATTGTCAACTTGTTGCAGCAGTTTTATCATCTGTTGGACATTTTCCAACAGATGAGTAACTTGTTGCAGCAGGTATCTCATCTGTTGGAAATTATCCAACAGATTGTCAACTTGTTGCAGCAGGTTTATCATCTGTTGGACATTTTTCCAACAGATAGGTAACTTGTTGCAGCAGGTATCTCATCTGTTGGAAAATTTCCAACAGATGGATAACTTTTTGCAGCAGGTTTATCTGTTGGACATCTTCAACAGTCTGAAACATTATCCCAAAAAAGTTGAAGCAGATTAGTGACTTGTTGCAATAATTTTATTACCTGTTGCAACAAGTAGTCCACTTGTTATAGATTGATATGTACTCTCATGACCAATTTTTTGTTAAACAAAATATCTTCAGATACCTCGAACACCACTGATGGGAGACTCAATAACAATTGGGGTTGTTTGCCATGGTGAATGGATCGAGAAGAACAATCGATATATTTGGCGATAGAAGTGTAGTGACACGTTAGAGACGATAGCGATGACTGTCCAAAAAAATGTTATGTTCGATGATTTTGTGAACCTAATCATCACCTATTGCGAATTAACTTGTGAACCAAAAGATCTTTCCATCACTTACATGCACAATTTTTTTGAAAAATCAGAGGGTCTTGCCATTTAAGATAACTGATCAGGTTCGTTTGCGTGCTTATTTGAATGATGTAGCTAGGCCCATTTTAAGGGTATACGTTGTTGGAAGCCCGATAGAGAACCACAATTTATCTCAAGACCAACAAGATGTGTTAAATGATGAATTAGATGGGGTGGATGTGGATATCCCAGATAATGGAAGTGAGGCTGACCCGATTCCAAACCCGAAGTTGCGAGCAATACATTGGGCACTACACAATTAATACAGTCTAGCCATCTTCAAAATGATGAAACAAGTTTTTATAAAGGAATGCCATTCAAGAACAAGGAAGACTAGCTACTTGGTTGAAACTTACTTGCTTGAAGAAAGATTTTAGAATCAAGAAGGTGATTAATTCGCGTACTGTGTATTGCTTCAGATGTGTACATCCAGAGTGCAAGTGGTGGCTGAAGGCTGTGAAGCTTTTAAGTTCTGACAAATTTTGTATTAGAACCTACATAAAGCATCACACATGTGGTTCTGAGCACATTACGAGCCATAATCCACACGCTACTGTGAAAGTCATTGGTGAATACTTCAAAGATAAGTTTCCTTACGGTAAAAGCCCATCTACAAAAGATACGAGTCAACCAATCCGTACAGATTTGGGTTGTAAGATAAGTTATTGGAAGGTCTGGAAGGGCATAGAGATTGCAAAGGCTTTGACAAGGGGGACACATGAGCACGGGTATGCGGTGCTTAATGCGTACTGTTATATGCTTCGTTCTGCAAATCCAGGAAGTAAGACGACATTAAATGTTGATGAAAATGGAAAGTTCAAGTACTTTTTTGTAGCCTATAAGGCTTGGATGCTTGGTTTTGCGCAAATGAAAAAAGTCATGGCTGTCGATGGGACATTCTTGAGGAGCAAATACGAAAGAGTGTTGTTGTCAGCAGTTGCACAAGATGCGGAGAATCATATTTTTCCAGTGGCATTTTGTGTAGTGGACAAGGAGTGTGATGCTTCGTACAAATATTTTTTTGAACAAATGAGAAGCTATATAGAGGATACCCTGAGTTGTGCATAATTTCTGATAGACATCCAAGTATCAAAAAGGTGGTTTCAATTGTCTTCCCTACATGTCATTATGGTTTTTGCATGAGGCACCTAGGGGAAAATCTGAGAACCACCTTTCACAATGGGGCGGTCGTATCTCAATTTTATAAAGCAGCAAAAGCGTACAATATTGATGTCTTCAATGACCATTTCAATCAAATCAGCAAAAGCGTTCCTGGGACCGCCGAACATCTTGAACGTGCTGGATTCCACAGATGGAGCATGGTATTCTGCCCCGAAAATAGGTATTTTCACATTTCTGTTTTCAACAAGTAACGTATCTGCTGCAACTAATAGGTAACTTATTGCGGCAGATATTGTACTTGTTGTGATTTTTGACACAGCTGAGCCTCAGCCACATGTTCCAACACTAATATGTTTGTTTTGTCAGGTATGATTTTATGACGACAAACGTTGCTGAGTCGGTGAACTCAATGTTCAATGTTGAAAGAGAATTTCCCATTACTGCTCTATTTGATTCCATAAACAGGAGGTTTACTGAGAAATTTCATGAGAGACGTATGAAGTTCATCGACTCACCAACCATCTTTGTTCCCTTAATGGAAAAAAATATCAAAATTTGTCAACTTGGGTAATAAGTTATTGGCCCATCAAATTTCCAACTACAAGTTCAGCGTCATCGGCCACGGTTCAGTTGCAACAGTCGATCTGCAAAGAAGATCTTGTACTTATAGAGTTTTTGACCTGGACAAAATACCTTGCCCACATGCTATGGCAGCGCTTCGAGTCCAATATGGTGAAGACGTTGGAAGGAGGATTTATGACTACTCATCTCCATATTACAGGATCGAGCATTACATAATTGCATACTGTGAGGAAATGAAACCCGTGCCTTCTGAAGAATCTTGGAAAGTTCCTATGGAGATTTTAGAGAGAGAAATACCTCCTCCACATGTTGATCCGAGCAAACCGGGAAGAAGACGGACAAAGAGGAGACGTGGAATAGGGGAATCACTTGCAACGAGGAAAACCAAATGCTCCATATGCAAAACAGGTGGCCATAAAAAAACTACATGCCCAAACCGAATTATTCCCTAGTTGTTAAATTTGAAATGTCTTGTAATAATAATTACTATTGTTTGTGTTTGTGACATTTTATGAAATTGTTAGTAAAATTGGTTTAAATGATATGTTGATCTTGCTCAAATCACCAATGTATGTTCTGTTGTTTTGTGGTTTTGTAATTTCTGAACATTTTTTACCAAATAAAAATTCTGTTGCAACAGCTGTGTAACTTGTTGGGATTTTGCCAATCATTAATCGAACTTGTTGCCAACTAACTTAACTTGGTTTTCCAACAGATGAGTCAGTTGTTGCAACAAGATGTAAATTTATTGCAACAGATGGTTCAGTTGTTCCAATAGATGGGTAACTTATTGCAGCAGGTATCTCATCTGTTGGAAAATGGGTTATTTATTGCAGCAGGTGTGGTACTTGTTGGAAATTATCCAACAAATTGTCAACTTGTTACAACAGGTTTATCATCTGTTGGACATTTTCCAACAGATGGGTAACTTGTTGCAGCAGGTATCTCATCTGTTGGAAAATGGGTAACTTGTTGCAACAAGTATCTCATCTGTTGGAAATTGTCCAACAGATTGTCAACTTGTTGCAGCAGGTTTATCATCTATTGGAAAATTGGGTAACTTGTTGCAGCAGGTATCTCATCTGTTGGAAAATGGGTAACTTGTTGCAACAAGTATCTCATCTGTTGGAAATTGTCCAATAGATTGTCAACTTATTGCAGCAGGTTTATCATCTGTTTGAAAATTGGGTAACTTGTTGCAGCAGGTATCTCATCGTTGGAAAATTTCCAACAGATGGTAACTTATTGCAGCAGGTATCTCATCTGTTGGAAAATTTCCAACAAATGGGTAATTTGTTGCAGCAGGTTGCTCATCTGTTGGAAAATTTCCAACAAATGGGTAATTTGTTGCAGCAGGTTGCTCATCTGTTGGATATTGTACAACAGTTTAGTAACTTATTGCAACATATTATTGTACTTGTTTGACAGTTGCAAACATCTGCTGAGGTTGTATGGTTTGGTGTATTTTGTTTAAGTTGTGAGTGAAATTTGTGATGGTTCTGAGTCAAGACAAATGATCAACTAAGCGTATACTTCCCAAATCGAGCGATCGTTGGTGTAATTTGATGAGAACTACTTGATTCACCCATATTTAGGTGTAAACAACGAAAACTAATGATACTTATTGTTTACTAAATGTTCCTAACCAATTTGATGGTATTCTGGGTCAGGACATATGATCTAACTAAGTGAATACTTTTCAAATCGAGCGATCGTTGGTGTAATTTGATGAGAACTACTTGATTCACCCATATTTAGGTGTAAACAACGAAAACCAATGATATTTATTGTTTAATAAATGTTCCTAACCAATTTGATGGTATTCTGAGTCAAGACAAATGATCAACTAAGTGTATACTTCCAAAATCGAGCGATCGTTGGTGTAATTTGATGAGAACTACTTGATTCACACATATTTAGGTGTAAACAACGAAAACCAATGTTCACTAAATATTCCTAACCAATTTGATGGTATTCTGAGTCAGTACATATGATCAACTAAGTGTATACTTCCCAAATCGAGCTATCGTTGGTGTAATTTGATGAGAACTACTTGATTCACCCATATTTATGTGTAAACAACGAAAACTAATGATATTTATTGTTTACTAAATGTTCCTAACCAATTTGATGGTATTCTGAGTCAAGACAAATGATCAACTAAGCGTATATTTTCCAAATCGAGCGATCGTTGGTGTAATTTGATGAGAATTACTTTTTCACCCATATTTAGGTGTAAACAACGAAAACCAATGATACTTATTGTTTACTAAATGTGAAGCTATTAAACAGGTTACTCACCCGTTACAACATATAATGCACTTGTTGCAACAACTAACTCATCTGTTGCAACAGATTACAAACTTGTTGCAACAGATGGGTAAGTTGTTGCAATTTCGTCAACAATTAAAAGATTTGTTGCAACAACTGACTCATCTGTTGCAACTCTAATTAATTATTGGAATAGTCAAATAGTATGAGATGTGATTGTTCTGAAACACTCCATATATAGTTTATACAAAAAAAACAATATAGTGACATATAGTGATTGATGTGAGACACTCCATACATAAAGCTAATTATTAGTCATATAATAGTATTTAATTTCTTGATTTAGATGACACTCAGGGTGTGTTTGGCAATTGGAATCTGTTTCAACAGATGAGTCAGTTGTTGCTAGGGATGGCAACAGATATGATCTGGACCGGATCCTACTAGATCCAGATCCAGATCCGTTTTTTATACATGTATCCAGATCCGGATCCAGATCCATCAGGTCCATAAAAATCAGATCCAAATCCAGATCCATCGGGTCCACGGATCGGATCTGGATCCACATGTAAAAAAATTTGCCTTAATAATATTTCAACATTCAACATGTCAATTGGTCATCCAGCCAAGGCAAAAATCAAAATCAGTGGAAAGGATCAGCATGATGCAAGAACATTCTCAATTTATTTTCTAGGAAGAAGTTAAGATCTTGTCGAGAAGGAACACTGAGCACATGGAATCTACTATTCTGGTAATGGCTTGTCATCTTAGATTAAAAGTGTGGTATCAGACGATGCATATAAGCAAGGGGAGTTTTTCAAAACTGAAACCTTTTTTTATTTAACTAATTGACAACGTATTAATTTTAAACGTGCACATATATTACTTCTTATTCTTATGATATTGAATGATTTAATTATCCGCTATCATAAGTAATTCTTCTCCAAAGATATTTTTCAAGTTCGATTCATTATGTCCTATTATTCTCCTCTTATGAATGTATAATGTATTTAATAAAAACGGATCTAAAAAACAAGATTCATATCCAGATCTGATCCATCATAAATGGATCCGGGTCCGATCCGGATTCGTCGGGTCCAAATTTTGAAGATCCATATTCTATAAAATGGATCTGGATCCACCGGATTCAGACCGGGTCCAGGATCCGTTGCCATCTCTAGTCGTTGCAACAAGTTTGTGATCTGTTGCAACAGATGGTTCAGTTGTTGCAACTTCTTCAACAGCTGTTAGATTTATCGCAATAACTAACTCATATGTTGCAATAACTGAACCATCTGTTGCATCAAATTTACATCTTGTTGCAATAACTGAACACCTAATATATACTTAAATTACATAATGTCATAAAAAACTCCTAATATATATTTAAATTGTTCAACATGCCAAAAAATGTAAAATTAATGAATTATTTATCACTCATCTTAGGGCTCCAACACATTTTCAATGACACATAATGCCCATCTCCATTTAAATATGTCTAACGGTCCGGGTTGACCCGGTAGAAAATCCGGTTCGGACCGGATCGTTAAGGGCTTACCGGGTTGGGTTGGCCCCCAACCCCAACCCGCACGGGTTATGTTAAAACCTGGTAAGGCCCGGACCGATTAGACCCAATAACAGAAATCGGTTACATTACCGGTTAACCGGTCCGGACCAGACCGATAATACAATTTTTTTTTTAAAAAGGCAACGGTAATGTTACCATTGGGGAGGGGGTGGGGGTGGGGGGGTGCCAACGGTCATTTCTACCATTTTTTGGTTTTTTTTTGTTTTGTTTATTATTATTTTTAATTACATTTTTACCCTTTAAAAAAACTATAAATTCTCTACATTTTTTTTCATTTTTATCACACAACAATTCTCTCAATTCTCTTATTCTCAATTTCTCATACTCTCTTAATTATCTTTATTATCAATTTTCAAGTTATTATTATTATTAGTTTTCAAATTCAAAGTAGCAAGACGCAAGACTTCGAGCTTCGAGTTTCAATTGAATTCTGAATCCCGAAGTTTGGTACACTCGTTTCATTCTCTAATTATTTTATTAAATTATCATATTTATTTGTTGATTATTTAAATATTTTATAATGTCTTCGATAATGGCAAATTTATCGGGACTACGCCGTAAATCTAGTTCAAGTGGTAAAAAAATCTATAGGTTCTTCATCATCTAATCAAAATATAGATTATGATCAAATGCAAGAATATTTTGAAATAGAAGATAATGAATATGATAACGTTCAATTAGATAATATTGTTGAACTTGAAGAAAATGAACCTCCTACACCTACTAGTGTTCCTTCAGTCAATGTTGATACTGCTAGTGGTAGTCGTAGACCTTTTTTACCAGAACCAGAAATAAGAAAAAAAGGAGTAAAGTGTGGCTCTTTTATGATAAAGTTGTGGCACTGATAAAGTTATATGTAATATTTGTGGGAGAACTTATAAACATAAGACAGGGGGTGGTGACGGGGGGACGGGTACTATAGGTAGACATATGAAAAATGATCATACGACACAATGGAATGATGTCTCTGATTTAGGACCCGGTCAACAACTTAATCCATTAACTGGGGGGGGGGGGTGGCTAAGTACAATCCAAAAAAGGATCGCATTGAATTAGCAAAAATGATTGTCGGAGGTTGTTTACCTTTTTCTTTTGCTTCTTCTTCATATTTAATTACATATATTCAAAGAGTATATAATCCTTTTTTTAAAGGTGTTCCTCGTAGTACTACTAGAGCCGATATTTTTAGATTTCATAATGATTATGTTATTTTTTTTTGCAATATGTGTTTGCTAACCTTCCATGCCTAGTTAGTTTTACTTCAGACATTGGACATGCTTTAAACGGTTATGATTATTTAACAATTACTTGTCATTGAATTGATGAAAATTTTAGAATGGAAAAACGTATTATTGCTTTTGCGTATGACGAGGATCAAAGTCATACTGAAAAATATATAAGCGAAACTATTTGTTCTTATGCCCAAAAATATAATCTTTATAATAAAATACTTTGTGTATCATTCGATAATGCATCTAATAATACTGATGTTGTAGATCTTTTAAAAGCGGAAGTACAACCACTACTTCCTCATATATTTCATGTTCGTTGTGCTTGTCATATTTATAATTTAATTGTTAAAAGTGGTCTTGATTTATTTTCACCTGAAATAAAACTTGTCAAAAGAGCTGTTGGAGTTATTCAGGGTAATAATAGGAAAAATAAAATTATAGAATTTTAAGAAAAATGTAAACAATTTAATTTGAGACCTAAATTCATGTCAGATGAGATTATTACACGGTGGAATTATACTTATTTATTGTTAAAAAAATGTTATAAGTATAAAGACCCCATAACACATGTTGCAAATGCGCATTGTAAGAACATGATGTATATGTTAACCGACGAACATTGGAAATCACTTGGTGAACTTTTAAAAAATTTACGTAAACCTTACATTGCTACTGTTGAATTTTCAGGATCTTATTACCCAACAGTTTGTAATGCTTTAGCTCATATAGCTGAAATTTCATATTTACTTTATGGTTTAAAATTAACTGTGAAAATAAAGATGCAGTTACACTTATGTTTAAAAAAAAATTAAAAATATTTTTCCACTATTCCTGATATTTATTGTATTGGTGCAGTCTTAAATTCTTCTATTAAAAAAGTAGATTGTCATAATTTAATATGTAGTTTATATACTTATATGGAAGTAGGTGCAACAGAAATTCCGTCTTCATTTGATTGCATAAGTAAACTTGATACTAATTTAACTACATTGTATGAATATTATATGCTACATTACATGATAACAACAACTCTGCTACTAATATTCCTTCTAGTTCTGCTTTTGTGTCTACACCTTCAGGATCCAATGAAGATAGCGATGAAGAATCTTTAGACATATGAAGCACTTTTACAACACAAGCAACCACGAGTCGATCTTGCGATGAGATGCAATTTTATTTGCAAAAGCCAGCAGAGCTGAAGAAAAGTTTTGACCCTTTACAATGGTGGCAAGATAACAAAAGGCAATTCCCGGTACTTGCAGCGATGTCACGAGATGTTCTTAATGTGTCGATCTCAACAGTGGCTTCTGAAAGTGCATTTAGCCAAGCACGAGATCAAATAGGAGACACACGTCACTCATTGGGTGGAAGCATATTAGAAGTGTTAGTCTGCTTAAGGGATTGAATCAGATCAGAGAGAAGAAATCAAGGATGTGTAGACGTTAATTCTCCGAAAGATGAAGAAATAGACAATATTTTCGAAGGCGGGAGCGGGACTGGAATTAATACTCCAGATTTAGAGGCTATGGAGCATAACCAATTTAATCAACCTATAGATTACGAAGAACTTGCAAGAAGGATGCATAATATGTAAATAAAATTATTATTACTTCATTATGTACTCTTATTAACATTATGAAAGTTCAAAAGTTTACATCTTATCATTAGTTTTAATTTTACTATCTATTTAGTTGTTAATTTGTTATTACTTATTTGTTAACTTATATCTACTAATCTAATAAATTAATAAAAGTATAATTACAATATAAAGTTATAAACTATAAAGTATAACTATAACAGTACTATAAAGTAAACTATAAAATAAAGATAAAGTATAAACTATAAACTATAAAGTATAAAGTTATAAACTATAAAACAGAAAGTTAACTTTAAAGTTTCAATTTTAATATATAAAACTATATTATATATTATATTATTATATTACATATTTAAATTGAATTTAGTTTACATTGTAGAAAATAAATACTCGAAATTAAAAAAAAAAATCGGACCAGAGGTCGGTTCATACCGGACCGCACGCGGACACTGAAATCTGGTAATGAACCGGACCGGTTGGCCCGGTAGTCAGGTGAACCGGTCCGGACCGGTTCAGCCCGTTAGACAGGTATATCTCCATTGCATCCTCCCTACAGAGTTGTCGCTGATTAGACTTTCGGGTTTTGTCACAGTTGTGCCGGTAAGCAAAGCCTCCATAAAAGCAATTGACCACGAACCACATGCACTACCAGTGACATTGCGGGGGAGATTCTGTAGCCTATTGAATCCCCACGATTCATTCAGTAACTTTGCAAGCAAGTGTGCGAACATTCCACTCCGTTGCAATAACTTGGGCCACAATTCCATTACCGGCTCCATGAAATAAAATAAATCACATTCTTCGTAGACAGGAGTGTTGAAGTCATACACATTTACCACTCCCTCTTCAATCATGAATTCGAGAGTGACAAAATGTGTGACATTAATATTCATCACTGTTAAAACCCTATTTGCACCAGCCCATGAGCAGCCTCCCGGATAGGGTCTGACACCCCCTACAATAATCGAGCATATCATCATCCCACATGAATTCAGCAAGTCTAACCATCAAAGGCACGACATTTGGAACTGTACTCTCTTTTGTCAATGTTGCGTACCTCTTGGACATGTTGTTGTAAAAGTTGAGGTCCACGATTATGTCAGTGGAATCATAGTACTCAGGGAAATTAAATTGCTGCATACGCATTAGAAGCAATACTTCATCTACATACTAAAGTAAAAGTAGTAAAACAGTTAGTAACTTGGTACAACAGATACAACAGATTATCTACGTGTTGCAACAGCTAAACTTGTTGCAAAAGATTATCTACTTGTTGCAACAACATACTGAATTAGATAGATATATACACGTGTTGAAACTTACCCAATCCTCCCACCAAACTTCCGTGCTTGTCAGAGCCTTGAAGTCTGCTGCTCCAAATTCATGCATTGAGTACAAAGTTCTCCCACTCTTTTTGGACTTGATTGCAGTCTCAACCTTTTTATTTCTTTGGGCATGTACAGGCTTGAAAATATCCACATTCTTTAGCACTTTTGGCCCAACATCAAGAAGAGGAGTCACAATTGACTTACTGGGAGTAGCAACAGATCTTCTTGATCTAACTGATGCAAGTGCCTTAGCAATTGCTTTGCCCCTTCTCCGAGAATAAACAGGAGTATAAGGTGAGGAAAGATTCTTTTATGGTTTGATACCTCTTTTGGATATCAACCTCTGTATAGAAGTGTTTGTGGCTTCTTGGGCCTGCGCCAATTCCTCCACTTTTCTAATTAAATTATACATTTTGTCTTTGCAAGTGGTGCACTCACAAGAACTTGAGGGCATCTTAGAAGTACCGGCACCAACATCAACAGATCTTCTACCACTCAATCCACCACCACTAAAATTATCACCAATCCCGAAAAAATAACCCAATCCAGGAACTGGAGTAAATCCACCAATATTCGCATCATCATCTCTTAATTTTTCCCCAGCAATACTTGTTGGGACATCATCACCAACACCACAACCACCACCAACAACATCAACATGTTGAACAACACCACCAACAACATCAACACCACCATCATAAACAACAACATCACAACCAAAGACGGCAAAGAACATGACCACCACGTTCTGGCCTACAACATCATCAACTCTAGTGATGGCTGTCACTCCAGCCAATTCCCCTTTGAACCCATCAATCAATCTGTCAGACACAGATTCTATGGGCACAAAGGTGACAAGGCATGACATCTCCAACTCTCTTATTGTTGGGACAAGTCATGGGTTCACAACCTACAACAAAAAAGTAGATATATCATAATGGTGCTAAATCAAAAAAGCAAAACCTATTTAAAATAATTTATCAGGTTGTTGCAAAAGGTTACACATCTGTTGGAAAATGTCCAACAGATGGGTTACTTGTTGCAGCATGTATCTCATCTGCTGGAAAATTTCCAACAGATGGATAACTTGTTGCAACAGGTATATCATCGTTGGAAAATTTCTAACAGATGGGTAACTTGTTGGAAATTTTTCCAACAGATGAGATACTTGCTGCAACAAGTTACCCATTTTCCAACAGATGAGTAACTTATTGCAGCAAGTATCTCATCGTTGGAAAATTTCCAATAGATGGGTAACTTGTTGCAACAGGTATCTCATCTGTTGGAAAATGGGTAACTTGTTGTAGCAGGTATCTCATCTGTTGGAAAATTTCCAACATATGGGTAACTTGTTGCAGCAGGTATCTCATATGTTAGAAAATTTTGGGAATATATCTGATACCGATACGGACTAAGGTTTTCTGCGTTCAGTCAATCTACGCAGAGTGAATCGGTCCCGCTAGTGCTTCTTTTCTTAGCCAGGTTACATACTCAGGAGCTGGGGTGAAGTCATCGGTCAATTGCAAACGAAACGGTCTATCCCCCGCTGCATTTCCAACATATGGGTAACTTGTTGCAGCATGTATCTCATCTGTTGGAAATTGTCCAACAGATTGTTAACTTGTTGCAGCAGGTTTATCATCTATTGGAAAATTTGGTAACTTGTTGCAGTAGGTATCTCATCTGTTGGAAATTTTCAACAGATGGGTAATTTGTTGCAGCAAGTATCTCATCTGTTGAAAATTATCCAACAGATTGTCAACTTATTGCAGCAGGTTTATCATCTGTTGGATATTTTCCAACAGATGGGTAACTTGTTGCAGTAGGTATCTCATCTGTTGGAAATTGTCCAACAGATTGTCAACTTGTTGCAGCAAATTTATCATTTGTTCCAACAAATGGGTAACTTGTTGCAGCAGATATCTCATCTGTTGAAAATTGTCTAATAGATTGTCAACTTGTTGCAGCAGATTTATCTTCTGTTGGACATTTTCCAATAGATGGGTAACTTGTTGCAGCATATATCTCATCTGTTGGAAATTGTCCAACAGATTGTCAACTTGTTGCAGCAGGTTTATCAGCTGATGGAAAATTGGGTAACTTGTTGCAGCAGGTATCTTATCGTTGAAAAATTTCCAACAGATGGGTAACTTATTGCAGCATGTATCTCATCGTTGGAAAATTTCCAACATATGAGTAACTTGTTGCAACATGTATCTCATCGTTGGAAAATTTCCAACAGATTGGTAACTTGTTGCAGCAGGTATCTCAACTGTTGGAAAATTTCCAACAGATGGATAACTTGTTGCATGAGGTATCTCGTCTGTTGGAAATTGTCCAACAGATTGTCAACTAGTTGCAGCAGGTTTATCATCTGTTGGACATTGGGTAACTTGTTGTAGCATATATCTCATCTTTTGGAAAATTTCCAACGGATGGGTAATTTGTTGTAGCAGGTTAATTATCTGTTGGACAATGTCTAACAGATGCATAACTTGTTGCAACAGATACATGTTTTGTTGCAGCAGATTATAAAAGTTGTTGCAACACCTAGTCATCTGTTGTGTTCTAATGCTTTCCTTAGGGGGATTGAAAAGGTCAACACTCAATTTTGTGTTGTTCCTGGAAGTGAGCCATCTAAGAATTCTTGGATAGATAACTTCTTCGGAGTATTCCTTGACTTGATGTCTGAGGTGAGGAATGGCTTCAAATGTCCAAGCCTAGAAAAAAAGATGTCATCAAAAATCAAAATAATGATTGAAATAAAAAAAAAGGTAAAATATTAAAGAAAATTTACCATAAAAGCCCAAAGGAAGCCATATAGGTTTTGTGTCTTCCCCGTTGGCTTCAAATCCTTCATCAAATATTCAACAGTCAAGCTAAAACTTTGAAAACCCCAGGCATAGTTGTTGAATGCATCATAGTCCTCAGCAAGTTTAATCAATCCAAGCGGTATGTTGTTGTTTACGTCCCTTGACTAGAGAACACTGTGCACAAACCAAACTAAACACAATGCCTCATTGTGCTTTTTTTAGAAAGTTTTGGACTCCAAGTCTTCCAATAATTTCTTTTGAATGTAGCTCTTTCCCATTAAGTTTACCAAAGAGACATCATTCTTAACTTTGGAACCCTTTGCTTTCTTGGCGGTCTTGGGCGTCCGGGCTGACTTGGTTAATACAACATCATGAAGAGGCTCACATGGATAACATCTCAATCCGGTAACTATGGCAAACTCCTTCATGCCAAAGCAAACCGGCATGCCACAGTAATTGATCCAAATCTCATTATTTCTATTACAAATAATCTTACGCTTCAAAAGCTCAGAAACCATTGTCATTTGAAATTGGATACCGGTATCTTCAGGTAAATCTAAATAGAATCTAAAACAACTAGTCCTAAAGAAATTCTCCAACCTCTGCTGCCGGAGAATGCCCCTAAAGGTGTCAAAGCCCTTTCCCATGGTTGATCTAACCACAAAATCACCGGATAAATCCTTATTTTCATTCAGCGGCATCGTCACACCGTACTTTTCAATGCTGAAACTTTTGACGACCTTCTCAATCGATGGTCTATTGGGATCTATGGCAATACTAGAAGAATCAACAAGATTGACATCCACATTATGTTTCCTTTTTCTTCCTAACTCGACCAAGGTCTGATCTGTTGATTCTTCTTCTTCTTCTTCATTGCCATTTTTCGTTTCTGCATCTTCTTCACCTCCTTCAGCTCCAGTATCCCCTTCATCTCCTTCTTCTTCACTTACTTCAACATTTTCTTCATTTTCTTCATCTCCTTCAGCAGATTCTTCATGCCCAACAGAGGTGTCCTGGGTTTCCTCTCTTTCTGAAGCCCCAGTTTCACTAACTATTTCCTCGCCTGCTAATTCACAAATAACAGTCACAATTTTATCTAATGGTGTTTGCACCTTAGCTATTTTACTACTTTCTCTCTCAGTTGGTTTCTCTACTTTTATTTTAACTGGATCCATTTTATCTACACACAAGAGATAGAAAAACACTTTTAATTGGTTAGTGCAACATTAAAAGTAAAAAGGGGAAAGGAATATGTTGCAACAACTGATTACTTGTTGCAACAGATTAATAATATGTTGCAGTAGGTATCTCATCTGTTGGAAATTGTCCAACAGATTGTCAACTTGTTGCATCAGGTTTATTATCTGTTGGACATTTTTCAACAGATGGGTAACTTGTTGCAGCAGATATCTCATCTGTTGGAAAATTTTCCAATAGATGGGTAACTTGTTGCAGCAGGTACCTCATCTGTTGAAAATTATCCAACAGATTGTCAACTTGTTGCAGCAGGTTTATCATCTATTGGACAATTTCCAAAAGATGGGTAACTTGTTGCAGCGGTACCTCATCTGTTGGAAATTGTCGAACAGATTGTCAACTTGTTGCAGCATGTTTATAATTTCCAATAGATGGGTAACTTGTTGCAGCGGTACCTCATCTGTTGGAAATTGTCCAACAAATTATCAACTTGTTGCAGCAGGTTTATCACCTGTTGGAAATTTTCCAACAGATGATAAACCTGCTGCAACAAGTTGATAATATTGTCCAACAGATGATAAACCTGCTGCAACAAGTTGATAATCTATTGTACAATATCCAACAGATGAGCAACTTGTTGCAGCAGGTTTATCATCTGTTGGACATTTTCCAACAGATGGGTAACTTGTTGCAGCAGGTATCTCATCTGTTGGAAATTTCCAATGGATAATTTATTGCAGCAGGTTGATCATCTGTTGGATATTGTAAAACAGATTAGTAATTTATTGCAACAGATTATTGTATTGTGTATTGCTTCAGATGTGTACATCCGGAGTGCAAGTGGTGGCTGAGGGTTGTGAAGCTTTTAAGTTCTGACAAATTTTGTATTAGAACCTACATAAAGCATCACACATGTGGTTCTGAGCACATTACGAGCCATAATCCACACGCTACTGTGAAAGTCATTGGTGAATACTTCAAAGATAAGTTTCCTTACGGTAAAAGCCCATCTACAAAAGATACGAGTCAACCAATCCGTACAGATTTGGGTTGTAAGGTAAGTTATTGGAAGGTCTGGAAGGGCATGGAGATTGCAAAGGATTTGACAAGGGGGACACATGAGCACGGATATGCGGTGCTTGATGTGTACTGTTATATGCTTCGTTCTGCAAATCCAGGAAGTAAGACGACATTGAAGGTTGATGAAAATAGAAAGTTCAAGTACTTTTTTGTAGCCTATAAGGCTTGGATGCTTGGTTTTGCGCAAATGATAAAAGTCATAGCTGTCGATGGGACATTCTTGAGGAGCAAATACGAAAGAGTGTTGTTGTCAGCAGTTGCACAAGATGCGGAGAATCATATTTTTCCAGTGACATTTTGTGTAGTGGACAAGGAGTGTGATGCTTCGTACAAATATTTTTTTGAATAAATGAGAAGCTATATAGAGGATACCCCCGAGTTGTGCATAATTTCTGATAGACATCCAAGTATTAAAAAGGCGGTTTCAATTGTCTTCCCTACATGTCATTATGGTTTTTTCATGAGGCACCTAGGGGAAAATCTGAGAACCACCTTTCACAATGGGGCGGTCGTACCTCAATTTTATAAAGCAGCAAAAGCGTACAATATTGATGTCTTCAATGACCATTTCAATCAAATCAGCAAAAACGTTCCTGGGGCCGCCAAACATCTTGAACATGTTGGATTCCACAGATGGAGCATGGTATTCTGCCCCGAAAATATGTATTTTCACATTTCTGTTTTCAACAAGTAACGTATCTGCTGCAACTAATAGGTAACTTATTGCGGCAGATGAGATACCTGCTGCAACAAGTTACCCATCTGTTGGAAAATTTTCCAACATATGAGATACCTGCTGCAACAAGTTACCCATCTGTTGAAAAATGTCCAACAGATGATAAACCTGCTGCAACAAGTTGACAATCTGTTGGACAATTTTTCAACAGATGAGATACCTGCTGCAACAAGTTACTCATATGTTGGACATTTTCCAACAGATGGGTAACTTGTTGCAGCATGTATCTCATCTGTTGGATATTGTAAAACAGATTAGTAATTTATTGCAACAGATTATTGTACTTATTATAAAAACTTACTGTAACAGATGGGTAACCTGTTGGAAATTGTCCAACAAATTGTCAACTTGTTACAACAGGTTTATCATCTGTTGGAAATTGTCCAACAGATTGTCAACTTGTTGCAGCAGGTTTATCATCTGTTGGACATTTTCCAACTGATGGGTAACTTGTTGCAGCAGGTATCTCATCATTTGTTGCAGCAGGTTGCTCATCTGTTAGATATTGTACAACAGATTAGTAATTTATAGTGAAACATCTATATTTCACTACAAACACACAACCATCACAAATCTCACTCACAACTTAAACAAAATACACCAAATCATACAACCTCAGCAGATGTTTGCAACTGTCAAACAAGTGCTGAATTTGCTGCAACATGTAACCTAAGTTGTTGAAAAACATCAACAAAATTGCAATCTTTTTTTTCGAAACAACAAGGGGAAGAACAAAAACAACACCAAAAACCATAATTTTGACAACCACATCCACTATTTATAAACTCACAAACCCCAAAAAGTGCAACAAATATACGAAACTACAACAAACCATACAACTCAGCAGATGTTTGCAACTGTCAAACAAGTGCTGAATTTGCTGCAACAGGTAACCTCAGTTGTTGAAAAACATCAACAAAATTGCAAGCTTTTTTTCGAAACAAGTGGAACACCTTAACTTTTGAACCCAGTGAAGGAGAAAACTTTACCTTAAATGGCAGAGAAGCAGCAACAACAAAGACGAGAGAGAGAAACAATTTTGTTTGAGCGTTTGAAGAAGATGGAGGGTTTGAACGTTTTGTTTGATAAGAGAACTGGAGAGACTATTTGATTTTGAAATGTGGTGATTTTGCAACGATATTGATATAATGTGAGTGTTTTGGAATTTTATAAAAGATTAACAATTTTTAAAAATTACATTTCGGACCCCAATTAACTTAATCAGATTTTTAAGTGGACTTTGACCTTGGCTGGTCAAAGTTGTCACCTTAGACTTTTTTGTGCGTTTGAAGAAGAGGGAGGGTTTGAACGTTTTGTTTGATAAGAGAACTGGAGAGACTATTTGATTTTGAAATGTGGGTGATATTGCGATGATATTGATATAATGTGGTGTTTTGGAATTTTGTAAAAGATTAACAATTTTTAAAAATTACATTTTGGACCCCAATTAACTTAATCAGATTTTTAAGTGGGCTTTGACCTTGGCTGGTCAAAGTTGTCACCTTTTCTAATTAGTAGACTTTTTTGTCACCATAAGTTAAATCTTCCAAGAGACATTCCATCCCCCAAACAGAACAACAAATACAGCACACCACCATCCCACATTGCAAAATTAAGCATCAACATAGAACATCATCCCTACTTGTTAAGTTTTCACAAAAAAAGGCTAAAAAAAAACTGCAACAGGTGATCAACTTAAGCACGCTCGCCCCTGATACGCCTAGCCAGCTGAATGTCTTTGGGCATAATGGTCATGCGCTTGGTGTGAATTGCACAAAGATTGGTGTCCTCAAACAGACCAACCAAATAGGCCTCAGCTGCCTCTTGCAGAGCCAGCACATCATGACTTTGAAAACGCAGATCAGACTAAAACAAAACAAGTTGCACAACAAATAAATCAATCACCAAGTAAGAAATAAAAGTTATAAACACCCCAATACCAATGACAACATAATCAATATAAAATACCACCAAATTTACCTTGAAGTCCTGGGCAATCTCACGAACAAGCCTCTCAAAGGGAAGTGTCACGACTCGACCCCGTAAAGAACAATATATCACAAGCACAACCGGCTACTATAAATAACATAAACAAGTTAAGAAACCCCTTAACTTCTCATTGACTTAATTAGCATACACTCTCATTTCTTTTAACTTAAGGCACTATCGTATCATGAAAGATCCGGGAATTTAACCCAAAGTACTACGTACTTCTATTCCTTTAAAATGACTATTTTTCATATAAAACTCCAAGATACTAATAACCGTAGTATCAAGTCATATCTACTTTTCAAGACAAGTCACAATACCTTTTAGAAATACATTTACATGCTTCTAAACCAAGTGACTTTTTACTTTAAAACTTTAAGCAATTGATGCATTCAAATCAATTTGTCTTTCTTCCTTTCAAGTCATTTTGTCTTTATTTACATCACTAGAGTAAACCATTCTTTTAACTTTCCATAAAATTATTATAACCAACTTCCCATAAAACCGTTATACTAACTTTATGCTTTAGACACTTACATTCTTTTCATAACCAAGAGACTTATACTCTCAAAATACTTCAAGTCTCTTAACTTTAGAAATCAAGCTTCTTAACTTTAGAAACTAGGATATCTTCAACCTTTAAAACAAGTGAGTTAATTCTCTAACTCAACCAACCTGGACATTCTTACAAACAAGTCAAGGATATCAAATGAAACTAAATTCATTTAAATCTCGTACGTCTACCGTACTATACATTTACAACTACTCATGCTCAAGAGATAAGAAAGTTCCACATACCTCTTCGGTTCAATCCACTTGTTAAGTCCAATATGCCGTACGTAGTATGTCAACATATAATGACCATAATACGCGTCTATTAACTTCTAACTTCAAACGTAGAATATTCTAAGTGTAAAGTCACCAATTTCTACGAAAAATCGGACAACACTTCCTTTGTTTCTACGTACTTTTCCATCTTTTTCAAGGCCCGAATTCAATAACCAAACATGCCACATTTAAGGCTCAACAATGTAGTTATCAAAAGGGGATTACACGCCTAACAACAATGTAGTTAATGCCACATCTCTCTTCAGGCCATCTTACCAATACATACATATGAGGTCATGATACATCTTAGTCGACCCCGAACAAATAGAGCAATAAGCACTGCGTGCCTCTCCTTAAAACCTGATAACAAGTCCTGCAGCATCGGACACACACAATCTATTCTCATATCACAACACTTTATCCGGTGCTACCCAAACAGGTTCTTCTCCTCTTGGAGAGTCGTATCTCAAGCTCGCCCTAGAACTGGATCCTTATACTGTCACCTCTTCACCTCCTCAACGAGGGAAGACTAGACAACCTCTCGAATCTGGGCTCTATTATCGCGTTCCCGTAGCTGCCGAGAAAAATATAGGTTGTTACTTATCGCATTGCATCCGCACACAATACAGCCAAAAGACTCAAAGTGTTACCATAATAACCTAACCCTCTAGTCCTTCAGGCCTCAGGAGAGTTAGAACTGTAGTCGTAGTCAACTTATCTTCCAATAACTGGAAGCCTTTCTCATACTTCCGAAATAGTCGGGGATATAATCTCAATTATGATTCCTGTTTCCAATTCTCTGTTGCAACCAGACTTGGTCGCTATAATTAGATTCAATTCCTTTGCTTGTCTCATGGCTAAGACTTCGTGCCAATCACAATTTAGGGGGAGATTTCCTTGCTCTCGTCAAGTAGTAATCCTATTTTTCTCTCCCAGCTCATAGAGCTTAAAGTCAGGTGTTCAACCTCAATTCATGGTATTACATAATCCAATGGCTTGCCAAGATTTCTTATCGTTCAAGTGTCTACTCGTCTTATCTTTACTTTCCATTTCAAGTTGCCCTGGGGTCTCTTACCTCCCTGTATTTTTCCTGCTATCCTTCTCGTTAGTACAAATTTTTCCACCTTTCACCGAGGTGTTCCTACTGCCCATCATTCACTAATGGTCTTTACACTAGTCTGGGATAATCATATCTTGTGCAACTTACATGACCATAGTTGCATTCTCTTTTATCATTTTGGTCATAACCCTTCCTTATACTCTTTATTAGCAAAAAAAAAATCTATCTTGATGCTTGATCATACAGTTTCATTCATGCGTACTACACATGCATTTATATCCTTACGACACTTCTTCAACCATTTCCTAGTGTTGCCCTCAATTACCCAAACTCAATACCTTTTTCCAAGGTTATATAAAATAGTAACCTATTGCATAACGAAGCTGGGGACTTTACCAGTCCCATATCTATGGCTTAAATAAAAGGGTACACATAACCCTTAATAATACGTACAATTATCCTGTTACATGGGGGAGAGAGCTTATCTCCCTTTAATAATCTTTCCTTGAAGTCCCAACCCTAACCACAGGGTCCTCTTGTGGTCCTGTAAATATCTAATCATCAAGCACCGCCTTAAAAAAATCGTGTAAATTCTCAAAACCTACCAAGGATGTCTCAGTTTTCCGCAGACAGCACTCGTACTTATCTTATTCTTGCCTTGCGCGCTTTCCTGAAATTATCCGGAAGGTCGTGGCCCTGACCGCCACACCAAACCAACTCCAAGTACCTCCAAGGGCACTTAACATAAACTCCTTCAAATTCAAGTATTACTTACTTTCTGCATCAATTTACCTCAAATGAACAAGTCACACAGACTTATTAAAATCAACGATGTCAAAGAAGGAAGGATAATTCACTGGTTACAACCAGTTCCCTTCCTTTCCACTCGATAATCGGCTTACTGGAAAACTGGAACCGAACCAGTCTCTCTCTGTAGTCAATGTTGGCATAATAAGAGGCCAACTAGCCCGTACCCATAATGACCTCAAAGTCTGTCATATCAGCTCTACTAGGTCTGCTAGGATCCGACAAGATCGTCACCGGGCAATTATTATATACCCACTCAGCTACCACCCATCACTCACGAGTGTAGTCACATCGAAAGGTTCTCATGGATTCAGGCTCTATTCTTGTACACTTGGTTGCCCTCTTTCTTACTGGTCGTACTCTTTCCGTACTTCCGAACTTATGCTAACATGCGTACATAACCTCCATACTGATTATAGCCTCCAATCTTTGGAGTTACAATATCGAACAATTTAAGGCCATTTCCGGCTCTCACGACCCGGTTCCGGTGGAACGCGTCCACGAACACGTAAAACGATTAACTAGACTTGGGTCTTGCACCCTCGTGACCCTGTCACGTAGCGGGACTACTACCAACTGATCCCACTCCATATCCGGCTATGGGGCAACCCATAATAGGTCCTCAACCCGACCCACCGTCGTACTTAACTCTTACCCTTAGTCTGAATTAAATTTTATGCCCGAGAAGGCCTCATATACTTAAGGTCTCGGCGGTTATCACTATTCTTTGGCTCGCAATTTTCCATGCTCCAAGCCTATCTTATTAGTCCCCCTGTAAATGGGTAAAACAACTTCTCATAAGCTCTTAATCATGTTGTCTTAATCATGACAACCATACTTACTCCATACGGATCTCATCCGTACAATTCTCTTAAGCATACTACGTATCTTAATCTATTAACATAGTATTCCATTAAGTCCCTTAATTATAACTTCTTAAGGGTCCATTACCTTCTCAGACAGCTCATCATCTCCTAATTTTTCAAATTTGCACGTAAAACTTTGATGAGAATTCATTAAACTGTTTTATACCTTTTCCGGTATTTATTTAGTCCTTACCAATTCTTGGTAGTCTAAAATCATTCTAGGCAACACGCGTCTGACCCTCATACATAACTTCGTATAGCTGTATGTCATAATACCAACTATACTACAATTATTACCAACATGGATACGCAATCCATATACTCCTTCCTGGGTCCCTGATGCCTTTCTCGTAGTTGCAATCAACATAACTCGTTAGGGAGAGACGACCCTAACAACACAGCTCTATCGCACGATCTCAGAGTGAGAAGAAGGGAAACCAATCCTAAATGTCCTGCAGCCTCCTGGTTATAGATGTGGTGCACAACACACCGATAACCAAGACTCTACTAGACACGGTCTGTAGACACTTTCCGAGGACTAACTGCTCTGATACCACTTTTGTCACGATCCGACCCCGTAAAGAACAATATGACAAGCACAATCGGCTACTATAAATAACATAAACAAGTTAAGAAACCCCTTAACTTCTCATTGACTTAATTAGCATACACTCTCATTTCTTTTAACTTAAGGCACTATCGTAACATGAAAGATCCGGAAATTTAACCCAAAGTACTACATACTTCTATTCCTTTAAAATGACTCTTTTTCATATAAAACTCCGAGATACTAATAACCGTAGAATCAAGTCGTATCTACTTTTCAAGATAAGTCACAATACCTTTTAGAAATACATTTATAGGCTTTTAAACCAAGTGACTTTTTACTTTAAAACTTTAAACAATTGATGCCTTCAAATCAATTTGTCTTTCTTCCTTTCAAGTCATTTTATCTTTATTTACATCACTAGAGTAAACCATTCTTTTAACTTTCCATAAAGTTATTATAATCAACTTCCCATAAAGTCGTCATACTAACTTTATGCTTTAGACACTTACATTCTTTTCATAACCAAGAGACTTATACTCTCAAAATACTTCAAGTCTCTTAACTTTAGAAATCAAGCTTCTTAACTTTAGAAACTAGGATATCTTCAACCTTTAAAACAAGTGAGTTAATTCTCTAACTCAACCAACCTGGACATTCTTACAAACAAGTCAAGGATATCAAATGAAACTAAATTCATTTAAATCCCGTACGTCTACCGTACTATACATTTACAACTACTCATGCTCAAGAGATAAGAAAGTTCCACATACCTCTTCGGTTCAATCCATTTGTTAAGTCCAATATGTCGTACGTAGTATGTCAAGCTATAATGACCATAATACGCATCTATTAACTTCTAACTTCAAACGTAGAATATTCTAAGTGTAAAGTCACCAAATTCTATGAAAAATCGGACAACACTTCCTTTGTTTCTACGTACTTTTCCACCTTTTTCAAGGCCCGAATTCAATAACCAAACATGCCACATTTAAGGCTCAACAATGTAGTTATCAAAAGGGGATTACACGCCTAACAAGTCGTGTAAAATTCTGCCCCACAATTAATACCAAGCAATTCAATAACCAATGCCATTTTCGGCCATAAAGTACAACAATGCAAAGTCTTATCCAATTCCTTTTTCAATCCAAGTTGTTTAGTCTAACATGTTATATAGCCGCAATTGATTATAACAACTACAATATTCAATTAGATAACATGCGACGATTCTAATTATCGACTAAATTGTATTTCAATTTCAAATGGCTAACAAGGTCATTTCGGATTTAGGCTTCCAATATCCATAACACTTATCCATCTTCAATACATATATCCCATGCTTGTTAAAATGTATAACTACAACAATATGTAATCTTATAACACTAAGAGAACAAGATTGTTACCTTGACAAGCCTTAATTCAACTTCAAGATCTGAAGTCGTTCCTTAGCAACTTAGCTCCTCTCCTTGACACTCCAATCCGCTACTTGAAGCCCTTAGAAGTTCACAAACAACTTTTTTTTCAATTTCCAATCCAAACTTATGAAAGCAACTTAGGTTTTCACCTTGCGACTAATGCAAAAACGACACTTTTCCGAGATCTTTCTATTGAGATACCCTTACAATACCCTTAGGAACCTTTGTTTAAAGTATTGTGAATTGTGGACAACAAACAAAAAATTTCCTCCTTCAAAATGCCCCTAACCCGAGAGCTCTTCAACAAGACAAGATATTCTCCAAATTTTTCTAAGTGTAAAAAGTCTTGTCTTGCTACTTAGTGTGGTTATTTAACAATATGGAGGGTCAAGATTAGAACAAATGTGTGGCTTGGATGCATTTTGCTATTGCGATTGTATTTAGCCTTGTTGTTTTTCGGCGAATCAGATCCCTTGATTTCGTCATTAATCTACTGATTTTGTGTTTTTCCGGCGATATTGCGTCGACCGCGGCCATGTTTATCACTGCTCTTGATAGTTATTGATTTTGGCGGACTGATTTTGCTATGTTGCTACTGATCTTTTGGCCATCTGACTACTGATTTTTAGGCCATTGTTTGCTGCTGATTTTCGATTATTTGCTACTGATTTTGGCTATGGTGCTGGACTGATTTTTAGGCTATTTTGCTACTGATTTTCGGCTATTTGCTACTGATTTTCCAGTGAACTGCTCCCACTGATTTTGGCTATGATGCTGGACTGATTTTTAGGCTATTTTGCTACTGATTTTAGGCTGGTTTTACTGATTTTGAACAAGATACTACACTTTTGGTTACTGATTTGAACAAGATACTACACTTGGTATTTTATTGATTTTGAACATGATACTACACTGGCCAATGAAAAAGTTATCCGTCGATTTTTGAGGCCTCCACAATTACAAAGACGAAAAATAAAATAAATGAAGCTTTCTGGGCAATGATGATTTCTTCCACTTACACCGGATAACCAACATGCGCTGGCAAGGCGAATGCTCGCAGCCGCACTTGTTTAGGCTGTCCCACTTTATATTTTTATATCTGAGCCCTCCGTGTTTAAAACTAGTACTATTTTGGCGCGGATCTGAAAGTTTTATTTATTTTATTATTTTTAGCAATATTGGCCGATGAAGGAATCTCCGTCTGATTTCCATGACCTTTCCTGTACAAAGACGGATTTATTTTTGGCTTTACTTATTAATTCTTGTTATTGCTTTTAAAATTGTTTATTCTATTACTAACACTTTTACTAAGTGTTTATGCAGGTACCCGGAGATCATCTTGTGCAGAAGGCCTAAAAAGGGCTAAAAGATGTCCCGGAGTTTTATCTTATGTCACTTTTAATTTTAGTTTTTATTATTCTGTGTTGCATTTTATTTTAATTGTAAATCATGTAAAAATGCTTAGAATAGGTAGAATAAAAGCCAATACATAATTAATCTAGGTTTGAACGGATAACCGCAAGTTAGCGGATCTTAAAGGATGTCTAACCCCTTCCCTTTAGGATAATAAAGAACTCTGATCCAGAATCTCACATAGCTTTCGCAGACCTTTAAATGGAGATCATTTATAGCATTTTTATGCTATTTAATAAGTGTCCTAATTCACTATAATAATTAGGTGGTGACTCCTTAAAATAAATTTAGGAATCATACCATACGTAGTACTCCCGTTTCGACTCCGGTTAAAATGGGGTGTTACAGATGGCAACTCCGCTGGGGAATATCAGGTTCTTGACCATAGCAAACCTAGGTTTATTATTGCTTGGCTTTATTTGCTCTTATTTGTTTTAAATGCCTTAAAATTGCTTGCTTTAATTTTGTATGCTTAATTGTTTAAATTGCTATTTGCTTTTATTGTTTTCCTTAAATTGGCATTCCGCTCATATTTCTTCCACTCTGGAAAATTCACATTGTCACACACAACACGCGGGTGTTCTTTGTGCACCTGTAAATTTCTTTCAAACACCCAAATTTAAGAGAGTTGGCGTTTTGCGCGGAGAATCCGGTCCAACCGGTGCTCGCGTAGCCTTCTCACTCGAGTAGTCCGCTCGGGAACCTTGCGTCTAGTAAGCCAAATCTTAGAAACTTAGGATAGAGCTATACCACTCTTTTATATTAAGTCATGCATGCATAAATTGTAGGTGGGTTAATCCTTGGTATTAACGCCACAATTAGAATCCACCAAACTTGTCGACGGGTTTCACAACCCAACGACCCATTAGCATACTATGTGTAGCGTGATGATGATAGAAGGATCCAAGTCTGGTCATAACACACTGAAATTGGAAAAAGTGCACCGTCATTTGGTCGCCATTTCCAACAAAACATTACAGTTTAACGGCTTGGACCTATTTATCATAATCTCGCATATTTGGCGTTTAGGCCGACCTATGGAATAAGAGAGGTCTCATGCATATTAGGCGCGCGCTTGATTTGCATGCTTTTGTTTACTATTGTTGTCGCTAGCAATTCTGTACATATTATTTAATGCAATAATTACCCTTTTAACCCCTGTACATATCATGCTTATAATTCCGGCCATGAGCATTTGTATTTTTGCACTTTTTGTTGTCACATTGCAATCAGAACTTCTATTGCGTAAATCGCTCTTGAACAACACGATTTGAACTTTGTGAAGCATCAACCACCAGTCCGGTCGAACCAAGCAAGGGAGTCTTTGACTATATTGTCACGCCCTTACATTTTACTATTTTTGTGGCTTGCCTACTCTCACCCATTTGTCATATTTTTGCAGGAAGACCGTCCTCACAAATAGTCGAGGGCGGACAACAACAAAAAAAAAAAGGAAGAAAAGAAAAAAAAATCATCACAAGAATGAGTTGGAGTTATGTTGACGGAAAGGAGTCAGCTTATACCAGATTCAACGAAGCAACGCTCTGGGTCCTATATTTTGTATCTTTATACATATTTGCAAATTCAATTGATATGTCTAGTATTGGTTACATAATTTTTTATCATGCATTTACAACATAATCTTTCCGAACTACGTGTGTCTGATTCTCACCATACAGTGTGATACGTAGGCAACCCATCTAGGGTTCGACACCACCACATAAAAATAATTTTTTTTTTAAAAAAGGGACATATTTGGTTCACCCATTCATTGCATTTATCCAATCACAGACATTCATTATTGCATTTCAATCACTCTATCACTTTCATTCATGCATTTCATTCATTCTATCACATCCATTTATTTTTTCATTACATTCTTTTACTTTGCATTAGTCTTATAGTGAACAATCATTTGTTTTGCACAGCTTTTACTTTTGCATTTCTTTCATGAATAAATTCTTTTTAAATCATACGTTTTATAACATATCTGAACGAACTACGCACACCTGATTCTCGTCAAAGATGAGATACGTAAGCAGCCCTACTCGAGTTCGGTACCATTTATTCAAAAAATACAAAAATATTTTATTCAAAAAGCATTAAAAAAAAAGAAAGAAAGAAAGATCTTTTAAGTATCATTGTTTGATTTGGCTGATACCAACACAATTGGGAGTGTGCATAGGAAATAACGAGTAATAATCAGTATGAGTTGACTTCGTGGTAAGCCATAGATTCTTTTGGTACCTCTTATTCACCCGTAAATGACATTGTCTTGCATGCTTTCAAGATAAGAACGAAACCAACCTCATCGTTTCATGTGCATTGTGCGGTGAGTTTTAGAATAAGTTCAATTGCATTGCATTGTGATCTAGAACTTGGCCTGAATGTTTGTTGAGGCAAAATCCTGAGTAACACTTAGTGTAGGAAATGATCGTAGGCTTTCTTTGACCCGTTTGAGCCTTTTCAGCCTACCAAATAACATTATCCGTAGTACACCCCTTTGAGCCTAAAGCCTATTCTTTTGAAAACTGCATATTACACCTATACCCTTTCTGAGTGCGTACGCACTATCCTTCTCTTGGCCCGACCTCCTTGAGCGCTTTGGAGATGTGCAAATGGCTGACAAAATTCTGCGTCGAAGTTTGCAAGACAAAATTATCAAAGTCCCAAAAGGGAAAAGAAAACACAAATGACGACTTCACAAAAGAAGAAATCAAAAGCCCCGGCATTATAAAAAATGAATGAAATGAGAGAATAACTTTGGAAAAAGCGGGCTCCAAACAAAAGATTCAAAAGGAAGTCGGTACAAAAAAAAAAGAAAACAGATCAGCATTAAAGCACACAAATATCAAGCACGGACGTAGTCCAACGCTCGAGGAGGGATTAATCACTTTTACCCAAATGATATCCATCCCTTTCCCCAAACCTACATTACAAGCCCATGACAAGCCCTACATGATCTTATACTGAGGGTTCTCACATTAGTGGATACTTACATGACGGTCAAGCCTATGGTATCACAATTGCATGCATTGAACATCCTTTTGAGTGTGAGCGTACTTCTCTAAGCGTCCCAAAATTCAAAATACTGGAATATATGTGAGAAATAGGACTTTCTTTCAGTGAGACATTTGAAACGTGAGATTACGTGTAGTTCGAAACCTTGGCTGCAAGCAAGTGTGTCGGTACTTAGGTGTCTGAGGTACCATTTGAAACTATAGGAATTACCCAGAAATCAGTCTCGGTTAGACTGAAAGTAAATAACGGGATTCTTAAGCACAATACTAATTGTTGGTATCAACTGAAGTCAGAACGTGATGCTGTCTTTCCATTTTTCAAAAATAAAATAAAATGCATATATAAAATTTTATCATTCTTACATCACGAACTACGTCTTGACCTGATTCCCTCAGCGGGATACGTAGGCGGCCACATTGGCTTCGGTCTCATTCTTTTAAATTGTACAGTCATTCTTGCATAACGAACTACGTCTTGACCTGATTTCCTCAGCGAATACGTAGGCGGCCACATTGGCTTCGGTCTCATTCTTTTAAATTGTACAATCATTTTTGCATAACGAACTACGTCTTGACCAGATTCCCTCAGCGGAATACGTAGGCGGCCACATTGGCTTCGGTCTCATTCTTTTAAATTGTACAATCATTTTTGCATCACGAACTACGTCTTTGACCTGATTCCTCAGCGGGATACGTAGGCGACCTAAGTCGGCTTCGGTCACACCATTAAAAATCTTCCCATTGGCTCGTGTGCGACGGAATGCGTTTGATTATTCTGAAAAGAGATATGAGCAATTTCCGCCAGAGTTAAGTCTTGCCACGCGCGCATAACGGCATCGGGACAATTTTGGGAAATGCACCATGAAGAGATCATAATAAGGATTCCAAAAGCAATCAGCAATCGCAGCATTCAGCAAGCATTCGCAGCATTCAGCAAGTCCGCACAGAGATTGCATCAGCACTCGCAGCATTCAGCAAGCACACAACATTCAACACGTCCGTGCAAGGACGAAATCTCAGCATCTGCAGCATCACGTCAATACAACCGCCATCGCGTTTTACAGGATAACGTTTCTACTCATACAATTGCATTGCTTATAAATTCAGGCGTTATCATTTTTGCCTTAACAGTTATGCACTAACCTTTGCTTAAGTCTGAGCATGCAAATGTCAAGAGCCAAAACTACAAAGTGGACGCGAATGAATCACTCCTTTCCTGAAATTCACAAGTTTTCTTTGAAGTAGAATCTTCATATCAGCAAATGCGGGAGGACAACAATAAGCCCATGCGGATTACAAACGCACAACATCTATGCAATGACGTTATCTCAACTCAAGCGAGTCACAAAGCAGGTACGTCCATAAAATGACACCATTTCATTGTAAGTCTATGCAACGGCTCCATCCATGTTTCGTCCATACAAGACGATAACGCCCATACAAGGCGTTATTTGAATTTCGTCCATACAAGACGACAACGCCCACACAAGGCGTCATTTGCATTTCGTCCATACAAGACGACAACGCCCATACAAGGCGTCATTTGCATTTTGTCCATACAAGACGACAACGCCCATACAAGACGTCATTTGCATTTCATCCATACAAGAAGACAACACCCATACAAGGCGTCATTTGCATTTCGTCCATACAAGACGACAACGCCCACACAAGGCGTCATTTGCATTTCGTCCATACAAGAGGACAACGCCCATACAAGACGTCATTTGCATTTCGTCCATACAAGACGACAACGCTCATCTGGCGTCATTGCATTTCGTCCATACTGAGCGACAACGCCTATACAAGGCGTCATTTGCATTCGTCAATACAAGCGACAACGCGCATCTGGCAACATTTGCATTTCGTCCATACAAAGCGATAACGCCACACATGGCGTCATTTGCATTCGTCCATACAAGACGACAACGCTTCATCTGGCGTCATTGCATTTCGTCCATACAAGGCGACAACGCCCATCTGAGACAAAATTTGCATTTCGTCCATACAAGCGATAACGCCCGCACAAGGCAACATTTGCATTTCGTCCATCTGAGCGATAACGCCACAATGGCGTTATTTGCATTTAAATCCATCTGAGCGACAACGCGCCCAAGGCGTCATTTGCATTTCGTCCATACAAGACGATAACGTCTACACAAGGCAACATTTGCATTTCGTCCATACAAGACGACAACGCCCATACAAGGCAACTTTTGCATTTCGTCCATACAAGATGACAACGCCCATACAAGGTAACATTTGCATTTCGTCCATACAAGACGATAACGCCCACACAAGGCGTCATTTGCATTTCGTCCATACAAGACGACAACGCTCATACAAGGCGTCATTTGCATTTCGTCCATACAGGCGACAACGCCCACATGGCGTCATCTGCGTCGTCCATACTGAGCGATAACGCCCACATGGCGTCATTTGCATTTCGTCCATACAAGCGACAACGCCCATCTGGCGTCATTTGCATTTCGTCCATCTGAGGCGATAACGCCTACACAAGGCGTCATTTGCATTTTATCCATACAAGACGACAACGCCACACGCGGCGCCATCTGCGTCTCGCTATACAAGACGGCGTATCATCACACCACTTCATTACATCTACAAACACCATGTCTTTTCAAAGACAAATCACTGCAACCCGGTGTCAATCGTCGTGCCGACCTTTGGGACAAATTTGAATCGGCGTGCGCTGCTTTAATTTTCTAGCATCGCGGAACCGATGTCATCATAATTCGGATCGACAAAATTTGAATTTGCATCAGCTTTTGTCCATCCTTTTTCTTGATCTTTGTTTAATTCTGACGATGGGAACAAAATTGGCTACAAGTCAACGTCTTTGTCCGAAAACTCTTTCATCGTCTTCGGTCAAAGAGGGACAACTGTTGACACCCAATTTTGACCCATCATTTAGTCATTTCTTTCAATTTTAAGCATTTTAGGACACAACATTTTAATCACCATTTTTGGCATTTTTGTATATTTTTTACCTAACATTCTATGTTGTTTTATTTTTGTAAATTGACATCATGTTTTTACTTTAATTAGGTATTAAACATTTTCAAATATTATGTTATTATTGTTGCGCGATCATTTTATTTTACTAATTTTGCATCTCTTTAAATAATTAACTGACATCCCGTCTTTACTTTTAATCAGGCATTAAATATTTGCTAAATATTGTATTTTATTATTATTGCATCGACATTTGCATTTTAATAATTGTGCATCTTTTTAAATAATTTTTCTTTTTAATAATTAACTCGTTTTGCATTTCATTAAACCAATCCAGTTGTCACGACCCGGCCGGGGCGGCTGATGCCTCTACCGGGCACCACAGTATACATCGTGAGAGAATAGTAGCGGAACATACATAACACATAACTTATAAAAGGTAAACATCACCGGTGGTAGATAAAGCTGCCATAAAAACATACTTAATCAAAAGTATAGCAGTACAACTTATTCTTACAGCCTAAAACACATACGTGGCCACAGACCTCTAAGAATAACAACTGTGGCGGGATAGGGCCCCGCCATACCCCTGAATGTACACAATGCCTATAACATCAGGGAAAAACCGTACCAACAAACAAGCTTCCGGAGGAATGGAGCTTCTGACACCGGGACAGTGATCCTAAGAACGAGGATCCACCACCTGCTTACCCTTACCTGCGGCATGAACGCAGCCCAGGAAAGTCGATTACCTGATATGTACCAAGTATGTAAAACTGGAAAATACTGTAATAATGATATCATAAGTCTAAAAGTAAGCTGGAGTCATGGAAGAGAATCAAAATACAGTACATTGTGCCTTACTAACAATGAGAGTAACAAGTATATACTTTACTGCATAAAAATAGGAGGTTCATGATCAAAACAGGGTCCCTCGCCCGTAGTATCAATAAGCAATCCTACTCCTGGGACTATTTCACTCGCATGGGTCTTGTGGACCCGCATGAGGTATTCCTCGCATAGGTCGCCGCGCGTGAGACTATTTCACCCGCATAAGCCCATAGGACTCGCATTAGGTATTCCTCGCATCGTGGGTAGCAAATCCACGGAACAGGTGGTATAACGATCTTGGGGATTTACCCCTCAGATATACTCTTACCCTGAAGCAGGTGGTATAACGATCTTGGGGATGTTCCCCTCAGATATACTCTTACCCTGAAGAAGGTGGTATAACGATCTTGGGGATGTACCCCTCAGATATACTCTTACCCTGAAGAAGGTGGTATGGCGATCTTGGGGCTTGCCCCTCATTCATACTCTTACCCTGGAGAAGGTGGTATAACGATCTTGGGGCTTGCCCCTCATTTATACTCTTACCCTAGCTCAATCGGTCATCATATCATAATCATAAATAAGTTAAGAAAACTTATAACTTATTATTAGTCTTGTTCATATACCCTCTCATTTTAGTTTACTTAAGGCACTAACATTCTTAATAAAAGAGACTCCGGGAATTTATATCAAAGTACTACATACGTCTATTCTTGTGAAAATGACTCCTTTTCATATAAAACCTTTGGGCAATGGATGTCTTAAAATCAATTTGTCTTTCATAAATCAAGTCATTTGTCCTTACTTATCTTACTTAGAGTAAATCTCTTCTTATTACCCTTTCATAAAGCTAATAAACCAACTTCCCATAAAGTTGTTATATTAACCCTATACTTTAGTAAAAATTATACTTTTTCCATAACCAAAGGACTTATACCTTCTAAAATGAACAAGTCTTTATATACTTAAAACAAGTAAGAATACCAAATCTTGTACGTCTACCGTACTACATAGATACAACTACTCATGCTCAAGAGATAGGAAAGCTCCACATACCTCTTCGGTCAATCCACTTGTTAAGTCCAAAATACCGCAAGTAATATGTCAACCTATAATAACCATGATACGTTTATTAACCTCTAATTTCAATGTAGAAATAATCTAAGTTCAAAGCCACTAAATTCTATGGAAAATTGGGCAACATTTCCTTTGTTTCTACATACTTTGCCACCTTTCTCAAGGTCGAATCCAACATCCAAACGCCACATTTAAGGCCCAACAATCCAAACATTTCAAAGGGGATTACACACCTAAACTTGGGTGTGTAAAATTCTGCCCCATAAGGTACAACAATTAACTTAATCAAAGGTAGTTCTTAGGCCACAACATGCTCACATACCCTTTTTAACCAATTCTTTCATATCCAAACCACATTTCTTACATGCAATGAATCTAAGAGCATTATTTACTACTACAAGTTCCTTCTTCTTCACATGCAACACAAATAACTAGCTACAAGAGAAGAATTGTTACCTTAAAGCTTTAGCCAAAATTATTCCAACAACTTTGCTAGCCTCCTTTCCAAGAACACCACCACAATAACTCCTACAAGCTAGCCACAAGCTTCCTTCTTGTCCTTAACTTCTCAGATTTTCCTTAGGCTTTGAATTCCTCTTGAAATTTTAGAGAGAAGTGAGAGCTTTAGCTTAGAGAGAGAGGGATTTGAAAGATGACCAAGTCTTCAAGACTTGGTCAATATAAGACATCTGAAGAATTAGATGGGGGCGGTTGTCACCACCCATGACCTCTTTTAAAACAAAGCGGTCAGAAATCCCCACTCAACGCGAGAACCCGCCTCGGCGCGGCGCTGAAACCTGCGCCTCTCGGGACTTTCCGTGCGCACTGCTTCCCGGCGCGCGGCGCTGCAGCGACCCTCGGAATATCCGTGCGCGCGCCTTGTCGCTCGTCAAACGCATTTCTGTCTGTCTGCGCACTGAACTTGTAACTCCCATAACTTTCTACTCTGATGTCCTATCGACGAACGGTTGTTTGCGTTGGAAACTAGCCTCAACGAACTACGCACTAGGCCTTTGAACCACCTAGGAATTCTCAATGTACCGGGTCATAACCCGCCCCAAAGTTGACTAAAACCCGTCTGAAACAATCCGTCAACCTATCTTTCGAAAATTTTAAGTCTTACCCCCTTTCGCACGCTCTCACACGCATGGCCAGAACTACGGGGTATAACACCAGTCCAAGGCACAATCTGGACCAGTCCAATCCGCCAAAAACCGAAGTCCAAACTGAGGCCCAATACACCTTTCATCTTTTCCATCCAATACCCAATACCCAATACCAATACCCAAAACCCAAACCCTAAACCTAATCCCACACTATAAATAAAAACCTTACCCCTTTATTAAAATGTCCCCATCCGTCTACCCTCTATCGACCTTTATCTAACCCCAGCCGCACACCCTCTTCCCCTATTACCCTCAGCCCCCTCAAACCCTTTTCCATCTGCCCCCTATTATCCTCACGCCCCTGCCTCACCGGAGGTAATGACCGGCGGGAACCTCTCATCTCTACTCCCCACTGCTCCCGTCGCCACCATCCGGCGAACCACCACAACTGTCTTCCCCTCTCACCCCCATTCCCGTCGAACCTTCAGCCTCCCAACACCACCAAGAACCCCACCGACAATCCCTACCCTCTCACTCGTCGACCCCACTGCTCCCTGCTCACCGTCGAACACCCTTACACTATGGCGGCGTCGCTCAGGCATCTTGCCGACAAGGCGACGTCGACACCCTGCCCTTTATCTTGTGGATGATTATTGGACTGATTTTTTTGCATTTTTCGATACCTTGCCGGAGTACTAAAACTCCGGCGACACTGTATTGTTCTCTTTCTATTTCGGCATATTTTGTGTTTGTTGGACTAAGATTGTTCTCTTATTGGTTATTTTTGCTATTGCGATTATATTTAGCCTTGTTGTTTTTCGGCGAATCAGATCCATTGATTTCGTCATTAATCTACTGATTTTGTGTTTTTCCGGCGATATTGCGTTGACCACGGCCATGTTTATCACTGCTCTTGATAGTTATTGATTTTGGCGGACTGATTTTGCTATGTTGCTACTGATCCTTTGGCCATCTGACTACTGATTATTAGGCCATTGTTTGCTGCTGATTTTCGATTATTTGCTACTGATTTTGGCTATGGTCTTTGGGTGATTTTAGGCTATTTTGCTAATGATTTTCGGCTATTTACTCTCGATTTTCGATGAATCGCTCCCACGATTTTGGCTATGATGTTGGGTGATTTTTAGGCTATTTTGCTACCGATTTAAATTTGGTTTTCGATTTTGAACAAGATACTACACTTTTGGTTACTGATTTGAACAAGATACTACACTTAGTATTTTATTGATTTTGAACATGATACTACACTGGCCAATGAAAAAGTTATCCATCGATTTTTGAGGCCTCCACAATTACAAAGACGAAAAATAAAATAAATGAAGCTTTCTGGGCAATGATGATTTCTTCCACTTACACCGGATAACCAACATGCGCTGGCAAGGCGAATGCTCGCAACCGCACTTGTTTAGGCTGTCCCACTTTATATTTTTATATCTGAGCCCTCCGTGTTTAAAACTATTACTGTTTTGGCGCGGATATGAAAGTTTTATTTATTTTATTATTTTTAGCAATATTGGCCGATGAAGGAATCTCCGTCTGATTTCCAAGGCCTTTCCTGTACAAAGACGGATTTATTTTTGGCTTTACTTATTAATTCTTGTTATTGCTTTTAAAATTGTTTATTCTATTACTAACACTTTTACTAAGTGTTTATGCAGGTACCCGGAGATCATCTTGTGCAGAAGGCCTAAAAAGGGCTAAAAGATGTCCCGGAGTTTTATCTTATGTCACTTTTAATTTTAGTTTTTATTATTCTGTGTTGCATTTTATTTTAATTGTAAATCATGTAAAAATGCTTAAAATAGGTAGAATAAAAGCCAATACATAATTAATCTAGGTTTGAACGGATAACCGCAAGTTAGTGGATCTTAAAGGATGTCTAACCCCTTCCCTTTAGGATAATAAAGAACCCTGATCCAGAATCTCACATAGCTTTCGCAGACCTTTAAATGGAGATCATTTATAGCATTTTATGCTATTTAATAAGTGTCCTAATTCACTATAATAATTAGGTGGTGACTCCTTAAAATAAATTTAGGAATCATACCATACGTAGTACTCCCGTTTCGACTCCGGTTAAAATGGGGTGTTACACATATTTAAGCCCTAGGGATTAATGTTATGAAGAAGGTTGGTCATTCTATCACACGACACAAGACAATAAGGGAGGCTACAATTGGAGACTTAGTTCGCAGTAATTTCTTTTCTTTCGCTTTTAATTCAGTTTATGTATGGATTTTGTGTTAGTTCTTAGCGTGACTATGGCTAGGAGCTAAACACTTTATTAGGGCTTTCCTTATGAATCGCTTGAAACTTCTATTCATGAATTAATGCAGTAGTTTAATTTCTTCTTCACTTGATTAAGATTTAGTCAATAATTGGTATGAATATTTGATAATTAATTGATCACTAATTATCATAATATATATGATTTCGAATCAAGAACCGAGAGGAGAGATTTGAATATGCCGTAATTGACTAGACATATGTTAGAATGGGGGACGACAGTACCCCGATACTTGTGTAGCATTATATGTTACTGTTCTTAATCCTCCTATATGGTAAATTCTATCATAGAAATATAGAAGGGTTATGCACTGGGGTTGAGTGATTATATGTCCTAACCGGAATATAATACAGTTTAGTTAACCGCTATCTTAACGTAGAAGAAGAAGTCATTCTAGTTGCATTAAGGATTGAATAGAGTGGATATTCGAGGATTTTGGAAGCCCTAATTCATACATAACTGATTACAACTTAAATAGTTCAGTAATTCTTGCAATTATTCTGGTAGTTAAACAAAAACCCAATTCAAATATCGATTGCCAAATAGATAATATAAAATAGATGAACGGTAATTAGAAACCAGTCTCTGAGGACGATATTCGGTCTTATCAGACTATATTACTTGTCAATGATGTGTACGCTTGCGTGAGCATTCGAAATATCGCTAACAAGTTTTTGACGTCGTTGTCGGGGACTGGCGTACTTCTAATATCGAACAATCTATTTTTATTACTAATTTGGCCTTATTTTTACTATTAGAACCTTGTTGCCTTGATTTTGTTTATTGATTTTGGTCTATTTCAGGAATCTAGTGTATGTGGAGAAGAAGATGAGCAGATACACTTGTTCCCTTCAACCCTGAAATCGAAAAATTGTGCAAGCAAAACAGGCGTGAGAAAAGAATTATTGATTTACTAGCCATGGAAAATCAGCAGAACAACAACGGGGTACCTGAAGAGGTGTTGGATAATGAGGTACCGGTTGCCATGGGACAAGTCCCACCACCTGCAGAAATGAGCTTGGGAGATTATGTTTTGCCCACGGTTACTGGTGCACAGACATGCATCAGACTCCCAGCAATAGGGGCAAATAACTTTGAGATCAAGCCAGCCATCCTGAGCATAGTACAGAACACAGTACAGTTTGGGGGATTGCCATCTGAAGACCCCCACATGCACATTGCCAACTTTCTGGAGCTGTGTGCCACTTTCAAATTTAATGGCGTTACTGACGATGCCATTAGACTGAGGCTCTTCCTGTTCTCACTTAGGGACAGAGCTAAGAGCTGGTTGAACTCACTACCTGTCAACTCTGTCACCACCTGGCAAGACCTCGCCCAAAAGTTTCTTGCAAAGTTCTTCCCACCTTCAAAAGCAGCAAAGTTAATGGGAGAGTTAAATATTTTTTACCAGGTGGATGGTGAGTCACTCTATGATGCATGGGAGCGATTTAAGTATCTGCAAAGGAAATGCCCACATCATGGCATAGAAAAGTGGATGTTAGTCCACATTTTTATAATGGGCTGAGTGGTACTACTCGTACCATCATTGATGTTGCAGCAGAGGGAGCCTTCATGAGAAAGAGTGTCAATGAGGCACATGAGTTACTGGAAGACATGGCTTCCAACAATCACCAAGGGGCATATGACAGGTCATTGAATAGCAGGAAGACTATGGGTATACATGAATTAGATGTCATCAACGCCACTGAATACGAGTAGCCACCACGGCGAAGCAACTGTAGCAGAACACTATGTATGTGAATGCAGTACAGATGCCAGTAAATTGTGAGACCGCACTCATTTGACAGATGCACAGCAGTGGACCCTAATAATGTGCCAATGGAGCATGCTCAGGCAGTTGAGAACTTTCAGCGACCTTATAATTCCAACACATACAATCCAGGGTGGAGAAATCACCCTAACTTTTTGTGGAGGAACGACCAGGCTCAGCAACAACCATATCAGGGTAATTACCAGAACCAACAAGCACAGAATCAGGCTACCTCATCCCAACAGTTTATACCACCTACACAACAGAGGCTTTGATGGTGAGGCTGCGTGCTTACACTCACAAATTCGCAGAATTAGTTCATGTATGAAACCAGGCCATCTCTCAGGAACCTGGAAATGCAGGTTGGGCAACTAACGAAGATGGTAACCAAGCGGCGCGAGTACACTCCCAGCAATCTGAGGTCAATCGAGAAGCGATGTCGGGTAGTGTTGTTAAGGAGTGAAGCGATTAAGCGAGTTGCTCCCAACCCACAGTAGTTCATGAGAAAGAGGGCGAGAAAGCAGTTGAGGAAGAAAATGAGGGGGTCATTGAGGACCACCCTACAATTGAGAAAGCTCCACCAGCACCTTTGAGGGAATACACTGATAGAATCCCTTACCCTCAGAGGCTCCAAAAGAAGGCCATAGATAAGCAGTTCTCCAAGTTCTTGGAGGTGTTTAAGAAGCTTCACATTAGTATCCCCTTCATTGAGGCGTTAGAACAAATGCCCGCATACTTTAAATTCATGAAGGAGATACTTGGAAAGAAAAGAAGGCTGGCGGATTATGAGATAGTAGCGCTGACAGAGGAGTGCAACGCCATCCTACAAAAAAAATTGCCTCCTAAGTTGAAAGATCCAGGAAGCTTCACCCTGCCCTGCACTATTGGCAATGTAACATGCAACCGAACGCTGTGTGACTTAGGGGATAGTATCAATCTCATGCCTCTGTATGTATTCAAGCAAACCAACTACGGTTAATCTACAGCTGGCTGACCTAACCGTGGTGTACCCCAGAGGCATAGTGGAAGATGTGCTTGTCAGGGTGGGAAAGTTCTTCTTCCCAGCAGATTTCCTCATTCTTGACATGGAGGAAGATGATAAAATACCCATCATTTTGGGGAGACCATTCCGAGCTACTGGCAGAGCCCTAATCGATATGTAGAAGGGAGAATTGAGGCTAAGGGTTCAGAAAGAAGAAATGGTATTCAAGGTGTTTAAATCCACCATTGAGTCGAAGGCCAGCAACAAGTGTTTCACAGTAAGCACAACTGACACAACAGTTCAACAGGCTCGGACCAAAACTAGGGAGATTATCCCTACAGCTGTGAACCCACAGGCTAGTTTGAAAGCTGCAACAAAAGTAGATGACATGAAAGCTGACAAACAGGTAAATCCTACTGAACCTACTAATGTGAAGAAGAAAAATAGAGTGAGGAAGAGGAGAATGATTTTTAAGTGGATAGGTTGTGGGGTTAATTTACCCCAATGATTTGATAAAGAATTTGCGTCCGGCTAAAATACGTTAAAGACATCACTACTTGGGAGGCAACCCAATTTTTTTTTTAAAATTATACAATTTAGTTTAATTAGAGAAGTCTCACTTTTGGTATATTTTTGTTGTGTTGTGAAGCCAGGTGAAGGAATGGGACACTAAGCACGAAGAAAATGATGGAAAACACGAAATCGGGGAAGCACCGTGGTGCCATTGTGCAGGACCGCGGTGCCTAATGTTCAGAGAGGTCGCAGGAGTTTATGCACTGCGGTGCCATTATGCAGAACCGCAGTGCCGAATGACCAGAGGGGCCACTATACTTTCAGCACCGCGGTGCCGGGACGTGATTTCCGAAGTAAAAGCCCTAAATCCCCAAATTCTTTCCCACACAAACACAAACCCTTCCTCTCTCTACAAATTCCGAAATTCCTCTCCTTCTATCCACAAAAATTTCCACAAACTCCACCAAATTCTTCAAAAATCCCTACACACCACCCCATTAAGAACCCTCATATCTTACACCATCATCATTCCTTCCATTTGGTCAAGAAATTGGTGAAGAACGACTCTTCAAAAAAGTAATCTTCATAATTGTTTTTGCAATTTCAATGCTAGTAGGGAAAGTAACTTGCAAATTTGGGAGTGGTACGTACTGTGATGGTAGGGTGTTGTGTAGTTGTGGGTGTTTGCTGTGGTGGTTGTTCGTTGTGTAGTTGTGTGGATTGAGGCATATTGTGGTGTATTGTTGTTGTGGACCGATTTTTGGTTGGTTATTGTTGATTGTGTGAAGTGTTAGTTGTTGGGACACCTCGAGGAAACAAAGGAAACACTGCCAAAAAATTTCCAACAACCTTCACAATGACTTCTAGGAAAAGAACCGCCCGAACCACCTCATCTCAATCAGTCCCAGACTATGATGTTACTCGATTTACCAATAAACATGTGGAAGATCGATACAATAAGATTAGTACTAGGGCATTGATACCAGAAAGAGGCATGGACTACCAGGCCATGTCATTTGATGATGATGATGACTACGAGCCTATTAGGGCCATGATCGAGGCAAATGGGTGGAGAAGGTTCACCAATCCAGAGAGGATCCCACTTCAGAATTCTAGCCTTGTGAAGGAATTCAATGCGAATTATCCCGAGCAAGAGGATGGGGGATGCTTTGTTAGAGGAAAATATGTGCCCGTGAGTTCTGAAGTTGTGAATGCGCTACTAAGAACCTATGATGTTGAGGACCAAGGCTATAATTCAAACCACTTCAAACGTTGGTCAAGAAACGTCAACCACATCATGTGGAACGTGGTGACAGATATATTGTGCTACCCAGGCGCTGAGTTTAATTTTGCCCACAACGGATCCAGGAGGCTTGCCCGGTGCCAATTTAACAGAACAGCCAGAGGATGGCTATATTTCGTAAGTGATCGCTTGATTCCGTCAAATTATTTCACCAATGTACCCACAGACAGAATCAAGCTTATCTATGGCATCATGACGGGCATGACAATTGATGTTGGGAGAGAAATAGTGCAAAACATAAATGAGATTAGCAGGCTGACTACTACGGGCGGACTGAGACATGGGTCACTCATTTCTGCCTTATGTGATAGGCATGGAGTCCCAACATCCGCCACAGATATTCTTGAGAAGAGTCAGTCTCCTGTGACCTACAATTTAGTGCACTCTTTCCTTGAACCAAATCCAGGACCATCAGCAAGAAGGGGCCCAGCAGAAGCAAACGCAGCAGCCATGGATGATGAAGAGCCTGAGGCAGAGGCACACAATGAAGCAGGCGAAAGCAGCCATCAACCTCTCCTGTCTTTGGAGCCTCCAATGCCAATGATGGAGCAGATGCTCTTGAACCAACAAAGGATGCTGAAAAATCAAGAGCAAATAATGCAAGACCATCAACACTTGACCCAGCGTGTTGATAATTTGAGTTCCATATTCACCCAATGGTCAATGCAGTATCCGCCGCCACCACCACCAATTTGAGCCGTTGTATGTCTGTAAGTCGTCCCTCTTCAATTTTTGAGTCTTTTACATATTAAGGACAATGTGTAGTTTAAGTTTGGGGGAGAGTTCTTATTATTTTTATTTTTTTAATTTTATTTTTGAGTCTTTTGTTTGTTTTTGTATTTTATGTAATTTATGATCATGCATGTTGTGCTTATTTGGAACGCCTAGTGAACTAAGTGGGATACTGTAGTGGAATGAGAAGCTAAAATTTGTGTGTTTAAGTTAGATATGCCAAAAATTCATAAAAATTTAATTATTTGGAATATTTGGTGTTTAGCCTATGTGCTGTCAATTGAAAAATATCTGTGAAGTCTACTTGCTTGTTATTTGAGGCGAAATAGTTAAGATGTACATGTTAGAGAGATGATTCAGACATTTCTTTGTTAGCCCTTCTTACCATTCATTATCTACCTTACAATAAATTGTATCCCTAGTCAGCCCCGTTGAGCCTAAAATAAGTTATTTTCTTTGATACCCCATGATTTCCTCGTGTGCATAAGCGGTAATTGAAAAATTGGGATGAAAGAGAGTGAAAAAGTGATGCACCCCAATGAAAAAAATGTAAAAGCTTAAGTTTGGGGGTGCCTATGTGAATTGTTTCATGCTCTCAAAAAGAGAAATGAGGATATAGGTATGAACTGAAAAGAATACCAAAAAGAAGGACAAAATGGTTGAGTAAGAAAAATGTTTATGGTACATAAATTGAGCCTAAATGCCTAATCTTACCTACCCCTGCCTAAGCCTACATTACAACCCTGAAAAGTCCTGATGATCTCTAGAATGTATGTCTATGATTAGTGGAGAATAGCAAGTAAACATACCCAAAAAACTAAATGAAATTGATATGCATAAGTTAGGTATTCATGCTTCCATTACTTATGATTGAAATGAATTTGCGAAATATCTGATTTGAAATTCTAGATCGCTAAATTCATGTTATATATGTTCCTACATATTATCCCAACTGACGTTCATGTGTTTCTAAGTACTTGTGCAGCTGCTTGATTTGAGTCTTTGAGTCTTTTGTTTTTGTGTCTTTGTTTTGTTTTGTTTTGATCTTTGCTCGAGGGCGAGCAAAGGTTAAGTTTGGGGGTGTTTGTTAGACGTATTTTATATACACCTTTTGTGTCATTTTTAGTTAGTATTTTCCCATTTTTCGTTCAAATAAGTGTCGTGTTAGGTTGTTTTTCTTTCTTTTGAGACACAGTGGTTTCAAAAGGTAAAATGGCGAAAAGGAGCGAGAATTGGGCAGAAAAGGTGCTCCCGACGCAAAAAGGACGAAAGTTGGCAAATCAGGACGGAGGATTTTCAGCACCGCGATGCCAAATGCAGAACCGCGCTGCCATTATTACTGAGAATCCACAGGACTTTCAGCACCGCGGTGCCAATATGCAGAACCGCGGTGCCATATTTGCTGAGAAGGTGCAGGAGTTTCGGCACCGCGGGGCCGTTATGCAGAACTGTGGTGCCGGTGCGAAAAATCTCAGTTCCGAAGAAGAATTGGCTAAGGGCAGATTGGTCCATAGGGTACGAAATTTGAAACATATTTAAGCCCTAGGGATTAATGCTATGAAGGAGGTTGGTCATTCTATTACACAACACAACACAAGACAACAAGGGATGCTACAATTGGAGACTTAGTTCGCAGTAATTTCTTTTCTTTCGTTTTTTTAATTCAGTTTATGTATGAATTTTGTGTTAGTTCTTAGTGTGACTGTGGCTAGGAGCTAAACACTTTATTAGGGCTTTCCTTATGAATCGCTTGAAACTTCTATTCATGAATTAATACAGTAGTTTGATTTCTTCTTCACTTGATTAAGATTTAGTCAATAATTGGTTTGAATGTTTGATAATTAATTGATCACTAATTATCATAATATATATGATTTCGAATCAAGAACCGAGAGGAGAGATTTGGATATGCTGTAATTGACTAGACATATGTTAAAATAACGGATGACAGTACCCCGATACTTGTGTAGCATTATAGGTTTACTGTTCTTAATCCTCCTATGTGATAAATCCTATCATAGAAATATAGAAGGATTCTGCACTGGGGTTGAGTGATTATATGTTCTAACCGGAATATAAGACAGTTTAGTTAACCGCTATCTTAACGTAGAAGAAGAAGTCATTCTAGTTGCATTAAGGATTGAATAGAGTTGATAGTCGAGAATTTTGGAAGCCCTAATTCATACATAACTTATTACAACTTAAATAGTTCAGTAATTCTTGCAATTATTCTAGTAGTTAAATAAAAACTCAACTCAAATATCGATTGCCAAATAGATAACATAAAATAGATGAACGGTAATTAGAAACCAGACTCTGAGGACGATATTTGGTCTTATCAGACTATATTACTTGTCAACGATGCGTACACTTGCGTGAGCATTCAAAATATCGCTAACAACAGCAAATGTGTTTGTTTATGCATGATCCCAGGATTGAACATATAAATGCGCTCAAACGCATTCTTAGGTACAATCAGGGAATACTTGATTATGACTTGCATTTATATCATTCGTCGACGTCTACACTTGTCTCCTATACAGATGCTGATTTGGGTGGTTGTCCTGATACCAGGTGTTCTACGTCTGGCTGTTGCATGTTTTTAGGTAATAACTTGGTCTCATGGTCTACCAAGTGTCAATCCACACTTTCACGCTCAAGTGCAGAGGTCGAGTATCGAGGGGTAGCCAATGTGGTTTCTGAGCCATGTTGGTTACGTAATCTACTTTTAGAGCTTCATTGTCCTATTGAGAAGGCTACCTTTGTGTATTGTGATAATATAAGTATCATCTACCTTTCTGGTAATTCAGTTCAGCACCAGCGCACTAAACACATAGAGATGGATATTCACTTTGTTCGAGAGAAGCTAGCTAGAGGACAAGTACGCGTCTGTCATGTCTCTTCCAGATATCAAATTGCAGACATCTTTACAAAGGGTCTTCCCTCGGTCATTTTTAAAGATTTTAGAGACAGTCTCAGCGTACGAAGACCGTCCGCTATGACTGCGGGTGTGTGTTAAGCAGTGGGCCTAAAGCCCATCACGGGACAAATCCCATCTGTGTCCAGCATTATAGCATATTTGGTATATTTCTATATATATTAATATTAGTCTTGTACCTAAATTAGGATTGTAATATAAACATAATTGTATAGTTAGTCTCCATATAGAATAGAAATTTAGATGTAGAATACGATTTTTTTTTTCCTATTATAACTTGTAATATATATATATATATATACATATGCCTTTTATCAATAAGAATAATCCAGAGATTAATTATTTCAGTAACAAGCTCAAACTACCATAGAATACCAATTAAACTTGTGATATTCAAATTATGAGCACGAATGTCATGTCTCATCATCTCTTAATTCTGCCTTGTATAGCAAGAACGAAGTGGTGAATGTAACAAAAAAAAATTGCACCAACAATGTAAGAAATATTTAAATGATAACTGCAAACCACTCTATTTAATAGGCTTTGATTGATAGTATACAATAAAGGATAAATAATCCGCTATAACATGTCAAATTACACTAATGGTGTAAAAAACATATAATTGTCATGTATATAACTTAAATTATTTTTTTGGTCATCATGTAGGAGGAGAACTGCATCATCGAAGTGAAAAAAAATGCATCTGTTTTACAAGCATAAGCATGGCCCAAAACTGTAAGCTTCTGTAATACAGAGTAATTTTAGAACACAAATTGAAGAGAAATTGCTCAACTAATGATTAAAGAATTCAACTGCCAGCTTCTATAATACAGGATACATATGAACAAATTAGCACTAATTCCTGTAGAAACAAAAAAAACAGAACACAAAAACTCGATTAACCCTTCTATCAGCAGCGCGTGGTATCACCAACCAAATGCTCGCTATGAAGACTAAATAATGAAGAAAACCCCCAATTTCTGCACATGAAATGAGAAGATGTTGCTGTAAACCAAGTAATCCGATCATCTAAAAGAATGCGTTTGTACTTCCAGTCAGCACTTTGGTTACCAGGGTGTCTTTTTTTATCGAAATGCTGACTGGTAAGTTTCTGGATCTCTTTACATAATTAAGGGAGTACCACATATATCGCGTGTCTGATGAACAGACTTTGATGATTATTCAAAATCGAAAACAATCTCCAACTTTTAGAAGCTTTGAAAGTTGTCTGATAGCTGGTTGCACAGTTTCAGAGTTCGGTGAGAATGTATCAGGAAGCTTCGGGAGACAAACAGGTAAATATTCATCGCCACGTTCGTTCAAGCAAAATAGACTGAGTGCAGCACGGCAGAATATGAATCTGCACAGAAGAAACAAGAAAGTGTGTTGGTAGTATCCAATTAGGACCCTGAGGCAATTTGTAACTAAGAAATTACTAGAGATTGGTTGAAACAGAAAACGGTTACCTGAGAATAAGCCGTCGCAGAAAAGGGTCAGACAGAACTTGAGCCCAAACCAAATCTAGGCTAGTCGATGTACAGAGGATCACCTCCCACTCTGCAAATGCGGTTGAGATGATGATATCAGCCTCATCATAACAATCCTGGAGAACAATAATGTGAAAGTTAGAATGACATACAACTGCTCGGTAACGTAATTAGCATTGCTGTCTACTTACCATATCCTTATCAGATGAGACAAAGCCAACCAACTGGCAGAAAGCTTGTAAGGGAGCAGACAAGAACAAGGTGAACTGACTTCCAGTTTGTGTTACATCAGTGCCTGGATCCTTGAATGATGGCCTCAAAGGAGAGAGAAATAAAGCACTTCTTTCTCCTCTTTCTGCCCCATGTAGAACCTGAAGAGCAACAGATGATGTATCAGCAAAGAAATAGACCTCCTCAAAGATAATTTTTGAAATTGAACTTGCGATAAAATAAGTACAATATTTATAGCAGTAATTTTCCAACCAAAAAAAAAAGCCAATCCACACGTATTGATGATTGGTAGGAGAAGCAATTAAATTTGAGTAGCTTTAAAAAAGTAATACTACCTCCGGATCAAAAAGAGTGTCCACTTAGTCATTTGCACACCTCAAAATACTAACTCCTAGATAAAAAGAAGTAATTTGACTAAACTGTCCCTAATTAAATATGTATTGGGATTTTATCACATAGTACTTAATAGGGGCAAATCTGAAAAAAATATGGTTAATTCTTTCTTGATTTGATAAGTGGACACCTTTTTGACTAAAAAAATGGCTAAGTGGACACTCTTTTTGATCCGGAGGGAGTACTTAATAAGGTGGGAATAACAGCAATTATAGTTGGAAAAATTGAAGTGTCCTTTCTTCAACAACTCATCACTTCAAGATGAGCTGCTTCACATAATTCAACAAACGTGATCAAGAACAAAAAACACATAATTTTGGATCGTTCGATGTTCAACATCTTATCAGGCATAGTAGGGACTCAATCAGAACAATGAGGACAGTACAAAATATGTAGGCATTTGGAAAACGTAGATGTGTGTAGCTCAGGTGCGGATTCTCTGGGAAACAACTAAAGCACAGAAGAATGATTATCTATAACAGATGTTACCACCGAACCAACCTAGACTTGTATTCCACTTATTCTCTTGGGAGAAAATGAGAATTACCTAGATTTTTACTGGACAACACTCCACAGTTTCATAAAATACGGAGTTTTAGAAGGCTAGAAAATGGAATGATGGATCTTCCAAGACACTATATCATCATACGCTTAATATGTTTTGTTTGGACAAATATGCCAGAATAATATCCATAAGAAGCTGTCATAATGCAAAGTTTTTTCTCGCATCATCTGCAGTTGCATCTCATTACTCACAAGAAGTCACCAACACATCTCGTCATTTTCTCTCAAAAGCATCACACAGTTTCTAGACAACAAGTAGAATCCAAACACACATTGGAATCTGTGTCTTACTCAGGAATAGGTTATCATGATTCAATGAGGTAGACACAAACAAACCTGCCTTGAATGCATCGCTGTTGTCACTATCAATTATTAGGAAGAGAGGTCTTCGTGTGAAAGGAATTAGATCGCCTGGATAGAGGTTATTTGAACCTGCAAAAACCAAAATAGTAAAAAATATGCAGTTAGATTTAGAACAATATGAGATAATCATGAACCATTTTATGAACTACACATAAATCAAGTTCTGATGACCTCCACTTCTGCTAGGACCTAAGCACAAACAATTGTCGAAATATTGACCCATATCTCCATTGGTGTTAATATAATTTTCATGTAAAGCACTCTTTTGTTCATACGAAGTACGAGAAAGAGCACTGTTCTTCGAAGATTTTCTAGAACTTGAAGAGCTTTCTGTGTGAGAGGTGGTACTCTGAGTTGTATTTCCTGGAAATACATCACAGAATTGAGATTCAGCCACAATGAGCATATCTGGAGCTGAATTTCACCGATTAAACAGCTAAACCTGATGTTTTGATTAGGAAAAGATACTTTTTAAAAGTCGCTAACCTGATGCAGAAATATATATTAATACCACACTCTCTGGAGGGAGCTCCTTACACATTGTAGCGACGATCTGTGGGTGCCAGAACAAAAACGACCAGATAAGGATACACACTAGGAGCGTCAAAAATTGTAAAGGAGGAGTGGCAGAAGCAATCACTCAGATCAGGTATTATTCCATAATAGAAGTAGAGATGGGCACTTGGGCAGGGTTCAATCTTAAAATACATTATTCTAAATAGCTATTGTGTGGGTTCAGGTGCAAAGAAACCATTACTAACATCGAGCATTAGGCAACATAAGCAACAAGAGCGAGATTTCAAATTTTACTTGCCACATTTTGCATAGTATCAGGTGCTTCAGCATTTCGTTGTCGGATCAGTTCCCAAGAAGGGAACCAAATAACTTAAACCAACAAATCAACCAGCAAAATTAATTTCTACATTCCCCTTTCCTTAATAAGAAGCAGTATTTCAGTCTAGGACTCCTTAGATAGAGGTTAATCCAAATGGCAACACGAGTATACATAACAGAACTCACAGATATCAACAGTGGAACAGAAGGACGGTAAAGAACAGCCTTCTTGGGATTAGGCGGCAAAGCTGGATCCATCATCTCAGCAGCCAAGTTAATATCTATCAGTCCAGAAGTTATAGATTGGTCGGTCACTGCACCATTTTCTCGTAGTTCAACTGGACTTCTTTGATAGAAAGATCCACTGGGTTCCCATTCCAAGCTTTGTAGCATTCTGAAAGTGTCCAGGGTTAATTCTGCAAATTTGTCCTGAAACAAAAATGAGGATAGGTTAATTGTGCAACAAAAATGAGCACAACTTCACACTGAGGTAAGTGGATGTCGTCAATACCTCATTTTTGTGATAACTTGTCAACAGTGCATCTCGAAACTTTAGCACCTTCTTAGCATGGAAGCGAGCCACGTATTGACGAGATGATGGATGTGAATCAAAGAGAGCACAATATCGCAAAGGCCTGGCATCTGGAGATGGAGAATGAACTCTTGTAAATCTGACAATTTCTTGCACCACCAGTCTCCACTCTTTGAAGTTAGTACCCTGTGAAAGTATTACAATGGTTCATCTTATCGAAAGAAGTACAGAATTTCTCTTGAAACATAGATAGTAAGTACAGGGCTAAAGTAGCTGAAGCATCACATTATTGTTTAATGCAATTGGAAAAGGCAAGTGTGTGCCAAGCATAATGAAAGTATTACATTGGTTCATCTTATCGAAAGAAGTACAGAATTTCTCTTGAAACATAGATAGTAAGTACAGGGCTAAAGTAGCTGAAGCATCACTTTATTGTTTAATGCAATTGGAAAATGCAAGTGTGCGCCAAGCATAATGAAAGTAACTTCAACTTCAAAGAAACTAATTTACCAGATTTGCATTGGATGTACTTGTGCAGCTAGTTCCAGAAATTAAAGTATGATAATCATCTCCTATGTACTCAGTAACCATTGCAAAAGATATGATTGCTCAGATGTTCATAAAGTAGACGGGTGTAACAAAAAAAATGCATTTACACTCGGAGCCTTTTGAAGATGATATGCAGAAAATATTGCATAACATGTGACCCTTGATTCATTAGGAGCATGTTAAATATTTCCTCAGATACACTTCCTTTTTTATTTTTGGGTGAGTATCACTACCATCAATAATATAGCATACAACTCAACCAAACTTCTTAATGTCTCTCTCTTCAACAACATCAGCAACAACATATCCAGTGAAATCCCACACAGTGGGGTCTAGGAAGGGTAGAGTGTACACTTCTTAATGTCTCTCTATTCAAATGTATATTAAAACAGATACGTCTATGTGTATATATCTGTTCATAAAAGGCAAAAGAAAGAGACAAAACAAAACAAAGAGAGTATTCCTTGACAGCATAGAGAAGGCAAAAGAAAGAGATACAAAGTCATGGAATGCTTGCGCAGGGTTCACCATCCCCAGTGCACCTCCCCCACATTCATAACATTAACCTTATCGCATGCATATGTGCAGGAACATGTAAGTTAAATATTCAAAACGGTTTGAAGTGTGTATGCTTTTTGTTATACACCCTTATGAGTTCCTTCCAGATACAGAGTAAAGGGGCAATTAGCACTTTTGGCTATTAATGTAAATTTAAACCATTTTTTAGATGACGCCGACGTAATATAGTGTGGAACGGTCAAAGCTTTAGGTCTGAACACCTTGATAGTAAGAAACCAACGACAAGTCACCATTCTTTACTATGAAAAAAGACAAGTCACCATCGCTACAACAAAAATAGTACTACATGACAGAGCTGTCCAAAGAAGCCATACTACGTGACTCAATTGTCACAAGTTCTCAATCACTTTAACCAATATAATACATGACAGAGCTTAGCCTAGAGAAGCTAAATTACATGTCTCAATAGCTCAAGTCACACTAGAAAGTCTAAATGCCGGAAACTTGGCGTGTACTAAAAAGCACTAGTACCGGAAAAGCAGCTTTACTGCCATCAACTAAAACATGTTGAGATTCCATGTTAATTCCTCAATCTGACAGTTAAATTACTGGATTTTTATCATAAAAATGACAATTCTTCTTAATATAAGCTTCATTTCTGTAAAATTGGAGACAAAATTTACAAATAGCAATGACTGAAACCTACATCCATCCGAAAATGAAATGAAAAATAGCAAGTACCAGAAAGGTGGCCTAAAACTAAATTTTAATCAGACGCCTCAAGTATATAAACATACATAAAATATTTAGTGTTTGACTTCTTATTTTTTTCATACTTCCATTTTACCGAAAAAACAATTGCACGTTGTTGTTGGAAATGAGCTTCAAAGACACAAAAATGGAAACAAAATTAACAAAGAGAACGAACTAGTACCCGAAAAGCAGCTCTACTGTCATCAACGATAGCCTTAATTTATGCTTCAGTTCCAGAAAATTGGAGACAAAATTTAGAAATAGCAATGACTGAAACCTAACAATTTAAATATTTACCCAAAGTTCATCCATCCGAGACCTAAAATTAGCAATCTCCAAAACAATTACCAAAAAAATGCAAGTTGTTGTTACAAATGAGCTTCGAAGTCACAAAAATGGAGAAAATGTATTAGTACCGGAAAAGCAGCTTTACTGTCATCAACAATAGCCTTAAACTGCTCAACCAGAAGCTCCATGTTAATGTTTCATGTTAATTCCTCAATCGACAGCTAAATTACTGTATGTCTATCATACAAATGACAATTCTTCTTAATTTATGATTCATTTCCACAAAATTGGAGAATAAAATTTAGAAATAGCAATGACTGAAACAGAAGACCTTAAGTATATACACATACATAAAAAAAATGTTGCCTTTTTATTTTTATTTTTTCATACTTGTATTAGATTCAAAATTTACAAATAGCAATGACTGAAATCTAACAATTCAAATTTCTACTCAAGATTCATCACTCCGAAAATGAAAAAAATACTGTAGCAAGTAGTAAAAAAATGGCCTAAGACTAAATTTTAATCCGACGCCTTAAGTATATAGTATATACACACACATATAAAAAAATTAGTGTTGCCACAAAAATGGAAACAAAATTAACAAAGAGAGAACGAATTCGTACCGGAAAAGCAGCTTTACTGTCATCAATAATAGCTTTAAACTGTTCAACAAGCAGCTTCACCATTTCCGACCGGTTTAAAATCAACGAAACCTTTAAAAACCTAGCATAAAACCTCAACTCTTTAAACCTAACCATCCGATCATTTCTAGAACCTTCGAAATACTTCCTATTCAAAATCGCTTCATAGAAAATACATGACTCAAGTAAAAACCTAGCTTCACTAGTCCTCATATATTGACTAAAGTAAAGTTGACCGATCCGTGAAGCGATCTCACCGATCTCCCATCGTTGTAATCCATACTCAATTAGCTTTGTTCGATGCTCTTGTTGATACTTCCATAACTTCATATACACTTTAAATACCTTGTGAAAGTTGTGGTTACTTGTTTTCCATTGTCCGTACGCCGGCAAGTCACGTACACGCGCGTATTTTTTCTCTGCGGTTTCGACTAACGCGCGAAATGTCTTTGGAACAACGTCGTCTGCCATTACTCGCCGGAAAATTTTGTATCCACGGAGCTATAGATACATCTTATATATGGTGGGGGGTGGGGGAGGGGTGGACTTTCTATAGGGGGTGGGGGTGGGGACAGGTAAGCTGGTGAAATTGAGGGAATTTTTGTGAAATGTGATGATCAAAATATTCTGTTATTTTGTTTTTCTTTGTATATGATCATTTTTTTTGTTTTTTTATTTAATCTTTTTATTTTTATTTTAGCGAAAGTTTAGTGTATCATGTTTTTTTAGTTCCGACAATTTACATAGTGGGGTGGGGGAGATTTGTTTGTAGAGTGGACGGAGAGTACGATTCCAGGAACTTGGTTTAGAGGAGTTGTTAAAGAGTATGTTTGCTCCCCCAAATGTACCTATCAATTTAATATAGTATGCTCGATACAATTAATACTCATCTGATACATCTTTTTCGTCTGATATAATAACTGTAACTATATTGTAACGTATATTGTAGTTTTATTTCATAATTACGATCTAAACTATATCTATTTATGAAACTTTGACAATAAAAATAGTCGGACCTCAAAATAAATAATAAACATTAGACAGAGAAAAAATACATTTTGTTGATGATATTATTTTTTGTAATTTGAATTATTCTACGTAGTTTGATAAGATAAATACGAATTAGAATGACACGAAAAACAAAACCTTGAAATGGATATCAATCTAAAGTAGAAATAAGGTAAATTGTGATCTAAGATTTAGTTAATTTTGAAGTATTGAACCAGTTTGTGTGAGTGTTGACGACTTTGTATAAATATTTTATTTGATTTCATGTATTTATTATAGTGCTAAGATTTTATAAATGTTCAGATTATTCTGAAATAATTAAATTTAGGTCCACCCTGTAGGTTTTGCTGGGTTCAAAATATATAAGTAAAGCACATCGAAAGTCTAGATGTCAGTGCTGAAATCTTTACTAAGAGCACTTACAGATTATATAATCTGAAATCTTTACTAAGAGCGAACACACGATTGTTCCCTTCGATTGTAAGCACCTTGCTATAGTGTATTCCTCTGTCAAGAAAGTCAGGAAATCTTGACAGACATTTTGAGAAAGTTTTATTCTAAAGTCTAAGTCTAGAATTGTTTTATTGAATCAATCTTTTATCAATGATGTCAGTGCTGTATATACAATTAAATTTTGGTCAAAATCGGATTAGGGTTGGGCTCTAAGCCTGACCCAAAAACCGAGGTGAAGTGGACCAGTCTTACGGCCCAATTACAGTGATCTTGTGACTACCTAGTAGGCACCGCGACGCTTACGTCGATGACATTATCGTTTATATATATATATATATATATATATATATATATATATATATATATTAAATCCAAAATTCAATTTTTACTTAATTAAATAATTTTCATCAAATAGAAATTATTTCATAGTTATCATCAATTTAAATATCTCGATTCCAAATAGAATATTTAATATTTTCTCTATACACCCTTAGATCGAAGAGACAATCGACATAGTGTGACTCTATATGCCTTCATATATTGACACTAATCCAATTAAGGTCCATACGAAACTCCTAGACTGCGCCGTACGACACTCAATATGTGAAGTACGTTTACATGAATCCAGCAAATATAACCTTTACGTGAGATGATAAATTACTTTCATTCGCGACACACTCGATCAAGCTTAGGATTTGTCATGTGTCTATCCAAATGACTTAATCACTTTATCTCATCTATATTAGTCGACAACTAGATCATATTCTAAGTATGTCTCTTGCATTGGCCAATGACTTGATCGGCCTAATATCACTGATTAGTCGAGTTCTCTCTCTATTATCCAATCGAGGAATGAATCTTATTCTTGACTCAACTACCACCTTAGTTTACATCATAATTCACCCAACATAAGCCATATCTTATCATATAAGGAGAAAGCTTAGGACAGAGTAAAAATATATTATTCTGTAAACAAATATGTGTATTGACCTCAAGTTAAAGGACATTTATCTTCCACACGTTGATAACATTCTAGGCATGTATAACAAATAGTTTATCAGCAGGGTATACCGATACTTTCCAAAAGTATCCATGTGTCCATCACTAGTAACAATTACTCGTAGCAGGTGAGACATACTACATTCTCCAAAAATGTGATGCATACCACATATTGACTTAGATCATATCATCGATATCATATTCTCCATGATCATTAGTCGAGACTATTTTGAAAGTTACGCACTATCATCAATATCTCACTCTATTAATGACAACGTAAGCTCAAGGGATGCACATTAATGAATAATTATAAACAATCAAATAATAATTCAATAATTGCAAATTCCATAAATATATTAATCTTATTAATAATATGAATGTGTTCAAGTACATTTGTCCCTAATAATGACTGTCTCTATGACATACATACTTTCAATCCCCCACTTGGCCTAGAGTCAATCTCCAATGTATCTAATATTCATATTTTTAAAATGACCATTATGCTTAACTAAGCTTAATGATTTAGTAAATGGGTCAGGTAGATTATCATCTGTGGGAACATAATCTAATTTTATTTCTTCAGTTTCCACCATCTCCCTAAGTATGTGGTATTTTCTTGGTACATGCTTGTTTCTGTTTGTTGATCTTAGTTCCTTAGCTTATGCAATCGCACCAGTGTTGTCACAATAAATCGTTATTGGACAAGTGACACTTGGAACAACTCCTAGTTCCTTCAGGAACTCAGATATCGCGACAACTTATTTATCAGCTTCCGATCCAGCAATGTACTCGGCTTCAGTTGTCGAATCAGCAGTTGTTGCTTGCTTGAAACTTTTCCAACTCACTGCTCCACCATTGAAAATGAAGGTATATCCAGACTGGGACTTGAAATCATCAAGATCTGTCTGGAAGCTAGCATCAATGTACCTAGTAGCCACTAGATTTTCTTGTCCACCATAGACTAAGAAATATTTTTTAGTTCGTCTAAGATACTTAAGAATACTCTTGACTGATTTCCAGTGTTCCTCCCGAAGATTCTACTGAAATTTATAAGTCATACTAAGTGAATAGGCCATATATGGCCTCGTACATGTCATGTCATACATGATTGATCCTATACCTGAAGCATATGAGATTCTCTTTATGCGTTCAAGTTCTGTAACAGTAGAAAGACTATATTTCTTTGATAACTTGATGAGTTGACTCATATGGAGACCTCATTTCTTGGAGTTTTCCATAGAGAATCGTCTTAGCACTTTGTCTATGTATATGGATTGTTTCAGCCCCAACAATCTATTAGGTCTATCTCTATAGATTCTAATTCCAAAAATGTAACAAACTTCACCCAAGTCTTTCATCATGAAGGTGCTGGATAATCATTCTTGACTGATTGCATGAGAGTTTTATTATCTCTCGTTATTAATATATCATCTACATATATAACAATAAAGACAATAATCCCTTCCTTACGCTTACTATAAACGCAGAGATTTTCTTCGCTTCTAACAAAGTCAAACGATTTGACTGCTTTGTCAAAGCAAATATTCTAACTCCTTGAGGCTTGCTTAAGTCCATAAATAAACTTTTGTAGCTTGCATACTGTTTTGGGCTTAGTATTGAATGTAAAACCCTCATGTTGTATCATAAACACCTCCTCAATTAGGTTACCATTGAGGAAAATAGTTTTAACATCTATTTGTCAAATGTCGTAATCATAGTATGAAGCTATTGCAAGCAAACTCTGAATGTACTTAATTTTCGCAACATGTGAAAAGGTTTATCATAATCGACCACAGGCCGTTGATTTTAACATTTAGCCACTAATCTTGTCTTATAAGTCTGTACCTTGTCATATGCATCAATCTTCTTCTTAAAGACCCATTTGCATCCTATAGGTCTAATCCGTGTTGGCAACTCAACCAAGTTCAAACTTGATTTATATACATCGAGTCCATCTCAGATTTCATGGCTTCTTGCCATCTCTATGAATCAATGTCTAACATAACTTCGATGTAGGTCGTAGGTTCATCGTCATCATAAATATCTATCTCATTGTGTGTTACAATAAAAAGATTAAGTCTTTCAGGCGGACGACGAGTCCTAGTAGACCTACTGAGTTTATTATTATGTGTTTCAGTATTTGTTGCATTCTAATTGTGAGAAGGTCTTTGTGTGCTGGACAATCCATCACCTTGAGAATTTTCAGGAATGTCATTTTTTTGTATTTCCTGAATGAAATGATGTACAACCATTGTATCATCTTCCATTAGTTATGTATGAGAGCCTTGCATTTCTGCACTATCTCTCATAGCACTCTCACTGGCTGAAGGGCATACTCTAAGTACCCAATCTTCACCAAATACTCCCACTGAATCATTGTCTAGGTCATTCGACAATGGTTCACTTCTATGTTATCTTATGGTTCTTGAATTTCTTCGAGTTTTATCTCATTGTAGCTCTGTTCTTTGTAGACATAGTCTTCTTCAAGGAAAGTTGCATTTCTAGAAACAATGACCTTATGTTCTCCAGGAAGATAGAAATAGTATCCCTTAGTTTTCTTTGGATACCCCACAAAATAATATTTCTCACTTTTAGATTCTAACTTGTAAGTAAGCATCTTATTTACATATGCAGGGAACCCCCAGGGTCGCATGTGTTTAAGTGCTGACTTTTTGCTATTCCATATCTCATATGGAGTTTTCTCTACTAATTTTGAAGGAACCTTGTTCAGAACATAAATTGAGCTTTGCAATTCATATCCCCAAAGGTATGTTGGTAGAGCTGAGAAACACATCATGGATCTAACCATATCTAATAGGGTTCGATTTCTCCTTTCAGCAATATCATTCAGTTATGGCGTTTCAGGAGGCGTCCATTGTGATTGGACTCTATGAAGCTTTAAGTATCAAAAATTTATTACTTAAGTATTCACCTCCTCGATCTGATCGAAGGGTCTTGATACTTGTTTCAAGCTGCTTCTGTACTTCTGACTTGTACTCCTTGAATTTCTCAAAGGCTCCAGACTTCTGTTTCAATACACATGCCCAAACCTTGTGAAATCGTTTGTAAAAGTGATAAAGTAATGGAAGCCTCCCATAGCTTTAGTTGAAAATGACCCACATACATCAGTATGGACCAACTCAAGCACCTCTTTGGCTCTCACACCTTTCCCATAAAGTGGCTTGTTGGTTATCTTTCCTCTCAAGCAAGATTCACAGTTACCATAGGACTCCAAGTCAAACGGTTCCAGATAGTCTAACTTCCTTAATCCCGTTATCCTTGATTTATTAATGTGACCAAGTCTACAGTGCCATAAGTAGTTAGGGTTTCTTGGATTACTTATCTTAGCTCGTTTATTTTGCTCATTAAAAATTTCACGACTACAGTTTAGAACATATAAATCATCCACAATCGGAGTATTTCCACAAACAAAACCATTAAAAGACAATACATAACTGTCATAGGCAATAAATGAGGAAAACCCCTCAATGTCTAACACTGGGATAGAAATAACATTCCTCATCAATAAAGGAACAAAATAACAATTATTTAGTTCTAAACAAAAGCCTGAAGGTAAATCTAGTCTATAAGTTCTCATGCGTTCAACATTCACTCGTGCTCTATTTCCAACGCGCATGTCTACCTTTCATGGTCCAACCTTTCTGCTGTCAATCAGACCCTTACATTATTACAAATGTGTGAGCCACAAGCGGTATCCAATACCCAACAGTGAGAGTTACTTATAAACATATTTATTTCAATGACAAACATACCTTGTCCAACAGAGCTAGAAACACCTAGTGCTTTGCCTCTTCATGTAGCTGTGCAGTCCTTCTTCCAGTGCCCCTTCTTCTTGCAGTTGAGGCACACATCCATAACTACATTTTCCTTCTTCTGAACACCTCCTCTAGGTTTCAAAATTGTGGGTGCAACAACTGTCTTACCCAACACAAGTCATATATTATCCTATAAGGAGTTTAAACTTAGGACATAGTCAAAGTATATTACTCTGTAAACAAATATGTGTATTGACCTCAAGTCAAAGGACTTTTATCTCCCACACGCTGATACCATTCTAGACATGTATAACAAATAGTTTATCAGTAGGGTATACCGATACTTTCCAAAAGTATTCATGTCACTAGTAACCATTACTCGTAGTAGGTGAGACATACTACATTGTCCAATAATGTGATGCAGACCACATGTCGACTTATAACATATCATCGATATTTCATTCTCGATGATCATTAGTCGAGACTATTTTGAGAGTTACACGCTATCATCAATATCTCACTCTATTAATGACAACGTAAGCTCAAGGGATGCACATTAATGAATAATTATAAATAATCAAATAATAATTCAATAACTGCAAATGTCATAAATATATTAATTTTATTAATAATACGAATGTGTTCAAATATATTTGTCCTTAATAATGATTGTCTCTAGGACATACCTACTTTGACACTCGATGGGTAATTTATATTGGGTGCCAATCAGGTCTCATTCAAATTTAAGGGCATGATATCTACACAAAAATTTCATTGTTATAAACTTTGATTTAGATTAGTAGGGTTATGGCTAGTCTTTCTTGATTTAGAAATTACGCTCAATCAACATAGTAGTTTTCATTCATTCCTTCTCAATCGCCTTTTTCTATCATTTTAAATCAAATCTTTCTTGTGACTTTATTTTGTTTTGTGAGAAATGATTGATTAGTTGTAACTAAAAAAACTAGGTACAACTATGTATTGTTGCTTAGGAGAGTAAGTCAAGCAACAATACTTTATAACATGTTGAATTATACTAATATGGACAATAACTATGTACACTATCTATAGATATAAGTTAATCCAATAGTTAAATATAAAACTGTCAAAATCTCCCTCTAAATTTAACAATATGGACAAATTAGGATGTTGAAAGTAGGTGGAGAAAGTCCACTTAGAAGGGCAAAGGGTCAAATTAAACAAACTTTAAAATTAGAAAATGAAAACGAGTAGGTGTTGATCTTGGCACGAAATCAACAATTGATTAATTAAATCTGTCGTTGAATTTTTTTTACTAGCTGTTTAAAAGGAATTTAATATACATATACTTGTATTTTATTAAATCTTAAGACGTTATAAATGTTGTCATATAGCTGAAAATTTTTTAGCGTCCGAATCCGATATTTATATTTTTTGTGTTTTGCAATTCAGTGACTCAAATGAAAGTCATTTTGATGAATTTCGTTCCAATGTATAACCTTTTTTTCTCCTGATTATGTTTATTTTCTATTGCCGATTTTCAATTTCCTTAGGTGGAAAAGATATTGGTACGTCTATGAATTGTTTGAGACGTAAGATAATAGCTGGTTATTGGTCAAATAACAACGGTTTCACGTTGGTAAATGAAAGGAAGACGTGTACAATGTGTGAAAGATGAAACGAGTCTGAAAATGCCCCGGCGCCGGCGACGCCCGAAACTCTCTGAAGTTTCGGCGCCAGTCTGCAGGGCCACGACGCTGCGGACGTTTCAGAACGTTGGAAGATGGACGAAAAACTATTTTTTGGACTGACTTTGGAGCATTAATTCTCCATTATAGGGCTCATGAATTCAGCCATTATTTGGCTGAATTATTACTCCACATTCAAGGCATTATATGACCTTTATTGGTCATTACTTGGCTAGGTGGAAGACCATCTTCTTCACACTATAAAATGGGGCCTTGAGCACATTTGCAAAAACACCTTACACAAAACAATTCTCTGAAATTGTCTTCCTCTCTTCCAATCACAAACACTCAAAAATCTTTCTTCCTAAGCAAACACTTGAGTTCCCTTTGCTCATTTGTTTGATTGATGTTTTATCTCGAGAGATAAGTTGTCATTAAAACCGTTGAAAGGATATACGGGACAATATTATGTTAAGGATAGATCAAGAATTTGGTCGACTCAGCAAGTCCTCTTATTTGATCATTTGCAAATTTCTAACATACTAGTTGTTGTTGATATATTTCCATTTCCTATATTTCTATACTTTGTTCCCACAATACACATGTTAAAATAATTTCATATATTTGAAAATAGTTCAAGTCTATTTTGAATTGAAAAAATAATTTAATCCACACTTTATATAAGAAATAATCAACTTTAAAAAATATTATGATGATTGTATTTTCAGCAAATTATTCTTTATACATATCGTCTGTTTATTATGAAATTTTGTCTTAATTTACATACCATCTATTTCCTTAAATAGTCTCTATCATATTCCAAAAAATAAGCCTAAGTTGCTTCCCCATGAACCGGCCTTACTATACACAATGGGTGGCCAGTGGGACAGGACGAGTTTTAGGGGACGGGGTGGGGGGTCGGGATTAGGACTTGGCGGGCCAAGGGACGGGAAGAGGTCCCGTCCCACATCCCGCAGGAAAGAGAGGACAAATTTTGGGGGGACGGGACGGGTCGGGAGATTTGGGGGGATTTTTTTAGACACTTAAATAATTGAACAAGATAGACCAAGATTGTTTTTGTGCCTCTTATATTATTTAATAGAACATAATTTTTTTTGTAATACAATATCAAAAGTGCAACTTTGTTTCATAGTTCAAAAATTGCAAATCACATAGTAAATTGCAATTAAAAAAATTACATATTCAACCATACTCTTTCTAATTTTCTCACAATCTCTTGAGGATATTCTGTTGAAATTGGAAGTTGTTGGTCCAATTGTTCGACTTCGCTTCCTGCTCCCTCGGATAAGATTTCGTTGTAGTTGTAGTCGTCTTCTCCGTTGATCTCTGGTTGACCGCACCTTCTACGCTCCGCTCTAATCCAATCTCTGAATAAAACTGCAATCTCCAAGCTGTCTCCCGCCAATGAGTGTCTGTGCTCTCCTATTTAAAATCTTCCAGCAGAAAAAACACTTTTAGAAGCTGTTAATGACGCTTGAATATTCAACACATCTCGGACCATCTTTGATAGTGTCGGAAATGTCTTCTCATTCTCCATTCAGTATTTCAGCAAGTCTTCACGTCCATCTTCATTGACGATTGATTCGTACGGTACAACACCATACAAAACATAAACATCAAACTCGCTAATTTGTGAAGAACTTGAACCACTATACATTCTATTTCTAAGGCCTTGAATACTAAAAGCAGAACCATCATGTCTTTTATTAGGTTGCAGTGAAGTAGAAGAAGATGATACAAAAATCGGTTGATTATTTGCACTTTGCTCTTGGTTATATATATATATATTTGCATTCAGTGTGTATGCTAGACATAACTTCTTCTTTAGTTGGTTCGTCAGTTGGTTCTTCAGTTGAGTCTGTTGAAAGTATTTCTAAGCTTTATAAATCGTTTCAATAAGTGTTTTACAACCGTCTACTTTAATAGTATGATTTAATACACCACCAACAAAATAAATAGTGAAAATAGGAAAAAGTATTTTTTTAATTTTATAAACATTTTTAATAGCTGGCTTGTAAGTTGGTTTTTGCATATATTCATTAAGTAACAAAAATATTAGAGCTATATAAAATAACATAGATGAAATAGTAGGATAATAAATTCAAGAAAATTCCTTAGTAGCTAGAAAACATTTCCCTAAAAATACAATAAGTTCCAAATTTTTATCCCAATCATCATCTACAAGCATATCCGTTGGATTTTGATTATGAGCGTTAAATGATAAAGTTATAGGTCTTTTATACTCGTGAGCAACAAGTAATCGTTCATACAAATAATTCCACCTAGTCGCAACTTCTTCTGAAATTTTCTATAAGGTATTCCACAATCATGACAAGTTTTTTATACTCTTTGCGTCTTTGTATTTTATTACATTTAATAATAAAGTTTATAGCAAATTGTACTTTATCAAGGATGTTTTTAAAAAGTTTTAGACCATTCTTTACAACTAAGTTATAAATATGACATGCACATCTAATATGAAAAATATCAAAAAAAGATGGAGTAAATCGAGTTTTTAAAATGTTTACATCATAATCATTATAAGAATCATTATCTAATGTAATAGTCATAATTTTATCAATAATTCTATAATATTCACAAATTTCATAAATATGTTTTTGAAGTAAAAGCTCCAGTGTGCCTATCATCAATATATTTATATGTTAATATACGTTTTTGCATAGACCAATTCTAATCTATCCAATGACATGTAAGTTAAATAGTCATTATAGTTAGTACTACGACATATATCAGAAGTGATAGTCACTTTGCCATTAAAATGATATAATACATAACGTAAATAATGTTGATATTCATGTGCAAATTTAAAAAATCTCTTCTAACAGTTGATCTAGAAAAATCGTTAAAAATAGGTTATATGTTTCTCGAATGTAATGAATAAAACTAGGAGAGGAATGAAATGAAAAAAGGCAAACCATTCAGAGAAACTAATTTTGCTAAATTTTTCATATTTGTGTGTTTATCATATTTAGGACATATAACTTCCCCCATCATCGGGTTAATTCGGCCCTGTACTTGGTCGGAGACACTATGTGAACCTTGTCCCGACTCAGAAGACATTTGCACACCCGATTTTTCAGCCAAGTATTGGTTATACCTTGCTTTGTGAGAGTTTTCTACATGTCTCATTAAATCTCCTGTCCCACCTTGATCTTTTCAAGTTTTAAATTTATAAACTTCGCGACTAATTTTACATATAACTAGTTGATTAGGAATGTCCCTATCAAAAAAATCACATGCAGGTGATTTTAATTTTCATTGTTTTTTGCCTCGACTCATACTTGAGGGAATATGAGGCATTCCAATTTCAGTTTAAGCCTGAGACTCAGCCTCAACCTGAGATGGAGGTGTACTAGTGGGTGTGTTATCTAAATTATCTTCTAATTCATTTTATAAATTAAAGTTTGGTTAAGATGTAGAATATACCTCATGATCTAATGATATATTAATATTAACATTAAAAAAATCAGTTTCATCTGTATGAGTGAAATCATCGTAATTAGGATTACTAGAAGATGCACCATGACTCCTGTTACTTCTAGTACCACTACCAGAAAAACGTCCATTTCATTCTATTATAATTATGCAAATAAATAATTAAAGATAATGAAATTAAGTACGATAATTAAAATTAAGTAACAATAATTAAATAAGGAACGAAGGTACCAAATGTCGACGTGTAATCGAGGTTGAAAATTGAAATTTTGCTCGATGATCCTCAAGCTAGTTGCCAACTTCACTCCCAATTTTTAAACTTTGATAGAAATTAGCAAATAAAATATAATATTTAGTGTGCAATGTAGACTTGTAGAGAGAGATTAGAGAGATGGTAGGAAAATTTGTGAGAAAAATGAAGAGGAAAATTAGGTATTTATAGTTGAGAAGTAGGGTTAAAGTGTAAATATACTAACTTAGGGGTTAAAAATAAATATTAAGGGGGTAGAAGATTTATGGGGTGGGGGCCAAAATGGTCGTTATTAGCCATTGCCAATAGCCAAAATCAAAATTGGCCCGTTGTGCAACGGCTATTTTTGCAAAGTGGGGGGACGGGATGGGTCGGGGCGCGGGTTGAGTCGGGATCGGGACGGGCGGGACGAGCCCTAGTCCCGTCTCGAGTTTGAACTCCGCTATCGATTTTTTTAAAGGGGGGTCGGGGCGGATCGGAGCAGGTATCGGGACGAGCCGGGGTGGGATCGGGCCAAACCGGCCCACTGGACAACCTTACTATACACAGAATATGTGCATGTCTATACTACTACGACAAATAGGAATATGAATATACCTAGGTGAAGTTAGAGTGGGGTTATTGTTGCGATATTTCTAGATGCTTACGCAAGTGTACGTATCGTTCAAGTAATAAAGATCTGTAAGACCGAGTTTATCGTCCTCAGAGACTGGTTTATTAAGTACCGATTATTTATTCTATGGTATCTATTTGGTTGACGTTCTTTGGTTTTAGATTTATGATGAAGAATTATGACTAAGTGCAAAAAATAAACTAAAGATTATAATACTTTGGGTTTATAACAGTTATGAAGGAAATAAGACTTTCAATCTCCTCAACTATCCACTCTTTCACGTATTAATGAAATGCTAATGATTCTTCTTCTTATTAAGATAGCAGGTTAACTAATCTGACAGTATATTCCGGTTAGGACATATAAGAGCTCAACCTAGTGCAGAAACCTTCTATATTTCTATGATAAGTTTTACCACACAGGAGGATTAAGAACAATAACCTTTAAATACTACACAAGTATCGGGGTACTTTCGTCCCCGATTTTAACCTATGTCTAGACAATTACAGCATATTCAAATCTCACATTTCAGAGTTTTGATTCGAAATCATATAAGTGATGACAATTAGTAGCTAGTTAATTATAAAGCAATCATAACACTATTGAATAGATCTTAATATGATGAAGAAAAAATCAATAATCAATGCATTAACTATATGAAAGAGCTTCAAGAAGATTCGATGGAAACCCTACTAAAGTAATTAACTCCTAAACATTGTCATGTCAAGAACTAAATTACAATCCAACATAAACTGAAATAAAGTAAGGAAAAGAAAATAACTTGAACAATAAGATATCTCCAATTGTAGCTTGTAGCCGTCGTTCTGCCCTCCAAAGTAGAATATTCTAATAATGACAGGATTTAAGGTATTTATATCTTAGAAAAACCTTGCTTCATACCCTTTTACCTTGTCAAATTTCGGCCCAACTTTTTTGAAAATACGCTTCGGCACCGCGGTGCCTCTGCCTAGCACCTCGGTACTAATTCCTCATGAAATAATTGAAGCTTACTGGAAACATGACACCGCGGTGCCTTCGACGGTGATTTAGTTTCGGACTTTCAGAAATTTTTACGTCTCGGTGCTAGTTTTCTTGACTGCGGTTCTATGGCACCGCGGTGCCTCTGTACTTTTCTGGCCCGATTCCGCCTGATTTGCTCTATGCTTCGTGGCACTTCTTAGGCTTCATTCCTTGGGCTATGCTTGTGCAATTTTCATCTCAATTAAGCTCATTCATCCTCGATTATGTACTTCCTCCTTTATGATCACTGTGACACCAAAAGAAAGAAAAACACTATACTAAACGCAAAATAAAAGAGTAAAATACTAACTAAAAAGGACTCAAAAGTGTATACAAAATACACTTAACAAACACCCCCCAAACATACACTTTACTCGCCCTCGAGTAAAGCACTAAACAAAAACAAAAATAAAATAAAGACTCAATGAACTAGATCAAGTAGTTATAGCAATGTTTCTTCAAAATCATGGATGAAAGCTAGGATAATATGTTAGAACATATATAACATGAATTATTAGCAATCTAGAATTTCAAGTTAGATATTTCGCAAATTCACTTAGATCATGATCAATGGGAATACAAGCACCTAATCTATGCATGTCAATTTCATTCCATCTTTCCCAAAACGCTATAGACCTGTCTACTTGCTATTCTCCACTAATCATAGACATACATATTAGAAATCATCAGGACTTTCAAGAGTTGTAATGTAGGCTTAGGCTGGGGTAGGTAAAAGTAGGCATTTAGGCTCAATTACGTACCATACACATTTTTCATTCAACTCTTTTTCCTTCTTTTTGACTATCTTTTTAATCTCACACCTATTTTTCTCCCCTCTTTTCTTTTGAGAGAATGAGATACATTATAAATAACAAGCACCCCCAAATTTATATTTTTGCATATTTTTCATTGGGGTGCATCAATTTTTTCACTCTCTTTTCATTCTTTTTTCAACACTTTTCATCCCAATAAGTTTCAATAATTACTTATGGCACAAACATGGAATCATAGGGTGTCAAAGAAAGATCTTATTTTAGGCTCAAAGGGCTGACTAGTGATACAATTTATGTCAGGGTAGGTAATGAATGGTAAGAAAGTCTATCAAAGAAATGTCTGAATCATCTCCCTAAACATGTACATCTTAACTATTTCGCCTCAAATAACAAGCAAACAGATCTTTTTAGACATTTTTCAACTTTTCTTTCCATAACTGACACACATAGACTAAGCACAAATATCCCAAAATAATTAGATGTCTTGAGTTTTTGGCATATCTAATTTAAACACACATATTTTTGCTTTCAATTCTATTACATTATCCCATTTTATTCACTCAATATCGTTAGCAACTACAACATGCATGATCCATAAAAAAAATTATGACTCAACAACACATAAAACAGCACAAAGACAAATAAAAAAGACTAAAAAACAATAAGACAAAATAAGACACCCTCAAACTTAATCGACACATAGTCCCCAATGTGTGAATACTAGGAATATAAAGGGGACAACTTACTGACACAACACACGTCATTAAATGAGGTGCGGGAGGAAGGACAAATTATCGTACGCCTAGGAAGGAGGAACCGCGGTCCCTTGACCATGCACCGCGGTGCTAATTCCGGAAAAATTCCAGTGTCATTCAATTTTCTGCATTGTGAAGCCTTCACCCTTCATAGTGAGTCCTTGCCTGTATCTGTCATCCAAAAACACTAACATACTAGATCGTGAGATTGTTCAAGACAAAATAAACAAACTAAAACAAAAATTGAAATAAAAATATTGGGTTGCCTCCCAAGTAGCGCAGTCTTTAACGTCTTTTAGCCGGACGCAGGTTACTTACTAAATCAAGGGGGTAGAGTGTCCTCTCCCCATATCCATTTGAGCACCATTATCTTTCTCCTCCTTCTCTTCTTTTCCACAGTTCTAATTTAAGAGGAGTTCAATTCTTTTACATCAAGAGCTAGTTCAGAAGTCTTACCATCAGGTTCTTCATGCTGCTTTGGTGGTACCCCACTAGCATCAGTACTTGTGAGGCTTTTATTAGGCACAACGTTATCCCCTACCCCAATAGCAAAACATCTAGCATCGACTTGAGGTTCATTGGGCTGCTTGAAAACTTTGAACACCATTTCCTCACCTTGAACTCTGAGCTTTAACTCCCCCTTTTCAACATCAATGAGGGCTCTCCCTGTGGCTAGGAATGATCTCCTAAGGATCATGGACATATTTTCATCTTCCTCCATGTCTAAAATGGGGAAATCAGCAGGAAGGATGAATTACCAATACATCTTTAATAATTTCTTGAGGATGCACAACTGAACGATCAGCTAGCTGCAAGGTGAATGTGGTTGGCCTTGCCTCCCCCAAACCAAGTCTTCTGAACACAGAGAGGGGCATTAGGTTGACACTTGCCCTCAAGTCACACAGGGCTTACTTGCATGTCACATTCCCTATGGTTCAAGGTAGGGTGAAACTCCCTGGATCTTTCAACTTATGGGGAAGTCTCTTTTGCAGGATAGCACTGCACTCCTCTGTCAGCGCTATTGTCTCATAGTCCGCCAGCTTTCTCTTCTTAAACAGGACGTCTTTCCTGAATTTCACATAAGCTGACATCTGCTCCAAAGCTTCAATTAATGGGAGATTAATATGAAGCTTTTTGAAGACCTCTAAAAATTTGGAAAATTGCTTGTATAAGGACTTCTGTTGCAGTATTTGAGGGTAAGGAATTTTGTCAGTATATTCCCTCATCACTGCGGGTGGAGCCTTCTCTAAAATAGGGTGGTCATCAGTAACCCCCTCCTTCTCTGCCTCAGCTGCTTTCTTAAACTTTCTCTCTTTTTCAGCCACTGATTTAGGTTTAGTATGTTCTAACTGTTTTCCGCTCCTCATGCTTATTGCCTGACACTGCTCCCTTGGATTCACCACAGTATCGCTGGGAAGGATTCCTTGTTCTCTATTATTCAGCATGCTCGCCAGCTGTCCAACCTGTGCCTCCAAATTTTGGATAGATGTCCTAGTTTCTGGGTCTGCGAATTTGTGAGTGTTAGCAGTGCTGATTTTAGCTCATCAAGCTTCTCTTGTGGCTGCTGGTTCTGGTGTTGGCCCTGAAACTGTGCTTGCTGCCCTTGTTCATTCATCTATGAAAAGTTTGGGTGATTTCTCCATCCCTGATTGTATGTATTGGAGTAAGAGTTGTTGTAGGGCCTCTGAAAATTTCCAACTGCCTGAACTTGCTCCATGGGCACATTATTTGGGTCCACTGCTGTGCATCTATCAAAAGTATCTGGACCTCCACAAATCTCACAACCCACTGGTGTCTGAACCGCTTTAACTTCCATGGTACTCTGCTGCATCAGTTTTGTCAAAGTGGCTACTTGCGCAGTCAGTGCTGTGATAGCATCCAACTCATGAATTCCAGCTACTTTCCTGTTGTTCACTGCTCTCTCATCGGCCCCCTGATGATTGTTTGTGGACATATCCTCTATCAAATCATGTGCCTCATTGGCACTCTTTCTCATGAACGTACCTCTTGTTACAGCATCAATAATGGTACGAGTTGTACCACACAACCCATTGTAAAATATGTGAACTAGCATCCACTTCTCAATCCCATGATGTGGGAACTTTCTCTGCAAGTCTTTAAACCTCTCACATGCATCATATAATGTCTCTCCCTCTAGCTGATAAAAGTTATTCAACTCACCTCTGAGCTTCGCTGCCTTAGCTAGGGGAAAGAACTTGGCAAGAAACTTTTGGGCTAAGTCTTGCCATGTAGTGATGAAGTTCGCCTGTAATGAGTTCAGCCAACACTTTGCTCTATCCCTGAGTGAGAATGGGAAGAGTCTCAACCGAATGACATCATCAGTAACACCATTGTATTTGAAGGTTGCACACAGCTCCAAGAAATTTGCTAGATGCAAGTGAAGATCTTCAGACGGTAATCCCCCAAACTGAACTGAGATTTGAACCATGTGCAATATGACTGGTTTGATCTCGAATTTATTGGCTTCAACAGCTGGAAGCCTGATGCAAGTCTGCACCCCTGTAATAGTTGGCATCACATAGTTGTTGACACCCAATTTTGACCCTCCCGTCCAGTCATTAACTATAAAATTACATTAAATTTTTACAAAATAATTTTATGATTTTTATAATAAAATGCAACAATAATACATTAATGCAGGCACAAATAAGCAATTTAATAATGGCACCACGTCTTACGCACTTAGAGTCTCGCGCCCGCATTTATTAATTTTAAGCCCTGTCATAATTCTTAAATGATAATTAATAATAAATACGTCAAATTAGCAATGACGTCGTATTAAATAAAATATTCACATTTATTAATAGCAAGACAATTTCATAATTCGTAATTTAAATTAATTTCAATCTAATACATGCGTTTAATAATAGCGTCGCATTCATAAAAGTATTAAGCAGTCCTTAAATGTCATATCTGCATGTAGCATTTAAATAATTCAATTTTAATTTAACTTCGCAAAAAATGCATAATAAATAAGATTTTAACAGCGTCGCATTATAAAATATTAAGCACTAATTAAATATCACGCCCGTCTTTACTTTTTATAATAATTTAAACTCAAACATAGAATAATAAAACACCTAAATAATTTACCATTAATTAAATACCTAATGCTTAAAACTAACATCTTAAACTCTACCCAAAATAACTACCCAGCCCAACTACCCGAAGGCCCAATACTGCAAAGCCCATCCGCCCTTTAGTTTTTCCCATCACCAGCAGCCCACAGAGATAACCCTTACTTACCTTCCCTGTCGCCCCTACCCATAATAACCCTAAAAACGAAAAACCCTAAGAGCTTACATAATCGCCGCACTCCTGCCTCACCCATGCACCAGCCAGCAAACCCTACACTCTCCATACACACCCGCCGCCTCACCTCTTCAAAATCAACCAGCGATTCGCACCCAAATCGCGGCTAAGAATATACCCAAATCTTCCATCTTCTTACCATAAACACCACCTCAAAAATACCCTAAATCACCAAATCAGTCCAAAGATTTTCGAGAATCAATACTGATAATAATATCAAAATCATCCCTAAAATAGTAACTTGCCATAACCGAAACTTCAGAAATCAAATCTTACCATATAAAACTTAAAATCGCACCTGTCACGACCCGACCCCGGGGCCGCGACTGGTGCCATACCGGGGCACCCTTGTGATACAACATCAGAGAATAGCAGCGGAACATACATACACATAAACCTGAATAAAGTAAACATCACTGGCAAGCCGACAAGGCCGCCTTCCATAAAATAAACTTAATCGAAAGTGAAACAGTACAACTTATTCTTACAGCCCAAACCACAATCGTGACTACGCACTTAGGAATAACAAGCGTATGACAGGGCCCCACCATACCCCCTGAATGTACAAAAGTCTATAACCTCAGGGAACCGTACCAAAAGACAAAGTCTCCGGAGAAATGGAGCTTTCCCAGAACTGAACAGTGATCCTAAGAATGTGGATCAGCAAGCTACGAACCTCAACCTGCGGCATGAACGCAGCCCCCCGAAGGAGGTCAATACAACAGGTACCAAGTATGCGAAACTGGGAAAATACTGAAAATACCTCATAAGTCTAAAATAACTGGAGACATGTATAAAATCATTTTACAGAACACTGTGCCTTACCAACAATGAGAATATCAATCATATACTATACTGCATGAAAATAGGAAACTCATAATCAAAGCAAGGTCATCCGCCTGTGTGTATCATTAAGCACTCATACTCCTGGGACTATTTCACCCGCATGGGTCATGTGGACCCGCATGAGGTATTCCTCGCATAGGCTGTACTCACCCGCATGGGACTATTTCACCCGCATAAGCCCAACGGACTCGCATGAGGTATTCCTCGCATCGTGGGTAGCAAATCCACGGAACAGGTGGTATAACGATCTTGGGGATTTACCCCTCATTTATACTCTTACCCTGAAGCAGGTGGTATGACGATCTTGGGGCTTGCCCCTCATTCATACTCTTACCCTGAAGAAGGTGGTATAACGATCTTGGGGCTTGCCCCTCATTTATACTCTTACCCCTCATACTGCATGCCTCGGAATCCTTCATCGTAAGCATATCCATGGAAGCGTACCCGTGGAATCCTTCATTACTGACGGTACGTCCAAGTAAACTCATATAAAGACCATGGAAGCATACCCGTGGAATCCTTCATCACTGACGGTACGTCCAAGTAAACTCATAATAAGACAATGGTAGCATACCCGTGGAATCCTTCATCACTGACGGTACGTCCAAGTAAACTCATATAAAGACCATGGAAGCATACCCGTGGAATCCTTCATCACTGACGGTACGTCCAAGTAAACTCATAACTTCATTAGACTTTCATTTCTATGTTTACCTTATAAAAGCGCGTTCTCGCTTACGGAAAGTAGAAACCGAAGCCGAGCAAAAACCGACTCTTTAACCTTTCATAAAGTTATTATAACCAACTCCCCATAAAGCCGTTATACTAACTTTATACTTTAAAACTTTAGACATTCTTACTCTTTCATAAGGCCGTTATAACTAACCTCCCATAAGGCCGTTATAACTCCTTATGTTTCAAAAGATTTCGTTCCTTTTTATTAACCAAGAGGCTTATACTTCAAATCAAACTTACACAATTTTCGAAATACTTCTTCATGTCAAGAAATCCTTGTCTACCTTATTTAGGATAAACCATTACTCAAGAACAAGTGGGTTAACCCCTTAACCCAACCAACTTAGACATTTTCTGAAAACAAGTCAAGTATAACAAATGGATTTACTTCATTTAAAACACGTACGTCTACCGTACTATATAGTTATAACTATTCATGCTCAAGAGATAAGAAAGTTTTCACATACCTCTCCGGTTAATCCACTTGCTAAGTCCAATACACCACACGTAGTACGTCAACCTAAAATGACCATAGTACGTTTATTAACCTCTAGTTCAATGTAGAATAATCCAAGTTCAAGTCACTAAATCCTATGGAAAATTGGACAGTATTTCCTTCGTTTCTACATACTTTGCCACCTTTTTCAAGGCCGAATTCAACACCCAAACACCACTTTTAAGGCCCAACAATCCAAACATTTCAAAGGGGATTACACACCTAAACTTGGATGTGTAAAATTCTGCCCCACAATGTACAACAACTAACTTAACAAGTTTAAGGTAGTTTTTAGGCTACAACATGCTCACATATCATTCTTAACCAATTCTTTCACATCCAAACCATATTTCTTACATGCAATGAATCTAAGAGCATTATTTACTACTACAAGTTTCTTCTTCCTCACATGCAACACTAATAACTAGCTACAAGAGAAGAATCTTTACCTTAGAGCTTTAGCCAAGTTAATCCAACAAAAAGCTAGCCTCCTCTTCCACAAATACCACCACAATAACTCCCACAAGCTTGCAAATAAGTTTCCTTCTTGCCACACTTTTCAGATTTTTCTCAAGCCTTGTGTTCTTCTTGATTTTCTAGAGAGAAGGGAGAGCTTAATTTTCTAGAGAGAGGGATGAACTTGAAGAATGACCAAGTCTTCAAGACTTGGTCAATAAGTAGTGCATGCAAAATCAGGATGGGAGGACAACATGTCACCCACCCATGACCTCTTTAAAAGAAAATATCGATTTATCGGTTTTTCGCGAAAGTTCCGCCTCGGCGCGCTTGCGGCCAGCGTGGCGCTGAAAACTCTGCCGACACCCAGAACTATCCGGCGCCGCGGCCCTGCAACTTCAGCGCTCCTCGGAATAACCGCGGCGCGCACCCGTGGCCAAACATCTTTCTTGTCCATTGCAAGACCGAACTTGTAACTTCCATAACTTTCTACCCCGATGTCCTATCGACGAACGGTTAGTTGCGTTGGGAACTAGACTCGTCGAACTACATGGTAGGCCTTCGAAATTCCTACAAACTCTCAGTGTAACTGGACATACACCACCTCAAAGTTGACTAAAACCCATCCGAAACAATCTGTCAACCTATCTTTGAAAATTTTAAGTCTTACTCCCTCTCGTACGCACTCATACGCATGACCTGAACTACGAGGTGTAACATTCTCCCCCCCCCCCCCCTTAGAAACATTCGTCCCCGAATGTTCTTTTGGGAGCCAATCTAATATCCCTCGGTACATCCTCGTACTTTACACTAATGGAATTTCATTATGCCACATATGGTCCTAAGATATCGTACACGCATATCCATCCATCACTATCACACAAGAAAACAGATCCCAAGGGTGCACTAACGCTATCTTACTCCCATTCAAGGCCTAAAAGGATTCTCTTATCGTACTTCAAACCTACTGCTAGCATACATACATAACCTTAATATTATCCACTCATGGCATTCCATCATACAACAATCCTATCATGCATACTAATCTCTAAAGGGTCAAAGGTATACCTGACGTCATATAGGCGGGTCAAAGGACCGCTAAGCGGAAGCGCTACCACGGCCTCTGCGCGTCTGCCGGTGTATGAATATCCTGCCTAGCCATTAAAGGTGAAGAACCATGGCCGATCCGATAGATTGAGCCAACCGCGGTGCTACCTCACGATCGGACGATCTGCGCCAAATGGACATCTTTGGGCGCAAGTGTAACAAGTTGTCGCTCTAGTCCGACATTCCCCAAAATGAGATCTACCACAATGACCACACCGAGGCAAAGGTGGCCTCACTGCATTATCTTGGACACGCGTGAACTGCGCCCGGAGCCTTGACCGCTCCTCGAATATCCGGCGGTCAAACCACCCGCCGGAAAGGCGGAAGGGCGCTCTGCGTTGGCGAGCGTAGACCCGACTGCCGTGAGGTTGTCCACCACAAGCTATCACGAAACCCCGTCGTCCCGCCTCTTGGGTGGTGGACTGGCGGCCTCGCTCTCCTGTCCTCGATCCGCGTGCATACGCTGCGTCGACAATATCCATACACGGTGAAGAGCGCTCCCGGATCACGATAACCGTATAACGATCTAACCCCATCACATAGCGGTGAACTTCGGTCGCCGTATCGCCCGTGATAGTGGCGCGTACGGACAATGAATCAAACTCGGGTTGTACTCACGATGGTCCTCCCATTCTGTCTCAATGCCAGAACCTATCCAAGCGGGCTCTCCTCGTCTCGGGAGGCAAAAAGTGGCCAGAAAAGCTTAGTGAACTCATCCCAAAGCGGTGGAGGAGCACCGCCTCTAGACAACACCGCGACTCAAACCAATTCAACGCATATCGTGTAGTCGGTAGAATCTAACACAACGGACTCGTCTCAGGGTCCTAAGCACTGCGTAGTCGCGCTTTGCCGAATGAACTCCACGAGGATCCTCGCCGGACCTCGACCCATAAAACTCGGGTGGATCACAACTCAGAAAGTCCCGAATCATTAAACTGTCGGCTCTAGGGTTAGTCGCGGCTCACGGTGGCCTGCCACAGATGCTAGTCAACAACTCGATCGCTCTCAGTAATCCCTATACTCGCCCCGTTGTGGGCTGGAGGCTCGTACCGCGGTCTCGATGGCATTGCTGCGCCTCAAACTCATTGAAATTTGGCGGCGTCGTGGAACTTCGCCGCCGAAACATCATCTCCGGTAAGATCGGGCTGTGCCTGCGTAGCCTCTGCGTCTACTCGCGGCTCTATCAGCCTTGCCGCCACGGGCTCTGGTTGCCTTACGTGGAGGCATCACTGCTATAAAAGAATACGTCAGAGGGAGTCCAACTTATAACACAGCTCTAAGGCACGATCTCAGAGTGAGAAGAATGGAAACCAATCCTAAATATCCTGCAACCTCCTGATTATAGATGTGGTGCACGACACACCGATAATCAAGACTCTACTAGACACGGTCTGTAGACACTTTCAGAGGACTAACTACTGCGATACCACTTTTGTCACGACCGACCGGGCGCGGTAGTGCCTCTAGGGGCACCGCGTGATCTGACATCAGAGAATAGCATCGGAACATACATACACATAAACCTGAATAAAGTAAACATCACTGGCAAGCCGACAAGGCCACCTTCCATAAAATAAACTTAATCGAAAGTGAAACAGTACAACTTATTCTTACAGCCCAAACCACAATCGTGACTACAGACCTCTAGGAATAACAATTGTGGCGGGACAGGGCCCCGCCATACCCCCTGAATGTACAAAAGTATATAACCTCAGGGAACCGTACCAAAAGACAAAGCCTCCGGAGAAATGGAGCTTTCCCAGAACTGAACAGTGATCCTAAGAATGTGGATCAGCAAGCTACGAACCTCAACCTGCGGCATGAACGCAGCCCCCCGAAGGAGGTCAATACAACATGTACCAAGTATGCGAAACTGGGAAAATACTGAAAATACCTCATAAGTCTAAAATAACTGGAGACATGTATAAAATCGGTTCTGAACCGTGCCTTACCAACAATGAAAATATCAATCATATACTATCTTTGCATGAAAATAGGAAGCTCATAATCAAATCAAGGTCATCCGCCTCGCGATGTCATTAAGCACTCCTACTCGGGACTATTTCACCGCGTGGGTCATGTGGACCCGCGTGAGGTATTCCTCGCGTAAATTTGTACTCGCGCGTGGGACTATTTCACCGCGTAAGCCCAGCGGACTCGCATGAGGTATTCCTCGCGTCGTGGGTAGCAAATCCACGGGCAGGTGGTATAACGATCTTGGGATTTACCGCCGTTTATACTCTTACCACAGGCGGGTGGTATGGCGATCTTGGGGCTTGCCGCCATTCATACTCTTACCACGAAGAATGTGGTATAACGATCTTGGGGCTTGCCCGCCGTTTATCTCTTACCTCATCTGCGTGCCTCGAATCCTTCATCGTAAGCGTGTCCGTGGGCGTGCGTGGAATCCTTCATCGGCTGATGCGTCCAAGTAAACTCATATAAAGACCATGGAAGCATACCCGTGGAATCCTTCATCACTGACGGTACATCCAAGTAAACTCATAATAAGACAATGATAGCATACCCGTGGAATCCTTCATCACTGACGGTACGTCCAAGTAAACTCATATAAAGACCATGGAAGCATACCCGTGGAATCCTTCATCACTGACGGTACGTCCAAGTAAACTCATAACTTCATTAGACTTTCATTTCTATGTTTACCTTATTCAAGAAAAACCGACTCATTAACCTTTCATAAAGTTATTATAACCAACTCCCCATAAAGCCGTTATACTAACTTTATACTTTAAAACTTTAGACATTCTTACTCTTTCATAAGGCCGTTATAACTAACCTCCCATAAGGCCGTTATAACTCCTTATGTTTCAAAAGATTTCGTTCCTTTTTATTAACCAAGAGGCTTATACTTCAAATCAAACTTACACAATTTTCGAAATACTTCTTCATGTCAAGAAATCCTTGTCTACCTTATTTAGGATAAACCATTACTCAAGAACAAGTGGGTTAACCCGCCTTGACCAACTTAGACATTTTAGAAAACAAGTCAAGTATAACAAATGGATTTACTTCATTTAAAACACGTCACGTCTATATAGTTATAACTACTCATGCTCAAGAGATAAGAAAGTTTCCACATACCTCTCGGTTAATCCACTTGCTAAGTCGATACACCACACGTGACGTCAACCTAAAATGACCATAGTACGTTTATTAACCTCTAGTTCAATGTAGAATAATCCAAGTTCAAGTCACTAAATCCTATGGAAAATTGGACAGTATTTCCTTCGTTTCTACATACTTTGCCACCTTTTTCAAGGCCGAATTCAACACCCAAACACCACTTTTAAGGCCCAACAATCCAAACATTTCAAAGGGGATTACACACCTAAACTTGGATGTGTAAAATTCTGCCCCACAATGTACAACAACTAACTTAACAAGTTTAAGGTAGTTTTTAGGCTACAACATGCTCACATATCATTCTTAACCAATTCTTTCACATCCAAACCATATTTCTTACATGCAATGAATCTAAGAGCATTATTTACTACTACAAGTTTCTTCTTCCTCACATGCAACACTAATAACTAGCTACAAGAGAAGAATCTTTACCTTAGAGCTTTAGCCAAGTTAATCCAACAAAAAGCTAGACTCCTCTTCCACAAACACCACCACAATAACTCCCACAAGCTTGCAAATAAGTTTCCTTCTTGCCACACTTTTCAGATTTTTCTCAAGCCTTGTGTTCTTCTTGATTTTCTAGAGAGAAGGGAGAGCTTAATTTTCTAGAGAGAGGGATGAACTTGAAGAATGACCAAGTCTTCAAGACTTGGTCAATAAGTAGTGCATGCAAAATCAGATGGGGGAGGACACTTGTCACCCACCCATGACCTCTTTAAAAGAAAATATCGATTTCGCTTTTTCCGCCAAAGTTCCTCGGCGCGCGGCCACTGCGGCGCGCGGCCCCTACAACTTCAGCGCTCCCTCAAAATAATCGGCGCGCGACCAAATCTGCGCGGCCACGTGGCCTCGATCAAACATCTTTCTTGTCCGACTGCGCACTGAACTTGTAACTTTCATAACTTTCTACCCCGATGTCCTATCGACGAACGGTTGGTTGCGTTGGGAACTAGACTCGTCGAACTACATGCTAGGCCTTCGAAATTCCTACAAACTCTCAATGTAACTGGACATACACCACCTCAAAGTTGACTAAAACCCGTCCGAAATAATCCGTCAACCTATCTTTGAAAATTTTAAGTCTTACTCCCTCTCGTACGCACTCATACGCATGACCTGAACTACGGGATGTAACAGCACCAAAATCTCCTTCAAATCATCCGCGAATCAGCCCTTAGAATCGCCCAAAATCAATACCAAATCAGTACCGAATATTGTCCAAAATCAGTCTTAAAACTTACCCCAAATGAAACCCAATTTGGGGACTATAAAAGGATTAAGCCTTCTACACATGCAGAGACCCCCGGGAGGAACCTCAGGAAGAATCTTTTAGCATCACTGAAGAATTCTGAAACCAGCGATTCAAAATCAGCTGTCCCATTGATTTATTCAAAGAAAGAATCCGACCCTCAAAATCAGCAATTTTCGCAAAAGCCTCATTCTTTCCACCGCATTAGCAGGCCCTCCGAGTGGATCGATAACTTGATACACTGCCCCGATTCGCTGCCCGGAGAAGGTAAAACCAAACTCCTTTCAGTTCCTTTGTGTAGCTTATGTGTTTATGTGTTTATATGCTTGATTATAGCATGCTATCATGTTTCGAGCATGTTCAATTATGTTAGATAAGATGTAGGAGTATTTTGTGAGGTAACTAAAATATGATTAGTAAGTGTAGTTCTAAAAGCCACATGTTATACGGCATTAGATCTCCAGGGTTAACACATGTTCTAGATTAACTTGTTGCTGGTTTAAATTGACATGTTTACTTTCCGAAATCAGTGTTGAAAGTGCTTCGATGAGTATCTGCAATGGATGGGAATTAAGTTGAATCATGCCCGTTGACCTAAATGGGTTAATTTGTTTGTTTGCATCTATATAACTAAATTATTACCTTTTTAGTCTCAGACTTCGTTTGATATCAGTGTGTGATAAATGTGCTTGTACGACTGATTAGGCATGTGTTAAGCTAAATAGTTGTCATGCTTATTTGCTAAACTTTCTCAGTAAATGTTAATTGTCATTGATATCCGCGACTATGATTGTTAATGTGTTCAGACCATACTAGCATTTGTTGTGTGTTTGTATACATGGCTAAATAGATTGGTTATTGTCTAAGTTGTAGGAATAACGTGTGAGTATACCCAAACCATGAATAGATGTTGTATGTGTTCTGCCATCTGAGATCTTGTTTAGGTAATTGTTTCATTGTGTTTCTGACCATGTCAAACTAGCGTCATGAATGTTTGGAATACACTGTGGCATCTCCCCTAGTGTTTCCTATTGTCATTGTCTCCCTATTGAACCCATTCACTTAGTACTGATACATGGTTAGGTAAGAATGTCAGAGTATTTCAATTTTTATGCCAAATTCTAGGTGTTAATATCAGTTGTAGTAATCCAGCAGGCTAACTAGAGTAGTAAAGGCAAAGGCTATTACATGTTTTCATATCAATTGGATAAAAATGCTCGACTGTATTTTCTCCCCCATCTATTCACAGTATGCACTAGTATACCCCTCTTTTATATATGTTCATTGTCTATTTGCTTGCATATGTGTGTTAAGTACGTAATGAAATCTATCTAGTCTACCAGTCACACATTGGATATGTCAGTTGGGCTCGGCCAGCGTCGACTCATCTTGCACAGACAGTGTGAAGGACTGTCTCAAGCCCACAAGTCTGCAGATTTGCCTCTGCATTACACCCTGTAAAGGACTATCCCCAGCCCCTTTCCCCTAGTTTTAGATTTCTCTATCTTTGTCTTACATATGACAGGCTAGGCCCATTGTGGTTTTATCATTTTTATCTGGTATTCACTAATCCCACAGTTTTAGTCATGACATGCATATCTGAGTATGACTAAGTACCGATTATCTATTCTATGGTATCTATTTGGTTGACGTTCTTTGGTTTTAGATTTATGACTAAGAATTATGACTAAGTGCAGAAAATAAACTAAAGATTATAATACTTTGGGTTTATAACAGTTATGAAGGAAATATGGCTTCCAATCTCCTCAACTATCCACTCTTTTACGTGTTAATGCAATGCTAATGATTCTTCTTCTTGTTAAGATATCAGGTTAACTAATCTGTCATTATATTCCGATTAGGACATACAAGAGCTCAACCTAGTGCAGAAACCTTATATATTTCTATGATAAGTTTTACCATACGGAAGGATTAAGAACAATAACCTTTAAATACTACACAAGTATCAGGGTACTTTCGTCCACGATTTTAACCTATGTTTAGACAATTACAGCATATTTAAATCTCACATTTCAGACTTTTGATTTAAAATCATATAAGTGATGACAATTAGTAGCTAGTTAATTATCAAGCAATTATAACACTATTGAATAGATCTTAATATGATGAAGAAGAAATCAATAATCAATGCATTAACTATATGAAAGAGCTTCAAGAAGATTCGATGGAAACCCTACTAAAGTAATTAGCTCTTAAACACTGTCATGTCAAGAACTAAATTACAATCCAACATAAACTGAAATAAAGTAAGGGAAAGAAAATAACTTGAACAATAAGATGTCTCCAATTGTAGCTTGTAGCCGTCGTTCTCCTCTCCAAAGTAGAATATTCTAATAATGACAGGGTTTAGGGTATTTATATCTCAGAAAACCTTGCTTCGGACCCTTTTACCCTTGTCCAATTTCGACCCAACTTTTTTGAAAATACGCGTCGGCACCGCGGTGCCTCTGCCTAGCACCGCGGTGCTAATTCCTCACGAAATAACTGGAGCTTACTGGAAACATGGCACCGCGGTGCCTTCGACGGTGATTCATTTTCGGACTTTCGAAAATTTTTACGCCTCGGTGCTAGTTACCGCGGTTCTATGGCACCGCGGTGCTACTGGGCCAGGCACCGCGGTGCCTCTGTACTTTTCTGGCCCGATTCCGCCTGATTTGTTCTATTCTTCGTGACACTTCTTAGGCTTCATTCCTTGGGATGTGCTTGTGCAATTTTCATCTCAATTAAGCTCATTCATCCTCGATTATGTACTTCCTCCTTGATGATCGTTATGACACAAAATGAAAGAAAAACACACTTAACACTATACTAAACACAAAATAAAAAAGTAAAATACTAACTAAAAAGGACTCAAAAGTGTATACAAAATACACTTAACCGTGATTATATATTAAAAGTATTATGAGAAGTACACCTAATCATATGAATATTATTTTCACATTTTTTCCATATATTGACTGACTGAATCATGCACACGAAATTATTTTCACATTATTATGTTGTTTTTTCTTCAACTCCATCATCATCAGCACACGAGATTATTGATTATTGTTATAATAGTCAGGGGTTCATAGTTGGGTTTGGGTTGGTTTTTGGTTAAAATCAACACTAAACTATTTAAATCATTTTTTGATTATTAAAATCAATCAAACCAAACGTAATACATATTTATCAGTTTGATTATTGTTATAAACTAGGTAAATTTACCTTGCTATAAATTAGGTAACTAATCAACCTAATTACAAAAAGATTATAATTTTACTTAAAATAGAAGATATATAATTAATACAATTAATGAAAGAATATTCGAGAAATATTCTATTACACCCCCGCAGTCGAAGTGGGAGGTTCACGAACAATGAGACTGACTCGAAAATCATCAAATAGTATGCGCGTAAGTCTTTTGGTGAAGATGTCTGCAATTTGATATCTGGAAGAAAAATGAAGGACACGAACTTGACCATGAGCCACTTTTTTGCGAACGAAATGAATGTCCATATCAATGTGTTTAGTGCGCTGATGTTGGACGGAATTTCCGAAAAGATATATCACATTAATATTGTCGCAGTATACTAGTGTTGCCTTTTGAATCGGGCAGTGAAGCTCAAGTAGAAGGTTACAGATCTAACAAGACGACGTTGGCAACACCTCTGTACTCTGCTTCGACACTGGATCAGGATAATGTAGGTTGCCTTTTGGAAGACCAAGACAATAGGTTATCTTCGAGGAAAATGTAGTAACCAGACGTGGATGCGTATGGTGTCAGGGCATCCACCCCAGTTAAAATAAGAATAAGCAGTGAGATCAGTGAGCGACAACATGTATAGATGTAATCCGAAGTGAAGTGTGCCTTGAACGTATCGTAAAATACGTTTGAGGGCATGTATGTGTACTTTTGTCAGATTGTGCATGTGCAAGCAGATTCGTTGCACGACATAGAATATGTCTGATCCCGTGAATGTGAGGTACTACAAGGCCCCAGCCAGGTTACGATAGTGAGTCGGGTCTAAATACGCTTGAATTTGGTGTCTATTAGTGTGTGGGATGATTTGCAATATGTCATTCCTACACGGCCAATGATGTCTTTGGCGTATTTCTTCTGACAAAAAAATAGGCCACCAAAATGTCGAGTGACAGAGATGGCCAAGAAATAACTTAAGGCCCCCAGATCCTTCATAACAAACTCTGAGGAAATGAGAGACATAATTGACCGGCGGAGAGCATCAGATGATGTGGTGAGGATGATGTTATCAACATATAATAAGAGGTAAGTCATGTCTGAACCCTTGTTGTAGATGAACAAGGAATGATCAGATTTGTTGTGTGAAAAAAACGATAGAGGAGACATAATCGGCGAACCGCTGGTACCATGCTTGAAGAGATTGTTTCAGTCCGTAGAGCGATTTCCACAATTGACACACATAATCCGGATGAATAGGATCCCTGAAACCCATAGACTGATGCATATATAATGTTTCATGAAGATCCACATGTAATAATGCATTCTTGACATCAAGTTGATGAATGAGCCAAGATTTGGATAGGAAAATGCTGAGGACGGTCCGGATTGTTGCGGGCTTTACGATCGGATTAAACGTTTCAGCACAGTCTATGCCCACCGATTTACTGTAATTTGTGTTTCGATAGTAACAATTACGATCTAGGACTAATGATACTATCATATATAACCTCTTCGAGAGATTTCTATATTTCATAATGAGATATTGTTTGAACACTGTTAGTGTCACAATTCTTGTAAACAAATAATTAGCTTTCCTGGAGCTCATGGTCATTAATTTTGTACTATTAAATATTACTTAGATACTGATGGTATCTGATCGGTGTATATTATATACACTTTTTGAATCATTTTTAATTAGTATTTTACTCATTTTATTTATGTTTAGTATAATATTATGGTCGTTTTCCTTTCTTTTTGTGTCACAGCGGTCATAAATGGAGAAATGGCGAAAAGAAGATGAAATGAGCATAAATGAGATGGAATTGCACACAAAAAGGGCCAAGAAATGAAGTCTAAGAAGTTCCGGGAATTATAGAGGAAATCAGACGAAGGCCGGACGAGAAAAAACGGCAAACGAGAATTCGCGAGAAAAATGTCACCGCGCTCACGGAAGGCGAGCGCGGCGTGATGTCTTCGAAGTTCGAAAGTTCTTGATCTTGAGCGCCCTTCCGATCTGCCAGTCGCGGCGCGGGAATTATGAAGTGCTGGCCGAATTTGACATGTTTTCAGAATCCTAAAGGGATAAATTTTCCTACCTAAAGGGATAACTTTTCCTACCTAAAGGGATAACTTTTCCTACCTTAAAACCCTTACCTAAAAGGATTCTAATAAACTTTTCCTACCTACAAAATCCCTAACCCTTCACCAAAAGGATTCTTTGGCTATAAATACTCTACATCATTAGAAGAATTATTCATTCTCCATTCCACCATTCACCATTCTACATCCATCCTTCCACCAATCCATCTTGTAAATATTCCACAACACAACCCTTGGATGCTTGGCTTGGACTCTCGTTCTTAAGTATTTTTCTTTTCCTTTTCTTTTCTTTATTTCAGTTTTTGTATGATGAACATGGGATTAGTTCTTGTCATGTCAATGACTAGGAACTAATTCCTCTATAGGGCTTTCCATGTTGAATTGCTAGAAACTTATGTTATAAATTAATGCATGCTTATGGTTATTTTTCTTATTGTGAGATCTATCCAATAATTGAGTTGAATTCTTGGTAATTAATTGACAACTAATTATCACTATATGATTTCTAATCAGTTCGAAAGGGGATTGTGAATATGCTGTAAGTTGGGTAGACATTCTTGGATTGGGGATGAAAATACCTCAATTATTTATGTAGCATTGATGAGAGGCTTAACAACCCTAATTTTGCGCATTGTGCGTGACGGTCAACTAGGTTTTTGTTCTTAATCCTCCTATAGAGTTATCCTTATCACCGAAAGGTAGGTAAGGTGCGATCTTTGGGGTTGAGTGTTTATATAACCCTAACGGGAGTATAAAGCGATTTAAGTAAACTGCTTTCTCCAAAAGAAGATACCATAAGTTAATGCATTAGTAAGTAGCATAAGCGGATAGTAAGGATACATGGAAGCCCTATTCTCATCACCACTGAAGTAAATCTTTATATTTAAATAGCTTGCATAATTCTTAGTTATAAACAACAAATCAATTATCAATTCACCAAATAGATACTAGAAAATAGATAGTTGGTAATTGAACTCTAATCCTTGTGGACGATATTCGGTCTTATCAAGACTATACTACTTGTCACGATAACGTGCACTTGCGTTTAAAGTGTGTGCGTCTTCCGCGCATCAAGTTTTAGCGCGTTCGGATTAGGCATAGTTCAATATCAAATTTATCTATTTTTAATTTCTAATTTGGTTTTATTTTTCTTTAAATTATTTATTTTATTTTCTTTTGAAAAAAAACAAGTGTCTTAGTGATTCGTTGTTGGTTTTGATTCATCTCGAGGATCCTTAAGACATGGATTTCTCATCGATATGATCGAGCTCAACCATAGAGGAAGAGAGAGGAATTACGAGAAGCTATACTCGGTCTCACGAGGTACCAAAATCGATTCATAGGCGAAGCGAGAATGGCCATGAAGAAGTTGGAAACGCAAATAGCGTAACTTCGTGATCATATTCAACAAATAAACGCAGAAGAGCAATCTGCACTGGGGTAGGCAATGAGGAAACACAATGTCGGGCAATTGACACGAAGGATGCGAATCGGGGAGATAGAGAGTTCGCGGCAGCGGCGTGGCCCAGCCGATGAAACGGGCCGCGCGAAGATTCGAGACAGTCTGCGAGAGTGGCGCGCGCTAAAGAGCGAACGCGGCGCCGAACCTGTAAATCGAGGTGATTTTGAACGAACAACAAATTGAGAGCACGAACCACACCCAACTATTGAGGAATCTGGTGAGATAGTTGGTGTAGAAAGAAAAGATTGCAGATCGAATTATTTACCTTCTTGGATTACGTGGAAATTCTTTTCTTGCACCTATTCTGAAGAAACACCACTAGTTATCATGGTGATTCCCAATTAGGAAGCCCATACCATCAAGGTACCCTAGAGTTGAGAGATGTAGAAGTTCACTGATTCTACATTATAAAGCATAAAGACAAGCCTACTTGGGGATAATTGTATATGTAAGGCTCTTGTTTGAACAAATGGTCGTAGGAAATTGAGACCTACAACAATAACTCTGCGGATTGCAAGCGGTTCGCGAAGGATCAATGGGCACTCGAAAAGGTTAATTGCGTCAGCTAAAAGGCGTTAAAGACAACGCTTGTTGGGAGGCAACCCAATATTTTTAATTATGTTATTTTAATTTCTGTCTTTATTTTATTTTATTTTGTCTTGAAAAGTCTCACGGTCTAGGGTTCTTAGTGTGTGTTGTTGGATGAAAGGTGGGTGAAAAGTGAAAGCAGGAAAAGGAGCAAAAAGCGAAAAAAAGGAAAGCGATCGTCGGCGCCTCGGCGCGAGAATCGAGGCAGCGGTCTGGAACTCCAGAGGGCCAAGATCTTAGCGTGGCCGCGGCTAAATCTCGAGTCGCGTGGCGGAACTTCAGAGAGCCATATTTCCGTGCAAATTCCAAAAATTTTCCTCCTAGACCTCCGTTATGACCGCTGTGTTGTGTCAGTAAGTTGTCCTTTTTCTTTTATGTTCTTTGAGTCTTGCACACATTGGGGACAATGTGTGATTTAAGTTTGGGGGGGATGTTTTATTGTTTTTGAGTCATAATTTTTTTTTTTTTAAGATCATGCATGCTGTAGTTACTTGAATTGCCTAGTGAAGTAAGGTTGAATAATGTAATGGAATTAGAAGCAATCATCTAAACACTTAGGTTAGATATGCCAAAAACTCATGAAATCTGTCAATTGGGAGTATCTTGCTTGATTTATGCATTGTTAAAAGATTAAAACATATGTGTTATGATTGCTTGCTATTTGAGGCGAAATAGTTAGGATATGCATGTTAGGGAGATGACTCAGGCATTTCTTTGTTAGCCAATTTTTACCACTCTTTTCTATCCCTGACTTTAAAAATATCCCTAGTCAGCCCCATTGAGCCTAAAAACATGAAACTTTTTCTTGACACCATATATTCCTACAATTGTGCCATAAGTAAAAATGTGAAATAGTTGGAATAAATTGTGTTAAAAAAAAAAGTGAATAAGTTTGATGCACCCCAATGAAAAAGTAATAAGAAAGAGGCAAAAGCCTAAGTTTGGGGGTGCTTGTTATTATAATACACTTCACTCTCCCAAAACAAAAGAGGGGAAAGATAGAATTGAAGTGAAGGAAAGAATCAAAAGAAAAAAGGAAAAATTGAAAAGCTAAAGAGTTTATGGTACACAAAAATGAGCCTAAATGCCTATTTTTACCTACCCGTGCCTAAGCCTACATTACAACCCTTAAAAGTCCTGAAGATCTCTTAGATGCATAGCCATGATTAGTGGAGAATAGCAAGTAAACATGCTATAGGAATTATGAAATTAACATGCATGATTCAGTGTTTTGACTTCCATTAAGCATGATAAAAATGAGTTTGCGAAATATCTAGCTTAATGTGTTTTGAAATGCTGAAATTTCAGGCTATATGTTCTTGTATATTATTCTGCTAATCTTCATATTTTTCAAAGTAACACCAATGCAGCAAAGTGATCAATGTCATTGAGTCTTTTATTTTCCTTTTTCTTGAGTCTTTATTTCTTTCTTTTTATCTTTGCTCGAGGGCGAGCAAAGGTTAAGTTTGGGGGTATTTGATCGGTGTATTTTATATACACTTTTTGAGTCATTTTTAATTAGTATTTTGCTCATTTTATTTATGTTTAGTATAGTATTAGGGTCGTTTTTCTTTCTTTTTGTGTCACAGCGGTCATAAATGGAGAAATGGCGAAAAGAAGATGAAATGAGCATAAATGAGATGGAATTGCACACAAAAAGGGCCAAGAAATGAAGTCTAAGAAGTTCCGGGAATTATAGAGGAAATCAGACGAAGATCGGACGAGAAAAAGGCGAAAGCGAGTCGCGAGAAAAATGTCACCGCGCGCGGTTCACGGAAGGCGAGCGGTGCCCGATGTGATCTGAAGTCCGAAAGTTCTTTGATCTTGAGTATGGCGCTGATCTGCGATGGCGCGGCGCTGGAATTATGAAATCTTGGCGAATTTGACATGTTTTCAGAATCCTAAAGGGATAAATTTTCCTACCTAAAGGGATAACTTTTCCTACCTAAAGGGATAACTTTTCCTACCTTAAAACCCTTACCTAAAAGGATTCTAATAAACTTTTCCTACCTACAAAATCCCTAACCCTTCACCAAAAGGATTCTTTGGCTATAAATACTCTACATCATTAGAAGAATTATTCATTCTCCATTCCACCATTCACCATTCTATATCCATCCTTCCACCAATCCATCTTGTAAATATTCCACAACACAACCTTTGGATGCTTGGCTTGGAGACTCGTTCTTAAGTATTTTTTTTTCCCTTTTCTTTTCTTTATTTCAGTTTTTGTATGATGAACATGGGATTAGTTCTTGTCATGTCAATGGCTATGAACTAATTCCTCTATAGGGCTTTCCATGTTGAATTGCTAGAAACTTATGTTATAAATTAATGCATGCTTATGGTTATTTTTCTTATTGTGAGATCTATCCAATAATTGAGTTGAATTCTTGGTAATTAATTGACAACTAATTATCACTATATGATTTCTAATCGAGTTAGAAAGGGGATTGTGAATATCTTTGTAAGTTGGGTAGACATTCTTGGATTGGGGATGAAAATACCTCAATTATTTATGTAAGCGTTGATGAGAGGCTTATGACCACAATTTTTGCGCATTGTGCGTGACGGTCAACTAGGTTTTTGTTCTTAATCCTCCTATAGAGTTATCCTTATCACCGAAAGGTAGGTAAAGTGCGATACCGGGGTTGAGTGTTTATATAACCCTAACGGGAGTATAAAACGATTTAAATGAAACTGCTTTCTCCAAAAGAAGAATACCATAAGTTAATGCATTAGTAAGTAGCATAAACGGATAGTAAGGATACATGGAAGCCCTATTCTCATCACCACTGAAGTAAATCTTTATATTTAAATAGCTTGCATAATTCTTAGTTATAAACAACAAATCAATTATCAATTCACCAAATAGATACTAGAAAATAGATAGTTGGTAATTGAACCCTAATCCTTGTGGACGATATTCGGTCTTATCAAGACTATACTACTTGTCACGATAACGTGCACTTGCGTTTAAAGTGTGTGCATCTTACCGTGCATCAGTATCATGAAAGAAACTATGGTTAGACACTACTTGTGTCATTAAAGAAAACGGAAATCAAATATATATCTAAAGATAATTGTAAATTCATAAACAACGAAAAATAAACACTAAATTCTAAACTCCAGTATTTCGATGTCTCCTTCAGGGAGATTAGCCATTAACATCTGAATATTTTATATCAAAGTGGTAACCATATAGTAATTACATTCTTTAGGAAGAGATACATTAATATTTATTTCCTTTGAGAGAATTATAACAATTAATTGTAATGCATCCATGTGGTTATAGTAGAAACATTCTACTCTGCTTTATTTTGCCTTAGAATGATATTTAATAAATCTATTCACGATGTTATGAAATTATATTTCAAATAAATAATGGAAGCAAACCAATAACTTAATAAAGAGGAGGGAGAAATTGTATTATCACTTGTTGTTGGTATATCTTACAAATGAGAATTTAGTCATCTATTTATAGAGACGGTAAACCTCTTGATGCCTACCAAATGTATAGTACCATGCCTACCAAATGTATAACACCAAGCCTATCAAATGTATAGTTCTTGGCACGATTAATATAAACTTGCAAGTGCAAGTTGTATTTATCACTTTAACTCAAGTGGTACAATTTACATTTTTAATTATATAAACATTAATAATACAACTTGACAAAATAGCTTATAATATAAATGCCTTAATTTTTAATTAAGGTTTGACTTATATGAGGTAATATGAGGCTGTAAAAAAATAAACCTAATATGACAACAGATATGATATGCCCCGTCAGAATCCCAACAACCCTCTGTCCTGTTGTTATCATAATTTACTCCCTTTACCTTTCCATAAATTATTGTTCTTCTTAAATCATTGTTTTGCATTATTATGCAATTTCATTCAATTATTTATTGTATATATGCCTGTGTACTAAATAATTTTGTAATAAGGGTAGGGCTGCATAGCGGTGGTTCGGTTTGGATTTGAAAGTTATCGGTTAAATTTATTGATTATCGATTTGTAAACATATTAAATCGTTAAAGAATCATTAAGATATCAATTAATGGGTTATTGGTTAATCGATTGTTGATCGTTATCGGTTTAACCGTTAAGATTTGACACAAAATATTTTCAAGAACAAAGAACCTATTTCCAAAACTGAAAGTAGCTTCGAACAATATTATCATTACACGACACACTAGTTTATCGAGTTGAGACAAGAATCTAAAGCATATGATCGAAATAGAGAACTCTTAAAGGTGCCAATTTGTGAAATCCAAGCCGGAGAACCTGACCAATTTTAATGGATACAAGAAGAATGGAAGAAGAGTAAAACAATGAAAAAGAACTTCAAATGACTCAAATAACTAATATTAATGCTACATCTTTCATACAAGATGCTATGCAAAATAAAGTGAACCCTAAGTCTAGTCAAGTGACTTTATATATGGAGTATAATTGTAATTAAATAAATAGTTATCGGGTTATCGGTTCACCCGTTAACAAAAGTTGTCAAATCGAGACCCGAACCGATATTCCAATAACCATAGTACACCAACCGATACCCGAACCAATAACCCATTAACCCAAATCATAACCCAATAATCAATTTGGATTATTAATTTAACTGTTAACATGCACCACCCTAAATAAGGGTGATGTTGAAAATGGGCTCAAACGTTTTTAAAATTATGATGATACTATAATTTCATTTATTGACTACATTATTGCTGCAAATTTTAGTAGATGAACATAAAGTATTTGTTGATTCACATGTTATAAAGTTTTGAAACAACATTTCGAAGAGAATTTTTTCGTCAACCTATGTCTTCCTCTCTTGCAAAGACAACTAGTACAACATAGTTATGTAGCATAACAAAGAGATCAAGATCGTGTTGTTTATTGAAAATTGAAGAGAGAAAAATAACCAAACATCAACCGATTAATTTTAAATTATAATTATTGTAGAATTCGTCATCAAAATGAATTATCGGCCTAAAAGGTGGCGAGACTTGCCATTCTCCATATGCAAATCAAACTTTTCATGATGTTCTGATGATTCTTACACGGTCTGTAAGACTTGGATGTGCTTGTAAATGGATTAATAATACGCTAATATATTATTAATAATATCCTAATTCATTCTTTTACTATACAGTTTATTTCTAACAGGTTTTTCTTCTCCGTTAAATTTTTATTTCATGATTATTTTTTCAGACAGTCATTCATGATAATTTCTAGGTGGGAATTATTTATATTTAAAAATAATTTAATTTATCCTTTTTTATTATGTCCATAATGAGATGATTTAGATCATAAATTTCATTTTTAATGTTAAATCAAACATCATCATAAAAATTAGATTGTATATTATCTTTATCATGACAGTGAAAAAGATAAAGTTTTTGTCTTTAGTCTAAACCTCTTTTTGGCATTTGTTATTATCCTGTCCAACTTTCAATGAAAGTCATTGTCTTTTGCTTTATTACGTGAAAATCTTGCCTATTATTTTCCCAATATGTACACGTGTGTGTGTTGGTGCAAATTTTCTCATCAACTACATTTCTATGTCTTATATTTGAACAATTTACTTATGTCAACACAAGCATCAACCACAATCTCTAATAATAGCAAATACTTTTAATTTGATTGATCCATCTAGTGGATATAGTTTATTCTCGGGGGCGGAGGTGTAGATTCATAATTTAAAGTTCATCAATTTTAAATTTTAGGGCAGAATAATTTATTGGGTTTGAAATAAATTTTTTAAATATAAATATAAGGTTTGAATCAAAATTTATTGGATTCTGTGAAACTCGTAACCGGATGGTCAACCTTGCTCCATTGAAAGTTTTTGAAATTTTTCCTTTTTTTCTTTTAACTTTTGCTATGTGCTTAATAACTAGGGTGACAGATGAGCCTTTTGGGCTGAAGTTGGGCGGATCAAGATGAGTTGAATCAATAGATGGGTCAATGCCTAATTTGTCCAAAGTTTATATGGACTAAGATGAGCGGATCAAGATGAGCTAAATGACTGGTCATAACCCAACTTGACAAACTTGACCCATTACTTTTACAAATTTCAAACTTACCTTCTATGATATTATTTTATTTTGTATGATATTTGATTTTTTCATATCTTTATTTTTAAAATAAGAATAATATTTTTAATAATTTTTTCATTTTTTATAAAAGAAAAATAAATATATAAAATAATGGGTGAGAGGGAATGGGGTAGTGGGGCGGGGGTGAGAGGGGGGCTGAGTAGTGGGGTACGAAAAGTTTCTCATTTTTAATAAAAAAATAAAATAAATATATAGAGTAAACAATTTGGGGGGATGTGGTAAATAAAATTCTCTTTTAAAGTTTATAAAAGTAAAATAAATATATAAAATAAAATTTCCGGGGTGGGGTGGGAGATTGGGTGATGAGGTACGAAAAATTTCTCATTTTTAATAAAAAATTATATATAAGTAAAATAAATATATAAAATAAAAACTTCGGAAGTGGTGTGGGAGGGTAAGAGGATAAGAAAACATTTCATATTTTTAATAATATTTTTATAAAAGTGAAAAAATATGAAATAGAAATTTGAGGTTGGGGTAGGGCATGGGTGGAGGGGGGTAGTGGGAGAAGGTAAGAATATTTTTCATATTTTTAATAATATTTTTATAAAAGTAAAAAAATACTTTTCCGGGTAGAAGGTGACAACCCTAATGAATTGACTATGAAGGTGGCTCTTAGAATATGAAATATAAATTTGAGGATAAGGGCAGGGCATGGGGTGGAGGGGGTAGAAGTTAAGATTTTTTTTTTATATTTTTAATTTTTTTTTTATAAAAAAAAATAAGAAATAGAAATTTGAGGATGTGGTAGTGGCATGGGGTGGAGGGGGTAGGAAGTAAGATAACATTTCATATTTTTATAATTGTTTTTATAAAAGTAAAAATAATATGAAATAGAAATTTAAGAATTTTGGGGGGGTAGGGGGAGGCAAGAAAAAAATTCATATTTTTAGTTTTTTTTTTATAAAAGTAACAAAAAATATGAAATATATATTTGAGGATGGGGTGAGGGTGGGGGTTAGGTCGGTAGGTAAGAAAAAATTTCATATCTTTTATAAAAGTAAAAAAAAATATGAAATAGTAATTTGAGGATGTGGTAGGGCAACGGGGTGGGGTGAAGGGGGTAGGTGTGGGTAGGACGTAGGGATGACAATAGGGCGGGTTAGGACGGAACAAGCTTTGACCTACTAAGATTTTGACCCGCCCTGCCCCGTTTTGGTTTTGTCCAAAGAAATTCCCTACCCTGCCTTGCCCCGCTAAGCCTTACCCCATTTATGTTATCTTTTATTTTTTTTCTTTGTTTTCATTTTTCAACATGAAATTCACTATAATTTAAGAAATTCTTTTATGACATTTTTTGTTATCAGGTTTTATTTCTTTATTTGTTCAATTATTTTCACCACGATTCCTTAGATAGAACAAACCTGAAAAACCACAATAAAAATATTTCTACACTTTTTCTTGAGCAAAAAATTATCATATTTGAGTTTTTATTTCAGCATTCATTAGTGGCCAAAACTTTTCGAGTACTCATGTATACTTCAATGGTTATTTTTACCACCAAATTTCTATCATATTTTAAGTGTATAATTTTATTTTTTTAAAAATAAAAGAATTAATGTGCCATTGAACAATTAATCACTAATCGCAAGCAGGTTGAAGTTCAGCTATATGAATCTTATAAATAAGCTACAATATCATACAATGCATGTTGGTCCTTTCAAATTTGCCGTAAAATTGATTTGTTTTTTTGCTAACGATTAATTAATTATAATTTTCTTTCTTTATCCGTTTTAAATCTGTCAATATGTGGTGGAGTTAAAGAATAAACGTGTCATTCACTTTTAATTAAACTTTTAATTATATGAAACTAGAAAAATATTTTCTTTGTTTTGCCATACTACATGCCCTTCCCCATTACAATTTTCTGAAAATGTGTTTTGACCCGCCTTACACTGCTTAAGCCTACAACCCTTTTGTCTGCCCTCATTGCCACCCTAGTAGGGGATAAGAAATAATTTCATATTTTTTATAAATTATTTATAAAAGTAAAAAATATATAAAATAGAAATGTGAGAATGGTGTAGGGTGGGGGGTTGGGCGGGAGGGGGGGGTAGGTGGTTTAGAGATGAGGGGTGGTAGGGAGGTATGGGGTGGAGTAGGCAAGGTAGGGGGCAGAGATGTGAGGGTGGTTCAATGCTTAGGTGGGGTTGGTGTAGGGTAGGGGGTAGGGTGGGTGGTTGGGGTGCGTTGGTGTATTTTTATTGTCCGAAATAAAAAGATTTTTAAAAAATAATTATTTATAAACAAAAATCTTAATCTAGTGTGGAACTCTAATCGTTAAGGTTGAACATTTTCGTGGGTCAAGTTTGTGCATCATCATGAGTTCATTTGAGTTGTTGATTTATGATGGGTCAACTTGAGCTAGATCAAACCAATCCATCATCAAAATCACTCTTGCCCAAACCCATGAAAGTTTGGACGGATTGGATGGGTCATTTGGATTTGGGCTAATTTTGACACACCTAATATCTATGCCTTGCATCACTCCAACTGTGACATTTGGAAAATGCAATATTATCTCAAATTAAAACTTATATGTATTGATGTTTTTTGGGGGTGTAGGTGGGGTAGGAGGGGGGGGGATGGGGGTGGTTAAGACACGTACGAATTGATTTCTGTTCGTAAGTAATAAAATCGCGCCCTAAGAAAAACGATCAGCTTTAAAGGCGAGGTGTAAGAAAACCAAAACAAATTCATATGACTATTTATCTCTCATTAAACATCTCACTTAATGATAAATGTTGACTAGATCAGATGTCAAAATTAGCTCATAAAAATATGATCCGTTTAATTTGCTTAAAATTTAACCGGGTTAACGACTCAGTTCATTTTAACTTGTATAATTCATTCCATTTGATTTGAAACAAATAAGTAATCTAAATTGATCCATGAGAAGAAACATTGTCAAAATATTTTTAAAAATTTCTTTAGTTTGATATTCCATATGTAGTTATAATAACGAAGAATATAGGTGTAATGACCTGTTAGGTCATTTTAAATATTTTGCTCATTTTCCGGTAAAAGCCCTTTTCCCTAGCTTTGTTCTGATGTTTTTGATATGCGGAGATGGGTGGCGTTGTTCCTGAGATAATCAAATGAAAATAAAGGAAGAAAATCTAAGTTTTGAGTTTTGAAAGTTTGACTAGAAGTTGACTTTTGGGAAGACGCACTCGAATCAAATTTTGATGATTTTGTTACCTTCGTAACGTGATTTTTGACGTGGGTGAATGGTTGAAACGAGTCTCGAGTGATTCGGGTGAGTTTGTGGATTTTGAGGAGTTCTTAAGTTAAGAAATGAGCTTTAGTTGACTAAAGTCAACATCGAGAGAATTTGGATCATTTTCAAAATTTCATCAATTCTGTTAAGTCCGGAATTTTGTTTATGACTTAGTCGAGTCATTGATTTTATTTCCGAGAAACTCAGGTGTATTTTGAAGTCGTGGTTGAGATTTTTGTTAATTAAGGAAATTGGAGTTGACCATAGTCAACATCGAGTCAAGATGACCTCATATGTGCATTTTGAATGCGCGAGCGAGTCTGTTGCATGTTTTAGGAGTGATTTGTATATTTAGTATGTGTCCGAGAGGTCTTTAATGAGTTTCAAGATTGATTCGAAGTAAAGGTGGCTAACGGATCGACCCAGACCGGACCGGTATTAGATTCTGAGGGTTGAACAGGTTCGGACCGATTCACAGACCTACTGCGTCGTTCACTACCGGATTTTCGGTCGGCCCGTGCGGTTCCGGGTTGAACCGGACCTACCGGACCGGATTTTTATTTTTTTAAATTTGTTTTAAATTTTGAAAATTTAACTAAATTCAAATTAAATATGTAATATAATAATATAATATAGTTTTATGTTTTATATTTTAAAATTTAAATTTAACTTTCTATTTTATAGTTTATAACTTTATACTTTATAGTTAATATTATAGTTATACTTTTATTAATTTATTAAATTAGTAGACATAAGTTAATGAATAACAAATAAAGAGATAATAAAATAAAAACTAATGATAAGATGTAAACTTTCGAATTTTCTGTCACGCCCCGACTTTTCCTAAGTCTTTACTTAGGGCGTGATGACACCTGGACAATTATTTTCCACCAGGAGCACCATTTAATTCTCTTTATTTAGACATTTAAACTTATATTCAAATACGGAGCTATTAATAAAAATAACAATAAAGAAATTTGTTTATGACTTTATTGAAAATATAACGCGAGCCCATGCTCGTGCAAATATTGTTTCTACATAGACATACTGACAAATATTATTCAAAGTTGGAAGGGAGACCATTCCACACGGGCATTTCCCGAGACATTGAACCGACATTACGAACGCAGTACCAAGCCCAAACAATGGACTTGGTATGACAAGAGGTGGGACGATCGCTAGCCTTGGCGTGAGCATTTCCTCTATCACGCTTTCAAACATGTTAAATAAAGAGTCACTACCATCCAATGAGTGAGAACCTTACCCTGCAATTCAAAGTAACACCACAATATTCCAAGCGCAATCACATTATAACGTAATAAGCATATTGCAAAAACATATCAGGTTACAACATTTTTAAATATGCAACAACTCCTCATGAGAAATTCTCGGTTTAACTAACACTTCATTTTATCTCGTATTATACGTTAAGACATTCCCCTGCATTTCCACATGTTTATTATATTTATATATTTGTGAACGCGTATTCACTTTTCATATTTATATATAGGTGAACATGTATTCATCTTTCATATTTGTTGCGGCGTGCAACCCGATCCATTATATTTACGTATTTGTGAACACGTATTCACTTTACGTTTTGTTGCGGCGTGCAACCCGATCCATTATATTTACGTATTTGTGAACACGTATTCACTTTACGTTTTGTTGCGGCGTGCAACCCGGTCCATTATGTTTATATTTATATATTTATGTGAACACATATTCACTTTTCATATTTTTCAGAAGATCGAATAAATAATATTCTATTTCCCAACATTCTGTCATTCATACTTGTAACGATTATAACATTTTAACTATAACTCCAACTAAGGTGTTTCTCAAGCGGAAACTAAGGTAAGACGGGATCTTTCACTGTACCAAATTTCATTTAAAACTACTTTGGGTAACTAACACAAATTTATCCTCAAAACAGTCACATGAAATTTGTTTCGGCAGAATTTTTATTAAACAGAACCCAATATTAGAATAATCATAACTCCTAATCTGTAAACCCGTTCAAGCCCCATAAAATCTCAAAACGACGATAACAGAGAGCTACACATCTCCATGTGAACCATCCTTTCATATTCTGTACCATTTGGTACAGTTTTACATTTTTATTCGCTGCCCTTTCTGGATCTCGATAGATCCGAGGCAGAAACTTTAAACAGCGATAACTCTCAATCCGTAAGTCGGATAGACCCCCTTAAGGTCTCAAAATGTCCACAACAGAGAGATCTAGAACTTTAATTTAGCAAAAATTTTCATATTCCCCACAGATTAGTACAGTTTTACGTTTCAACGTCCTGCCCTTCTGGATTCCGACGAATCTGAGGCAGCAACTTCAAACTACAATAACTCTCAACTCGTAAGTCCGTTTTAATAAATCTTTATCTATATCTATCCGTAACAGAGAGATTTACAACCATGTAAATTTTCATATAATTCTAATAAGTAAAACTCAGTAAAAATAGTCCGTAATTATGCCTTTCCGAATTTCGGCCAAATCTAAGGCATGAACTTTGAACTATGATAACTTTCAAACCGTATGTCCATTTTACCTCATTTTTGGTTCTATATGATCATAATAGAGAGTTGTACCACTCTTCCAAATTTCATCAAATTCTAACAATTATAACTCAGTGAGAACAGTTCGTAAAGTTCATGACGCAACTAGTCGTCTAAACAATCAAAAATTCAATATTTCTTTTCAACACTCAATTCTTATTCTAACATGTATTGAACTAAAAATAAAGGATGTTACCAAGAATTTCTGAGTGAGAAAACTCACCTTGTAAGTGTGAAGATTATTGTTGTGTGGTTGCTAAAATTATCCTTACTTCTCTAGTATTTTGCTTCTTGTTCTTCTTGCCCTCTTGGTATTTTTTCCTCTTCTTTTCACTTGTTTTTTTCTGATTTTCTAACCTTTATGTTATGTACTTTGTTTGTGTGTAAATACAATATATAAGTGGAGAGTTTTCTATAACCTATGGGAGGTGGAATGACAAGAGTTGGAGGGGAAATGAAAAGGGGGGAACGGGAGGAGAAATGGATGTACCATGCACGTATTGCTGCATGTTTTTTTTGTTTTTGTTTTGTTTTTGTTTTGTTTTTTTTTTTGTTTTCTTATTTTCATTTCCTCTATCTATTTATCCAACTTTAACACTAACTCTATCTCATGCAATTTATTTTTTGTTTTCTTATATATATTTTTTTTTATTACCCAACCACAACTATATATTTTTTTTCCGAATTTTACATTCTCTCCTCCTTAAGCAACATTCGTCCTCGAATGTGAATAAGGTCGTAACATAATCACATAGACACAATAATGTTTATTGTTATTGTAACAAATTTGGGGCTTCACATTCTCCCTTCCTTAAGAAGCATTCGTCCTTGAATGAGAATAAGGTTGTAACACATGCATATAGACACGCAAATGGCACATATATGAAGTACTATGTAACACATTTTTTTTTATTACCTTGGTCAAATAGGATTGGATATTTGACTTTCATCGCCTCTTCAGCTTCCCAGGTGGCTTCCTCTGTGGAGTGATTCCTCCATAGGACTTTCACGGAAGCAATATCTTTATTTCTAAGGCGTTGGACCTTTCTATCAAGTATTTCTACCGGAGCCTCTTCATATTGAAGTTCTTTATTAAGAACTATCTCCTGGGGAAGGATGACGTGATTTGGATCGTGCAAGTATTTTCGTAACATTGACACATGAAATACCGGATGCACTGCTTCCAACTCTTGTGGAAGTGCTAATTCGTAAGCCACATTCACCACTCTTCGCAAGATCTCATATGACCCAATAAACCTTGGGCTCAATTTCCCTTTCTTACCAAAACGCATCACTCTCTTCATTGGGGACACTTTTAAAAATACTTTCTCCCCCTCTTGGAATTCAAGATCTCTTTTCCGATGATCCGCATAGGACTTATGACGGCTATGAGCTGTTTTGATCCGCTCGAATCATACATGCCTTATCATTTGTTTCTGAATGACTTGGTCCGAACGATTGTGTCACCACCTCGAATCATCCAGTGGAGACCTACATTTTCGTCCATATAATGCTTCAAACGGGGCCATTTGTATGCTAGAGTGAAAACTATTGTTGTGGCGAACTCAATTAGACATAGATGGTCCGACCGAACTTCCGAAAATCTAACACACAAGATCGCAACATGTCTTCAAGTGTTTGAATTGTTCGCTCACCTACCCATACATTTGCGGGTGGAAAGTCGTGCTTAACTTAACTTTTGTCGAGACCTGCTGAAACTTTGCCAAAGTGTGAGGTGAATCGGGAACCCTATCTGAAATAATTTGTAAGGGAATCCGTGTAACCGCACAATCTCCTTCAAATAAATCTGTGTGTATTGTGGTGCACAATACGTAGTCTTGACCGGTAAGAAATGGGTGACTTTGTAAGCGATCAACAATCACCCAAATAGAATCATACCCTTCTCGAGTTTTGGTAGACCAGGTTATGAAATCCATATGAATCGCCTCCCATTTCCACATGGGACTCGATATCACGAAGTAATCCGCGGGTTTTGATGTTCACTTTCACTGTGACATATAAGACACCTCGACAAACTCATGGCGTCTTTCTTCATCCCGTCCCACGATGGTTGCCTTGAGGTCACGATACATTTTGTTGACCCTGGATGAATGGAATATCTTGTGTTGTGACCCTCATCTAAGATCTTCCTCCTTAGATCCTTTACCTTAGGAACACATAACCTACCCTTATACCGAAGGGTTCCGTCATTATCTCCCAATGTAAAATGTGAAGGTTTTCCCTGTTGGATCCTCTCCCGAAATCCAACAAACTCCGTATCCTCAAACTGACTTTCTTTTATTTCTGAAGCTAAGGCAGACTGTGAGGTATCATGTACCACCACCCTACCTTCACCGATCTCAGTTAAGTTAACCCCGAGGTTTGCCAATCTTTGTACCTCACGAACAATACCCCTATTTTGTATTGCCAAATGGGCCAAGCTGCCCATTGATCTCCTACTGAGTGCGTCAGCCACCACATTGGCTTTCCCAGGATGGGTAAGAATACTAAAGTCATAATCCTTAAGCAACTCTAACCATCTTCTTTGTCGGAGATTCAAATCCTTCTGCGTGGTTATGTACTGCAAACTCTTATGATCTGTAAATATGTCCACATGCACACCATACAAATAATGTCTCCATATTCGTAAGGCAAACACCACATGACTAATTCCAAGTCATGAGTTGGGTAATTCTTCTCATGTATCTTCAATGTCTAGATGCATACGTGATAACCTTTCCAAATGCATCAAGACACTTCCTAACCCAACTCTGAGGCATCGCAATAGGCGTGAACCCTTGTCCCGATGGTAAGGTTAGGATCAGTGCGATGGTCAACAATTCCTTTAGTTTCTGAAAACTTGCTTCACATGCTTCTGACCACTGGTACTTAACCGCTTTTTGAGTCAACCGGGTCAAAGGAGCAGCAAGACTAGAAAAACCTTTCTACTAATCTTCTATAATATCCAACCAAACCCAAGAAACTTCCAACCTCTGTCGGAGTGGTCGGTTTTGGCCAATTCTTTACTGCTTCTATCTTCTGGGGGTCTACCATAATTTCATCCCTTGACACAACATGACCCAAAAAGGCTACCTTTTCCAACCAAAATTTACACTTTGAAAATTTAGCATATAGTTTCTCCTGTTTCAAGACTTGAAGCACTACACTCAGATGCTCTTCATGTTCTTCAACCCTCTTACTGTAAATTAGGATATCATCTATGAACACGATCACGAACAAATCTAGGAATGGTTTGAAGATTATGTTCATTAAATCCATAAAAGCTGCTGGGGCATTGGTTAACTCAAAAGACATGACCAAGAACTCATAATGGCCGTATCGGGTTCTAAAGGTTGTTTTGGATATATCATCTGGATTTATTTTCAGCTGGTGATATCCCGAACGGAGATCAATCTTGGAAAAATAGCTAGCTCCCTGAAGTTGGTCAAAAAGATCATCGATTCTTGGTAATGGGTATCGGTTCTTGATCGTGACCTTATTGAGCTGCCGATAATCGATGCACATTCGGAGCGATCCGTCTTTCTTTTTCACAAACAGGACTGGTGCACCCCAAGGGGAAACACTAGGCCTTATAAAGCCTTTATCCAGAAGATCCTTCAATTGTTCTTTTAACTCATTCAATTCAGCTGGGGCCATTCGATATGGAGGAATAGAAATGGGCCTTGTACCCGGAATTAACTCTATAGCAAACTCCACTTCTCGATCCGGAGGAAGACCTGGAAGATCTTCAGGAAAAACCTCCAGAAAATTTCGAACAATAGGGACGTCATTCACTGCTGGGGATTATTTTTGGGTATCCACTATATTAGCCAGATATGCGTACTCCACTATGTGACTTCTCAATAACTTTTGAGCCCCAAGGTAGGAAATAAACTGACCTGAGGATATTCCAATCCTACCCCTTATAACAACTTTTGGTTCTCCGGGAAAAGTTAATCTCACTATCTTTCGCCGACAATCTAACATGGCATAACATGCCGACAACCAATCCATACCCAAAATGACGTCGAAGCCTACCATATCAGTAGTACGAGGTTCACCATTGTTCCCCTGCCATTCACTTCTAATGGAAAATTATTTACCACCCGAGAGGCCCAAATTGAGGCCCCTACTGGTGTCATAACCTCAAAAGGTTCACTTAAATAAGAAGGTTCTACGTGTAAATTCTTAGCAAAGCCCATTGACACATATGGAAATGTAGAGCCGGGATCATATAATACAAATGCAGGAATACTCGAGACTAGCAAAATACTTGTGACCACCACATTAGATGCTTCTGCCTCATTCCTTTGGGGCAAAGCGTAGAGCCGATTAAAATTGTTGGGTTGTTGACCTCCCTGACTCTGGCGGGGTTGGTTTCCCTGATTTCCCCTGTAGGCAGTTGTGGTTGCTTCTGACCTCCCCTGAATAGATTGTATTTGAGTCCTCTTTATGCAATCCCTGACATAGTGACCTGATTCTCCACAGTTATAACATGACTTCGTTAAGAGCCGACATTCTCCAGCGTATTTCCTTTGACAAATCTTATAAATCGGTTTGTCCCCTCCTGTGTTAGGATTGGTGGCCTTGTCCTTGCTCACTTGGTGATTAAAACAACTGTTCCCCTTAGGCTTGAAATAAGACTGGCCCATAGATTGGTTCGGTCTTGAAGATCCCTTACTAAACTCCTTCTTCTAATTTTGACTATGACTAAATGATCCTGACGTCCGAAACCTTTTCTGCGAATACTTTTTTTTTCCTTTAGCAAAACCTTCTATCCTCATTGTCATACCGACGATCTGAAGGTATGCCCGATAATGGGCTAATGCCACTACCTTCTCTTCCAAGTTTGGGTTTAAACCCTTAACAACTCTTTTGACCTTATCCCTTTCTGTAGGAATAATATGTGCGTTGTATGCTGACAATCAGATGAATTAGGTATTGTATTCTACCACATTGCGGTCTCCTTGTTTCAACAGTTCAAACTCACGTCTGAGCGCATCTTTTCGGGAGTTAAGCATGTACTCTTCACTGAATGCGGCTCTGAACTCCCCCCACGTCATCGGTGGTGACATCGGAAAATGATTTCTTCTAAAATTTCTCCACCACATCCGTGTGTCGTCCACTAACCGTGCGATTACCAAATTGACGTCATGCGTCTCCACACATCCTCGTGTAAACAGTAGGTTTTCTACCTCATCGAGAAATACTATTGGGTTAGACTTGTAGTCCTTCCCTGTATAGATATGTTCCCTTCTTCTCACAAAATTTGCCCCATAGTCTATCTGGTACCTCTCCTACCTTTTCGGTCGGTGGTGCAGTCACATCTGGTTATTTTATCGTTGTACACTCCCTTCCAAAATCTTTTGAAGGAGGTAGTACGAGAACCAAGTCTTTGAAAAGACTCAAGATAGGCACGAGAAGAGTATGAAAGAAGTGAAACTTTAGGATGTTATTCCATTTACTTATTACTAAGGTGGCGCGCACACCGTCGCAATAAGTAACCGTTCAAACATCCAACTCGAAGAAACTTCCTATAATCTCCTAACCTGGTTTAGCTTTGATACCAACTTGTCACGCCCCGACTTTTCCTAAGTCTTTACTTAGGGCGTGATGGCACCTGGACAATTATTTTCCACCAGGAGCACCATTTAATTCTCTTTATTTAGAAATTTAAACTTATACTCAAATACAGAGCTATTAATAAAAATAACAATAAAGAAATTTGTTTATGACTTTATTGAAAATATAACGCGAGCCCATGCTCGTGCAAATATTGTTTCTACATAGACATACTAACAAATATTATTCTAAGTTGGAAGGGAGACCATTCCACACGGGCATTTCCCGAGACATTGAACCGACATTACGAACTGTGAGTACCAAGCCCGAAACAATGGACTTGGTATGACAAGAGGCTGCGGGACAATCGCTAGCCTTGGCGTAGAGTCTTTCCTCTATCACGCTTTTCTGAAACATGTTAAATAAAGAGTCATTACCATCAAATGGTGAGAACCTTACCCTGCAATTCAAAGTAACACCACAATATTCCAAGCGCAATCACATTATAACGTAATAAGCATATTGCAAAAACATATCAGGTTACAACATTTTTAAATATGCAACAACTCCTCATGGGAAATTCTCGGTTTAACTAACACTTCATTTTATCTCGTATTATACGTTAAGACATTCCCCTGCATTTCCACATGTTTATTATATTTATATATTTGTGAACGCGTATTCACTTTTCATATTTATATATAGGTGAACATGTATTCATCTTTCATATTTGTTGCGGCGTGCAACCCGATCCATTATATTTACGTATTTGTGAACACGTATTCACTTTACGTTTTGTTGCGGCGTGCAACCCGATCCATTATGTTTACGTATTTGTGAACGCGTATTCACTTTATGTTTTGTTGCGGCGTGCAACCCGATCCATTATATTTACGTATTTGTGAACGCGTATTCACTTTACGTTTTGTTGCGGCGTGCAACCCGATCCATTATATTTACGTATTTGTGAACACTTATTCACTTTACGTTTTGTTGCGGCGTGCAACCCGGTCCATTATGTTTACGTATTTGTGAACGCGTATTCACTTTACGTTTTTGTTGCAGCGTGCAACCCGATCCATTATATTTACGTATTTGTGAACACGTATTCACTTTACGTTTTGTTGCGGCGTGCAACCCGGTCCATTATGTTTATATTTATATATTTATGTGAACACGTATTCACTTTTCATATTTTTCAGAAGATCGAATAAATAATATTCTATTTCCCAACATTCTGTCATTCATACTTGTAACGATTATAACTTTTTAACTATAACTCCAACTAAGGCGTTTCTCAAGCGGAAACTAAGGTAAGACGGGATCTTTCACTGTACCAAATTTCATTTAAAACTACTTTGGGTAACTAACACAAATTTATCCTCAAAACAGTCACATGAAATTTGTTTCGGCAGAATTTTTATTAAACAGAACTCAATATTAGAATAATCATAACTCCTAATCTGTAAACCCGTTCAAGCCCCATAAAATCTCAAAACGATGAGAACAGGGAGCTACACATCTCCATGTGAACCATCCTTTCATATTCTGTACCATTTGGTACAGTTTTACATTTTTATTCGCTGCCCTTTCTGGATCTCGATAGATCCGAGGCAGAAACTTTAAACAGCGATAACTCTCAATCCGTAAGTCGGATAGACCCCCGTAAGGTCTCAAAATGTCCAAAACAGAGAGATCTAGAACTATCATCTAGCAAAAATTTTCATATTCCCCACATATTAGTACAGTTTTACGTTTCAACGTCCTGCCCTTCTGGATTCCGACGAATCCGAGGCAGCAACTTCAAACTACAATAACTCTCAACTCGTAAGTCCGTTTTAATAACTCTTTATCTATATCTATCCGTAACAGAGAGATTTACAACCATGTAAATTTTCATATAATTATAATAAGTAAAACTCAGTAAAAACAGTCCGTAATTATGCCTTTCCGAATTTCAGCCAAATCTAAGGTAGGAACTTTGAACTATTATAACTTTCAAACCGTATGTCCATTTTACCTCATTTTTGGTTCTATATGATCATAATAGAGAGGTGTACCACTCTTCCAAATTTCATCAAATTCTAACAATTATAACTCAGTGAGAACAGTTCGTAAAGTTCATGACGCAACTAGTCGTCTAAACAATCAAAAGTTCAATATTTATTTTCAACACTCAATTCTTATTCTAACATGTATTGAACTAAAAATAAAGGATGTTACCAAGAATTTCTGAGTGAGAAAACTCACCTTGTAAGTGTGAAGATTATTGTTGTGTGGTTGCTAAAATTATCCTTACTTCTCTAGTATTTTGCTTCTTGTTCTTCTTGCCCTCTTGGTATTTTTTCCTCTTCTTTTCACTTGTTTTTTTCTGATTTTCTAGCCTTTATGTTATGTACTTTGTTTGTGTGTAAATACAATGTATAAGTGGAGAGTTTTCTATAACCTATGGGAGGTGGAATGACAAGAGTTGGAGGGGAAATGAAAAGGGGGGAAGGGGAGGGGAAATGAAAAGGGGGGAAGGGGAGGGGAAATGGATGTACCATGCACGTATTGTTGCATGTTTTTTTTTGTTTTTGTTTTGTTTTTCTTTTGTTTTTTTTTGTTTTCTTATTTTCATTTCCTCTATCTATTTATCCAACTTTAACACTAACTCTATCTCATGCAATTTATTCTTTGTTTTCTTATATATATATATATTTTTATTACCCAACCACAACTATATATTATTATTTTTTCCGGATTTTACACTTTCATTATTCATAATGCTAATAAGAGTACATAATGAAGTGATAATAATTTTATTTACATATTATGCATCATTTTATTAAGTTCTTCATAATTTATAGGTTGATTGAATTGGTGATGCTCCATTGCCTCTAAATCTGGAGTATTAATTTCAGTCCCGCTTCCGCCGTTCCACCGCAACTTGTGCTGTTGTAACAGTGCTACATATATCTAGAATCTAGATTCATTATCATCGTCTTCATTACATCCTGCAGATGTAGACACATAACAGAAGCATAACTAGAACGAAGATTAGTAGCAGAGTTGTTGTTATCAAATAATGTAACTGCAACTTTTTATTTTATACTTAATTTGTTGTTGACCAGTGTGTCGGATGAACTTTCTATACATGCCTAACTATAGTGCCCGTCCCCCCGTTATTATCCTTTATCGTATGTTTATAAGTTTGCCCACAAATATTATATCTAACTTTATCAGTGTTCCCAATTCTATCATAAAAGTTCAACACTTTACTCCTTATTCTCCTACTCGTTACTACTGGTAAAGGAGGTCTACGACTAGTACTACTAACATTGACAGAAGACACACTAGTAGGTGTATGAGTTTCAGTTTCAACAATATTATCTATATGAACATTATCATATTCATTATCTTCTATTTCAAAATCTTCTTGCATTTGATCATAATCTATATTTTGATTAGATGATGAAGAACCTTTAGATTTTGTACCCCTTGAAATAGATTTACCTTTATCCATTATAAAATATTTAATTTAAATTTAAATTTAAATAATCAACAAATAAATATGACAATTTAATAAAATAATTAGAGAATGAAACGAGTGTACTAAACTTCGGGATTCAGAATTCAATTGAAACTCGAAGCTCGAAGTCTTGCATCTTGCTACTTTGAAAATTATTACTACTAATAATAATAACTTGAGAATTGAGAGAATTGTAAAAATAATTGTGTGATAAAAATGAGAAGAATGTAGAGTATTTATAAATTTTTAAAGGGTAAAAATATAATTAATAAATAATAAATAATAAACAAAAAAAAAACCAAGCCAAACGGTCCACTGACCGTTGGCTCCCCCCCAGCCCCAACGGTAACATTCTTACCGTTGGGCAACAACCCTTTTTAAGGTAAGGTTACCGAATTCCGTTATCGGTTCTAACTGGTCCGATCCTTACCAGATTTTTATATAACCCGTGCGGGTTGGGGTCGGGGGCCAAACCAACCCCCAACCCGGTAAGTCTTATCGGTCCGGACCAGATCGGATTTTGTACCGGGTCGACCGGCCCGATTACAGGGTAACCCGGACCGGTTGACAAGCTTAATTCGAAGTTTGGATGAAATTGGAGTTTTGCTGGTTTCTGATGTCCTTGCAATTGTGTTGTTGGGCTCGCAATTGCGAGGTGCGCTTTTGCGAGGGTGGTGCCGCAATTGCGAGAAGGAGCCGAGCTTGGGAAAATTCACATTTGCGAGGTAATTTTTGCAATTACGGCGTGAGCCGGGTCAGTTGTGAACTCGCATTTGCGAGGCTCGCAATTGCGATGTGCTGGTCCACATTTGCGAACATCGCTGGTTGTGAGGGATTTAACTTTCCATCCGACCTAGATATTGCATAACTCATTTGTGGGACTTAAAAGCTCGATTTGAGGAGATTTTTTAGGGATTTGCAAAACTCATCTATTGGACAAGCTTCTAATCTTCCTTTTATGATTATTCCATTGATTAGTAGAGAATTCCATGATAGAAAATGTGATTTGAGAAGGAAGTTTCATGAGTTTATGAGCCATAGGCTATAAATTTGGGGATTCTGGATTTAAGCATGAAATTGATGTTAAATTTGAATAATTCTTGGTATATAGATTCCCTAGAGGTTTGGTAAACTAATTATAGAATGAATTTTTCGTTTTCCCCTTTGTGGCTCGGGATCCTATTTTTCAGTGACCTTTTGGGTCCGAAAGTTTTATATAATAATATGAGTATCGATAGAATTGTGTGTTAATGTATTATCCATATTTGAATAGATTGACATATTTTGAAGGCTTAACAAAAAAAGCAAGACGTTGTTGTGATTCTCGAACTCTTATTTCCAAGCAAGTGGAGATCATGTACCTTACTTAAGCGTCATGGTTGATCTAATAAATTAAATAAGAGAGCGTAATGGGAATAATAAGGGGGTCTCAATACATGTGAGGTGATGAACACTTGTATCGGGTACCGGTGACATGTTATGGGTACTTGTGCTTTAAATTATGTAGTGAATGTCATGCTTTGGGCACTAGCTGATAAAATAGTGCGATCCTTTGGATTTGTGATTGTAGTATGAAGCTCGTACTTTCCACATCATTTATTATATGTCTGGGTACTTGTGCTTTAAATTATGTAGTGAATGTCATGCTTTGGGCACTAGCTGATAAAATAGTGCGATCCTTTGGATTTGTGATTGTAGTATGAAGCTCGTACTTTCCACATCATTTATTATATGTCTGTCTTATATGTGACTGCGTGTTCCCATCACTCCTTTATACTAGTTTAAAAATGGAAAATAAGCAAAAGATTGAGTTTTTATTGCGTAAATGGCTAAATGTCAGATCTTTATGGAATAAATTGATTAAAGATAGAATATTTATTGCATATCATGACTTCTTATTGTTGTGCATGTCATATTCATGCTTCATAAGGTATCTCATGCATGTTATACTTGAGGATACATATGTGGGTCCGAGGGAAATAATTTCAGACGGAGTGATGCATTGATATGTGCCTAAGTAACTGTTAGGTAGATGTTAATACTATTTTAGAGTGTGTGTTAGGGATTCTTTTGTTTGTCTCTTAGTTGTTTTGTGCAGTATTATGCGTGTTGTTTTGTGTTTTCAGGTTTTAAGCGATTCAAAAAGGAATAAGGCGAATTCAAGGGAAATAGGCGGTTATTGAGGACAAAAATGCATATTTGGTCACAAGAGATAAGTCAAAGAAGTCCTGAGAAGCTCAGAAAGTAGTTTAAATAAATTCCGAACGAAAAACGCTGTAGACCTCTTAAACCACGAGTGGTTAATGGTTTAAGTCAAAAAGCTCAAAATTACCTTTGTAGATCCTCTGGTCTGGCTGATTGGCGAGTTGCTCGGAATTAGCGCTGCGGCGCCTCATTGGCAAAAAGTTAAGAGGTAATTAGCGTCGCGACGCTCCAAAATTACACTATAGACCGCGTTGTAAAAATGCTCCATATATCTAGAATCTAGATTAATTATCATCGTCTTCATTGAATCCTGCAGATGTAGACACATAACAGAAGCAGAACTAGAACGAAAATTAGTAGGAGAGTTGTTGTTATCAAATAATGTAACTGCAACTTTATATTTTATACTTAATTTGTTGTTGACCAGTGTGTCGGATGAACTTTCTCTACATGTCTAACTATAGTGTCCGTCCCCCCGTCATTACCCCTTCTCTTATGTTTATAAGTTTGCCCACAAATATTACATCTAACTTTATCAGTGTCCCCAATTCTATCATAAAAGTTTCACACTTTACTCCTTATTCTCCTACTCGTTACAACTGGTAAAGGAGGTCTACGACTAGTAGTACTAACATTGACAAAAGACACACTAGTAGGTGTATGAGTTCCAGTTTCAACAATATTATCTATATGAACATTATCATATTCATTATCTTCTATTTCAAAATCTTCTTGCATTTGATCATAATCTATATTTTGATTAGATGATGAAGAACCTTTAGATTTTGTACCCCTTGAAATAGATTTACCTTTATCCATTATAAAATATTTAATTTAAATTTAAATTTAAATAATCAATAAATACATGTGACAATTTAATAAAATAATTAGAGAATGAAACGAGTGTACCAAACTTCGGGATTCAGAATTCAATTGAAACTCGAAGCTCGAAGTCTTGTGTCTTGCTACTTTGAAAATTAATAATAATAATAATAATAATAACTGGAGAGTTTATAATAGAGAGAATTAAGAGAGTATGAGAATTGAGAAAATTGTAGAAATAATTGTGTGATAAAAATGAGAAGAATATATAGTATTTATAAATTTTTAAAGGATAAAAATGTAATTAATAAATAATAAATAATAATAATAAAAAAAAAATCAAGCCAAACGGTCCACTGATTGTTGGCTCCCCCCAGCCCCAACGGTAACATTCTTACCGTTGAGCAACAACCCTTTTAATTTTTTTTTGTTCTTACCGGTTCGGACTGGACCGGTTAGCAAATAAGGTTCTGGATTAGATTCTTGGTTCCAACCGGTCCGATCCTTGCAGTTTTTATATAACGTGCGGGTTGGGTTGAGGCGAAACAACCCAACGGTAAGCCTTACGATTTTATGCAAGTCGACCAATCCACGGGTAACTTGGCCGGTTGTGAGTTTAATTTAAAGTTTGGATGAAATTGGAGTTTTGCTGGTTTCTGATGTCCTTGCATTTGCGATGTTGGGCTCACAATTGCGAGGTGCGCTTTTGCGAAGGTGGTGCCACAATTGCGAGAAGGAGCCGAGCTTGGGGAAGTTCACATATTCGAGGTAATTTTCGCAATTACGGCGTGAGCCGGGTCAGTTGTGAGCTCGCATTTGCGAGGCTCGCAATTGCGATGTGTTGGTCCGCTTTTGCAAACATCGCTTGTAGTGAGGGATTTAACTTCCAATCCGACCTAGATATTGCATAACTCATTTGTGGGACTTGAAAGCTCGATTTGAGGAGATTTTTGAGGGATTTGCAAAACTCATCTATTGGACAAGCTTTTAATCTTCCTTTTATGATTATTCCATTGATTAGTAGAGAATTTCATGATAGAAATTGTGATTTAAGAAGGAAGTTTCATGAGTTTATGAGCTAATTACTTTATTAAGATTTTCTGTCGATTCACTTGAACCTCTATTATGAATTAATGCATTGTTAGTATTTCTTCTTCACGTATCATTATCTAATCAACTTGCGTTTATTGAATGAGAATTGATTGGCAATTAGTTTTCATTACTCATATGATTTCAAATCAAGATCTGAAAAAGGAGATTTGAATATGTTATAGTTTATTAGCCATATGTTTTATCTTGAACGAGAGTATCACGATTTTCTGTGTAGAGTTTTAGGTTATTGATCTTAATCCTCCTATGTGGTAGAGTTTATCATAGAAATATAAAAAAAATCGACTTAGGTTGAGTTCTTATATGTCCTAACTGGAATATAGAACACCTTAGTTAACCTGTTATCTTGATAAGAAGAAAATAACTAGTTTTGCATTAACGAATAATAGAGGGGATAGTTGATGAGATTGAAAATCCTAATTACCTTCATTACTGAATTAAACCCCAAGTGTTTCATTATTAGTTTATTCACTTTATTCCTGCTTATTACTTTAGTTGGTAATTCTTAGTTTAGAAATCAAAACTCATAAACGTTTTCCAAATAGAAACGAAAGGTTAGTTAATTGGTACTTGATAATTTAGTCTATGTGGACGATATTTGGTCTTATCGAGATTATTACAAATTGTGATACATTCACTTGCGTAGCATATAGAAATTTCGCAACAGTGACTAGAGGCAGGTACTGTGTGAGCGTATTAATGGTTGAGAACCCGAAGAAAAATGATTTCAGGTAGTATATGGACCTCGCGAGTCCCCCATGACTCCATGAGCCATGATTCATAGAATTTGAACACGTGTGATGTACCATGAAATTATGGCACATTCGATATTGTTTTCTTAGATTTTTCATTTTTGTAATCCTTTAAGGGCCCGTTTGGTACCGCTTATTAAAAAGAGCTTATAGAAGTAGAGCTTTTATCAAAAAATTGTTAGGTGTTTGGTTGTCAATAAAAAAAGTGATGTTGGATTAAAAATAGGCAAATTCAAAAGCTATTTTGTCTCTACTGGCAAAAGCCCAAAATTTGATCTTTTGCCAGTAGAGGCCAAAAGTGTTTTTTTTTTGCCAAAAACACTTTTGGCAAAAACTACCAAACACTCCATATTTTTGGCAAAGTGCTTTTGCCAAAAAAAGAAGCACTTTTGTCAAATTCAAAAGCCCAACCAAACGGACACTAAGTGTGTTTTGTATTGGTTCTTATGTGTTTTTGTGTTGTTTCAAGTAGTCGTGACCAAATAGAAGAGACAAGGACAATTTGCACAAAATGAGCTTCCAAGTGAGAAAATCAAAAGTCCAACCGCAGGTCTGTTAAACTTTTACGGACCGTAAAAGGGGTCGTAACATGAAGCAGAAACATCAATTCACCGAAGAGAAAAAATGGTAGGTTTTACAGTAGCGTAACACTTTTACGATCCGTGAAATCTACCGAAAAATATTTTATGACCCGAATAATCCAACGTGAAAAAAGACCTAGTTTTGAAGGAGACCAATTTTACGGTGGATGTGCAAGAGTTTTACAGACCATAATTTATTTCACCGGGGCATTTTTGTCCAACTTTTAGTGCACATTTTTTAGATGTATAAATACTCTTCTGGGATTTTGAACTTATTTATCTTTTCAGTTCTTGTCTTATTGTATTGAATACAAAAGTAGTGGTCGAGAGCTTTTAAGAAGATTATTCATCTTTTTGGCTCTTTCTTCAACATCTTTGTAAGATACCATTTTATATAAAGCTTTTACCTTATTAAATATGAGTAGCTAAGCATCTTAGTGGGACAAAAAATGTATGAGTTATGTGATTGGGTCTTGAGTTCTTAGTTTCTTTGTATGCCATGAATGTTCTCTAACTATCCTTTATTTTAACGTCTTTTAAAGGTGGCCAACTTGTTTTGTGCCTAAGTATTTTCGTTTTGCTTGAAAAAGAAAATGAGAATTAGGAAAAGGATAGTTAGAAGGTATTTGGACTTTAAACTTCACCTGATTACTTGGGCTAGGAATAAAAGAGTCAACTTGAGATAAATTGATTGTGCTTAATATCATACTCTAAGGCTTGAAAAAGCTTAGAGTGAAATTTATTAATTTGATTGGAAGACTTTCAATGAGATTTTAAAAATCATTATCTATTAACATAAACTCGTTATTAGTTGTAAAATCATAAAATACAGTGGATCGTTACTTGAGAGTAATTTTCTTGTATCCATGCTTGTGGTCATTGAACATTTTACTTATTTTCTAGGTTAGTTTACATTTTCGCATTAGTTGTAATTTTCTCAAAATCAGAATATATAAAGTGTTTGGCTTAGTGTAAAAAGTGAAATTTGTTACTTTCTTAATCGCCTATTATATTGTTTCCTGTGGATTAGACCCGACTCACAGTTGAGTAAATTATATTACGACGACCGTGTACACTTTCTCACTCGAGGAATGGATTTAGACGTTATCAGTGTGTGTACCAGAGATGAGAAATATAGGCCTTGTATTGCATTTTCATTTGCATCTCATATCATCCCATTTATTTCTTGTCTGATTGATGCCTAAATTGTGCTTGAACTCCATTGATTTGTTTATGTGAATACTTGACCCGACTTAAGGAATTAGATGTTATAACATAAACTTGGACTCGTAATTGCTGCTATTATGATGAACTAATGGCGGTTAGTGTGATAGTAGTAATCGGAAGGTCAACCCTCATCTCTGTTTAAGATAGGGTCGGTCGATGCTGCTGCTGAGTACACGTTGTTTCTCGTACTCACGCTACACTTGTTGCACCATTTTATGCATGTTCGATTCCTAGCACTATTGGGTCGCGCGACTATCCATCCCGTTAAGAAGCTGTTTTGGAGGATTTGGGGTGAGATACCAGCTGATCCGTTGCACTTGATTCCCCCTTCTACTTTATTTTCAGTCTTTTCATTTTCATACTATATTCAGGTGTTTTTCCCAGATTATGTATTTTCTTATTCTAGCAAGTTCTTGTACTAGTGACACAAATATTGGGGGATGTACTTCTTATTCCTTACTTATGAGCTAAACTCTTTTAAGATTTGAAATTGGCTTATATGTTACCTTCCACACTTAATTTTCTTACTTTACCGTTTATCTTGGGTTGTGTTTGACTTACTAACCCGGGGAATTAGTGCCTTCACAGATTTCTATTTTGGATCGTGACAATAGGTAATCAAACAAATTATACAAAAACAAAAGAAAATTAATTTAGTAAGAATCGGATGGATTGAATTATGATCCTTTATTTAGCTCATTTTGACTCAGTCCAATAACCTTTAAATGGATTATAACATTATTTAGCCCATAATTACTCAACTCATTTTAATCAACCCAATTTAATCTGCCCATTTAACACCACTATTATTGAGTTTTGACTTTCTAAATCTATTATTTCTATTCCAGTAAGTGGAGTGCTCATTAGCTGATATGTTTAATGAGTTATAAATAATAATTTGGATAAAAAATTGAATAAGACTATTAAATGTCAAAAGTAAAAGTGCAAAACCTTTAAATAAACAAATAATATGAACCCAAGATGGTATACCAAAATTGGTGTATAGAAATTGGAACACTCAAGTAGATTACTTAGCCATAAAGTAATCTATTTGTTAAACAGTGACCACATAATGACCTTAGCGCCGCGGCCCTTAGGGAACAGCGCCGCAGCGTCGACCCGGATTTCCAGAATCCGGGATTTATCTATTTTGTACATTATATATTTGATAGACTTAGTCTTATATCATAATTAGAATTATACTATTACTATAGTTGTATAGAATATAATTTTAGATGTAAAGTAGGAATATGATTCTCCTATTGTAACTTGTATATATATGTCTTTCATTAATAAGAATAATAAAGGAGATTATTTCTTTCATGGTATTAAGAGTCTAGGTTCTCTTTACCCTACTTCCGCTCATTCAAATTCTTCTCCAAATTCTCAAGTTTTTCTCCCAAAAACCGAGACATCCTTTTCTTCTTCCTCACAAATACCCTTCTCCGAATATTGTTGTTCTATTCCCTATGGGTGATAAGAACAATTTTCATCCTGCCCTCACAGTTTCTAACATCAAGAGCGTCATCCCTATTGTTCTTGATCTTGAAAACATATGGGACGTGAGCGAAATTATTTAAGATTCATGCTTTGACACATAAAGTCCTCCACCACATAATTCCTCCTTCTCCTCCAAAGGAGGGTACTTCTACGACGGTTGTGCCGACTAAAGAAGCAGATCCAGAATTATAGGTCTTGCTTGATGCCAAAGTTCTTCAGTGGATTTATGCCACTATCTCTTTGGATCTTTTACAGACGATTATGGAACCCAATTCCACGGCTATGGCGGCGTGGAATCGATTGCGAGACATATTCCAAGATAACAGTCATTCTCGAACTGTTATCCTTGAGCAGGAATTTTCCCAGGTGGCTATGGCGAATTTTCCCATCGTTTCTTCTTATTGCAAACGCCTCAAGGACTTGGCAGATCAACTCAGCAACGTGGGTTCTCCTGTTTCTCAAAGTCGTCTAGTTCTTCAGATGGCTGCAGGCCTGTCAGAGGCTTTTAGCGGTGTTGCTTCGGTTATTCGTCAGAGTAACCCCCTGCCATGATTTTATCAAGCACGTTCTATGCTTACTTTGGAGGAAGCCGGATTGGCTAAGAAAGTGGCGATTGGAGCCAACCCTGTCGTCATGATGACTGCTTCCAATTTTTCTCCTTCCAATTCAGCCAATGTGACTCAAAATCACAACAACGAGGGTGGTAAGAAGGGTCAGAATAGGAAGAATAATGGCAAGAATCGTTACGGAAACAACGGAGGCAACCGACAACATCAACGATTACGAGCCCACAGGTGCCCGTGGGCGGATGGTGATGGGTCCAAAGGCGCTAACGTGGCGCGCGCTTACAGGCCATGCGCGACCAATTTCTACCCAGTCGAATGAGTTTGGACCGGCGTATGGCGGCAACAATCGATATACTTGGACCGCGCCCCCATTAGGCCCACGACGCAGTGGGCCCCACTCAGACCGACATCGAAGCAGCAATGCATACACTTGGCTTGACTCAATTAGAACCTAATTGGTACATGGACACCGGCGCCACTACCCACATGACATCCGACCAATGTACTCTCTCGTCTTATTCGAATTTGAGCACTAATCATGGTATAACTGTTGGTAATGGAAATTCTGTTCCAATTAAGGGTTATGGTCATAAAATGTCCCCTCCTCATCCACCACTTGTCCTGAAACACACCCTTCATGCCCCAAAATGACATTCTAGCCATTTGAAAGTGAAATACAATTTGGTCGTTAATTAGAATCGTCGCATGTTACCTACTTGAAGATTGTAGTAGTTATAATCGATTGCGGCTTAATATCATGTTATACTAAACAACTTGGATTGAAAAGGAATTGGATAAGAATTTGTGTTGTTGTACCTCAAGTTGCCGAAATGACATAGTATGTTGGACTAGTTTGATATCAATTTTGGGGCGGAATTTTACACGTCTTGTAGGCGTGTAATCCCCTATTGTTAACTTCATTGATTGAGCCTTAAATGTGGCGTGTTTGGTTATTGAATTCGGGCCTTGAAAAAGGTGGAAAATTATGTAGAAACAAAGGAAGTGCTGTCCGATTTTCCGTAGAATTTAGTGACTTTACACTTAAAATATTCTACGTTTGAAGTAAGAAGTTAATAGACGTATTATGGTCATTATAGGTTGACATACTACGTGCGGCATATTGGACTTAGCAAGTGGATTGAACCGAAAAGGTATGTGGAGCTTTCCTATCTCTTGAGCATGAGTAGTTGTACCTATATAATACGGTAGACGTACAAGATTTTGATATCCTTTACTTGTTTTAAGAATGTCCAAGTTGGTTGAGTTAGGAGATTAACTCACTTGTTTAAAAGTATTAAGGATGTCTTAGTTTTCAAAGTTAAGGGACTTGAAGTGTTTTAAAAGTATATGATACTTGTTTCGTTTTAAAAGTATAAGTCCATTGGATATAAGAAAGAATGTAATTGCCTAAAGTATAAAGTTAATATAACGACTTTATGGGAAATTGGTTATAATAGCTTTATGAAAAGTTAAAAAGAGTGGTTTACTCTAAGTAATGTAAGTATGATAAATGACTTGAAATAATGAAAGACAAATTGATTTGAATGCATCAATTGCTTAAGGTTTTAAAGAAAGAAGTCACTTGATTTAGAAGCCTATAAGCGTATTTTCTAAAAAGGTATTGTGACTTGCCTTGGAAAGTAGATAGGACTTGATACTATGGTTATTAGTATCTTGGAAGCTTATATGAAAAAGAGTCATTTTAAAAGAGTAGAAGTACGTAGCACTTTGGGTTAAATTCCCGGATTTTTATAATGACACGTTAGTGCCTTAAGTAATCTAAAATGAGAGTGTATATGCATAAGACTAATAAGAAGTTAGGGGATTTCTTAACTTGCTTATGTTATGTATGATAAGCCGGTAGTGCTTATGTTATGTATGATAAGCCGGTAGTGCTTATGTTATGTATGATATCCGGTTGTGCTAGTGATATATTGTTCATTCTGGTCATTCCGGGTTTGTGGCATTTGCATATTACGTGGATTTGCTACCCGTGATGAGGAAATACCTCGTGTGGGTCCGTAAGGGCTTTGCGGGTGAAATAGTCCTATGCGGGCGGACGATCTATGCGAGAATACCTCATGCGGGTCCATATGACTTTATCACGGGCGGATCGATCTATGCGAAAAAGTTACCTCATGCGGGTCCATACGGCCTTTGCGGGTGAAATAGTCCAGGAGTAGGATTGCTTAATGATACTACGGGCGGGTGACCCTACTTTGATCACGCGCCTCCTATTGTTATGAAGTAAAGTATACTCTTGTTTACTCTCATTGTTAGTAAGGCCTGATATCGTAATTTTGGTTATCATACATGTCTCCAACTTTATTTTAGACTTATGATGTAAATTGCAGTATTTTCCAGTTTTACATACTTAGTACATATTGTGTCTTGACCCGCTTCTCGGGGCTGCGTTAAATCCGCGGTAGGGGTAGCGGTGGTGGATCCTCATTCTTAGGATCACTGATCAGGTGTCAGAGGCTCCATTTCTCCGGAGTCTTGTCTTTTGGTACGGTTTTCCCTGATGTTGTAGATTTATGTACATTCAGGGGTATGGTGAGCCCTGTCATACATTGTTATTGTCACAAGTGCGTAGTCATAATTGTGGATTGGGTTTTAAAGAACAGAGTTGTACATATGTATTTTGGTTTATGTGCATTTTACGGAAGGTTGCCTTATCGGCTAGCCTGTTGATGTTTATTTTCTAAGTGTTGATATGTGTTGTGTATGTTCCGCTTCTATTCTCTGATATATACCTGAACGGGGTGCCCAGGTAGGGCACGATCGCGAGCTTGGAGTCGTGACAAAAGTGGTATTAGAAGCGATTAGTCCTCGGAAAGTGTCTACGCCGTGTCTACAGTAAGTCTTGATTATCGGTGTGTTAGGCAACACATCTATAATCGTGAGGCTGCAGGACATTTAGGATTGGTTTCCATTCTTCTCTCTGCGAGATCGTGCGATGAGATTTGTCTTATTAGGTTGAATCTCTCCGATCTATTCTTATGTATCGCTTATGCCTCGCGGAAGCGACCGGGGCCCAAAGGGCAAAGCGGCAGGAGGCGCTAGCGATGCCAGAGGATTACTAGGACTCGAGCCTGCACTATGCACGAGGTTGTAGGCGGGTCGGCGAGTTCAGCCACGCCGACATTATTAGAGGAGCCGAGAGCGGCCGTAGCTCCACATGTTTGATGTACACGAGCCTCGATTCGCGGCCGGTGAGTATAGAGATTACGAAGAGCGGTCCGGTTATTGACGGCGTAGTGGCGAGCGGCGGCGGCGGAGCATGTAGCTAACCCTAGAGCCGACAGTTTGCGGATTCGAGATTTTCTGGGTTGTCATCCACCCGAATTCTATGGTTCAAGATCTGAGGACGATCCTCAGGAGTTTATTCGATAGTTACAGTGGACTATGCAGGTGCTTAGGGCCTCGGAGACAGAGTCGGTTGTGCTAGTCTCTTACCGGTTACGTGATATTGCGTTGAACTGGTTTGAGTCATGGGAGCTGTCTAGAGGTGAGGGTGCTCTTCCAGCTGTTTGGGATGAGTTCACAGAGGCCTTCCTGGATCACTTTTTGCCTCCTGAGATGAGGAGAGCCCGCGTGGATAGATTCTTGACATTGAGACAGAATGGGAGGACTATCGAGTCTGACACAGAGTTTGACTCATTTGTCGGTATGCGCTCACCATTGTGGCTGACATGGCGGACAGAGTTCATCGCTATGTGATGGGGCTAGACCGTCATATGATTACTGCATGCTTGGGGATGACCCTTCAGCCCGGTATGGATATTGCCAGGATGTAGGCCTATGCGCAGGATACGGGGCGAGAGAGAGGATCGGCTAGACTCGAGCGGCCCGAGGGCGAGGCGGCGTGGTTCGGGGAAATTTGCGAGGCGATAACCTCGGCAGACTAGGACCACATTTCAACCGCGCAGTGCCGCTTCTCGATTACGGCGGGAGGTTGATCGGTCGGTCATTCGGGAGCGGTCGTGGCTCGCGACTTGAGGTTTCGGGGAGGCGGCCGTCGCGTCGAGACCACCCATATCTCGGTGTGTTCAATGCGGTAGATCTCACCCGGGCGAGTGCCGTATGGCTTCAGGAGCTTGTTTCTCTTGTGGCCAGCAGGTTCATATGAAGAGGGATTGTCCGACTAGAGGCGGTGGGAGTGTTATGGTTCAGCCGACAGGGTCAGTTGCTGGATCCTCTTCTTTTGTGATTATGCGCCCCGGAGGGCAGGGTGTTCACGGACCGGCAGGCCGCGGCAGGGGTCGTGGTGGGGGTCCCAGTTCTAGCGGTCCACGGCGCGTATATTCCTTAGCCGCCGGGACGGGAGGCTTCGGGCGTCGCAGTACATTATTGATTTCATCTTTGTGACTTTTATGCTTTGATAGATCCGAGTTCTACCTTGTCCTATATGTCCTCTTATTCTTTGGTAGAATCGGGATAGGCGTGTCGATAGAGCCTTTTGAGGTAGCTACGCGATGGGTGATTCGGTGTTAGGCGGCGGGTGTACAAAGGTTGCGGTGTTTATTCTGATCGTCGGACCTAGCGAACTTGATAGAGTTGGAGATGATAGATTTTAGCGTCATTATGGGTATGGGTGGTTGGCTTCTTGTTATGCCAACGTTATCAGTAAAACGAGTTGGTCGATTCGATTTCTGGTGAGCGATTATCGAGTGGAAGAACGGCAAGATCGCCGGGGTAGGTTTATTTCTTACCTCAAGGCTAAGAAGATGGTGCGAGAAAGGTACATTTATCATCCGGTTTGGGTATTCGTCTGAGAGGTGAAAGCTATTGATCGATTCGGGTGGTTAGAAGTTTCGGATGTATTTCAGACGACCTCGGGTATCCTCCCGAGAGGAGATTGAGTTTTGTATTGATATGTTGCCGAAATTCGGCTATATCTATTAGCGTCTGAGGATGACTTTCTTGAGTTGAGGAGTTGAAGGACCACGGTGAAAGATTTCTTTGGAAAAGGCTTTATCGGGCCTAGTGTTTCTCCACAGGAGCGCGGTTTTGTTTGTGAAGAAGAAGGATGGGGCCAGCTGCGTATGTGTGTTGATTCTGACGGTGAATAAGGTAACCATCAAGCAGATACCCCATCCCAGGATTGATGATTTGTTTGACGATTGCGAGTGCGAGTGTTTCTCAGATAGACTGCGATGCAGTTATCATCAGTGCGAGTTAGAGGCGGATATCCTAAAGATCGCATTCAGGACCGGTATGGGCACTATGAGTTCAGGGTGATGTCTTTCGGTTTGACCAACACTCCAGCGGTATTTATGGATATGATGAACCGAGTGTTCAAGCCATTTTTGGATACGTTTGTTATAGTATCCATTGATGACATTCTGGTTTATTCACGCATGAGCGAGCATGCAGATCACGGCGAGGCGGTACTTGGGTCCTCCCGGGCCCGATTGTTCGCCAAGTTCTCCAAGTGTGAGTTTTGGTTGGCCTCAGTAGCATTCTTGGGGCACATTATTGGGGAGGATGGTGTTCAGGTTGATACGGCAAAGATTTAGGCGGTCAAGTCTTGGCCGAGACCTACTACTCCGACGGAGGTGCGCAGTTCCTTAGGGATGGCAGGTTATTATCGTAGCTTTGTGGAGCGGTTTGCTTCGATATCAGCACCGTTGACTAGGCTGACTCAGAAGGCAGCTAAGTTCCAGTGGACAGAGGCTTGTGAGAAGGGTTTCCAGTTACTGAAGGAAAAGTTGACGACGACTCCAGTTCTTACTCTTCCTGAGGGGTTAGAGGGATATGTGATTTATTGTGATGCCTTGGGTATCGGGCTAGGGTGCGTATTGATGTAGCACGTCAAGGTTATAGCCTATGTTTCCCGGCAGTTACGAAAGCATGAGAGGAATTACCCTACCCACGACTTAGAGTTGGCCGCAGTTATTCATGCCTTGAAGATTTGGAGACATTATTTATATGGGGTTCATGTGGAAATTTATACAGACCACAAGAGCCTCTAGTACATCTTTAGGCAGAGAGAGCTGAACTTGCGGCAGAGACGGTGGTTAAAGTTGTTGAAGGATTATGATATTGACATCCTATACCATCCGGGGAAAACCAATGTGGTTGCAGATGCTTTGAGTCGTAGATCGATGGGGAGTCTGTCAGAGGTACAGCTAGAGAGAAAGACATGGTCCGTCAGATCCATCAGCTAGCGAGCCTTGGGGTTCGATTGGTCGATACCGATGATAGTGGGGTACGGGTTCGTGAGTTGCCGAGTCTTCCATCATTGATAAAGTGAGGAGGCGACAGTATGAGGACCCAGTTATGATACGGTATCGAGATACGACTCTTCGAGAGGAGAAGAGTCTATTTGAGGTAGCGCCTGATGGGGTTCTAAGGTTTGAGGGCATATTGTGTGTTCCCGATGTTGCAGGACTTCGTCAGCAGATTCTGGGGGAGGCACACATCGCCCGTTATTCTATTCATCCGGGGTCGACTAAGATGTACCATGACCTCAGATGTATGTATTGGTGGGATGGCCTGAAGAGGGACGTGGCAGGTTTTGTTGCGCAGTGTCCTAACTGTCAGCAGGTCAATGTTGAGCACCAGAAGCCCGGTGGGCTATTGCAGGCTATTAATATTCCGACATGGAAGTGGGAGGTGATCAACATGGACTTTATTACAGGGTTACCTCGTACTCAGAGGAAGTATGACTCCATCTGGGTTATTGTTGACAGACTGACAAAATCAGCCCACTTTCTTCCAGTCAGGACTACGTATTAGGCTGAGGATTATGCCAGATTGTATATCAGGGAGATTGTGAGGTTGCACGGAGTCCCTATATCGATTATATCAGACAGAAGAGCTCAGTTTACGGCTAACTTTTGGAGGTCTTTCCAGAAGGGATTAGGGACACAAGTGAGTCTCAGTACTGCGTTTCATCCCCAGACCGACTGACAGGCAGGGCGTACTATCCAGACACTTGAGGATATGCTGCGAGCCTGTGTTATTGATTTCAGGGGTAGCTGGGAGGATCATTTGCCTCTTGTGGAGTTTGCTTATAACAACAACTACCATTCTAGCATTCAGATGGCGCCATATGAGGCTTTGTATGAGCGGAAGTGTAGGTCGCCGATTGGTTGGTTCGACGTGGGCGAGGTTCAATTAGTTGGGCGGTTGATTCAAGGTGTGGATAAGGTGAAGCTTATCCAAAAGCGGTTTAGCGACTCAGTCGGCAGAAGTCTTATGCAGATAATCGGCGTCGACATTTGGAGTTTCAGGTAGACGATTGGGTCTTCTTGAAGGTATCACCCATGAAGGGTGTGATGAGGTTCGGGAAGAAGGGGAAACTTAGCCCAAGGTACATTGGGCCCTACCAGATCATCCGTAGAGTAGGCAAGGTTGCCTATGAGTTGGATCTGCCATCAGATTTAGAGGCAATACATCCGTTCTTCCATGTTTCTATGTTACGGAAGTGTATCGGAGTTCCATCGAGAGTTTTCCCAGCTAGCGAGGTCCAGGTGACAGAGGGGTTATCGTATGAGGAGAGTCCCATAGCGATACTCGATCGCCAGGTCAGACGACTGCGGACCAAGGATGTGGCTTCCGTCAAAGTCTTGTGGCAGAATAATAACAGAGAGGAGATGACTTGGGAAGCGGAGGAGGACATGTTAAGGAAGTATCCTCACTTATTCCCTACACCTTCAGGTAATTCATTTCCCCTTACTTGTAAAGTTTTAATTGAAGTATTTTGCTTAGGTGCTATTATGTGGCCACGTGTGGCATTATTGGTATGTCGGGGTTGTAAAAGGAGACTATGTCGCTATTTATAAGTTGACTCCGAAAGAACATTCGGGGACGAATGTTTCTAAGGGGGGAAAAATGTTACACCCCGAAATTCCAGGGCATGTTTATAAGAACGTACGTAAGAATTCAAATGTTAAGATTTGAGACTAGTAAAAATTTATCGGAATTATGGAATTGTCGGAAAATGAAATATTGCGACGAATGGGAGGGCGAAATGTGTCACCCCACTTAAGTTGGTCTTGGACGATTTTGGCATGGACAAAAGGGTCATTTGACCATAAGTTAGATGACCAAGTCTTGCTAAGTCTTGAAGCTTGATATTATTGACTTGTCAAAGGGCCACTTGGGCTTGATCCTAGTGAAATGTATCCAAGCCATCCATATGTGCTAATCTTGACCCTCCATTATGTTATATATGTATACTAGTAGCAAGACAAGCTTCCACACTTAGCTAAAAATAGCTAAATTTTCAAGAAAATTGGATGAACATTGTGGAGAGCTCTCGGGTTCAAGGTTACAAAAAAAAGAAAAAAAATTGTTTGTTGTCCAATAAGCTCCACACTTTAAACCAAGGTTCATAAGGGTATTGTAAGGGTATCTCAATAGAAAGATCCCGGAAAAATATCGTTTTCGTATTAGTCGCAAGGTGAAAACCTAGTTGCTTTCATAGGTTTGGTTTGGAAGATTAAAGGAAAGTTGTTTGTGATCTTCTAAGGTGTTCAAGTGGTGGAGTGAAGTGTCAAGGAGAGGCTCTAAGTTGCTAGGGAGCGACTTCGGATCTTGAAGTTGGATTAAGGCTCGTTGAGGTAACAATCTTGTTCTCTTAAAGTGTTATAAGATTACATATTGTTGTAGCCTTACATTTTAACTAGCATGAAGTATTATGTGTTGAAGATTTATAAGTGATATGGATAGTATAATCATAGAACCCGAAATGACATTCTAGCCATTTGAAAGTGAAATACAATTTGGTCGTTAATTAGAATCGTCGCATGTTACCTACTTGAAGATTGTAGTAGTTATAATCGATTGCGGCTTAATATCATGTTATACTAAACAAATTGGATTGAAAAGGAATTGGATAAGAATTTGTGTTGTTGTACCTCAAGTTGCCGAAATGACATAGTATGTTGGACTAGTTTGATATCAATTTTGGGGCGGAATTTTACACGTCTTGTAGGCGTGTAATCCCCTATTGTTAACTTCATTGATTGAGCCTTAAATGTGGCGTGTTTGGTTATTGAATTCGGGCCTTGAAAAAGGTGGAAAAGTATGTAGAAACAAATGAAGTGCTGTCCGATTTTCCGTAGAATTTAGTGACTTTACACTTAAAATATTCTACGTTTGAAGTAAGAAGTTAATAGACGTATTATGGTCATTATAGGTTGACATACTACGTGCGGCATATTGGACTTAGCAAGTGGATTGAACCGAAAAGGTATGTGGAGCTTTCCTATCTCTTGAGCATGAGTAGTTGTACCTATATAATACGGTAGACGTACAAGATTTTGATATCCTTTACTTGTTTTAAGAATGTCCAAGTTGGTTGAGTTAGGAGATTAACTCACTTGTTTAAAAGTATTAAGGATGTCTTAGTTTTCAAAGTTAAGGGACTTGAAGTGTTTTAAAAGTATATGATACTTGTTTCGTTTTAAAAGTATAAGTCCCTTGGATATAAGAAAGAATGTAATTGCCTAAAGTATAAAGTTAATATAACGACTTTATGAGAAGTTGGTTATAATAGCTTTATGAAAAGTTAAAAAGAGTGGTTTACTCTAAGTAATGTAAGTATGATAAATGACTTGAAATAATGAAAGACAAATTGATTTGAAGGCATCAATTGCTTAAGGTTTTAAAGAAAGAAGTCACTTGATTTAGAAGCCTATAAGCGTATTTTCTAAAAAGGTATTGTTACTTGCCTTGGAAAGTAGATAGGACTTGATACTATGGTTATTAGTATCTTGGAATCTTATATGAAAAAGAGTCATTTTAAAAGAGTAGAAGTACGTAGCACTTTGGGTTAAATTCCCGGATTTTTATAATGACACATTAGTGCCTTAAGTAAACTAAAATGAGAGTGCATATGCATAAGACTAATAAGAAGTTAGGAGATTTCTTAACTTGCTTATGTTATGTATGATAAGCCGGTAGTGCTTATGTTATGTATGATAAGCCGGTAGTGCTTATGTTATGTATGATAGCCGGTTGTGCTAGTGATATATTGTTCATTACGAGGTCATTCCCCGGGTTTGTGGCATTTGCATATTCCGTGGATTTGCTACCCATGATGCGAGGAATACCTCATGTGAGTCCGTAAGGGCTTTTGCGGGTGAAATAGTCCTATGCGGGGCAGACCAGTCCTATGCGAGGAATACCTCATGCGGGTCCATATGACCTATGCGGGCGGATACAGTCTATGCGAGAAAGTTACCTCATGCGGGTCCATACGGCCTTTGCGGGTGAAATAGTCCAGGAGTAGGATTGCTTAATGATACTACGGGCGGGTAGCCCTACTTTGATCACGAGCCTCCTATTTTTATGCAGTAAAGTATACTCTTGTTTACTCTCATTGTTAGTAAGGCACAATGTACTGTAATTTTGGTTATCATACATGTCTCCAGCTTTATTTTAGACTTATGATGTAAATTGCAGTATTTTCCAGTTTTACATACTTAGTACATATTGTGTACTGACCCCCTTTCATCGGGGGCTGCGTTCATGCCGCAGGTAGGGGTAAGCAGGTGGTGGATCCTCATTCTTAGGATCACTGATCAGGTGTCAGAGGTTCCATTTCTCCGGAGGCTTGTCTTTTGGTACGGTTTTCCCTGATGTTGTAGATTTATGTAAATTCAGGGGTATGGTGGGGCCCTGTCTCGCCACAGTTGTTATTCCTAGAGGTCTGTAGTCATACTTGTGGATTGGGTTTTAAAGAACAGAGTTGTACAGGTATTTTGGTTTATGTGCATTTTACGGAAGGTTGCCTTATCGGCTAGCCTGTTGATGTTTATTTTCTAAGTGTTGATATGTGTTATGTATGTTCCGCTGCTATTCTCTGATATATACCTGAACGGGGTGCCCAAGTAGGGTACCAGTCGCGGGCCCGGGGTCGGTTCGTGACACTCAGCTTGGCTTTTCAAAATCATGGCCCATTCATCAACTAGATGTGAAGAATGCTTTCCTACATGATGATCTTCAGGAGACAGTGTATATGTATCAGTCTATATATCCTAAACATGTATGTCTATTGAAGAAGTCCTTATATGGGCTTAAGCAGTCTCCACGGGCCTGTTATAAGAGGTTTGCTGATTTTGTTTCGACTATGAGTTTTTCTCACAACAGGTCTGATAATTCAATGTTCATATATCGACGAGGTTCTTCCATGGCTTATATATTGTTATATGTGGATGATATTATCTTGACTGTCTCTTCTGATGCTTTGAGAAAGTCTATTATGACAATGCTCAGTTCTGAGTTTGCCATGAAAGACTTGGGCCCCTTGAGTTATTTTTTAGGAATTGCAGTCACTCGTCATGTAGGTGGATTGTTCTTAACACGTAGAAGTATGCAGAGATCATCGGCTGGGATGTCATCCTGTAAGTCCACTTCTACTCCAGTTGATACTAAGCCCAAGTTGGGTGCTGCAGCTGGCGCTCCGTGTTGTGATATTTCTAAATGTTCACACAAGTGTACGTATCGTTCCAAGTAATATAGTCTGTAAGACCGAGTTTATCGTCCACAGAGACTGGTTTATTAAGTACCGAATATCTATTCTATGGTATCAATTTGGTTGACGTTATTTAGTTTGAGGATTATAACTAAGAATTATAACTAATTGCAGAAAATAAACTAAAGATTATAAGACTTTGGGTTTATAACAGTTATGAAGGAAATATGGTTCCAATCTCCTCAACTATCCACTTTTTCACGTGTTAATGCAATGCCAATGATTCTTCTTCTTATTAAGATAGCAGGTTAACTAACATGTCATTATATTTCGGTTAGGACATACAAGAGCTCAACCTAGTGCAAAAACCTTTTATATTTCTATGATCAGTTTTACCACACAGGAGGATTAAGAACAATAACCTTTAAATACTACACAAGTATCGGGGTACTTTCGTCCACAATTTTAACCTATGTCCCTTCCCCTTTTAATAATATAATAAGAAGGTAAGCATCAAAGCCCAGAAAACCCTAAACAACTACAGCATATTCAAATCTCACCTTTCAGACTTTTGATTCGAAATTATATAAGTGATGACAATTAATAGTTAGTTAATTATCAAACAATCATAACAATATTAAAGAGATCTTAATACGCTGAAGAAGAAATAAATAATCAATGCATTAACTATATGAAAGAGTTTCAAGAAGATTCGAGGGAAACCCTACTAAAGTAATTAGCTCCTAAACATTGTCACGTAAAAACTAAATTACAATCCAATATTAACTGAAATAAAATAAGGAAAAGAAAAAAAACTTGAACAAGAGTCTCCAATTGTCCTGCCTCCTTCTTGCCTCCCAAAGAATGATTTTTGATTATGGTATAAGGTATGTTATAATGAGCAGGGTTTTAGGGTTTTATAGTTGAGAAAACTTGCCCTTTCGGATCCTGAAAACGTGCCCTTTCGGATCCTGAAAACGTGTCAGAATCCCGCGTCGGCGCTGTGGCCCTGCAGGATGGCGCCTAAAATACTGCAGCGAAATCAGACTCCCCAGGTGTTTTGGCGCCACGGCGCTGGCGATGGTCCTCTACCGGTTTTCTGTCTTTTTGTCATTTTCTCGTTCGGATTTCGCCTGATTTCTTCTATACTTCCCGGGACTTCTTAGACTTCATTTCTTGGCCTTTTGAGTATGCAACTTCATCTCAATTAAGCTCATTTCATCCTCGATTATGTATTTCCTCATTTATGATCGCTGTGACACAAAATGAAAGAAAAACACACCTAACACTATACTAAACGCAAAATAAAAGAGTAAAATACTAACTAAAAAAGACTCAAAAGTTTATACAAAATACACTTAACAAACACCCCCAAACTTACACTTTACTCGCCCTCGAGTAAATCACTAAACAAAAACAAAATAAAAACAAAGACTCTATGAAATGGATTAAATAGTTATAGCAATGCTTTCTCAAAATCATGGATGAAAGTTGAGATAATATGTTAGAACATGCATAGCATGAATATTTAGCAATCTAGAATTTCAAGTTAGATATTTCACAAATTCACTTAGATCATGATCAATGGAAATACAAACACATAATCTATGCATTTCAATTTCATTCATCTTTCCCAAAATGCTATAGACCTGTTTACTTGTTATTCTCCACTAATCATAGACATACATATTAAAGATCATCAGGACTTTCAAGGGTTGTAATGTAGGCTTAGGCTGGGGTAGATACAAGTAGACATTTAGGCTCAATTACGTACCTTAAGCATTTTCATTCAACTCCTTTTCCTTCTTTTTGGCTTTCTTTTTAGTCTCATACCTATTTTCTCCCTTCTTTTCTTTAGAGAGAATGAAATATATTATAAATAACAAGCACCCCCAAACTTAAATTTTTGCATATTTTTCATTGGGGTGCATCAAAATTTTCACTCCTTTTTATTATTTTTCAACACTTTTCATTTCAAGAGTTTTCAATTATCACTTATGGCACAACAAATGAATCATTGGGTGTCAAAGAAAGATCTTATTTTATGCTCAAAGGGCTGACTAGTGATACAATTTATGTCAGGATAGGTAATGAATGGTAAGAAGAGCTATCAAAGAAATGTCTGAATCATTTTCCTAAGCATGTATATCTTAACTATTTCGCCTCAAATAACAAGCAAACATATTTTCTTGACATTTTCAACCTTTCTTTCCATAACTGACACACATAAGCTAAGCACAAATATCCCAAACAATTAGATGTCATGAATTTTTGGCATATCTAACTTAAGCATACAGATTGTCGTTTTTAATTCCATTACATTATCTCACTTTATCCATTCAATATCTTTATCAACTACAACATGCTTGATCCATAAAAAATAATAATTTATGACTCACAAACACATAAAACAAACAAAAAGACTCAAAATAAAATAAGACACCCCCCAAACTTAATCGACACATTGTCCCCAATGTGTGAAGACTAAAAAAATAGAGTGACAACTTACTGACACAAAACAGCGGTCATAACAGAGGTCTGGGAGGAAGGATGACATCGCACAAAGCCGGGCGAGGCACCACGGTTCGCTCACGAGACCGCGGTGCTAATTGCCGAAAATTCCAGTGTCTTCAGTATTCTGCATTGTTAACCATTCGCCCTTCAGAGTGAGTCCTGCCCTTCATCTATCATCCAAAAATACTAGCATACCAGATCGTGAGACTGTTCAAGATAAAATAAAACAAACTGAAATAAAAATTGAAATAACATAATTAAAACAATTGGGTTGCCTCCCAAGTAGCGATGTCTTTAACGTCTTGTAGCCGGACACATGTTACTTACTAGATCAAGGGGGTAGAGTATCCCCTCCACATATCCACTTTAGCACCATTTTCATCCTCCTCATTTTCTTTTTCACAGGGCTTATTTCAGGAGGATTATTTCCCTTGTTCTCATCCACAACATTATTTACGGGTGAAAAATTCTTACCATCAAGGGCATCAGTACCCTTGGAACTTTCATGAGGAGCCTTTTTATAAACTACACCAACAACAAAGCATCTACTTGAGGTTCAGTGGGCTGCTTGAAGACTTTGAATACCATTTCCTCACCTTGGACTCTGAGTTTTAACTCCCCCTTTTCAACATCAATGAGGGCTCTCCCTGTGGCTAGGAATGGTCTCCTAAGGATCATGAGCATATTCTCATCTTCATCCATGTCTAAAATGAGGAAATCAGCAGGAAGGATGAATTTACCCACTTGTACCAACACATCTTCAATAATTCCCTGGGGATGCACAACTGAACGATCAGCTAGCTGCAAGGTGACTGTGGTTGGCCTTGCCTCCCCCAAACCAAGTCTTCTGAACACAGAGAGGGGAATTAGGCTGGCACTTGCCCCTAAATCACATAAGGCTTGCTTGCATGTCACATTCTCTATGGTGCAAGGTAGGGTGAAACTCCCTGGATCTTTCAACTTAGGGGGAAATTTCTTCTGTAATATAGCACTGCACTCCCCTGTCAGTGCTATTGTCTCATAGTCCGTCAGCTTTCTCTTCTTAAACAGGATGTCTTTCATGAATTTCACATAAGCTGGCATATGCTCCAAAGCTTCAATGAATGGGAGATTGATATGAAGCTTTTTGAAGACCTCTAAAAATTTGGAAAATTGCTTGTCTAAGGACTTCTTTTGCAGTCTTTGAGGGTAAGGAATTTTGTCAGTATACTCCCTCATCACTGCGGGTGGAGCCTTCTCTAAAATATGGTTGTCATCAGTAACCCCCTTCTTCTCTGCCTCAGCTGCTTTCTCCAACTCTCTCTCTTTTCAGCCACTGATTTGGGTGCAACCTGTTTAAACTATTTTCCGCTCCTCAGGCTTATTTCCTGACACTACTCCATTGGATTCACCACAGTATCGCTGAGGAGGTTTTCTTGTTCTCTATTGTTCAGCATGCTTTCCAACTGTCCAATTTGTGCCTCCAAATTTTGGATAGATGACATAGTTTCTGTCATGAACTGGGTCTGCGAATTTGTAAGTGTTAGCAATGCTGCTTTTAGCTCATCAAAGCTTCTCGGGCTACCGGTTCGTTTTGGCCTCAAAGCGTGTCGCTGCCCTTGTTCATTCCTCCAAGCAAATTTTGGGTTATTTCTCCACCCCTGATTTTACGTATTGGAGTAAAGGTTGTTATAGGGTCTCTGAAAATTCCCCACTGCATGAACCTGCTCCATGGGCACATTATTTGGGTCCACTGCTGTGCATCTATCAAAAGTTTGGGGACCACCACAGATCTCACAACCCACCGGTGTTTGAACTGCTTTAACTGCCATGGTGCTCTGTTTCATCTGTTTTGTCAAAGTAGCTACATGCGCAGTCAATGCAGTGATAACATCTAGCTCATGAACCCCAACCACCTTCCTACTGTTCCTTGCTCTCTCATCGGCCCCCTGATGGTTGTTTGCGGCCATATCCTCTAGCAAATCATGTGCCTCATTAACACTCTTTTTCATGAACGTACCTCCTGCTGCAGCATCAATGGTGGTACGAGTTGTACCACACAGCCCATTGTAAAATATGTGGACTAGCATCCACTTCTCAATCCAATGATGTGGGCACTTTTTCTGCAAGTCTTTAAACCTCTCCCATGCATCATATAATGGTTCTCCTTCCAGCTAATAAAAGTTATTCAACTCACCTCTAAGCTTCGCTGCCTTAGCTGGGGGGAAGAACTTGGCAAGAAATTTCTGGGCTAAGTCTTGCCATGTAGTGATGGAGTTCGCCTGTAATGAGTTCAGCCAACACTTTTCTCTCTCCCTGAGGAGAATGGGAAGAGTCTCAACCAAATGACATCATCAGTAACACCATTGTATTTGAAGGTTGCACACATCTCCAGGAAATTTGCTAGATGCAAATGAGAATCTTCAGACGATAATCCTCCAAATTGAACTGAGCTCTGAACCATGTGCAATATGACTGGTTTGATCTCAAAATTATTGGCTTCAACGGCTGGAAGCCTGATGCAAGTCTGCACCCCTGTAATAATTGGCATCACATAGTCCTCAAGCTCCTTTCTGCAGGGACTTGTTTTAAGACAGACGGTAACTCATCATCCATCAAATTATTATTTCGCTGATCTCCCATTGCTGCGGAATCAGCCACTCTTTTCTCTTTCCTGTTCTGTCTGCACAATCTCTCAATCTCAGGGTTCAGAGGGATAGGAATGTCAGCTCCTCTCATACTTCGCATAAACTAAGTTCCTGAGACTAATAAAAAACAGTAAACAGATCACGATAAACAACACTAAAGCAAAATAAAAATAGAAAAACTGAAAATAAAAATCAAATTAGAAATAAGAATAGATAAATCGATATTAACAGTACGCCAGTCCCCGGCAACGGCGCTAAAAACTTGTGCTATATTTCAAAATGCTCACGCAAGTGTACGTATCGTTCCAAGTAATATAGTCTGTAAGACCGAGTTTATCGTCCACAGAGACTGATTTATTAAGTACCGAATATCTATTTTATGGTATCTATTTGGTTGACGTTCTTTAGTTTGAGGATTATAACTAAGAATTATAACTAATTGCAGAAAATAAACTAAAGATTATAAGACTTTGGGTTTATAACAGTTATGAAGGAAATATGGTTCCAATCTCCTCAACTATCCACTTTTTCACGTGTTAATGCAATGCCAATGATTCTTCTTCTTATTAAGATAGCAGGTTAACTAATCTGTCATTATATTTCGGTTAGGACATACAAGAGCTCAACCTAGTGCATAAACCTTCTATATTTCTATGATAAGTTTTACCACACAAGAGGATTAAGAACAATAACCTTTAAATACTACACAAGTATCAGAGTACTTTAGTCAACGATTTTAACCTATGTCTAAACAACTACAATATATTCAAATCTCACCTTTCAGACTTTTAATTCGAAATCATATAAGTGATGACAATTAATAGTTAGTTAATTATCAAGCAATCATAATAATATTGAATAGATCTTAATACACTGAAGAAGAAATCAATAATCAATGCATTAACTATATGAAAAAGTTTCAAGAAGATTCGATGAAAACCCTACTAAAGTAATTAGATCCTAAACATTGTTATGTCAAGAACTAAATTACAATCCAACATTAACTGAAATAAAATAAGGGAAAGAAAAAGAACTTGAACAAGAGTCTCCAATTGTATTGCCTCCTTCTTGCCTCTCCTAAAGAATGATTTTTGATTATGGTATAAGGTATGGAATAATGAGCAGGGTTTTGGGATTTTATACTTGAGAAAACTTGCCCTTTCAGATCCTGAAAACGTGTCAAATTCGGCCTAAAAAAATCAAAACTCCCGTGTCGCGTGGCTCGCAGTTGGCGCGCCTGAGCCAAAAATACTGCAAATCGAGTCCTGGTGTTTTGGCCACGCTGATTTACGACGACGGTCCTCTACCGGTTTTTCTGTCTTTTTGTCATTTTCTCGTTCGGACTTCGCCTGATTTCTTCTATACTTCCCGGGACTTTTTAGACTTCATTTATTGGCCTTTTAAGTGTGCAACTCCATCTCAATTAAGCTAATTTCATCCTCGATTATGTATTTCCTCCTTTATGATCGATGTGATACCAAATGAAAGAAAAACACACCTAACACTATACTAAACGCAAAATAAAAGAGTAAAATACTAACTAAAAATGACTCAAAAGTGTATACAAAATACATTTAACACTCCGTATGAGGATCCGACCCGCTATCGTAGTTTTGCAGGCGCCCTTCAGTATCTTACGTTCACGCGACCAGACATTACATATGCAATCCAACATGTGTGTTTGTTTATGCATGATCCCAGATTTGAACATATGAATGCGCTCAAACGCATCCTTAGGTACATTCAGGGAACACTTGAGTATGGTTTGCATTTGTATCCTTCGTCGACGTCTACACTTGTCTCATATACATATGCTGATTGGGGTGGTTGTCCTGACACCAGGCGGTCTACGTCTGACTATTGTATGTTTTTGGGTAATAAATTGGTCTCATGGTCTGCCAAGCGTCAATCCATGCTTTCACGTTCAAGTGAAGTGGCCGAGTATCGAGGGGTAGCCAATGTGGTTTCCGAGTAATTTTGGTTACGAAATTTACTTTTAGAGATTCATTGTCCTATTGAAAAGGCTACCTTGGTGTATTGTGATAATATAAGTGCCATCTACCTCTTTGGTAATCCAGTTCAGCACCAGCGTACTAAACACATAGAGATAGATATTCACTTTGTTAGAGAGAAGGTAGCCAAAAGACAAGTACGCGTCTGCCATGTCCCTTCAAGATATCAAATTGCAGACATCTTTACAAAGGTTCTTCCCTCGGTCCTTTTTGAAGATTTTAGAGACAATCTCAGCGTACAAAGACCTCCCGCTGTGACTGCGGGGGTGTGTTAAACAGTGCCCACATAATGGCCTTAGCGCCACGACCCTTAGGGAACAGCGCCGCGGCGCCGACCCGAATTTCTAGAATCCGGAATTTACCTATTTTGTACATTGTATATTTGGTAGACTTAGTCTTGTACCATAATTAAAATTATACTATTACCATAGTTGTATAGAATGGAGTTTTAGATGTAAACTAAGAATAGGATTCTCCTATTATAACTTGTATATATATTCCTTTCATTAATAAGAATAATGAAGGGAATTATTTCTTTCAATTTAACAGTATTATATGAAATATTTAATGGCTATATCCAACAATTTTTGCACACAAAAAAGAATTGAATAAGCGTGTGGGTTCATTATTTCATCAGCACTAAGAAAAAGTGAGTTATGGCACTTTAAGTTTGGCTTTGGAAAAAGATACTTAAAAGTTAAGTGGAGACACAAATCTTTATCATAAAATAGCATTAAAAAAAGTCTTTCATTAGAGTTCAAAGTCTATTGAGAATCTTCCAAAGCATTAACCATATAAGGTCAAAAGATTAAGAAGTTGAATAGAGTAAATAGGGCATCTAATGATGATACTAAAAGAAAAGAAAATGTGATATTGACCTTTTGTTTTGTGAAGGATATACTTTAAAGTCCCATAAATATGGGTGGCCCTCAAAAGCTTAAGTCCTTTTTGGCTTTGGATTTCATTTAAAACAAGATAAAGTGACTGATTCCTTTTAGGTTATGAGAGAATGAATAACCCAATGGTGGTGTTTGAGCTGGTATTCAACCCTTTAATGAGTTCACCGGACACTTACTATATTCCATCAATATATGCATTGGATAGTTTTGCTCAGTGAAAAAACTAAAAGTTTTATATTATAGGTTCCGCGAGTTACTATATTCTCAGGGCCGTCTCAAACATTTTTGGGGTCCTGTTCTAATTCGTAAAAGTAGGCCCTTAATTGGGCTTAAACATGCGAATTATGGATCTTTACAGTAAATTCTGGCTAATACAATTTAATAAAAATGAAAAAAGGGGCCCTAAATTTTTTCATTTTTCGGGGTCCCTGTGCGGTAGCACACCTCGCACGGGTCCAAAAACGGCCCCGTATATTCTTTTATACAAACAGTAGTGTTGGGCTCTAGAACTAACGGATGTTTGAACACCCAATATTTTTAACGTACGTCCACCATTGACTATGCTCATAACAGTTTAATTAACGTGGAAAGAAAATCTAACATTTTTTGTCTGCACTAAATTCAAATCATGATATAAGTCCACATTCTTGGGTGCTATTCATATATATAATTTTTTTTTGTAAAAAACTTCTATAGAAAATGTACCAACAGATTCCCAAGAGAAGAAAAAAGAACAAGTCTTTTTAAAATTTCCAACTTCACTTTGGTTTTGTATATCCATAATAATAGGATCCAATCCAAGTCATTGTGATTATGTGGACTCTCTAAGATCCTAAATGCAATAAAGAACCATGGGCCTTTTGGGTTATATTAGTCCAAGGATGAATAATTGGCATAAAATGATGACATCTTTTATTATTGGCAAGATCAAGTCCATATTGATACCAACATTTCAGGCTTTAAACATACATCAATTAAATACAAATCTCTCAACTTATAGGGCTACAAGAACACACTACTCTTCATCATCCACACTCGTACAAAAGAAAGACATCATCAACGAGCATGAAGTTCAAATGTTTGTAAACTCCATCAATGAAGTTTGAATAGGTGTTGTTGCAATAGTTTGGAAACATCTTTTGGAAGTTAAATCTAAAATTGGAGCTCATTTAGAGAGGATTTGAAGTGGTTTGGTTCGAATTTTGGTGTCTATGGTGGTTTCATATTTATGTATATCTTCATGTATTTCTGGAAAGCCTAGAAGTACTCTTCCTCTGGTGGACACAAACTCTCCCTTATTAGGCTTCCGACTTCATACCACATCCATGACTATCTACATTGATAATCATGAACATGTGTATCCACACGTATGTAAGTGTAATCCCCTTGTATATTCATGAAAATCTGTGTGATATATATGATATACATGTGATATATACATGTCGTAGGTGTTTTCCATTACAAAAGTAATAGTGATATACATGGGTATACTCTGTTATACATGGGGATATATAGGGTAGTTCATAGATTTTGGTCACATTACTGACAAAGCAATTACATGATAAATTCATGAAGACTTCCTCAATTTTAAAAAAATACATTTTATTATTGTAGATTAAACCAAAGAAATATTGATCCAAAGTAATCACATTTTTATTAGTTTTAACATAAATTGTTGTTGATATTCATTTGCAATTTACTGAAAAAGCATTGAATGTGCTTTAAGAGGGTTTATTTATTGACAATTTCTTCTAGAAGTCAAGAATATTCAGTTCAATCACAGTTGATCTACGAGTTGAAAGAGTACAACTAACTTAATTAGTTATAGAATTGGATTGAGAAGGAGGTTCAACTCGCAAGGAAATGGCGTGCTATATAGACGAGGGCTGGGAACCCGGTGCACTAAGCTCTCTCTATGTTCGGAGTTTGGGGAAGGACCGGACTGAAAGTATATGTATGTCCTAGAGACAATCTATATTAGGACAAATGTACTTTATACACATTTATATGTATATTAATGGAGATTAATATTATGACATTTGCACTTATTGAATTATTTATTGATTGTCTGAAATATTCTATAAATGCATCCATAGAGGTTACATGATTATTAATAATGTGAGAGATTAATATTATAGCGTAAACTCTTAAACTGCCTCGACTAATGATCATCGAGAATGAGATATCGATAATATGTGATATGTCGACATGTGGTCTGCATCATATCCTTAGGATGTAGTATGTCTCACAAGCTATGAGTTATGGCAACTCGTGATGGACACACGTATACTTGTTGAAGTATTGGTATACCATGTTGATGCACTGTTTGTTATATATGTCTAAAGTGTCATCGGCGTGTGGGAGATAGAAGTCCTTAGACTTGAGGTCGATACCACCATGTTTACAGAGTAATGTACTATGATCCTGTCCTAAGCTCAAATACCTTATAGGTTGAGACACGACTTGTTTTGGGTACATTGCGAAGTGGATTAAAGGCGGTAGTTGAGCCAAGATTAGGATTCATTCCTCGAATGTATCTTCGAGAGAACACTTAGATTCTCATATGGTATTAGATTGACTAAGTCGTTGGCCAACGCAGTAGACATATCTATGATATGGTCTTGTTGTCGGCTGATATAGATGAGATATAATGATCAAGCCATTTGGATAGACACTTGGCAGATCCTAAGCTTGATCGAGTGTATCGTGAATGAAATGATTTTATCTACCCACATAGAGGTTCAGTTCACAGATTTCGTGTAACTATACTTCACATATTGAGTTCGTCTTCCGGCGCCATCCTTGGAATCATTAGCATTTCCAACTATTTCAGCTACTTAAAGCGAGAGTGCATCCATAAATTCTAGAAGAGTGCTCGTCTAGGAGTTCCGTGTAGACCTTAATGATATTAGTGTCGATATGTGAAGGCCTGTAGGGTAACACTAAGTCAATTGTTCCGTCGATTCAAGGATGTAATCAGAGAGAATATATATGTTCGGTTTATAATCGAGACATTAGAATAAAATAGAAACAAGGCAAAATTGGATCAGGATCGCGGCGCCATAGCGCCGCGGTGCCACTTATGCAGAGCCGCGGCGCCACATATCCAGTGGGTCCGAGTGACCCAATCTGCTTCGGTTTCTGGGCCTGGCCCATGTTAGGCGTATGTTGTATACGTTTTTTGAGTCATTTTTAGTTAGTATTTTTATCATTTTCGTTTAAATAAGTGTCGTGTTGGGGTCGTTTTTTTTCTTTTGAGTCACAACGGTTCAAAAAGGAAAAATAGCGAAACGTGGGCACAAAAGGAGGGTCCCGAGGCAAAAAGGAAGAAAGTTGGCAATTCAGGACAAAAGACTTCAGCACCGCGGTGCCGTTCATACAGGACCGCGGTGACATAATTACTGAGAGGTTGCAGGACTTTCGGCACCGCGGTGCTATTCTGCAGGATCACAGTGCCAATGCGGGGAAATTCAGATCCGAAGTAAATTTGGCCAAGGGCAGAAGGATCCATAGGGCACGAAATTTGCAACATACTTAAGCCCCAGGGGTTAGTCTAGTGAGGGTAGTTGGTCATTCTAACACACAACACATCACAGGGCAAGGATTGAAAGCTACAATTGGAGACTTTAGTTCGCAATACTTTTCTTTCTTTCTTTTTAATTCAGTTTATGTTTGAAATTGTATTAGTTCTTAGCGTGACTATGGCTAGAAGCTAAAAACTTTATTAGGGCTTTTCTTTTGAATCGCTTGAAACTCTATCTCATGATTTAATGCATTAGTTTGATTTCTTCTTCACTTGATTAAGATTTATTCAATAATTGGTATGAATGTTTGATAGTTAATTGATCACTAATTATCATAACCTATATGATTTCAAATCAAGAACCGAGAGGAGAGATTTGAACATGCTGTAATTGAATAGACATAGGTTAAAATCGCGGACGAAAGTACCTCGATACTTGTGTAGCATTATAGGTTACTGTTCTTAATCCTCATATATGGTAAATTCTATCGTAGAAATATAGAAGGGTTCTGCACTGGGGTTGAGCGATTATATATCCTAACCGGAATATAAGACAGTCTAGTTAACCGCTATCTTAACGTAGAAGAAGAAGTCATTCTAGTTGCATTAAGGATTGAATAGAGTGAATAGTCGAGGATTTTGGAAGCCCTAATTCCTTCATAACTGATTAAACCCCAATAATTAAGATTACTTCTCGCAATTATTCTAGTAGTTAGATAAAAACCCAAATCAAACACCGTTTGCCAAATAGATAATCTGGAATAGATGTTCGGTAATTAGAAACCAGTCTCTGTGGATGATAAACTCGGTCTTACAGACTATATTACTTGTGAACGATACGTACACTTGCGTGAGCAATTGGACACGGTCCTAACAAGTTTTCGGCGCCGTTGCCGGGGACTGGCGTACTTCTAATATCGAACCATTTATTCTTAATTTCTAATTTGGTCGCTCCGAAAACAAGTTTCTGAGAGCATCTTTTTATCAATTTTTGTTGTTTTTGTATTTTGCAGGTAAAGTCAAGTATAGGTACATAGACTATCACTATCAGGGGCTGCAGGACTATGAACTTTGTCCACCGCAGCGATTTAGACCACATGTGCCGCAAGAGGAGCGAAATGAGCTGCAGAAAGTCTTACTCGGGCTCACCGAGTGCCAGAGTCCTCAAGGCCTAACTTATCCACCACAGAATCAGGCTCCATCAGGAGAGCTAGATAACATGGGAGCAGTTCTTTGGGCACTCTCAAACGCCCAAAATTAGTTCATGGTGGAAACAAGATCATCCATTAGGGATCTAGAGATGCAGTTGGGGCAGTTAGCTAGCAAGCTGAGAAACGGTATGCAAGGAAACCGCCCTAGCAATACTGGTGCAGACCCATAAGAACAGTGACAAGAAATTGATTTGAGAAGTGGCAAACACATAGAGACAGGTTCATCCCCGATATGTCCAGAAAAATAGGGTGAACCCAGTGAGGTGAAGAAGTCAGAGGATGCAATAATCATAGAAGATCTTCCTGCAGACCAAAGATCACCACCAGCAGTCGCTGACACACCGCAAGTAAAGATACCATATCCTCAGAGACTTAGAAAAAATTCTCTTGACAAGCAGTTTTCTAAGTTTCTGGAGGTCTTTAAAAAACTGCACATCAACATTCCATTTGCTGAAGCCTTAGAACAAATGACGAGTTATGTGAATTTCATGAAGGAGATCCTCTGTAAAAAGAGGAGGTTGGGGGAGTATGAAACAATGACATTGATTGAGGAATGCAGTGCCATCCTACAGAGAAAGTTACCTCAGAAGTTGAAAGATCCGGGAAGCTTCACAATCCCTTGCACTATAGGGAAGTTTGAATGTCAGCATGCTCTATGTGATCTGGGGGCAAGTATAAATTTGATACCCTATTATGTGTTTTGCAAACTTGGAGTGGGGGAAGCAAGACCTACAACCATAACCTTACAACTAGCAGATCGCTCCATCGTCCACCCTAAAGGAATAATCGAGGATGTGTTGGTTAAGGTGGACAAGTTTATCTTCTCCGCTGATTTCATCATCCTGGACATGGAAAAAGATGAAGAGATGCCCATCATCCTTGGCAGACCATTCTTAGCCACGGGATAGACACTCATTGATGTTCAGAAAGGTGAGCTGAGACTTCGTGTTCAGGGAGAAAAAATGATTTTCAATATATTCAAGGCAACAATCTACCCAAGGGCAAGTGATAACTGTTATGCTATTAATAAAGCAGTTTCTGAAAATGGGTTCAGGAGTGCGGATGCTCTTGAAGTAGTGATGACATAATGGGATGAGGATAGTGGTAATGACACAGAATGAAGAGAGTATGTGAATTGGTTGGATTCCCATGAGCCCGACTATAAAAGAAAATATGAGGAGCTAGGAACCATGCCAGAGATACCAGTGTCATCCACAGAACAAGATCCAGAACTAGAGTTGAAGACTCTGCCAGATCATTTGCACTATCAATATCTAGGTGAGAACCACTCCTTACCAGTGATTGTATCATGTCATCTATCCAAAGTGGAGGTTGAAAAACTATTGAGAGTATTGAGGGCTCACAAGCTCGCGATTGGGTAGACACTGGCAGCCATTAGAGGGATAAGTCCTTCTACAATAATGCACAAAATTCATCTAGAAGATGAGAGCAGACCCTCCATTGAGGCACAGAGGAGACTAAATCCAACCATGAAAGAGGTGGTGAGAAAAGAAATCCTGAAATGGCTCGATGCTAGGGTAATTTATCCTATCTCTGACAGTACATGGGTTAGCCCTGTGCAAATGGTACCCAAGAAAGGTGGCATGACTGTGGTGACTAACGAAAAGAATGCGCTTATTCCATCCAGAACAACTACAGGGTGGAGAATGTGTATTGACTACCGCAAGTTGAACAAAACAACCAGGAAGGATCATTTTCCTTTGCCTTTTCTTGACCAAATGCTTGACAGGCTTGCAGGACACAACTACTATTGCTTCCTGGATGGTTATTTAGGGTATCATCAAATCGCCATCTCTCCAGAAGATCAGGAGAAGAAAACCTTCACATGCACCTTTGGTACATTTGCTTTCAGGAGAATGCCATTTGGGCTTTACAATGCACCCGCTACCTTTCAGCGTTGTATGATGGCCATCTTTTCTGACATGGTGGAGAGGAACATAGAAATCTTCATGGATGATTTTTCTATTTTTGGGTCCTCCTTTGATGAGTGCTTAAAACATTTAGAAGCAGTGTTGCAGCGGTGCAAAGACTCGAATCTGGTGCTGAACTGGGAGAAGTGTCACTTTATGGTGCATGAAGGTATCGTTCTTGGCCACAAGATTTCCAGCAAAGGAATTGAGGTTGACAAGGCTAAGGTTTCAGTGATCGAAAATCTGCCCCCTCCAGTATCGGTAAAAGGGATCAGAAGTTTCATTGGGCACCTTGGTTTCTACAGAAGATTCATCAAGGACTTCTCAAAGATCTCTAAACCTCTGTCCACCTTGTTGATGAATGAGGTTGCTTTTGAATTCAATGAAGAATGTCTGAATGCCTTTCAGACACTTAAGGAGAGGCTAACCTTAGCACCGATAGTCACTGCACCTGACTGGACACTCCTATTTGAATTGATGTGCGATGCAAGTGACTACGTAGTGGGAGCAGTTCTTGGACAGAGAATTGACAATGTATTTAGGTCAATTTACTATGTTAGAAAAACCATCAATGATGCTCAGCTGAATTATGCGACGACAGAGAAAAAACTGCTAGCCATAGTATATGCATTTGAAAAATTCAGGCCATACCTCATTGGGAATAAGGTGACAGTGTACACTGACCACTCAACCATTAAGTATTTGATGACTAAGAAGGCTGCAAAACCTCGGCTTATACGATGGGTGATGCTACTACAAGAATTAGACATGGAGATCCGAGATAAAAAGGGGACTGAGAACGTGGTTGCAGACCACTTGTTAAGGCTTGAAGTGGAAGAGAGCCAGAAAACCAAGGATGTGCAAATAAATGACTACTTCCCAGACGAGCAACTGTTTCAGGTAAGTACCAGTGTAAATTTACCTTGGTTCGCTGACTTTGTTAATTTTTTTTTGCAAAAAAAGTATTGCATTCAGGAATGACAAGGCAGCAGGTGAAAAAGTTCTATTCAGAGGTAAAACATTACTACTGGGAGGAGTCAATTCTCTACAAGCACTGTGCTGATCAAGTCATAAGGCGGTGCGTACCCGAGGTTGAAATGCACCAAATTCTCACTCATTGTCACACCTTGCAATGTGGTGGGCATTTTGGAGCATCACAGACAACAGACAAGGTATTGCAGAGTGGGTTCTATTGACCAACCCTATTCAAGGATGCCAACACCTTCGTGAGGGGCTGTGATCGTTGCCAAATAACTGGGAACATGTGAAGGCGAAATGAAATTCCCCTAATGGGGATCATAGAAGTGGAGCTGTTTGACATGTGGGGGATTGATTTCATGGGCCCGTTCCCAACGTCCTTTGGGAATCAATACATTCTTCTCGCAGTGGATTATGTGTCCAAATGGGTCGAGACAGTGGCTACGAAATTGAATGATAGTAAAACTGTCTTGAAATTCCTCCAGAAAAACATATTCACCAGGTTTGGCACTCCAAGAGCCCTCATCAACGATGAAGGGAGTCATTTTTGCAACAAGCAACTTGACACCTTGCTGGCGCGTTACGGAGTCTACCACCGTACTGCTTTGCCATATCACCCTCAAGAAAATGGGCAGGCTGAAATTTCGAATAGAGCAGTGAAAAGCATACTGGAGAAGACAATGAATGGCTAAAGGAAGAATTGGTCTACAAAGCTGGATGATACATTTTAGACCTATAGGACAACTTACAAAACCCCCATTGGAATGTCACCGTATAGGATGGTCTTTGGGAAGGCATGTCATCTACCGGTAGAGTTGGAACACAGGGCATAATGGGCAATGAAGAAGCTGAACATGGATGCCAGAGCAGCCGGGCAGAAGAGGTTGCTGCAACTGAATGAGCTAGATGAATTTCGGAACAACGCCTATAAGAATGCAAAAATCTACAAGGAAAGGGTCAAGGCATGACATGACAAGAACTTGATCCGTAAAGAGCTACAACCTGGGCAACAAGTACTCCTATTCAATTCACGTCTGAGATTGTTCCCAGGCAAGTTGAAGTCCAGATGGTCAGGGCTATTTGTTGTGGAAAAAGTGTTCCCCTATGGTGCAGTCGAAGTGAGAGGAAAAAAGGGCGCACCATTCAAAGTGAACGGACAGAGAGTGAAACCATACTTGTTGAATGACACGGAACAAATCAACTCTGTGATCCGTTTCAAGTCATAATAAAGAGGAACCAGCGTCCGACTACAAGACGTTAAAGACAACGCTACTTGGGAGACAACCCAATGTTTAAATTCTGCAATTAGTTTAAATTGAACAGTCTCACTTTTAGTATTTTTTTGGCTGTGATGTGATGACAGGTGCGGGAGTCAGAGAATGAGCAGGAAGAAAAGGGTGGAAAACACGGAATCGGGTTGGCACCGCGATGCCATTCTTCAGGACCGCGGTGTCGAATGTTCATAGAGGTCACAATACTTTAGGCACCACGGTGCCACTCTGCAGGATCGCGGTGCCTCGGCGCGATTCAGAAAAAATAAAAAGCACTAAATCACCAAATCCCTTCCCACAGATACCGTCTCAATGCAATATCCGCCGCTACCACCACCATTTTGATTCGCTATTGTCTGTAAGTCGTCTATTTATTGTTTTTGAGTCGTTACACATTTGGAACAATGTGTCGTTTAAGTTTGACGGGGGGAGGGGGGGTTATTTTTATTTTCTCTATGTCTGTTTTGAATCGTTTTGTGAGTTTTTGTGTCTTTTATTGTGTCTATATGAGTCTTTTTTTTATCATGCATGCTGTAGTTGCTTGAAACGCCTAGTGAATTAAGTGGGATAATGTAATAGAATTAGAAGCTAAAATCTGTGTGATTAAGTTAGATATGCCAAAAATTCATGCAAATCTAATTATTCGGAATATCTTGTGCTTAGCCTATGTGTTTTCAATTGTGAAAAATGTCTATGAAGTCTGCTTGCTTGTTATTTGAGGCGAAATAGTTAAGACATACATGTTTAGGGAGATGATTTAGACATTTCTTTGTTAGCCCTTCTTACATTTCATTCCCTATCATGCAGTAAATTGTATCCCTAGTCAGCCCTTTTGAGCCTAAAATAAGTTGTTTCTTTGACACCCCATGATTCCCTTGTGTGCCATAAGCAGTAAGTGAAAACAGGGATGAAAAAGAGTGAAAAAAAGAAACACCAAAAGAGAGTGGAAAAAAAATTGATGCACCCCAATAAAAAAATATAAAAGCTTAAGTTTGGTGGTGCCTATGTAAATTTGTTTCATGCTCTCAAAAAGAGAAGAAGGGAATGATAGGTATGAACTGAAAAGAATACCAAAAAGAAGGACAAAATGGTTGAATGAGAAAAACGCTTATGGTACGTAATTTGAGTCTAAACACCAGCTTTTACCTACCCCTGCCTAAGCCTACATTACAATCTTGAAAAGTCCTGAAGATCTCTAATATGTATGTCTATGATTAGTGGAGAATAGCAAGTAAACAGACCCAAATAACTAAATGAAATTGACATGCATAGGGTATGTGTTCATGCTTCCATTGATTATGATTGAAATGAATTTGCGAAATATCTGACTTGAAAATCTAGATTGCTAAGTCCATGCTATGTATGTTCCAACATATTATCCCAACTGACGTTCATGCTTTTCTAAGTAACCTTGTGCAGCTGCTTGATTTGAGTATTTTTGTTTTTTTTTGCTGTTTCTTTGATTTTATTTTGATATTTGCTCGAGGGCGAGCAAAGGTTATGCTTGGGGGTATTTGTTAGGCGTATGTTGTATACGTTTTTTGAGTAATTTTTAGTTAGTATTTTTTCCATTTTCGTTTAAATAAGTGCCGTGTTAGGATCGTTTTTCTTTCTTTTGAGTTACAACAGTTCAAAAAGGCAAAAGCGAAAAGGAGCGAAAAGTGGGCACAAAAGGAGGGTCCCGAGGCAAAAAAGGACGAAAGTTGGCAATTCAGGACAAAAGACTTCAGTACCGCGGTACCGTTCATACAGGATCGCGGTGCCATACTTACTGAGAGGTTGCAGGACTTTCGGCACCGCAGTGCTATTCTGTAGGACCGCGGTGCCAATGCGGAGAAATTCAGATCCGAAGTAAATTTGGCCAAGGGCATAAGGGTCCATAGGACACGAAATTTGCAACATACTTAAGCCCTAGGGGTTATTCTAGTGAGGGGAGTTGGTCATTCTAGCACACAACACATCACATGGCAAAGATTGGAAGCTACAATTGGAGACTTTAGTTCGCAGTACTTTTCTTTATTTCTTTTTAATTCAGTTTATGTTTGGAATTGTATTAGTTTTTAGCGTAACTATGACTAGGAGCTAAACACTTTATTAGGACTTTCCTTTTGAATCACTTGAAACTCTATCTAATGACTTAATGCATTAGTTTGATTTCTTCTTCACTTAATTAAGATTTATTCAATAATTGGTATGAATGTTTAATAGTTAATTGATCACTAATTATCATAACCTATATGATTTCGAATCAAGAACCGAGAGGAAAGATTTAGATATGATGTAATTGAATAAACATAGGTTAAAATCGCGGACGAAAGTACCTCGATACTTGTGTAGCATTATAAGTTACTATTTTTAATCCTCCTATGTGGTAAATCATATCATAGAAATATAGAAGGGTTCTGCACTGGGGTTGAGCGATTATAAATTCTAACCGGAATATAAAACAGTCTAGTTAACCGCTATCTTAATGTAGAATAAGAAGTCATTCTAGTTGCATTAAAGATTGAATATAGTGGATAGTCGAGGATTTTGGAAGCCCTAATTCCTTCATAACTGATTAAACCCCAATAATTTAGATTACTTCTCGCAATTATTCTAGTAGTTAGATAAAAACCCAAATCAAACATCGTTTGCCAAATAGATAATCTAGAATAGATGTTCGTTAATTAGAAACCAGTCTCTGTGGACGATAAACTCGGTCTTACAGACTATATTACTTGTGAACGAAAGGTACACTTGCGTGAGCAATTGGACACGGTCCTAACATCCCACTTGGGGAACCCTAGCTGATCATGTCGTTATAAATAGAGGGCTCAGCCAAGGATTTTATAGACCGACTTCACTTGAATTAAACTCTGTTGGATTTCCTAGCTTTCCAAAAGAGAAATTACATCGAAGTCTTGAACTTGCAAATCGAGGGACGGTTGCTTGTTCACTATCGGCTACACGCTTGAAGATTCAAGAAGAAGACTCCAGATTTGCAAACTGTAAGTATCTGTTCGAAGGATTACAGTTTCTATGTGTTTTACATTATATAATCATCCATCAGTTTGACCGTCCGTCGGATTTGTAACATAAATTTTCAAATTACGCTGCATGTACGAACCCGAGAAAACCCTGTAGTGGTATCAGAGCCTGTACTGTTTTGTGATTATATAGTGAATATTAATGATAATATGGGTTAGGATTTCTCTAAATCTGTTTTTATGTCGTTTAAAAGCTTTAAAATCCTAAATCTTAAGAACACATAATTCTTGCACCCGGATCTGTTAAACAATGATGTAGTCGAAGAAGTCATTCCGGTCTAACTCTTCCAAATTGATATGCGTAATCGGTTTGTTTCAAACATGGTGCATTGAGACAAAGAACGAGAAGGGATTGAATGATGGTCGATGAACGTGTTGTCTATTGGTGAAGGAGATACAAGGATGAATCTGAAAATCTGACTCTGAACCAGTTTTAGGGCTTCAAAATTTTAATTTTGCATTTATGGGACATAGGCGCCGCGACTCCACGATGGAGCGCCACAGCGCTTGCTAGGATTTGGTGGCGGCACCGCGGCGCTGCTTGGGTTTGTCAAAAGCGTCGCGGCTCCGTTCCAGAGCACCGCAACGTTGTTCATACCGTAGCTTAAAATTAATTTGTTTTGGTTACTGTCTCCGAGGCGCCACGACACCAGCCCCAAGGGCCGCGACGCCGACGGTAAAATTTCAAAAAATTTTGATTCCGCCTTTCAGGCGCCGCGACGTCGACATTGATTTTTCAAAAAAATAAATAAATTTTGGAATTAGAAACTGAAGTTTCAAATATTCAGATTCTGATTGTAAAGTTTTAAAATATTCAGAATCTGAAATTAAAACTTTTAATTAGATAGATTTGGTCCTTTCGGGCAATTATGTAATTAAATAAAGTTTCTAAAAATCTGGAAATTGCAGACATGTCCCTGAAACTTGATTTTTGTTTTTGAAAATTAAAATTGTATTTTCTGAATATAATAGGGTTCAAATTGAATTTTTAAATTTTTGAGGGATTAATCTGTAAATTTTAATAGTTTACAGAATTTCCTGAAAATCAGAATTTTAAAATCAGAAAATCTTAGGGATTGTTTGGCATAGACATATATTTTAGAGTTTAGATAAATAAACCCATGATAAACATTAATAGTATATTATTTTATAATATACAAATGTGCTAAGTGTTTTAAATGTGAGCATTTAAATTATTAACATAGTGTCCGCTATTATTGTCTGGGTAGGCGACACCCAATAATTGATTTACATAAATGACCGCGATAACTGACTGGGTAGGCGGCACCCAGTAATTGATTAAAACCATCTTATATCATGCATATTGGGTTGATGGTTTCCCATCTAAATGTATTTTAGAAATTGCATAATAGGATGTCGTATGATATATGACATGTATGTTGATCTTAGTTGAAATCCCTGAAAACTGAAAATGTTCCCCCAACATTGAATACAAGTCTAAAATTAAAACGCGTCGTCCGTTATAATTGTTAAGGTGCAAAATCATTTTCGACGATACGAGTATTTATGCCCAAGCATTTGCTCTAAGTCTACGAGGACTCAGACCCTTTCATAGATGTGTTAAATGTAGAAGTAGATGTTTTGTGGGTATTTACACCCAAGTGTTTGCTCGCAAACGCAATCGTGTAATGGGGTTTGCTTGCTTAGACAAATCTTGGCGCCCAAGTGTCAGACTAATCTAAGGACGCATGATTAAAAATGAATTATTTAATCAACCAAGAGTTGCAAATAATCTTTGCAATTGGTTTTAAGACCTACCAAAATGTTCTATTGAAGTTATCAGCCCAAGCAAACGCGAATATAGCATAGATTTGGATCTTGGCCCATTATGACCTTAAAATATTTTAGGTCCGTATTCTACCTTGGGGTCGTAGAAGTATGCTAAAATAGTTGGAGCTAATTAAATAAAAGACCATGTTTATTAGTCTAAAATGAATGTGTATAATAGGAAATAAATTTTGATTGTAGTTTTCCATCTATCTAAATCTTCAAAACTTCAAAATGTCGAGTCTATCATTGAAATGAACAAACTCACCGGACTGAACTATATAGACTAGCTAAGGAAATCTAAGAATTGTACTAAGGCAAAAAAAATAGAATATGTATTGGACAAATTATTCTCCACAGTCTTTGCCGAGGATTTTGCAGAATATACACATTTGATAAGGTAGCCTACCATAAGAACCTAGATGACGCCACTTCAGCACGATGCATTATGTTGTCTTCCATGTCAGTGGAACTACAAAGACAACATGAGAACATGGTCCTTAACGAAATGCTCGAACACTTGAAGAGACTCTATGACTCTCAGTCCCAAACTATGGAATATGAGTTGTTGATAGAAACTCTTCAAGTGTAAGCTAAGTAAAGGGAGCCAAGTGTCTCAATATGTGTTGAAGATAGGGCTGATAGAAAGGATGACCTCGATTGGTATAAGGCTGCAGAATAACGTCGCTTCCACCCTTATCATGAACTCTCTTCCTCGTTCGTTCGAGAATTTTATTGTATACTACAATATGAACGGAACAAAGGCGAGTCAGCCGGAACTACATAACATGCTAAAGACCTTTGAATATTCAACTTCCAAGAGCAAAGATGTGCTCATGATGAGCTCCTCTAGACAGGCCAAGCCGAAAGGTAAGGAATGACAGAAGAAGAAGGGAAATGCAGTCACTACGCCCTCAGATATGAAGCCTAAGGGAGGCGTGAAGAAGAAAAAGTGATTCCGACCAAGGATGTATGCCTCAACTGTAATAGGAAGGGGCATTGGAAGAACGAACTGCACTGCACTAGGAGGAAAAACACCAAATGCTTCTACCTCTAGTGGATAAGGTATGTAAGTCATTGAAATAAAGAGAAATTTCAATATTCAAAACAAACGAGCTAAAATAAATAAAAGAAATTCTACCTACATGTGGCATTGTAGACTTGATCATATCAATCAAACAAGGATATAACGATTGAGGAATCTTAACTACCTTGAACCATTTGACTTAGAATCTTATGGTAATTATGAGTCTTGTTTGAAAGGTAATATGACCAATAAGCCTCTTTCTGGAAAGGGGATACGAGCCAAATAGGTGTTTGAGTTGGTACATACTGACGTATGTGGACCATTTTCGACTCAAGCTAGAGGAGGTTTCCCTTACTTCATCACTTTTACAGATGACTTGATGAGGTATGGATATGTGTATCTTATGAAGCACAAATTCGAGGCTTTTGAAAAGTTTAGGGAGTACACGTGTGAAGTGGAGAAACAACTCTCAAAGAGTATCAAGACTCTTCAATCTGATAGAGGAGGTGAATACTTAAGTAAAGAATTTCTAGATTACTGAAGCTACATGAAGTTCATTCAGAATGGATACCTCTTGGAACACCACAAATGAATGGTATTGCCGAGAGGAGAAAATGAACCCTACTTGATATGGTTCGATCCAAGATGAGCTTTTCAGCTTTACCTACATACCTTTGTGGATATGCTTTTATGAAGAGGGTTCCTTCTAAATCGGTTGAAAAGACGCCATATGAGGTATGGTGTGGCAAGATGCCAACTCTTAGACATGTAAGGCCCTGGGGGTACCCTGCATATGTCAAGAAGATGCTCACTGATAAGTTGAAATTCAAGAGTGAGAAATGTTACTTTGTAGGGTATCCAAAGAAAACTAAGGAATACTGTTTCTATCTTCCTAGCGAACATAAGATCATTGTTTCTAGGAACACAACTTTTCTTGAAGAAGAATATGTCTACAAGGAAGAGAGCCGCACAGAGATAGAACTTGAAGAAATTCAAGAACAACAAAGTAACATAGAGGTTGATTCTTTGCCGAATGATCAAGGCAAGAGTTCAGTGGGAGCTTTTGGCAAAAAATGGGTACTTAAGGTATGCCTTTTGGCTAGTGGGAGTGTTACGAGGAATGATGCAGAAATGCAAGATCCTCCTACACAGACCTTGGGAGCGAGTGCTGTGATTACACCTCCTCCTATTCAGGAAAGACATGAAAATGATATTCCTGAAAGCTCTCATGTTGGTGGATCAACCAACACACAATAACTTTCTCATAGTCAGAACATACCTAGAACAGAACTGCAAGACAATCAACTTCGTAGGTCTACTAGAACTCATCGTCCTCCAGAAAAACTAAATCTACTAGTGGGAATACATAGTGAGATAGATATTCCAGATGATGATGAGACATTGATTCGAAGAGATGACAAAAAGCCATGAAATCCGAAATGAAATTTATGTATGTCAATCAAGTGTGGGACTTGGTTGATATGCCAAATGGGGTTAAACCCATATGATGCAAATGGGTCTTCAAGAAGAAGATTGATGCATTTGACAAAGTTCAGACTTATAAAACTAGACTCGTGGCTAAAGGTTATAATCAGCGTCCTAGTGTGGATTATGATGAAACCTTTTCACCAGTTGCTAAGATAAAGTCTATTCGGATTTTGCTTGTTATAGCTGCACATTATGACTATGACATTTGGCAGATGGACGTCAAAACTACATTCTTCAATGGTAATCTAATTGAGGAAGTGTATATGAAATAACCCGAGGGTTTTTCATCCGAGTCCAAACCAAATGCTGTGTGCAAGCTACAGAAGTCCATTTATGGACTTAAAGCAAGCCTCTAGGAGTTGGAATATTTTCTTTGGCAAGGTTATCAAGTCATTTGATTTCGTCAAAAGCAAAGAAGATCTTTTTGTTTATAACAAATGCAATGATGAGGGTATTGTCTTCATTGTTATATATGTTGATGACATATTGATAATGTGAGACAATAAGACTCTCATGCAGCCAGTTAAGTAATGGTTGTCCAATACCTTCATGATGAATGACTTAGGTGAAGCCTGCTACATTCTGGGAATTAGGATCTATAGAGATAGACCTAATAGATTGTTGGGGTTGTCACAGTCGGTCTACATCGACAAAGTGCTTAGACATTTTTTTATGGAGAATTCCAAGAAAAGGCGGTCTTCCAATGGGTCAAGGCATCAAGTTATCTAAGAAAGATTACCCTTGTCACGACCCGACCCCGGGCCCGCGACTGGTGCCCTACCTGGTCACCTCGTTCAGGTATACATCAGAGAATAGCAGCAGAACATACACAATGTCACGACCCGACCCCGGCGCCGCGACTAGTACCTCTTGGGTACCTCGGTATATGTCGAGAATAGCAATGAACATAACACAACACATAACATCATAAAAGGGTAATACATATCCGCCACCGATAAGGTCGCTTCCATAAACATACTTAACCAAAGTATTTATAATACAACTGGTTCTTATAGCCCAAAACACATAGGTGGCCACAGACCTCTAAAGATAACAACTGTGGCGGGACAGGGCCCCGCCATACCCCTGAATGTACAAAATACCTATAGCATCAGGGAAATATCCGTACCAATAAATAAGCTTCCGGAGGAATGAAGCTTCTGACACCGGAATAGTGATCCTAAGAACGAGGATCCTCAATCTGCTACTTACCTGCGGCATGAACGCACCGGGAAGGGGTTAGTACACATATGTACCAAATGCGTAAAGCGGGAAAAATCGTAATATGATATCATAAGTCTAAAAGCAATTTGAGTCATGAAAGACAATAAAATACCTTTTCTTGTGCCTTACTAACAATGAGAGTGACAAGTATATATGTATAATCTCGCATAAAGTAGGAGGCTCGTGATCAAAGCAGGTACCTCGCGTAGTATCAATAAAACCATCCTACTCGGAACTATTTCACCCGCGGGTCCCGTGGACCCGCATGAGGTACTCTCGCATCGTTTGTACCGCCCGGCATGGGACTATTTCACCCGCATAAGCCCATAAGGACTCGCGTGAGGTATTCCTCGCATCATGGGTAGCAAATCCACGAGCAGGTGGTATAACGATCTTGGGACTTTCCGCCGGATATACTTTTACCACGAAGCGGATGGTATAACGATCTTGGGGTGTACCGGATATATACTCTTGCTGAGCGGATGGTATAACGATATTAGGGCTTGCCCTCGGATATACTCTTATCTTGGTGCGGATGGTATAACGATCTTGGATCCGCCTCGGATATACTCTTACACTTGGAGAAGGTGGTATGACGATCTTGGGCTTGCCGCTCGGACATACTCTTACGGAGAAGGTGGTATAACGATCTTGGGTTTGCCTCGATATACTCTTACCCTAACTCAAATCACATCATATCATAATCATAAATAAGTTAAGAAAACTTATAACTTCTTATTAGTCTTGTTCATATACCCTCTCATTTTAGTTTACTTAAGGCACTTAACCATATCTTTAATAAAGAATCTGAGTTTAACCCAAGTACTATATACTTCAACTCTTTTGAAAATGACTCTTCTTTATACATAAAACCTTTGGGCAATTGATACCTTAAAATCAAGTTGCCTCTCCATATACTTATCTTATTTAGAGTAAATCTCTTCTCATTAACCTTTTATGAAGCTAATAAACCAACTTCCCATAAAGTTGTTATATTAACTCTACACTTTAGAAAAATCATACTATTTCCCTAAATAACGGAATTATACAATATTAAAATGAAACAAGTCATTATATACTTAAAACGAGTAAGAATACCAAATCTTGTCGTCACTGGTACTACATAGTTTAATCTATTCATGCTCAAGAGATAGGAAAACTTCACATACCTCTTTGGTCAATCCACTTGCTAGGTCCAACTACCGCAAGTAATATTTCAACCTATAATAACCATGATATGTTCATTAACCTCTAATTTCAATGTAGAATAATCTAACTCAAAGCCACTAAATTCTACGGAAAATTGGGCAGCATTTCCTTTGTTTCTACATACTTGCCACCTTTCTCAAGGCCGAATTTATCATCCAAATGCCACATTCAAGGCTCAACAATCCAACAATGCAAAGGGGATTACACACCCAAACTAATTCTGCCCCACAAAGTACAATAATTCATTTTAACAAGTTTAAGGTAGTTTTTAGGCTACAACATGCTCATTTGTTCTTTTAACCAATCCTTTCATATCCCAACCACATTTCTCACATGCAATCAATATAAGGGTCTTATTTCCAACTAAAAGTTCTTTCTACTTAACATGCAATACCAAATACCAACTATAAAAGAAGAATGGTTACCTTAGAGCTTTTAGCCAATTTACTCCAACAATTGCTAGCCTCTACTCCAAGAATATCACCACAATAGTCTTCACAAGCTTGTAATAACCTTTCCTTCCTATCACACTTTTCAGATTTTCTTTAGGCTTAGAATTTCTCTTGGAAACTTAGAGAGAGCTAAAGCTTTAGAGAGAGAGGGAAATTGGAAGATGACCAAGTCTTCAAGACTTGGTCAATATATTGCATGCAAGAAATCAGATGGGGGGGACACTTGTCACCCTCCCAAGGTCTTTTAAAAGAAAAATCTGACTTTTCTAAGTTTTTCCGCCCAAAAATCCCGCCTCGGCGCCGCGGCGCTGAAACCTCCGCAGGCTCTCTGAACTTTCGGCGTCGCGGCCCTGCTGTCCTGGCGCCGCGGCGCTGCAACTTCAGCGACCCCTCAGTACTTTAGGCGCGCTGCCTCGCATCCGGCCGCGCCGCGCTTTGCCTGAAACGCATTTTTGCCCGACTGCGCGTTGAACTTGTAACTCTCATAACTTTCTACTCCGACGTCCTATAGACGAACGGTTGGTTGCGTTGGAATCTAGACTCAACGAACTACACCCTAGGCCTTTAAAATACTTAGGAACTCTCAATGAATCGGGTCATAACCCGCCTCAAAGTTGACTAAAACCCGTCCGGAATAATCCGTCAGCCTATCCTTTGAAAATTTTAAGTCTTACATGCTTTAAACGCCTCATACGTAGGGTCAGAACTACGGGGTATAACATTCTCCCCCCCTTAGAAACATTCGTCCCGAATGTTCCTTCTAGGCTTACTCAAATCATATTATCGACATAGACCCTCTCAACTACTCTTTTGCAAAAATAAGGAAGCTCCACGAGCCACAACATACTTAAGCGAAATTACTAAATCAAAACTAACAAGCAGGAAAGTAGGTTACCTGGAGGTATATGGAATAAGTGAGGATACTTCTTCATCATATCGTCCTCTGCTTCCCATGTCATTTCCTCCCTGTTGCTCCGCCATAGACTGACGGAAGCCACATCTTTCGTTCGAAGTCGCCTAACCTGACGATCGAGTATCGCTATGGGACTCTCCTCATACGATAACTCCTCTGTCACTTGGACATCCTGAACCGGGTGCACTCTAGATGGATCTCCAATACATTTCCGCAACATAGACACATGAAAAACTGGATGCACCGCCCAAATCGGACGGAAGATCTAACTCATAGGCAACCTTGCCTACCCTACGGACAATCTGATACGCCCAATGTACCTGGGCTAAGCTTCCTTCTTACAAATCTCATCACGCCTTCGTGGGCGATACTTTTAGAAAAACCCAATCATCTATCTCGAATTCCAAGTGTCGACGCCGATGATCTGCATACGACTTTTGCCGACTCTGAGCTGCCAACAATCGCTCCTGGATAAGCTTCACCTTATCCACTGCCTGCTGAACTAAGTCTGGCCCGACTAACTGAACTTCTCCCACCTCGAACCAGCCTATCGGTGACTGCACTTCTCCCGTATAAGGCCTCATAAGGCGCCATCCGAATCCGGAATGGTAGCTATTGTTATAAGCAAACTCCAAGAGGTAAATGATCCTTCCGCTACCCTTGAACTCGATAACACAAGCCCGCAACATATCCTCGAGTGTCCGGATAGTGCGCTCGGCTATCCGTCGACCAGGATGAAACGCTGCATCGAGACTCACCTGTCCCTAATCCCTTCTGAAAAGACCTCAAGAAATTAGCCGAGAACCGGGCCTCTATCTCGATATAATCGACACCGACTCGCGGTCTCACAATCTCTCTAATATATAATCGGCATAGTCCTCACCGAAACGTCGTTCGACCGGAAGGAAATGGGCTGATTTCACACCGTCGACAATCACCCAAATGGAATCATGCTTCCTCCGAGTGGTAGGTAGCCCGTAATAAAATCCATATTTATCACCTCCCACTTCCAAGTCGGAATATCAATGGCTCGCAATGACCACCGAGCTTCGTGCTCAATCTTAACTGGCGACAATTCCGCACGCGCTACGAACTCCGCAACGCCCCTCTTTAGGCCATCCCACCAATACACGATCCGAGGTCATGGTACATCTTAGTCGACCGGATGAATAGAATAACGAGCACCGTGTGCCTCCTGCAATCTGGCGACGAAGTCTGTCTACATCGGAACACACAACCGCCAAATCTTAGCACCCCATCGTGCTACTCAAATGCATTTCTTCCTTCTCGAACAATGCGATCTCTGCACCGCACCAAAATCGGATCCTCATCATCGCCGCTTTTACCTCCTCGACGATAGAAGACTCGCAACCTCTCGAACCCGAATTCCTCACTATCGAATCAACCAAACGAACCCCAAGGCTCGCGCTGATGTAACTCTCGACCATATCCTCTTCCCCGATGAACATCGACCAGACTACCCATCGACTGCGACTAAGGGCATCCGCAACCACATTGTCCTTCCCCGGGTGGTATAGAATATCAACATCGTAATCCTTAAGTAGCTCCAACCACCGTCTCGCCGCAAGTTCGGCTCCTGCGTGAAGATGTCCGAGACTCTCGTGGTCCGTAAATGTCCACATGAACTCCATATAAATAATGCCTCCGGATCTTTAAGGCATGAATCACCGCTAACTCCAAGTCACGCGTGGGATAATTCTTCTCATGCCTAAGTCGCCGAGATGCATAAGCTATAACTCTGTCGTGCTGCATCAGCACGTACCCAAGCCCGACACCTGACGCGTCACAATAAACCACATATCCATCTAAGCCCTCCGAAGAGTAAGAATCGGGCGGCCAACTTCTCCTTTAGCAACGGAAACTTTCTCATAAGTATCCGTCATCGAACATAGCCGCTTCGAGTCCTTTAGTCAAAGTGAAATAGAAGCAAACTTCTACAAACCTCCGATAATAACTGCAAGGCCCAAAAGCCGCGCACTCCGCTTGTAGTGGTGCGCCAAGTCTTGATCGCCTCAATCTTAGTCAGACAACCCGAATACCGTCGGCCCCGATAACATGTCCTAAGAAAGTCACTGACGTCAACCAGAACTTGCACTTCGAGAACTTGGCATACAACTGCCGGTCTCGGAGGACTCTCAATACCGTCCTCAAATGATCTGTATGCTCCTGCTCTGTGCGCGAATATACCAAGATATCATCGATAAACACTATAACGAACATATCCAAGAATGGCCTGAACACCATATTCATCAAATCCATGAATACTGCTGGGGCGTTGGTCAACCCGAAAGACATCACCCTGAACTCATAGTGCCCATACCGGGTCCCGAATGCGATCTTTGGGATATCTATCTCTAACTCGCACTTTGATGATAACTGCATTGCAGTCTATCTTGAAAACACTTTGCACCACGCAATCGGTCAAACAAATCGTCAATCCCGGGAGGGATATCTGTTCTTGATAGTTACCTTGTTCACCGCTCAGAATCAATACACATACGCTGGCCCCATCCTTCTTCTTCTTTACAAATAACACTGGTGCTCCCAAGGAGAAACACTTGGCCTAATAAAGCCTTTCTCCAAAGAAATCTTTCACTGGTCCTTCAACTCCTTCATTTCGGCAGTGCCATCCAGATGGCGGAATAGATATCGGTAGAGTATCCGGCGCCAAGTCAATGCAAACTCAATCTCCCTTTCGGGAGGATACGGAAGCTCATCCGGGAATACGTGCGAAACTCTCTAACGGCCGAATCGATCAAGGTCCGTTACCTCGCCTCGGTCGAATACCCGAACCAGATGATAGATGTACCCCTTCGGCACCATCTTCCTAGCCTTGAGGTAAGAAATAAACTTACCGCCGGCGCGGTATTCCCTTCCACTGGCAACCGGCCACGGAACCGAACCGAACTAATCTCTCTCTACAGTCCACGTTGGCATAGCAAGATGCTAGCCAATCTATACCCATAATCACATCAAAGTCTGTCATATCCAACTCTATCAAGTCGGCTAGAGTCGGGCTATCTATAGTCACAGACAAGTCTTATACACTCGCTCGGCTACCATCGAATCACTCTTTGGCGTAGCCACCTCAAAAGGTCTTATGGACTCGGGCTCTATCCCTATTCTACTGGCAATATGAGGAGATATGTAGGACAAGGTAGAATCTGGATCTATCAAAGCATATACATCACGAAGAAACCAATAATGTACTGGACGACATCCGCGACGCCCACGGTCTGTCACCGACATAGCATATATGCGCTCGAGGACCGCTAGAACTAGAACCCCTACCACGACCTGCCGCGCTCGGCCGCCCATAAGTACTCGCCCGGGCGTCTAACCATCGAAGATGAAGATCCAAAGAATGCACCGTCGGCTGAACCGTAATGCTCCCGCCGCCTGGCGACGGACAATCTTCGGATGGCCTGCCGCCACAAGAGTAACATGATATCGAACCCATACGCACTCGCCGGATGAGACCTACCGCGTCGAACGCACCGAGGTAGGTGGTCTCGACAGCGCTGGTCTCGCCTCCTCGAAACTCGGCGCCCCGGAGCCACGACCGCTCCGAATAACCTCGCTGATCGACCTCTCCCGCCGGAAAGCGTGAAGGAGCACTCGCTGGCCGGAAGGTGGATCTAGTTCGCCGAGGCCGCCGCCTCAAAATCGCCCGAGAACCCGATGTCTCGCTCTCGGGTGGCCCAAATCTAGCCGATCTGTCTCTCTCGCCTCAATCCTCGCGTATGCGCTGCATCCCGGCAATATCCATCCTCGGTGAAGAGCCACCCCAAGCATGCAGAATCATGTGACGTCTAGTCCCATCACGTATCTATGAACCACCGCTCGCCATATCGCTACAATGGTGTGTGCATATCGGCGAGTTAAACTCGGTGTACTCCGATAGTCCTCCCGCCCCGTCTCAAGGTCAAGAACCTATCTACGCTGGCTCTCCTCACTCCGAGGCAAGAAGTGGTCTAGGAACGCCTCGTGAACTCCTCCCAATCACCGGGAGAGCATCCTCACCTCGACAATACCATGACTCAAAACCGTTCAACGCAATATCGCGTAACGGTAAGCTAGTATAACGGACTCTACGATGCCCTAAGAACTCGCATGGTCCGTCAGAATCGCCGGACAAACTCCCGCGGATCCTCATCAAATCTCGAACCATAGAACTTCGGGTGGTGAAACCCAAGAAATCGAAAACCAGAATCGTCGGGTTGGCGCCGCTCACGCTGCCGCCACTACGCTGTCGATGGCGAATCAACCGTTCTCGTAATCTTCGTACTCAGGCCACGATTGTGGATCGAGGCTCGCATCGCGGTCTCGTGAGCCGCGTCCGCTGCCTCGAAGGCTGCTGAGGCGGGCGACGACGTGGAACTCGCCGCCTAAACATCATCTCGGATCGGGCTCGTGCTCGTGACTCTCCGCGTCCCACTAGCAAAGACGCTACCGCTTTGCCTTCGGGCCGCGGTTGCCTTGCGTGAGGCATAATCGATACATAAAGGAAAACATCGGGAGATTCAACCTATAACTCATTTCATTGCACGATCTTAGAGTGAAAGAATGGAAACCAATCCTAAATATCTCGCAACCTCACGATTATAGATGTGGTGCACGACACACCGATAATCAAGACTTACTAGACACTGCGTGGACACTTTCCGAGGACTAATCGCCTGATACCACTTTTGTCACGACCACCCGGCCGCGACTAGTACCCTACCGAGGTACCCCGCCGTATATGTCGAGAATAGCAATGAACATAACACAACACATAACATCATAAAAGGGTAATACATATCCGCCACCGATAAGTGCCGCTTCCATAAACATACTTAACCAAAGTATTTATAATACAACCGGTTCTTATAGCCCAAAACACATAGGTGGCCATGCACTTAAAGATAACAACGTATGGACGGGGCCCCGCCATACCACGAATGTACAAAATACCTATAGCATCGTGGGAAATATCCGCATTACGATAAATAAGCTTCCGGAGGAATGGAGCTTCTGACACCGGAATAGTGATCCTAAGAACGAGGATCCTCAATCTGCTTACCCTTACATGCGGCATGAACGCAGCCCCCGGGGAAGGGGGTTAGTACACAATATGTACCAAGTACGTAAAGCTGGGAAAAATACTGTAATATGATATCATAAGTCTAAAAGCAAGCTGGAGTCATGAAAGACAATAAAATACCTTTTACTGTGCCTTACTAACAATGAGAGTGACAAGTATATATGTATAATACAACATAAAGTAGGAGGCTCATGATCAAAACAGGGTACCTCGCCCGTAGTATCAATAAAACCATCCTACTCCTGGGACTATTTCACCCGCATGGGTCCTGTGGACCCGCATGAGGTACTCCTCGACTACTGCACTCCGCGGCATGGGACTATTTCACCCGCATAAGCCCATAAGGACTCGCGTGAGGTATTCCTCGCGATCATGGGTAGCAAATCCACGGAAGGTGGTATAACGATCTGGGACTTTCCTCGATATATACTTTTACCACGGATGGTATAACGATCTTGGGTCAGACTCGATATACTCTTACACCGGAGCAGATGGTATAACGATATTGGGCTTGCCTCGATATACTCTTATCTTCGTGCGGATGGTATAACGATCTTGATCCGCCTCCGGATATACTCTACACCTGGAGAAGGTGGTATGGCGATCTTGGGGCTTGCCTCGCATACATACTCTACTCGGAGAAGGTGGTATAACGATCTTGGGGTTTGCCCCTCAGATATACTCTTACCCTAACTCAACTGTCATCATATCATAATCATAAATAAGTTAAGAAAACTTATAACTTCTTATTAGTCTTGTTCATATACCCTCTCATTTTAGTTTACTTAAGGCACTTAACCATATCTTTAATAAAAGAATACCGGGAGTTTAACCCAAGTACTATATACTTCAACTCTTTTGAAAATGACTCTTCTTTATACATAAAAACCTTTGGGCAATTGATACCTTAAAATCAAGTTGCCTCTCCATATACTTATCTTATTTAGAGTAAATCTCTTCTCATTAACCTTTTATGAAGCTAATAAACCAACTTCCCATAAAGTTGTTATATTAACTCTACACTTTAGTAAAATCATACTTTTCCCCTAACTAAGGGAATTATACATTCTTAAAATGAAACAAGTCATTATATACTTAAAACGAGTAAGAATACCAAATCTTGTACGTCTACCGTACTACATAGTTTAATCTATTCATGCTCAAGAGATAGGAAAACTTCACATACCTCTTTGGTCAATCCACTTGCTAGGTCCAACTACCGCAAGTAATATTTCAACCTATAATAACCATGATATGTTCATTAACCTCTAATTTCAATGTAGAATAATCTAACTCAAAGCCACTAAATTCTACGGAAAATTGGGCAGCATTTCCTTTGTTTCTACATACTTGCCACCTTTCTCAAGGCCGAATTTATCATCCAAATGCCACATTCAAGGCTCAACAATCCAACAATGCAAAGGGGATTACACACCCAAACTAATTCTGCCCCACAAGGTACAATAATTCATTTTAACAAGTTTAAGGTAGTTTTTAGGCTACAACATGCTCATTTGTTCTTTTAACCAATCCTTTCATATCCCAACCACATTTCTCACATGCAATCAATCTAAGGGCCTTATTTCCAACTAAAAGTTCTTTCTACTTAACATGCAATACCAAATACCAACTATAAAAGAAGAATGGTTACCTTAGAGCTTTTAGCCAATTTACTCCAACAATTGCTAGCCTCTACTCCAAGAATATCACCACAATAGTCTTCACAAGCTTGTAATAACCTTTCCTTCCTATCACACTTTTCAGATTTTCTTTAGGCTTAGAATTTCTCTTGGAAACTTAGAGAAGGAGAGCTAAAGCTTTAGAGAGAGGAAATTGGAAGATGACCAAGTCTTCAAGACTTGGTCAATATATTGCATGCAAGAAATCAGATGGGGACACTTGTCACCCTCCCAAGGTCTTTAAAAGAAAATCTGACTTTTCTAAGTTTTTCCGCCCAAAATCCGCCTCGGCGCGGCTGAAACCTCCGCAGCTCTCGAACTTTCGCGCGCGCTGTCATCTGGCACCACGGCGCTGCAAATCCAGCGACCCCTCAGTACTTTAGGCGCCGCGGCCCTGCATCCGGCGCCGCGGCCTGCCGCTTTGCTCAAACGCATTTACGCCCGATCACACGAACTTGTAACTCTCATAACTTTCTACTCCGACGTCCTATCGATTTAGCGGTTGGTTGCGTTGGAATATAGACTCAACGAAATACGCCCTAGGCCTTTAAAATACTTAGGAACTCTCAATGAATCGGGTCATAACCCGCCTCAAAGTTGACTAAAACCCATCCGGAATAATCCGTCAACCTATCCTTTGAAAATTTTAAGTCTTACATGTTTTCGTACGCTCTCATACGTAGGGTCAGAACTACGGGGTATAACACACAACTCATAAAAATACTTAGACATTAAATATCAACAGGCTAGCCGATAAGGCCACCTTTCGTAAAATATACATAATCCAAAAATAATACAATTCATCTTTTTTTTTCTTTACAACCCAATCCACAATGTGACAGGGCCCCGCCATACCCCTGAATATACAACAACCAACCATACCAGGGATAGGCCTCCGGAAAAATGGAGATTCCCAATAGCTGAACAGTGATCCTAAGAGTGAGGATCAAGAACTTTGTATACTCTACTGCATGATTTAACGCAGCTCAAGGAGGTCGACATACGTACCAAATATGGCCAGAAATGCATCAGAGTGAAATCATAAGTCTAAAATAAAGCTGGAGACACGTAAGATAACTCAAACAACAGTACACTGTGCCTTACTAACAATGAGAGTAAACAAATATATACTTTACTGCATAAAAATAGGAGGCTCATGATCAAAACAGGGTCCCTCGCCCGTAGTATCAATAAGCAATCCTACTCCTGGGACTATTTCACCCGCATGGGTCCTGTGGACCCGCATGAGGTATTCCTCGCATAGGCTGTACCCGCCCGCATGAGACTATTTCACCCGCATAAGCCCATAAGGACTCGCATAAGGTATTCCTCGCATCATGGGTAGCAAATCCACGGAACAGGTGGTATAACATCTTGGGGGTTTACCCCTCATTTATACTCTTACCTTGAAGCAGGTGGTATAACGTCTTGGGGGTTTACCCCTCATTTATACTCTTACCCTAGCTCAACCGGCCATCATACATAACATAAGCCCAACCGGCTTATCATACATAACATAAGCACTACCGACTTATCGTACAATAAATAAGCAAGTTAAGAAATCCCCCTAACTTCTTATTAGTCTTATTCATATACACTCTCATTTTAGTTTACTTAAGGCACTAACATGTCATTATAAATCCGGGAATTTAACTCAAAGTACTACGTACTTCTATTCTTTTAAAATGACTCCTTTTCATATAAAACTTCCAAGATACTAATAACCATAGTATCAAGTCATAACTACATTTTAAGACAAGTCACAATACCTTTTAGAAAATACATTTTCAGGCTTCTAAATCAAGTGACTTCTTTATTTTAAAACCTTAAGCAATTGATGTCTTTAAATCAATTTGCCTTTCATTATCAAGTCATTTATCATACTTATATTACTTAGAGTAAACCACTCTTTTTAACTTTTCATAAAGCTATTATAACCAACTTCCCATAAAGCCGTTATACTAGCTTTATACTTTAGAAACTTACATTCTTCTTTATAACCAAGAGACTTAAACTTTTCAAACAAAAAAAGTATCATATACTTTCGAAATACTTAAAGTCTCTTAACTTTTAAAAACCAAGATATCCTTATTATTTTTAAACAAGTGAGTTAATTCCCTAACTCAACCAACTTGAACATTCTTAAAATAAACCAAGGATATCAAATGTACTAGATTTGTCAAAACCTCGTACGTCTACCATACTATACAATTTCAACTTATTCATGCTCAGAGAGATAAGAAAAGTTTCACATACCTCTCCGGCTCAATCCACTTGCCGAGTTGAAAACGCCGCACGTAGAATGTCAACCTCGATTAGTACGAAACCAACCCCGCCAAGATATGGGTCGAATTATTCTAAATGCCCGATTAATCAACACGGAAGTGAGTTAAAATTGACAAGGTTCGTCATCACCTCTTTAAAGGAGAAATTTGCCCAGTTTCCTTTGAAACGTATGTAACAATAATTCAAGCAACAGCCGTTAAGAATATACTCCCTTTGTTAAAAATTGATAAGAAGGTTGCAGAATGCTTTGTCTATCATATTTATATCACACTGAACTTTTTGTAAATAAAAGAGTAGTTGAAACTTGTACTGTTCCTATATAAAACAATACGTACCAATACTTTATTTTACTAACATGGAAAGTTACTAAAGTAGATAAGGATGTTAGTGCGGGCCCCATGGCGAGGGATTTCGCCTTTTTGCTCCCAAGATAAGGATGTTAGTGGCACTGTTTCCTTAGTGCATTTCTCAAGGGAGGAATATATAATATATTCTCCCAACACATAAAGCCAAGTGATTTTTCAATCATTATGTCCCCCCTACTCATTAATGAATTGCCACACAATATCTTTTTGGCTATGGATATTACACAATTACGCCACATAACCCCCTAACTTACACCCTTAATTAATTAATCAAATGATGTGCCTCTGTATAATTTATCAATTATACACAATAACTAATTCTTGATCTCAATTCACTTAAATTCTAAAAACTCATAAAACCTTTGTATACTCGATGTCATAATTTTTGTAATATGACACTAGTCCATAACTTCTTTTTGCATACTCCAAATATATTCTCAATCCCCGTATCACATTCGTCACATCAAAAATTATTTCGGGACCACATCCTTTTATATACTAATTTCCTTATTAGCATATGTAAATATAACAAAAAAACTTCCAAGACTCGGGTCTATTTCCTTCGTTTATGTGCTCAATTTATTGTTCAAAATTACGAGTCGTTACATCTTCCCCCCCTTAGAAATATTCGTCCTCGAATGTTGGGATGACATATCAAATTCTCATCACGTATCCTTATGCTTCTCGCTGAACCTCGACGTAACTTTGGAGTCAATATGGATATTTGTTTTTCATTTCTTCTTCCACTCCTACGCATTTCTTCTATAGTCTTATTCTGCCATATAATCTTTACGAAGGCTAATTCCTTAGTCCTCAACTTACGAACTTGTCGATCTAGGATAGTAACAGGATTTTCTTCATATGACAGATCTTCTGTAACCTGCACACCCTCAATTGGAGCAATTCGAGAATGATCTCCAACACATGTTATCAACATGGAAATATGGAGTACCGGATGAACTCCAACTCTGAGGGTAAGTCCAATTCATAAGCTACTTGATCAATATGTCGAATTATGCGGTATGGCCCAATATATCTTGGACTCAACTTTCATTTCTAAGTCGGGATCGCAATCGCATGTAATAGCCCACTGGCTTCTGGTGCTCAACCTTGATCTGCTACTAATTCGGACACTAAGCAACAAACTCGCCACGCCCTCTTCGTGCCATCTTACCAATACATACATCCGAGGTCATGATACATCTTAGTTGACTTCAACAAATAGAGCAATAAGCATCGCGTGCCTCCTAAAACTCCGCCGACAAGTCCCGCAAAGACGGTACACACAATCTATCTCATATCACAAAGACTCCTATCCGGTGCCCATACAGTCCTCCTTCTCGAGAGTCGTATCATAAATTCGCCTAGAATCGATCCTTATATCGCCGCTTCTTCACCTCCTCAACGAGGGAAGACTTGGCAACCTCTCGAATCTGAGCTCCACTATCCTGCTTCCGTAGCTGCCGGGAACTATAGGTTGTTACCTTATCGTGTTGCATCCGCACACAACTCAGCCAAACACTCAAAGTGTTACCATAATAACCTAACCCTCTAGTCCTCATGCCTCGAGGGTTAGAACTGTAGTCGTAGTCACTTTATCTTCCAATAATCGGAGCCTTTCATACTTCCGAAATAGTCGGGGATATAATCTCAATTATGATTCATGTTTCCATTTCTCTGTTGCAACCAAACTTGGTTAATATACTTAGATTCGATTCCTTTGCTTGTCTCATGGCTAAGACTTCCTGCAAATCACAATTTAGGGGGAGATTTCCTTGATTTCATCAAGTAGTAATCCTATTATTTTTCTTCTAGCTCATAGAGCTTATAGTCAGGTGTTCAAACTCAATTCATGGTATTACATAGTCTAATGACTTGCCAAGATTTCTTATCGTTCGAGTGTCTACTCGTCTTATCTTTTATTATTCATTTCAAGTTGTCTGGTCTCTTATATCCTCAGATACAATACGGTTCGCCCACACATTCTGCCACCGTCGTTATACTAATTATTAACTCAAAATATTTCTATCTCGTTCTGGTCATACATTTCCATTTATGCTTATTACCGATTCGTATCCTTACGACACGCCCTCACCATTTCCTAATGTCGCCTCAATTACCCCAACACCATACTTTTCCCACGGCTACCTAAAATCAGAACCTATGGCATGGCGACATCAAGACCTTACGGCCTCATATCCTTCGTCTAACCACATGGGTACACATAACCCTTAATACGTAAAACTATCATTTTACGTGGGGGAGAGAACTTATCTCCCTTTCAAAATCTTAATCATCAAGCGCTACATTATAATCATATAGATTTCAAAATCTACCAACGATGCCTTCTGTTTTTCCACAGCAAAGATCATGACTTATCTTATTCTTGCTTTGCGCGCTTTCTTGAGATTATCCGGAAGGTCGTGGCCCTGACCACCACACCAAACCGACTCCAAGTACCTCCAAGGGCTATTAACATAAACTCCTTCAAATTCAAGTATTACTTACTTTCTGCATCAATTTACCTCAAATGAACAAGTCACACAGACTTATTAAAATCAACGATGTCAAAGAAGGAAGGATAATTCACTGGTTACAACCACTTCCCTTCCTTTCCACTAGATAACCGACTTACCGGAAAACTGGAATCGAACAAATCTCTCTCTGCAGTCAACGTTGGCATAACAAGAGGCCAACTAGCCCGTACTCATAATGACCTCAAAGTCTGTCATATCAGCTCTACTAGGTCTGCTAGATCCGATCAGATCGCCACCGCAATTTTTATATACCCGCCGCCTACCACCCATCATCACTCGCGTGTAGTCACCCGAAAGGTTCTTATGGATTCATGCTCTATTCTTTATACTTGGTTGTTTCTTTTCATCGGTCGCATTTTTCCGCATTTCCCAAATTATTCTAGCTTACGTACATAACCTCCACACTGATTCTGGCCTCCAATCTTTGGAGTTACAATATCGAACAATTTAAGGCCATTTCCGGCTCTCATGACCTGGTTCCGGTGGAATGCGTCCACGAACCCGTAAAATGATTAACTACACTGGGCTTGCAGACCGTGACTCGCCACGCAGGACTATTAACAATCGATCCCATTCCGTTAAAGGCATGGGCGACCCTAATAGGTCCTCAACCCGACCCACCGTCACACTTAACTCTTACCCTTAGTCTGAATAAAAAGTCTATTGCCCGAGAAGGCCCTATATACCTAAGGTCTCGGCGGTTATCAAATATTCTTAGGCTCGCATTTTCCAGGCTCCTAGCCTACCTTATCAGTCCCCCCCGTAAACGGGTACAATAACTTTTCGTAATATCATAACCGTGTTGTCTTGACCACAACAACCATACTTACCCCATACGGATCTCACCCGTACCATTTCTTAATCATACCACGTAGCTTAATCTATTAACATAGTCTTTCATTAAGTCCCTTAATTAAACTTCTTAAGGGTCTATTTCCTTCTCAAACAGCTCATCATCTCCTAATTATCTTAAATTAGCACGTAAAACCTTGTTGAGAGTCCATTAACTGTTCATACCTTCCCGATATTGTTAGTCCTTACCAATTCCTGGTAATCCATAATCATTCTAGGCAACACATATGTGACCCTCATACATAAATCCGTATAGCTGTATGTCACAATACCAACTATACTACTAATATTACCAACCTGGATACGCAATCCACATAATCTTTCCCGGTCATCACGCTTTCTCAGAATGCAAACAACATAACTTGTTAGGGAGAGACGACCCTAACTACACAGCTCTATCGCACGATCTCAGAGTGAGAAGAATGGAAACAAATCCTAAATGTCCTGCAGCCTCCTGATTATAGATGTGGCGCACAACACACCGATAATCAAGACTCTACTAGACACGGTCTATAGACACTTTCCGAGGACTAACTGCTCTGATACCACTTTTGTCACAACCCGACCCCGGGCCCGCGACTGGTGCCCTACCTGGTCACCTCTTTCAGGTATACATCAGAGAATAGCAGCAGAACATACACAACTCATAAAAATAATTAGACATTAAATATCAACAAAGCTGATAAGGCCACCTTCGTAAAATATACATAATCCAAAAATAAAACAAGACATCTTTTTTCTTTACAACCCAATCCACAATGTGACTACTGCACTTAAGAATAACAACTATGACGGACAGGCCCCGCCATACCCCGAATATACAACAACCAACCATACCAGTGGATAGCCTCGAGTAATGGAGATTCCCAACAAATACCAACAGTTGATCCTAAGAGTGAGGATCAAGAACTCAGATACTCTACTGCAGATTGAACGCACCAAGGAGGTCAAGACAACATGTACCAAATATGTGAAACTGAAAGTATCAGAGTGAAATCATAAGTCTAAAATAAAGCCGAGACACGTATGATAACTCAAACAATGATAATCGTGGCCTTACTAACAATGAGTAAACAAGTATATACTTTATCGCATAAAAATAGGAGGCTCATGATCAAACAGGTCTCTCGCCTGCAGTATCAATAAGCAATCCTACTCCGGGACTATTTCACCCGCACGGGTCCCGGACCCGCATGAGGTATTCCTCGTGATAGTCGCACTGGCCCGCATGGGACTATTTCACCCGCATAAGCCCATAAGGACTCGCATGAGGTATTCCTCGCATCATGGGTAGCAAATCCACGGAACATGTGGTATAACATCTTGGGGGTTTACCCCTCATTTATACTCTTACCCTGAAGCAGGTGGTATAACGTCTTGGGGGTTTACCCCTCATTTATACTCTTACCCTAGCTCAACCGGCCATCATACATAACATAAGCCCAACCGACTTATCATACATAACATAAGCACTACCGACTTATCGTACAATAAATAAGCAAGTTAAGAAATCCCCCTAACTTCTTATTAGTCTTATTCATATACACTCTCATTTTAGTTTACTTAAGGCACTAACATGTCATTATAAATCCGGGAATTTAACTCAAAGTACTACGTACTTCTATTCTTTTAAAATGACTCCTTTTCATATAAAACTTCCAAGATACTAATAACCATAGTATCAAGTCATAACTACATTTTAAGACAAGTCACAATACCTTTTAGAAAATACATTTTCAGGCTTCTAAATCAAGTGACTTCTTTCTTTTAAAACCTTAAGCAATTGATGCCTTTAAATCAATTTGCCTTTCATTATCAAGTCATTTATCATACTTATATTACTTAGAGTAAACCACTCTTTTTAACTTTTCATAAAGCTATTATAACCAACTTCCCATAAAGCCGTTATACTAGCTTTATACTTTAGAAACTTACATTCTTCTTTATAATCAAGAGACTTAAACTTTTCAAACAAAAAAAGTATCATATACTTTCGAAATACTTAAAGTCTCTTAACTTTTAAAAACCAAGATATCCTTATTATTTTTAAACAAGTGAGTTAATTCCCTAACTCAACCAACTTGAACATTCTTAAAATAAACCAAGGATATCAAATGGACTAGATTCACAAAACCTCGTGACGCCATCGCACTATACAATTTCAACTTATTCATGCTCAAGAGATAAGAAAAGTTCCACATACCTCTCCGGCTCAATCCACTTGCCGAGTTGAAAACGCCGCACGTAGAATGTCAACCTCGATTAGTACGAAACCAACCCCGCCAAGATATGGGTCGAATTATTCTAAATGCCCGATTAATCAACACGGAAGTGAGTTAAAATTGACAAGGTTCGTCATCACCTCTTTAAAGGAGAAATTTGCCCAGTTTCCTTTGAAACGTATGTAACAATAATTCAAGCAACAGCCGTTAAGAATATACTCCCTTTGTTAAAAATTGATAAGAAGGTTGCAGAATGCTTTGTCTATCATATTTATATCACACTGAACTTTTGTAAATAAAAGAGTAGTTGAAACTTGTACTGTTCCTATATAAAACAATACGTACCAATTCTTTATTTTACTAACATGGAAAGTTACTAAAGTAGATAAGGATGTTAGTGGCACTGTTTCCTTAGTGCATTTCTCAAGGGAGGAATATATAATATATTCTCCCAACACATAAAGCCAAGTGATTTTTCAATCATTATGTCCCCCCTACTCATTAATGAATTGCCACACAATATCTTTTTGGCTATGGATATTACACAATTACGCCACATAACCCCCTAACTTACACCCTTAATTAATTAATCAAATGATGTGCCTCTGTATAATTTATCAATTATACACAATAACTAATTCTTGATCTCAATTCACTTAAATTCTAAAAACTCATAAAACCTTTGTATACTCGATGTCATAATTTTTGTAATATGACACTAGTCCATAACTTCTTTTTGCATACTCCAAATATATTCTCAATCCCCGTATCACATTGGCCACATCAAAAATTATTTCTAATTCACATCCTTTTATATACTAATTTCCGTATTAGCATATGTAAATATAACAAAAAAACTTTCAAGACTCGGGTCTATTTCCTTCGTTTATGTGCTCAATTTATTGTTCAAAATTACGAATCGTTACATCTTCCCCCTTAGAAACATTCGTCCTCGAATGTTGGGATGACATATCAAATTCTCATCACGTATCCTTATGCTTCTGGCTGAACCTCGGAGTAACTTTGGAGTCAATTTAGAATAGTAGTGTAGTTGACTAGTTCTTTGTACAACAATCAAAACTTATGGTTATTGCCTTCGTTAGACTTAGAATAGATTGTTGTCAATATTGACCATCTTCAAATGGATTTCAGTTTTTCTAATTAGATTTTGTGTTCCAATAAATCAACGACTGAAATGACGAATATACAATTAAAAACATCAAAGAATATAGGAGAAGGATAATCTAGCATACATCAATAATGTGTAATATGATGCTAATATTTAGCGGAGAAACAAAATTGACACGCTTAAAGTAAATTAAAGTAAAAAATTGCCTACATAGAATAATAAACATACTTAATAGTTCAAATAATAGAAAACCTTGAACAATGGGTATGGAAAACAACTCTTCTTCATCGAGAGGGTTGTGTTTAGATAATTAGAATTTTTCGGTTCTTAATTAGATGTCTCATGTTCAAGCTCTAAATATAAATAAAGTTCTTGATGAGGTGAAGGTAGATACATAAGAAAATAATTCTTCTCTACACATAAAAAGAGCTAATAATATCCCTATTTATAATACTACAAACGACTAGAAATAAGAAAATCTATTCTTACATTTTCCAGCACAAGTTCTATATAGACATGAATCAAAGAAACTAATTATAAATATCAAATCCAAACAATTTAGTGTTGTACTTTTACCATACTTGTATAGTTAGGATCCAAATAGAATAGGGTTTTAAGAGTAGAATAGGAAAAATGATTTTTCTCTGTGTAAATTATATATATACCCCTTTCATTAATGAGAATAATCAAGAGATTATTTCTGTCATGGTATCAAAAGTCTAGGTTTTTTTCCTTGCTTCCGCATAATTCTCTTTTCTTTCTCAATTTTCGTGCAATCCCTCCCCCCTCTCAGTTATCCCTAACCCGAGACTAACCCGAGAGCCTCCCCTAAAATTCTTATCCAATTGTTTTTCGTTCTAATCACTATGACTGATAAGAACGTGTTTCATCCTGCCCTAACAGTTTCTAACATCAAGAGCGTTCTTTCTATTGTTCTTGACTTAGAAAACGTTCAATAGGGGACATGAGAAGAGTTGTTCAAGATTCATGTATTGGCACATCAAGTCCTCCACCACATAATTCCTCCGGCTCCTGGTACAGAGGGAGTACCCACCAAGGAGTAAGATCCGAAGTTGTGGATTACTCTTGATGCTAAGGTTCTCTAGTGGATTTATGCCACTATTTCCATCGACCTCTTACAACCGATAATGGAACCTAACTCTTCGGCTATGGCTGCTTGGGATAGATTGCGTGACATATTCCAGGATAACCGTCATTCCCACATCGTCACCCTTGAACAAGAATTTTCCAAAGTCCCTATGGAGAATTTTCCGAACGTTTCCTCCTATTGCAAACGACTCAAGGAATTGGAGGACCAACTTCGAAATGTTGGTGCGCCTGTTAGCAATAATTGTCTCGTTCTACAGATGGTTCCAGGCCTGTCTGAGGCCTATAACGGTGTTGCATCGATACTTCGTCAAACTAATCCTCTACAACAATTTTATCAAGAACGGTCTATGCTCACACTAGAGGGGTTGGGTAGGCTAAAAAGGCGGCTACAGGAACTAACTCAGTCATGATGGCCACATCCAATGGGTCTCCAGCGTTTTATGACAACTCAGGCCAAAATCGTAACAACGGTGATGGCAAGAAAGGCCAAAATCGCAAGAATAAAAATAAAAGTGGTGGTCGTGGTGGTAATAGTGGTGGAAACACCACTGGCGGGCCCCGGCCAACTGTCCCACCAACAAACTGGCCCTGGGCCTACTGGCCATTGATCGGTGTATTTTATATACACATTTTGAGTCAGTTTTAGTTAGTCTTTTGTCCTGTTTTGCACATATAAGTGTCGTATTATGATAGTTTTTCTTTCTTTTGAGTCAAAGTGGTTAAAATGGCCAAATGGCGGAAAAGGAGCAAAAAGAGGGCAAAAGAAGAGATGCCAGAGCCGAAAACAGAGAAAGTGGCGAACGAGGGTGAAATCTGACCAGCGCATGGCCTCCTGCAGCGAGGGCGCGGCGCCAGATTCGAGAGGCGAAGACTGCGGCGCGCCTCGACAGCGGGACGCAGGCCGCGCACCTAAACATCCGAGGAGCTACGAAGATACAGGCATGCGCGCTGCATGCAGCAGATAGCGGGCGCGCGCCAAAACACTGACGGATTGCAGAACTTCCGGCCGCGGCGCTGTCGCAGGCGCGCGCCGACGCTGAAAATTAGGTTTTTGGACGAATTTACAGGCAAGGCACAAGGAAAAGAGGAGGCGGTTTGCGGCTATAAAAGGAGAACCCTATGCGCTTTTGAGGTTCCCTTCTGCACAACACAAGACTTTTTGCTTGGAGATTGACACCATTAGTTTAGTAATTTCTTTTCCTTTCTTGTTTTATTTTATTTTGCATGATGAGCATGGAATTAGTTCTTGTCATCTTTATGGCTAGGAACTAATTCTCTTATAGGCTTTCATGTTGAATTGCTTGAAACTTATGTTATAAATTAATGCATGTTTATGGTTATTGTTCTTATTGTGAGATCTATCCAATAATTGAGTTGAATTCTTGGTAATTAATTGACAACTAATTATCACTATATGATTTCTAATCAGATTCTGAAAAGGGGGGATTGTGAATATGTTGTAAGTTGGGTAGACATTCTTGGATTGGGGATGAAAATACCTCAATTATTTATGTAAGCGTTGATGAGAGGCTTAACAACCCTAATTTTGCGCATTGTGCGTGGCCAACTAGGTTTTTGTTCTTAATCCTCCTATAAAGTTACCCTTATCACGAAAGGTAGGTAAGGAACGAGCATCTGGTTAGTGTTTATATAACCCTAACGGGAGTATAAAACGATTTCAGAAACTCCGCTTTCTCCAAAAGAAGAATACCATAAGTAATGCATTAATAAGTAGCATGCGGATAGTGAGGATACATAAGCCCTATTCTCATCACTCCTGAAGTAAATCTTTATACTCTAAATAGCTTTTATAATTCTTAGTCATAAACAACCAATCAATCATTAATCCACCAAATAGATACTAGAAAATAGATAATTGGTACTTGAACCCTAATCCTAGAGGACGATATTCGGTCTTATCTAAGACTATACTACTTGATACGATAACGTGCACTTGCGTTTAAGTGTGTGCATTTTAACGTGCATCAAGTTTTTGGCGCCGTTGCCGGGGATTAGGCATAGTTCAATATCAAAGTTGTCTATTTTTAATTTCTAATTTGGTTTTTAACTTTTCTTTTAATTTTTAATTTTTACGTTTTTCTTTTGAAAATTCGAGGTGCCGTGATTCTTTGTTGGTTTTGATTTATCTCAGGAATTTCTTAGATATGGATTTTTACTGTCCATATGACAGAGAACCAACCATAGATGAAGAAAGGGAGGAATTAAGAGAAACTATACTCAGCCTCACGAGGTACCAAAATCAGTTCATAGACGAAACAAGAATGGCCATGCAGAAATTGGAAACGCAAATAGCAGAGCTCGCGATCATATTCAACAAATAAACATATGAAGAGCAACTGCACTGGGTAGGCAATGAGGAAACACAATGTCAGGCAATTGACCTGAAGGATGCAGAATCAAGGGAGATAGAGAGTTCGCAGCAGCAGAGCCGCGCGCCAAGAGCGAGCCGCGCGCCGCAGTTCCGAGATAATACGCGAGAGCCGCGAAGGATCGGCATCCGAGGCTGCAGAAAGTGAGCCGCGGCGCCTAAGACTGGCCGCGCGCCGTAACCGTAAATCGAGAAAGCGACCAGCGGTAGCAACTGCACCCCAAGTGATGATACCATATCCCCAGAAGTTAAAAACATGCACTCTTGACAAGCAATTCTCCAGATTCGTGGAGGTCCTCAAACAATTGCAACTCAATATCCCGTTTGCTGAAGCATTAGAACAAATGCCGAGCTACGTCAAGTTCATGAAGGATGTGCTTAGCAAAAAGAGGAAGATAGAGGATTACGAAACGGTGATGTTAACTGAAGAATGTAGTGCCATCCTACAGAGACAACTGCCTCAGAAGTTACAAGACCCTGGGAGCTTTACCATCCCATGCACGATTGGAAAGTTTGAATGTCAAAAGGCACTGTGCGATCTGGGAGCAGGCATAAATCTGATGCCCTATCTAGTTTTCTGCAAACTAGAAATGGGAGAAATCAAACCTACAAACATCACCTTGCAGCTAGCTGACCGCTCAATTGTTCATCCGAGAGGAGTCATCGAAGATGTATTAGTAAAAGTGGACAAGTTCATCTTCCCCGCCGATTTCGTTATCTTAGACATACAAGATAACGATGGAATCCCCATCATACTGGGCAGACCCTTCTTAGCCACAGGACAGGCTCTCATTGATGTTCACAAAGGGGAATTGAAGCTTCGAGTAGATGAAGAAGAGGTGATTTTCAATGTTCTTCAAACAGCAAATTTTCCAGAGGCCAAAGATAACTGCTCAGCTATTGATCTTATCGAAGAGACAATGTCAAACAAAGAGTTCGAATATGATGATACGCTTGAAGAAGTACTGACCACATGGGATGATGATAGTAGAAACGATCCAGATCTGATGGAGTATGCAAATTGGATGAATGCTTATGAAAAATGGGATACAAGGACAAGGAAGTATGAAGAGCTGGGACAGGTACCAGAAAGATCATTACCATCCACAGAGAAGGCCCCAGAGTTAGAGTTAAAAATCCTACCCAATCATCTACAATACCAATACTTAGGTGAAGAAAAAACCCTACCAGTGATCATTTCATGCCACCTATCCACCGAAGAGATTGATAAACTGCTAAGAGTACTAAAGATCACAAACGGGCTATTGGATGGACATTAGCAGACATAAAAGGGATAAGTCCATCAACGGTAATGCATAAAATCCGTCTAGATGGGGAGAGCAGACCATCCATCGAAGCCCAAAGGCGACTGAACCCAAATATGAAGGAGGTAGTAAGGAAGGAAATCCTAAAATGGCTCGATGCTGGAGTAATTTACCCCATATCTGATAGCACATGGGTAAGTCCAGTACAAGTGGTGCCGAAAAATGGTGGAATAACAGTGGTGGCTAACGAAAGAAACGAACTCATTCCCTCGAGAACAGTCACCGGATGGAGAATCAGTGACGACTATCGCAAGTTGAATAAAGCAACTAGAAAAGACCACTTCCCGTTGCCATTCCTAGATCAAATGTTGGACAGACTCGCAGGGCATAACTACTATTGCTTTCTGGATGGATACTCAGGGTATCACCAGATTGCAATAGCCCCAGAAGATCAGGAAAATACAACATTTACTTGCTCTTTTGGCACATTTGCATTTAGAAGAATGCCATTTGGACTCTGCAATGCACCTGCAACTTTCCAAAGGTGTATGATGGCAATCTTCTCAGATATGGTAGAGAGGACTATAGAGATCTTTATGGATGACTTTTCGGTCTTTGGAGCATCATTTGATGAATGTTTAAGACATCTAGAAGCAGTGTTAAGGCGGTGCGAATAATCTAACCTTGTGCTAAATTGGGAGAAGTGTCACTTCATGGTAACAGAAGGAATCGTCTTGGGGCATAAAATATCAAGCCAAGGTATTGAGGTAGACAAATCAAAGATTTCAGTGATCGAAAATCTACCACCTCCAGTATCAACAAAAGGAGTCAGAAGTTTCCTTGGACATGCAGGCTTCTATAGAAGATTCATCAAGGATTTTTCAAAGGTCTCAAAGCCACTTTCCACATTGCTAATGACGGGGGTAGCCTTCGACTTCAATAAAGAATGCTTATCCGCATTTAAGACGCTCAAGGAGAAGCTCATCTCAGCACCCATAGTCATTGCACCAAATTGGGAGCTCCCATTTGAACTCATGTGCGATGCAAGCGACTATGCAGTTGGAGCGGTGCTTGGACAGAGAATCGACAAGATATTTAGATCCATTTACTATGCTAGTAAAACTCTAAATGACGCACAATTAAATTATGCAACTACTGAAAAAGAATTACTAGCTATAGTATATGCGTTTGAGAAATTCAGGCCCTACTTGATTGGAAATAAAGTGATAGTATACACTGACCACTCTGCTATAAAGTACTTGATGACAAAGAAGGATGCGAAGCCTCGCCTCATTCGATGGGTCCTACTTCTACAAGAATTTGACGTAGAAATTCGTGATAAGAAAGGAACAGAGAATTCAGTCGCAGACCACTTGTCAAGGCTGGAAAACACAGAGAGCCAAAACACCAAGGATGTGCAAATAAATGATCACTTTCCAGACGAACAACTGTTTCGAGTAAGTATGAATTCTAATTTACCTTGGTACGCTGATTTTGTTAACTTTCTTGCAGCTAAAGTGCTACCCCCAGGCTTGTCACGACAGCAAGTGAAGAGGTTTTATTCAGAAGTAAAACATTACTATTGGGAGGAACCGATGTTATACAAACACTGTGCCGACCAAGTCATCAGGCGATGTATACCAGAGGAAGAGATACACCAGGTTCTCACCCATTGCCACACCTTATCATGTGGTGGACACTTTGGGGCATCAAGAACAGCGGCAAAGGTATTGCAATGCGGATTCTATTGGCCAACACTTTTTAAGGATGCCCATACCTTTGTGCAGAGATGTGATAATTGTCAGAGAACAGGGAACATCTCAAGACGAAACGAAATGCCTTCGCAAGGGATATTGGAGGTAGAATTATTCGATGTGTGGGGAATCGATTTCATGGGGCCATTCCCGCCATCCTTTGGAAATCAATATATCCTTCTGGCAGTTGACTATGTATCCAAATGGGTAGAAGCAGTGGCCACCAAAGAAAACGACAGTAAGACTGTTCAAAAATTCCTCCAAAAGAATATTTTCACAAGGTTCGGCACCCCAAGAGCTCTCATCAGTGACGAAGGGAGCCATTTCTGTAATAGACATCTGAATTCATTGCTTTCTCGATATGGAGTTTACCACCGCACTACAACTGCTTACCACCCTCAAGCTAATGGGCAAGCGGAGGTATCAAATAGAGAAGTAAAGAGCATATTGGAAAAGACGGTGAACGGCTCAAGAAAAGACTGGTCTATCAAATTGGATGACGCATTGTGGGCATACCGGACAGCATTCAAAACGCCAATTGGTATGTCGCCTTATAAATTAGTCTTTGGTAAAACATGTCATCTGCCAGTAGAGTTGGAACACAGAGCATACTGGGCAATGAAGAAGTTAAACATGGATATCACGGCAGCAGGACAAAGGAGGCTACTACAGCTAAGCGAATTAGATGAATTCCGACACAATGCCTATGAGAATGCAAAGATCTACAAGGAACGAACGAAAGCATGGCACGATAAGAATTTGATACCAAAAGACTTTCAAGAAGGACAACAAGTGCTGTTATTTAACTCAAGGTTGAGATTGTTTCGTGTAAGTTAAAATCACGTTGACAGACCATACACGGTGGTAAAGAGTATTCCCATATGGAGCGATTGAAATAAAAGGAGAGAGGAGCGCCTTCAAGGTAAACTGACAGAGGTTAAAACCCTACCGATCAATGAAATGGAATACATGAACTTGGTAACTTCTCATACCTTAAAATAATAAGGAACTCAAGCGTCCGGCTAAAAGACGTTAAAGACAACGTTGGGAGGCAACCCAATGTTTTTAATTATGTTATTTCAATCTATGTTTTTAGTTTATTTTATTTCGTCTTGATCGCCTCACGGTCTTGGGTTCGTGTGTTCATGTTGTGTTGACAGGTGAAAACCAAGGATGTGGAAGGCGAAAAATGAAGAGAAGCCAAGGATACCCAGAAAAATCGCAATAGCGCCGCGGCTCCCCAACGCAGGGTCGCGACGCCAAATGATCGTAAGACGCCAGAGTTCAGCCGCGCGCCCATTTGCGTGCGGTGCCACAAATGTAAAAACGCACTGGAAGACACCGATCCGGCCCTATCGCCAAATCAAAACACCAAGAATGCTCCTCCTCACTAATTCAAAGTATTATCCACCATCACCACCACCATTTTAACCAAAGTCCGTAGTGTCTTTTTCTTTTATTTTCTTTGAGTCTTGCACACATTGGGACAATGTGTGATTTAAGTTTGGGGGTGTTTTATTTGTGTGTCATGTTATGTTTTATTTAAGTCTTTTTATTTGTTTTATGTTTATTTTGAGTCACCAAATTTTTTCCCTTTTTAGTCATAATTGTCACAAAGATCATGTATTCTGTAGTTGCTAGAAAACAACTAGTGAAGTAAGGTGGAATAATGTAAGGAAATCGAAGCAACTATCTAAAAACTTAGGTTACATATGCCAAAAACTCACGTAACTGCTTATTTGGAGTTTCTTGCTTGAGTTATGCATGCTAAATGATAAATGCTTATGTGTTATGATTGCTTGCTATTTGAGGCGAAATAGTTAGGATATGCATGTTAGGGAGATGACTCAGACATTTCTTTGATAGTCAATTCGTACCATTCTTTTCTATCCTGTACTTTAAAAAAAAATATCCCTAGTCAGCCCCATTGAGCCTAAATTTGAAACTTCTTCTTTGACATCCTATATTCCCACAAATTGTGCCATAAGTGAAAATATGAAATAGTGGAGTACATTGTGCTAAAAAGAAGAAACAAAAAGAGTGAACAAGTTTGATGCACCCCAATGGAAAAGTAATAAGAAAGAGGCAAAAGCCTAAGTTTGGGGGTGCCTATTAGTATAATACACTTCACTCTCCCAAAACAAAAGAGGGGAAGGATAGAATTGAAGTGAAGGAAAGAATCAAAAGAAAAAGGAAAAAATTGAAAAGCCAAAGAGCTTATGGGACAGAAAAATGAGCCTAAATGCCTATCTTTACCAACCCCCACCTAAGCCTACATTACAACCCTTAAAGTCCTGAAGATCTCTTTTATGCATATCCAGAATTAGTGGAGAATAGCAAGTAAGCATGTCATAGGAATTCTTGAATTTATATGCATGACTTAGTATATTGACTTCCATTAAGCATGATGAATATGAGTTTGCGAAATATTTAGCTTCATGTGTTTAGTGTGCTGAAAATTTCATGCTATATGTTCCTCGTATTATTCTCGCTAACCTTCATGTTTTTCTAGTTAACATTTATGCAAAGAAAAGTGATTAATGACAGGAGTCTTTTATTTTTCGTTTCTTTGAGTCTTTTATTTTATTTCTTTCTATCTTTGCTCGAGGCGATCAAAGGTTAAGTTTGGGTATTTGATCGGTGTATTTTATATACACCTTGAGTCGATTTTAGTTAGTCTTTTGTCCCGTTTGCACATATAAGTGTCGTATTAGGATAGTTTTTCTTTCTTTTGAGTCAAAGTGGTTAAAATGGCCAAATGGCGGAAAAGGAGCAAAAAGAGGGCAAAGAAGAGATGCAGAGCCGAAACAGAAAGTGGCGAACGAGGGCGAAATCTGCACTGGGCACAGCGCCTCGCAGCCTAAAATGTGGCGCGGCGCCAAGATTCGAGAGGCAGAAGACTGGCACGGCGCTCCGACAACAGATGCAGGTCGCGGCGCTAAACATCCAAGGAGCTACAGAAGATACAGCAAGGCGCCTCGAACAGCAGATAGCGTGGCAGCGGCGCCAAAACACCCGACGGATTGCAGACTTCCACGCGCACTGCAGAGGCCGCGCGCCGACGCTGAAAAATTAGGTTTTGGACGAATTTCCAGGCGGGCGAAGGAAAAGAGGAGGCGGTTTGCGGCTATAAAAGGAGAACCCTAGGCGCTTTTGAGGTTCCCTTCTGCACAACACAAGACTTTTGCTTGGAGATTGGACATAATTAGTTTAGTAATTTCTTTTCCTTTCTTGTTCTTTATTTTGCATGATGAACATGGAATTAGTTCTTGTCATCTTTATGGCTAGGAACTAATTCTCTTATAGGCTTTCTATGTTGAATTGCTTGAAACTTATGTTATAAATTAATGCATGCTTATGGTTATTGTTCTTATTGTGAGATCTATCCAATAATTGAGTTGAATTCTTGGTAATTAATTGACAACTAATTATCACTATATGATTTCTAATCGATTACGAAAGGGGATTGTGAATATCTTTGTAAGTTGGGTAGACATTCTTGGATTGGGGATGAAAATACCTCAATTATTTATGTAAGCGTTGATGAGAGGCTTAACAACCCTAATTTTGCGCATTGTGCGTGACGGCCAACTAGGTTTTGTTCTTAATCCTCCTATAAAGTTACCCTTATCACCGAAGGTAGGTAAGGAACGACACTGGGTTGAGTGTTTATATAACCCTAACGGAGTATAAAACGATTTCAGAACCCGCTTTCTCCAAAAGAAGAATACCATAAGTAATGCATTAATAAGTAGCATAAGCGGATAGTGAGGATACATAGAAGCCCTATTCTCATCACTCCTGAAGTAAATCTTTATACTCTAAATAGCTTTTATAATTCTTAGTCATAAACAACCAATCAATCATTAATCCACCAAATAGATACTAGAAAATAGATAATTGGTACTTGAACCCTAATCCTAGAGGACGATATTCGGTCTTATCTAAGACTATACTACTTGATACGATAACGTGCACTTGCGTTTAAGTGTGTGCATTTTAACGCCAGACGCCCATCGCCAATCGCTAGTGCCCACTATCCGCCAACACAAGGTGCGCCGACACGATAATTGGGCCTATGCCCACCCAGCCCGATTTTAGAACCAACTGCATGACCTTCTTCAACTCACGAAACAAAGATAGCCTCGGTTGGGCCTTGGCCAGGCCCAGGTCTGTTTGGGCCTCTGCCACAACAGGCTTTTGCATCTACGTGGCCTACTTCCATCCCTTCTCCGACAGACATTGAAGTCACAGTGCACACGCTGGGATTAACTCATCCGAACCCAAATTGGTACATGGACACTGACGCCACAACTCACATGACATCTGATTTAGGTACTCTCTCGTCTTATTTCAATTGGAGCAGCCCTCATGACATAATAGTTGGTAATGGTAATACAATTCCGATTCGTGGTTATGGTTAACTTTGTCTCCTTCAAATCCACCACTTGTCTTGAAAAATACCATTCATGCCCCTAAATTGATTAAAAATCTGGTGTCTGTCCGTAAATTCACCACTGATAATTACGTTTCAATTGAATTTGATCAGTTTGGTTTTTCTGTGAAGGATTTCAAGACGGAGAGTCTTCTCATGAGGTGTGATCGCAGGGGAGATCTTTATCCTATCACGCCAAGTTATGTTTTTTTCGAGTCAAACCTTGCCATCAACCTTTGCAGCTCTTGCTCCTTCCTTGTGGCATGCTCGTCTAGGTCATCCGGGGACACATCTATTTTGTCTTCTTTAGCTAAAAATAATTTTATTTCATATAAGGGTACACGTAGTACTCCGAGTTGTCAATCTTCTTCTTTAGGAAAAAGTGTTAGATTGCCGTTTGTAGACTCTAATTCTCGTACTTTAAAGCCATTCAATATTATTCATAGTGACTTATGGACATCTCCCATTCTCAGTTCTTTAGGTCATCGTTATTATGTTCTATTTTGGACGATTATTCTAATTTTTTATGGACTTTTCCTATCGCGAAAAAATCTCAAGTTTTTTCCACTTTCTTAAAATTTAGAGCTTTCATTAGAACCCAATTTGAACGGAAAATAAAAAAATATTCAATGTGATAATGACAAAGAGTATGATAATAGGGTGTTTCGGGAATTTTGTGCTACTAATGAGATCTATTTTTGTTTTTCTTGTCCTCATACGTCTTCATAAAATGGAAAATCCGAACGCAACATTCGTACCATTAATAACATTGTCTGAACTTTATTGATTTATGCATCCGTACCCCCTTCATTTTGGCATCATGCTCTACAAATGACTACATATCTTCTTAACATTCTTTCTATCAAAGGTTTGACATATTTGTCTCCTCTTCAAATTTTATATAATAAGACCCCTTCGTATTCACATCATAGGGTCTTTGGGTGCTTATGCTATCCGTTGTTTCTATCCACCATAATTAACAAACTTCAGGCCCAGTCTTCTCCTTGTGTTTTTTTGGAATATCCGTCTAATCATCGTAGTTAAAAATATTTTGATTTATCCTCTAATAAAATCATCATTAGTCGTCATGTAATTTTTTATGAATCTCAATTTCCATTTCATAAGGTAAATAATTATGTGCCTAGTTCATTTAATTTTTTGGATAGTGGTATATTCCCGTATATTATTCATCATTTTTTGGACGTGTCACACACCCTAAATTCGCCAGCGGGCCCACTACCCGTTGGCCACATTGTTCCGTCGCCAGAAACTATGCACCATCCAGTGACTGGGCCACTTTCGATACTGAGCAAGCCCAATGTCGGAATCGATCCGTCGGTTCGCCCAACACGGTTACGAAGTCATTGCACTCCACCGTCACGATCACACGAGTCCCGAGATTTCCCAAATTCCTCCAAATCATTCCCCGAGTCATAGGCCAGTACTCGTAGTCAAAGGGGTATTGTTAAACCGAAAAGACATTTTAATTATATTCTAATGTTCTTAAGTCACCCCTACCTCATAATTATGTGTCTGCTTTAAATGATCCGAATTAGAAAATTGCTATGACCGACGAATATAATACTCTTATTGATAATAAGACGAGGGAAACTCCGTAGGTCGACTAGAACTCATCATCCTCCAGAAAGACTAAATCTACTTGTGGAAAAATATAGTGAGATAGATATTCCAGATGATGATGAGCCTACAACCTATAACGAAGCAATGGTAGACATTGATTCGAAGAGATGGCAAGAAGCCATGAAATTCGAAATGGAATCTATGTATGTCAATCAAGTGTGAAACTTGGTAGATTTGCCAAATGGAGTTAAACCCATATGATGCAAATGGGTCTTCAAGAAGAAGATTGATGCATTTGGAAAGGTTCAGACTTACAAAGCAAGACTGGTGGCTAAAGGTTATAATTAGCGTCCTAGTGTGGATTATGATGAAACATTTTTACCAGTTGCTAAGATAAAGTCTATTCGGATTTTGCTTGCTATAGCTGCACATTATGACTATGACATTTGGCAGATGGACGTCAAAACTACATTCCTCAATGGTAATCTAATGGAGGAAGTGTATATGAAAGAACCCGAGGGTTTTTCATCCGAGCCCAAACCAAATATTGTATGCAAGCTACAAAAGTCCATTTATGGACTCAAGCAAGCCTCTAGGAGTTGAAATATTTGCTTTGACAAGGCTATCAAGTCATTTGATATCGTCAGAAGCAAAGAAGATACTTGTGTTTATAGCAAATGCAATGATGAGGGTATTGTATTCATTGTAATATATGTTGATGACATATTAATAATGAGAGACAATAAGACTCTCATCCAGTTAGTTAAGTAATGGTTGTCCAATACCTTAATGATGAATGACTTAGGTGAAATCTGCTACATTCTGGGAATTATGATCTATAGAGATAGACCTAATAGATTGTTGGGGGCTGTCACAGTCGGTCTACATCGACAAAGTGCTTAGACGTTTTTCTATGGAGAATTCCAAGAAAAGGCGGTCTTCCAATGGGTCAAGGCATCAAGTTATCTAAGAAGGATTACCCTTCTAGTGCTGTAGAACTTGAGCGCATGAAGAGGAACCCATATGTTTCACATATAGGATCAATCATATATGTCATGACATGTACTAGGCCAGATGTGGCCTTTACACTTAGCATGACTTGCAAGTTTCAGTAGAATCCTGGTGATGAACACCGGAAGGCACTCAAAAGTATTCTTAAGTACCTCAGACGTACTAAAGATTACTTCTTAGTCTATAGTGGTGATGAGAAGCTAGTTGCTACTGGTTACACTGATGCTAACTTCCAGACAGATGTTGATGACTTCAAATCTCAGTCTGGTTACACGTTCATTTTCAATGGTGGAGCAGTGAGTTGGAAGAGTTCCAAACAAGCTATAACTGTTGATTCGACTATTGAAGCAGAGTACATTGTTGGATCGGAAGATGCTAAAGAAGTTATCGCGATTTCTGAGTTCCTGAAAGAGCTAGGAGTTGTTCCGAGTGGTAGTTATCCAATAACCATTTATTGTGACAACACTGGTGCAATTGCACAGGCAAAAGAACCAAGATCAACAAACAGAAACAAACATGTACCAAAGAAGTACCACATTCTCAGAGAGATGGTAGAGGCTGAAGATATTAGATTAGATTATGTTCCCACAGACAACAATTTAGCAGACTTATTCACTAAACCATTAAGCTTGGTTAAGCATAATGGTTATTTTGAGAACATGGGTATTAGATATGTTGGTGATTGGCTCTAGGCCAAGTGGGAGATTGAAAGTATATGTATGTCCAGAGACAATCTATATTAGGACAAATGTACTTTATACACATTTATATGTATATTAATGGAGATTAATATTATGACATATGCACTTATTGAATTATTTATTGATTGTCTGAATTATTCTATAAATGCATCCCTAGAGGTTACATGATTATTAATAATATGAAAGATTAATATTATAGCGTAAACTCTTAAACTGCCTCAACTAATGATAATCGAGAATGGGATATCGATGATATGTGATACGTCGACATGTGGTATGCATCATATCCTTAGAGATATAATATGTCTCACCTGCTACGAGTTATGACAACTCGTGATGGAAACATGGATACTTGTTGAAGTATTGGAATACCCTGCTGATGCACTGTTTGTTATATATGTCTAAAGTGTCATCGGCGTGTGGGAGATAGAAGTCCTTAGACTTGAGGTCGATACCACCTTGTTTTACAGAGTAATTTACTTTGATCCTGTCATAAGTTCAAATGCCTTATAGGTTGAGACGCGACTTGTTTTGGGTACATTGCGAAGTGAATTAAAGGCGGTAGTTGAGCCAAGATTAGGATTCATTCCTCGAATGTATCTTCGAGAGAACACTCAGATTCTCATATGGTATTAGGTTGACTAAGTCGTTGGCCAACGTAATAGACATATCTATGATATGGTCTTGTTATCGGCTGATACAGATGAAATATAATAATCAAGCTATTTGGATAGACACTTGGCAGATCCTAAGCTTGATCGAGTGTGTCGTGAATGAATGGATTTTATCTACCCACACAGAGGTTCAGTTCACAGGTTTCGTGTAACTTTACTTCACAGATTGAGTTAAACTTCCGGCGTCGTCTAGGAGTTCCGTGTAGACCCTAATGATATTAGTGTCGATATGTGAAGACTTGTAGGGTAATACTAAGTCAATTGTTCTGTCGATTCAAGGATGTAATCAGAGAGAATATATATGTTCGGTTTATAATCGAAACATTAGAATAAAATAAAAACGAGGCAAAATTGGACCACTTATGCAGAGCAGCGGTGCCACATGTCCAGTGGGTCCGAGTGACCCAATCTGCTTCTGTTTCTGGGCCTGGCTCACTTGGGGAACCATAGCTGATCCTGCAGTTATAAATAGAGGGCTCAACCAAGGATTTTATAGACAGAATTCACTTGAGTTAAACTCTGCTGGATTTTCTAGCTTTCCAAAAGAGAAATTACATCGAAGTCTTGAACTTGCAAATCGATGGACGGTTGCGTGCTCACCCTCGGCTACACACTTGAAGATTCAAGAAGAAGACTCCAGATTTGCAAACTGTAAGTATTCGTTCGAAGCATTACAGTTTCTATGTGTTTTTACATTATATAATCATCCATCAGTTTGACCGCCCGTCGGGTTTGAAACATAAATTTTTAAATTTCGCTGCGTGTATGAATCCGACAAAACCCTGTAGTGGTATCAGAGCCTGAGCTATTTTGTATGATTATATAGTGAATATTAATGATAATATTCGTTAGGATTTGTGTAAATCCGTTTTATGTCGTTAAGAATCTTTATAATCCTAAATCTTAAGAACACATAATCCTTGCACCCGGATCTGTTAAACAATGATGTAGTCGAGGAAGTCATTCTGATCTAACCTTTCCAAGTTGATATGCATAGCCTGTTCGTTTCGAACATGGTGGATTGAGATGAATAACGAGAAGAGATTGGATGATGGTCGATGAACGTGTTGTCTAATGGTGAAGGAGATACAAGGATGAATCTGAATCTGACCCTGAACCAATTTTAGGGCTTCGGAATTTTAGTTTTGCGGTTCTGGGACAGGGGCGCCGCAACTCCACGATGGAGCGCCACAGCGCTGTCTGGGTTTGTCAAAAGTGTCGCGGCTTCGTTCTAGAACGCCGCAGCGCTGTTCATCCAGAAGCTTAAAATTAATTTTTTTTGGTTACTGCCTCTGAGGCACCGCGACACCAGCCCCAAGGGCCGCAGCGCCGACGGTAAAATTTTGATTTTGTCTGTCAGGCGCGGTGACGACGGTGATTTTTCAAAAAAAAAATCGAAATCAGAAACTGAAGTTTTAAATATTCAGATTCAGATTCTAAAGTTTTAAAATATTCAGAATATGAAATTAAAACTTTTAATTAGACAAATTTGGTCATTTCAGGCAATTATGTAATTAAATAAGTTTATGAAAATTTGAATTTTTAAAATCTGGAAATTGTAGACATGTCCCTGAAACCTGATTTTTTTTTGAAAATTAAAATTGTATTTTCTGAATTTAATAAGGTTCAAATTAAATTTTTAATTTTTGAGGGACTAAATTGTAAATTTTAAAAGTTTACAGAATTTCCTGAAAATCAGAATTTTAAAATCAAAAAATGTTTAGAGACTGTTTGGCATAGACACAAATTTTAGAGTTTAGACAAATAGACTAATGATTATCATTAATAATATATTATTTTATAATATACAAATGTGCTAAATGTTTTAAATGTGAGCATTTAAATTATTAACATAGTGTCCGCTATTATTGTCTGGGTAGGCGACGCCCAGTAATCGATTTACATAAATGACCGCAATAACTGTCTGGGTAGGTGGCGCCCAGTAGTTGATTAAAACCATCTTATATCATGCATATTGGGTTGATGGTTTCCCATCTAAATGTATTTTAGAAATTGCATAATAGGATGTCGTATGATATATGACATGTATGATCTTGGTTGAAATCCCTGAAAACTGAAAATGTTTCCCAAACATTGAATACAAGTCTAAAATTAAAACACGTCATCCATTATAATTGTTAAGGTGCAAAATCATTTTCGACGATACGAGTATTTATGCCCAAGCATTTGCTCTAAGTCTACGAGGACTCAGACACTTTCATAGATGTGTTAAATGTAAAAGTAGATGTTTTGTGGGTTTTTACACCCAAGTGTTTGCTCGCAAAGACCAAGTTTACTTAGATACATAAACACAATCGTGTAATGGGGTTTGCTCACTTAGACAAATCTTGACGCCCAAGTGTCGGACTAATCTAAGGACGCAACATTAAAAATGAATTATTTAATCAATCAAGAGTTGCAAATAAGCTTTGCAATTGGTTTTAAGACATACCAAAATGTGCTATTGAAGTTATCAGCCCAAGCAAATGCGGATATATCATAGGTTTGGATCTTAGCCCATTATTCCCTTAAAATGTTTTAGGTCCGTATTCTATCTCGGGGCCGTAGAAGTATGCTAAAATAGTTTGAGTTAATTAAACAAAAGACCATGTTTATTAGTCTAAAATGAATGTGTATAATAGGGAAATAAATTTTGATTGTAGTTTCCAATATATCTAAATCTTCAAAACTTCAAAATGTCGAGCCTATCATTGAAATGAACAAACTCACCGGACCGAACTATCTAGACTAACTAAGGAAATCTAAGAATTGTCCTAAGGCAAAAAAGATAGAATATGTATTGGACAAATTATTCCCCACAGTCCTTGCCGAGGATTCTGCAGAATATGCCACATTTGATAAGGTAGCCTACCATAAGAACCTAGATAATGCCACTTCAGCACGATGCATTATGTTGTCTTCCATGTCAGTGGAACTACAGAGACAACATGAGAACATGGTCCCTAACGAAATGCTCGAACACTTGAAGATACTCTATGACTCTCAGTCCCAAACTATGAAATATGAGTTGTTGATAGAAACTCTTCAAGTGTAAGTTAAGTAAAGGGAGCCAAGTGTCTCAGCATGTGTTAAAGATAAGGCTGATAGAAAGGCTGACCTCGATTGGTATAAGGCTGCAGAATAACTTCACTTTCACCCTTATCATGAACTCTCTTCCTCGTTCGTTCGAGAATTTTATTGTATACTACAATATGAACGGAACAAAGGCGAGTCAGCTGGAACTGCTTAACATGCTAAAGACTTTTGAATCTTCAACTTCTAAGAGCAAAGTTGTGCTCATAATGAGCTCCTCTAGCCAGCCCAAGCCTAAAGGTAAGGAATGACAGAAGAAGAAGGGCAAGACAGTCACTGCGCCCTCAGCTATGAAGCCTAAGGGAGGTGTGAAGAAGAAAAGGTGATTCGGGCCAAGGATGTATGCTTCAATTGTAATAGGATGGGGCATTGGAAGAAAGGACTGCACTGCACTAGGAGGAAAAGCACCAGATGCTTCTACCTCTAGTGGATAAGGTATGTACGTCATTGAAATAAAGAGAAATTTCAATATACAAAACAAACGAACTAAAATAAATAAAAAAAATTTTACCTACCTGTGGCATTGTAGACTTGGTCATATCAATCAAACAAGGATAGAACGGTTGAGGAAACTTAACGACCTTTGAACCATATGACTTAGAATCTTATGTTTACTATGAGTCTTGTTTGAAATGTAAGATGACCAATAAGACTCTTTCTGGAAAGGGGATACGAGCCAAAGAGGTGCTTGAGTTGGTACATACTGACGTATGTGGACCATTTTTGACTCAATCTAGAGGAGGTTTCCCTTACTTCATCACTTTTACAGATGACTTGATGAGGTATGGATATGTGTATCTTATGAAACACAAATCCGAGGCTTTCGAAAAATTTAGGGAGTACAAGTGTGAAGTGGAGAAACAACTCTCAAAGAGTATCAAGACTCTTCGATTTGATCGAGAAGGTGAATACTTAAGTAAAGAATTTCTAGATTACTTGAAGCTACATGGAGTTCATTTAGAATGGACACCTCCTGGAACACCACAGATGAATGGTGTTGCCGAGAGGAGAAACCGAACCCTACTTGATATGGTTCGATCTATGATGAGATTTTTAGCTTTACCTACATACCTTTGGGGATATGCTATACAAACCTCCATTTATGTTCTGAAGAGGGTTCCTTCTAAATCGGTTGAAAAGCCGCCATATGAGGTATGGTGTGACAAGAAGCCAACTCTGAGACATGTGAGGCCCTGAGGGTACCCTGCATATGTGAAGAAGATGCTCACTGATAAGTTGGAATCCAAGAGTGAGAAATGTTACTTTGTAGGCGTATCCAAAAGAAACTAAGGGATACTATTTCTATCTTCCTAGCGAACATAAGATCATTGTTTCTAGGAACTCAACTTTCCTTGAAGAAGAATATGTCTACAAGGAAGAGAGTTGCACAGAGATAGAACTTGAATAAATTCAAGAACAACAAAGTAACATAGAGGTTGAATCTTTGCCGAATGATCAAGGCAAGAATTTAGTGGGAGCTTTTGGCGAAGATTGAGTACTTAGGGTATGCCCTTTGGCCAGTGGGAGTGTTACGAGGAATGATGCAGAAATGCAAGATCCTCCTACACGGACCTTGGGAGCGAGTGCAGTGATTACACCTCCTTCTATTCAGTAAAGACATGAAAATGATATTCCTGAAAGCTCTCATGTTGGTGGATCAACCAACACACAATAACTTTCTCACAGTTAGAACATACCTTGAACTGAATTGCAAGACAATCAACTTCGTAGGTCGACTAGAACTCACCGTCCTCCAGAAAGACTAAATCTACTTGTGGAAACACATAGTGAGATAGATATTCCAGATGATGATGAGCCTACAACCTATAATGAAGCAATGGTAGACATTGATTCGAAGAGATGGCAAGAATACATGAAATCCGAAATGGAATCTATGTATGTCAATCAAGTGTGGAACTTGGTTGATTTGCCAAATGAGGTTAAACCCATAGGATGCAAATGAGTCTTCAAGAAGAAGATTGATGCATTTGGCAAGGTTCATACTTATAAAGCTAGACTGGTGGCTAAAGGTTATAATCAGCGTCCTAGTGTGGATTATGATGAAACCTTTTCACTAGTTGCTAAGATAAAGTCTATTCGGATTTTGCTTGCTATAGCTGCACATTATGACTATGACATTTGGCAGATGGACGTCAAAAATACATTCCTTAATGGTAATCTAATTAAGGAAGTGTATATGAAAGAACCCGGGGGGTTTTCATCCGAGTCCAAACCAAATGCTATGTGCAAGCTACAGAAGTCCATTTATGGACTTAAGAAAGCCTCTAGGAGTTGGAATATTTGCTTTGACAAGACTATCAAGTTATTAGATTTCGTCAGAAGCGAAGAAGATCCTTGTATTTATAGCAAACGCAATGATGAGGGTATTGTCTTCATTGTTATATATATTGATGACATATTGATAATGGGAGACAATATGACTCTCATGCAGTCAGTTAAGGAATGGTTGTCCAATACCTTCATGATGAAAGTCTTAGGTGAAGTCTGCTACATTGTGGGAATTAGGATCTATAGAGATAAACCTAATATATTGTTGGGGCTGTCACAGTCGGTCTACATCGACAAAGTGCTTAGACATTTTTCTATGGAGAATTCCAAGTAAGGCGGTCTTCCAATGAGTCAAGGCATCAAGTTATCTAAGAAGGATTGTCCTTCTAGTGTTGTAGAACTTGAGCGCATGAAGAGGATCCATATGCTTCATCTATAGGATCAATCATGTATGCCATGACCTGTACTAGGCCAGATGTGGCCTTTACACTTAGCATGACTTGCAAGTTCCAGCAGAATCCTGGTGATGAACACTGGAAGACAGTCAAAAGTATTCTTAAGTACCTGAGACGTACTAAAGATTACTTCGTAGTCTATGGTGGTGATGAAAAACTAGTTGCTACTGGTTACACTGATGCTAGCTTCCAGACAGATGTTGATAACTTCAAATCTCAGTCTGGTTACATGTTCATTTTCAATGGTGGAGCAGTGAGTTGGAAGAGTTCCAAACAAGCTACAATCACGATTCGACTCATCAAGTAGAGTACATTCTTTGGATCGAAGTCGCAAAGAAGCTATCGCGATTTCTGAGTTCCTGAAAGAGCTAGGGGTTGTTCCGAGTGCTAGTTATCTAATAACTATTTATTGTGACAACACTGGTGCAACTGCACAGACAAAAGAACCAAGATCGACAAACAGAAACAAACATGTACCAAGGAAGTACCACATTCTCAAAGAGATGGTAGAGGCTGAAGATATTAGATTAGATTATGTTCCCACAGACAATAATCTAGCAGACCCATTCACTAAACCATTAAGCTTGGTTAAGCATAATGGTTATTTTGAGAACATGAGTATTAGATATGTTGGTGATTGACTCTAGGTCAAGTGGGAGATTGAAAGTATATGTATGTCTTAGAGAGAATCTATATTAGAACAAATGTACTTTATACACATTTATATGTATATTAATGGAGATTAATAATATGACATTTGCACTTATTGAATTATTTATTGATTGTCTGAAATATTCTATAAATGCATCCCTAGAGGTTACGTGATTATTAATAATGTGAGATATTAATATTATGCGTAAACTCTTAAACTGCCTCGACTAATGATCATCGAGAATGGGAAATCGATGATATGTGATAGGTCGACATGTGGTCTGCATCATATCATTAGGGATGCAGTATGTCTCACCTGCTACGAGTTATGGCAACTCGTGATGGACACATGGATACTTGTTGAAGTATTGGTATACCCTACTGATGCACTGTTTGTTATATATGTCTAAAGTGTCATCAGCATGTGGGAGATAGAAGTTCTTATACTTGAGGTCGATACCACCTTGTTTACAGAGTAATGTACTTTGATCCTGTCCTAAGCTCAAATACCTTATAGGTTGAGGCGCGACTTATTTTGGGTACATTGCGAAGTGGATTAAAGGCGGTAGTTGAGCCAAGATTAAGATTCATTCCTCGAATGTATCTTCGAGAAAACACTCAGATTTTCATATGGTATTAGGTTGACTAAGTCGTTGGCCAATGCAGTAGACATATCTATGATATTGTCTTATTGTCGGCTGATATAGATGAGATATAATGATTAAGCCATTTGGATAGACACTTGGCAGATCCTAAGCTTGATCGAGTGTGTCGTGAATGAAATGGTTTTATCTACCCACACAGAGGTTCAGTTCACTGGTTTATTGAGTTCGTCTTTCGGCGCCGTCTAGGAGTTCCGTGTAGACCCTAATGATATTAGTGTCGATATGTGAAGACATGTAGGCTAACACTAAGTCAATTGTTCAGTCGATTAAATGATGTAATCAGAGAGAATATATATGTTCGGTTTATAATCGAGACATTACAATAAAATAGAAACGAGGCAAAATTGGACCAGGGGCGCTGCGGCGCCACATGTCCAGTGGGTCCGAGTGACCTAATCTGCTTCGTTTACTTGGGGAACCCTAGCTGATCCTGCAACTATAAATAGAGGGCTCAACCAAGGATTTTATAGACCGAATTCACTTGAATTAAACTCTGCTGGATTTTCTAGCTTTCCAAAAGAGAAATTACATGAAGTCTTGAACTTGCAAATCGAGGGACGGTTGCGTGCTCACCCTCGGCTACACACTTGAAGATTCAAGAAGAAGACTCAAGATTTGCAAACTGTAAGTATTCGTTCGAAGCATTACAGTTTTTATGTGTTTTACATTATATAATCATCCATCAGTTTGACCGTCCGTCGGGTTTGAAACATAAATTTTCAAATTCCGTTGCGTGTACGAATCTGACAAAACCCTGCACGGACCACAAGAGTTTATTGTACGCAGCCTTACACTACATTTTTATAAGAGATTATTTTCACAGCTTGAACTCATGACCTTGTGATCAAACGACTTTTTTCGTTTAATCTATAGACAAGGAGAGATTGTAAATAAAAAGAGCTAGGGAGAATTTATCGCATGACTGAAACAACTGGACAAATTCCTCTTACGTCCTTACGGGAGGTTGAAAACTCCTTACACAATAAGCTGCTCTCTTCATAAGCTAAATACTTGGTGCTTTCGTATGTACATAATAAAGTATACCGCACAGTAAAAGTACGTGTCATAAATATTACAGTAGTATTATATATATATATTCTTTAGGAATGTGTGAGATTTAGAAAATCTCTAATTTTAGTGAACTTTTAATTTACTTAGAATGAAATGCATTTGAGTGTAATGGAATGGATACAAATGATTCAAACAATTATTTCCACTGATATAGTATGAAATATTATTTTGTCCCAATTTAGAATAGTAGTGTAGTTGACTAGTTCTTAGTACAACAATCAAAACTTATGGTTATTGCCTTCGTTAGACTTAGAATAGATTGTTGTCAATATTGACAATCTTCAAATGGATTTCAGTTTTTCTAATTAGATTTTGTGTTCCAATAAATCAACGACTGGAATGACGAATATACAATTAAAAACATCAAAGAATATAAGCGTAGAATAGGAAAAATGATTTTTGTATAGGTAAATTGTATATATACCCCTTTCATTAATGAGAATAATCAAGGAATTATTTATGTCAAGGTATCAAAAGTCTAGGTTCTTTTCCTTGCTTCCGCGTAATTCTCTTTTCTTTCTCGATTTCCGTGCAAATCCCTCCCCCCCTTTCAGTTATCCCTAACCCGAGACTAACCCGAGAACCTCCCCCTAAAATTCTTATCCAAATTTTTTTCGTTCTATTCACTATAACTGATAAGAACGTGTTTCATCCTGTCCTAACCGTTTCTAACATCAAGAGCGTTCTTCCTATTGTTCTTGACTTAGAAAACGTTCAATATGGGACATGGGCAGAGTTGTTCAAGATTCATGCATTGGCACATCAAGTCCTCCACCATATAATTCCCCCGACTCCTGGTACAGAGGGAGTACCCACCAAGGAGGAAGATCTGAAGTTGTGGATTACTCTTGATGCTAAGGTTTTTCCAGTGGATTTATTCCACTATCTCCATCGACCTCTTACAGACGATAATGGAACCTAACTCTTCGGCTATGACTGCTTGGGATATATTACGTGACATATTTCAGGATAACCGCCATTCCCACATCGTCACCCTTGAACAAGAATTTTTCCAAGTCACTATGGAGAATTTTCCGAACATTTCCTCCTATTGCAAACGACTCAAGGAATTGGAGGTCCAACTTCAAAACGTTGGTGTGCCAGTTAGCAATAATTGTCTCGTTCTACAGATGGTTCGACGTCTGTCTGAGGCCTATAAAGGTGTTGCTTCGATACTTCGTCAAACTAACCCTCTACAACAATTTTATCAAGCACGGTCTATGCTCACACTAGAGGAGGTTGGGTAGGCTAAAAAGGCGGCTACGGGCACTAACTCCGTCATGATGGCCACATCTAATGGGTCTGCAACATTTTATGACAACTCAGGCCAAAATCGCAAGAATAAAAATAAAGGTGGTGGTCGTGGTGATAATAATGGTGGCAACACCACTGGTGGACCCCGGCCAGCTGCCCGCCAACAAACTGGCCCTGGGCCTACAGGCCATGGGCCAACTGCTAGTGGCCCACTATTCTGCCAACACAAGCAGGCGCTGGACACAACAATTGGGCCTATGCCCAGTCCAGACCTAGTTTTCAGAACCAACCAGACAGCCCATCAACTCACGGAAAATAGTAGTCTCGGTCAGTTGGGCCTTGGCCAGGTCTGCTTGGGCCTCGACCACAACATGCTTTTGCATCTACGGGGCCTACTTCCATCCCTTCTCCGATAGACATTGAAGTCACGATGCACACGCTGGGATTAACTCCTCCGGACCCGAATTGGTACATGGACACAGGCACCACAACTCACATGACATCTGATTCAGGTACTCTCTCATCTTATTCCAATTAGAGCAGCCCTCATGGCATAATAGTTGGTAATGGTAATACAATTTCGATTCGTGGTTATGGTTATAAAACTTTGTCTCCTCCACATCCACCACTTGTCTTGAAAAATATCATTCATGCACCTAAATTGATTAAAAAACTGGTGTCTGTCCGTAAATTCACAATTGATAATTACGTTTCAATTGAATTTGATCTGTTTGGTTTTTCTGTGAAGGATTTCAAGACGGAGAGTACTCTCATGAGGTGTTATAGTTGGGGATATCTTTATCTTATCATGTCAAGTTCTGTTTTTTCAAGTCAAACTTTGCCATAAACTTTTGCAGTTCTTGTTCCTTCCTTGTGGCATGCTCGTCTAGGTCATCCGGGGACACGTCTATTTTGTCTTCTTTAGCTAAAAATAATTTTATTTCATATAAAGGTATACATAGTACTCCGAATTGTCAATCTTCTTCTTTAGGAAAAAGTGTTAGATTGCCGTTAGTAGACTCTAATTATCGTACTTTAATGTCATTCAATATTATTCATAGCGATTTATGGACATCTCCCGTTCTCAGTTCTTTGGGTCATCGTTATTATGTTCTATTTTGGACGATTATTCTAATTTTTTATGGACTTTTCCTATCACGAAAAAATCTCAAGTTTTTTCCACTTTCTTAAAATTTAGAGCTTTCATTTGAACCCAATTTGAACGGAAAATAAAAAATATTCAATGTGATAATGACAAAGAGTATGATAATTGAGTGTTTTGGGAATTTTGTACTACTAATGAGATCAATTTTCGTTTTTCTTGTCCTCATACGTCTTCACAAAATGAAAAATTCGAACGCAAAATTCGTATCATTAATAAAATTCTCTAAACTTTATTGATTTATGCATCCATACCCCCTTCATTTTGGTATCATGCTCTACAAATGACTACCTATCTTCTTAACATTCTTTCTATCAAAGGTTTGACATATTTGTCTTATCTTCAAATTTTATATAATAAGACTTATTCGTATTCACATCTTAGGGTCTTTGGGTGCTTATGATATCCGTTGTTTTTATCCACCACAATTAACAAATTTCAGACCCGGTCTTCTCCTTGTGTTTTTTTTTGGATATCCGTCTAATCATCGTGGTTAAAAATGTTTTGATTTATCCTCTAATAAAATCATCATTAGTCGTCATGTAATTTTTTATGAATCTCAATTTCCATTTCATAAGGTAAATAATTTCGTGCCTAGTTCGTATAACTGTTTGGATAGTGGTATATCCCCATATATTATTCATCATTTTTTGGACGTGTCACACACCCCAAATCTGTCAGCGGGCCCACTACCCGCCACACACCGCTCGCCGCTAAATCGTGCACCATCCAGCCGATCGGGCCACTTTCGTTATTGGGCACATTCGAGCCATCCCAATGCCGAATCGATCCGATTCTGACCACTTACCGTGTTGGGCCAGCATACCCATTGCCTGCTGGCCAGTCCGACACGAGTCCCGAGATTTTACAAAATTCCTCCAAATCACTTCCCGAGTCATAGGCCAGTCACTCGTAGTCAAAGGGGTATTGTTAAATCAAAAAAATATTTTAATTTATATTCTAATGTTCTTAAGTTACCCCTACCTCGTAATTATGTGTCTGCTTTAAATGACCCGAATTGGAAAATTGCTATGACCGACGAATATAATACTCTTAATGATAATAAGACGAGGGAGTTGGTGACCCGTCCATCTGGTGTTAATATTATTCGTTCTATGTGAATCTTTGCTCATAAGGATAATTCTGACGGTTCGTTTGCGGGGCATAAGGCTCGTCTTATAGGTGATGGTAAGACTCAGCAGGTTGGTGTGGATTGTGGGAAGACATTTAGTCTGGTGGTCAAACCGGCTACAGTGCTCAGCTTGGCTCTTTCGAAAGCATGACCCATTCATCAGTTAGATGTGAAGAATGCTTTCTTACATGATGATCTGAAGGAGACAGTATATATGTATTAACCCTTGGGGTTTAGGGATCCCCGATATCCTCATAATGTCTATTTGTTGAAGAAGTCCTTGTATGAGCTTAAGTAGTCTCCACGGGCTTGGTATAAGAGGTTTGCTGACTATGTTTCAACTATTGAGTTCTCTCACAGCAGGTCTGATAATTAATTATTCATATATCGTCGTGGTTCTTCGTTGTCTTATATACTATGCATTAAAGACTTGGGGCCCTTGAGTTATTTTTTAGGAATTGCTATCACTCGTCATGCAGGTGAGTTGTTTTTATCCCAATGAAATTATGCATCTGAGATCATTGAGAGGGCTAAAATGTCATATTGTAAGTCCACTTCCACTCCGGTTGATACTACACCCAAGCTAGGGGCTGCAACTGGCTCACCTTATGAGGATCCGATCCGCTATCACAGTCTTGTAGGGGCCCTTCAGTATCTTACATTCACGCGATATGTTATTACATATGTCGTACAACTGGTGTGTTTGATCCCAGGATTGAGCACATGAATGTGCTAAAACGCATTATTAGGTACATCCAGGTGACACTTGCTTATGGCTTGCATTTTTATCCTTCGTCAAAGTCTACACTTGTCTCGTATACAGATGCTGATTGGGGTGACTGTTCAGACACCATACGGTCTACGTTTGGCTATTGTATGTTTCTTGGCAATAACTTGGTCTCTTGGTCTGCAAAGCGTCAGTCGACTTTATCACGTTCCATTGCAGGACGAGTATCGAGGGGTAGCCAATGTGGTCTCTGAATCATGTTGGTTACAGAATCTCCTGTTAGAGCTTCATGGTCCTATTGAGAAAGCTACATTAATTTATTGTGATAATGTTAGTGTCATCTACCTTTCTGGTAATCCGATTCAGCACCAACGCACTAAACATATCGAGATGGACATTCACTTCTTTCAATTTCCAAACACATCTAAACGAATAATACAACACAATTCTTATTTTCTTTAATAACACTAATATTAGTAAGTAATACCAGTAATTGTTGTTATTATTAATAATAATATATTATGAGATCATGAGAATCAGAAAAAGAAAAAGAGATGCTTAATGGTAAGTCGAACAAGTAATTCTTACCACCAAGGGTCACAGTGAGATGGATAGGCCTCCACCCTTAACAAGAGGTCCCCGTTTCAAGATTTGAAATGGAAAAAATGCTGAATAGAAATATCTTTTTATTTAATGGCCTTATGCAACGTGGATTTGGAATAGTCGGGATTCCAAAGCAGATACCGAACATTGGATCAAAATCAAAGAAAAGAGTACAATTTTTAATTTTTTATTACTTTCCTTAAACTAGATTATGGATTTAGACCTTTATAAGTATTTCTTTTCTTTGAACAATATTTTCACTCTATGTCCACCTCACTGTTTAGAATTCATGAAAGTCTTTTTATTCATAACATGAATTCTTACAAAGAAATAATAAGATAATAGAATAATACTATTCTTGAGAGCTAAAAGTGCTAGTACAAGAAAATCAAGTAAAGCCCTTTATATATGGTCTATTGCATGAGATACAAATGTGTTTTTCCAATCTGGGACAAAAGCAATGTGGGAAAGAGAATGTAATATCCACTCTCAAACTCGCGATGGTGTAGAAAGAAGAATCGAGAGTTTCCAAGAAAGAACCGGTGACGCTTTAAGGTATGCGCTTTTGTGAAGAAATCTGCAAGTTGCATTGAAGATGAGACAAATGGCAGTGATAGAGTGCCCTGCTAAAGATGATATCGAATAATATGACAATCAATCTCAATATGCTTGGTACATTCATGAAAGAATGTGTTGTGCGCAATCTGAATAGAACTCTTATTATCACAGTGCATCGGTGTTGGTGAGGAAAGAGAGACACCCATATCAACCAATAACCGACATAACCATACAATTACACACGTAGTAGAAGCCATAACACGATACTCTGCCTCCGTTGAAGAGTGAGAAACAACATCTTGTTTCTTACTTTTTCATGAGATGAGTGAATCTCCTAAAAATACATAATAACCAATAGTTGATTTCCGATCAGTTAGGTCACCAGCCCAATCTGCATCAGAAAATGCACGAAGCTCCAAGGATGAGGTCGATGGAAACAAGAGACTCTGATAAATCATTCCTCGAAGAGAGCGAAGAATACGCATAACTGCAGCTTAATGTACAGATGTAGGAGAGTAAACAAACTGACTGATAATGTGAACAACATATGCAATGTTAGGGCGAGTAATGGTTAGGTACACCAGACTCCCCACTGAACGATATAAAGTGGTATCAGGAAGAGTATCCCTGTCAGTAGGTGTATATCGAACATTAACCTCAAGATGAGAGTCAGCTATATGAGTATCTGTGAAACGGGACCGCTCAAGAATATCTACAGTGTACTTAGACTGAGAGAGAAGATATCCCTTCTCAGAATAAGCTACCTCAATGCCTAAAAAGTAACGTAGATGACCTAAATCTTTCATCTCAAAACGACAAGACAAAGTAGATTTTAGGTTTGCAATACCATCAATATCATCACCTGTAATGATCATGTCATCAACATACAACAAAAGCAAAATACGACCTGCAGGGGATGATTTAACAAATAACGATGAATCATGAAAGCTGGAAATAAACCCAAGAGATGATACTACAGTGGAGAACTTGTCGAACCAAGCTGTTGGAGCTTGTTTGAGATCATACAAAGCTTTCTTAAGCCTGCACACCTGTCCTGGACTATGTGAAACACCAGGTGGAGAGACCATGTAGACTTTTTCTTGAAGATCCCCATTCAAAAAAAACATTTTTAACATCCATTTGTGAAATATGCCAATGACGAATAGAGGCCATTGCAATAGAACCCAGACAAATGTCATATTTGCAACAGGTGCAAAAGTCTTTTCATAATCCATACCATATTCTTGAGCAAAACCATTTGCAACCAAACGAGCTTTATATCGCTCAATAGAACCATCAGACTTGGTCTTAATCTTGTGCACCCATCTAGAACCAATAGTGGCAGTTGATTGAATAAAGTGAGAAGTTACTAGAACGTATTCTTCTTATTAAGAGAGGTGTTCTTACCAGTCGGTAGAGAAATCAAATCCCAAGTACCAGTTTTGTTCAAAGCAGTCAGTTCCACATTCATAGCCTCTTGCCAAAGAGGATTATGAGCTGCCTCAGAGTAGGAGGTAGGCTCACAAAAAGAATTAATAGAAACTAGAAAGGAAGCGAATGATGGAGCATAACAAGAATAATCAAAATCGGATACCTGAGTAGATCGTAGAGTGCGTTTAGGATAGTGAGGTGGATCTGGATCTGCAACCACAAGAGGTTCTGAAATAGGCGTAGGAGGGGGCTGAGTATCAATGTCATGAGACCTTCCAGAAGACTGAGAAGGAACAAATGATATAAATGTAGAATCAGATGGGCAATCAACATCAATGGGATAAATATCAATAAGGTCATATTTTTTCATGTCATGTGAGGTAGATGAGATGGAAAAGAAAGGAACATGCTCAATAAAGAAAACATTACGAGACACATACAATTTTCGAGAGACTGGATCATGACAACGATAACCTTTCTGCCCAACCCCATATCCAAGAAAAACACAAATGGCGACACGAGAAGATAACTTAGTACGCTCTACATGTGGAAGTAGAACAAAACATGTAGAACTAAAAACTCTCAAATGAGAATATAGTGGGGTGTGACCAAATAGTCTAGCATACAGAGAAAATACCAGAATTATGAGAGGTAGAGATCCTATTAATAAGATAAATAGATGTAAGGACAGCTTCTCCCCAAAATTCACTAGGTACACTAGCGGACAAAATCATAGATTTAACAGTCTCAACAATATGCCTATGCTTTCTCTCGGCTACCCCATTTTGTTGTGGTATATCAGTACAAGAAGACTGATGTATTGTACCATTAGCTTTGAAAATACCAGAAAGATTCCCACTAGTATATTCACCTCTTAAATCAGCCCGAAAATATTTAATAATGGCAGAATGTTGAGTTTTCACATAGGCTTGAAACTCACCATAAGTATGAACAAAATCAGAATATTTTTTCAATAAATAAAACCAACAATAACGAGTACAATCATCAATAAAGAAAACATAATATCTGGAGCCTCCCTTAGTAGGGATAGGTGTTGCCCCCCAAATATCTGAATGAACTAGATCAAATGGTGCAGAAGAAGTAGAAGTACTAAGATTAAAAGGCAAAGCAAAAAAATTTCCAAGTTTACATCCACTACAATCAGAAATATTATCGGATTGTAAATCACCAAGAACACCAGTACTACACATAAAACGCAGATGATAGCCTGATACATGACCAAGTGCCACAAATAAAACTTCGAAGATGAAGTTGTTAAATGAAAAGAAGACAAATTAACAAGCATAGTTGTTGCATGAGTAGGAAGATACAACTTATTCAAAACATAGAGACCTCTCCCCTTTCTATGCCCTGTCCCAATCACTCTCTTGGATTTTAGATCCTGCACATAACAAGAATTAGGGAAAAGTACAATAAAACATCCAGAGTCACATATTTGACCAGCAGAAATAAGATTCATATATAATTTTGGAATGTAATAAACATCAGGTAATGATATAGTAGATGTATGAATGATGTCAATGTCTGTCAATGGCATAGGTGTGCCATCAACAAATACAATGTGTGGAAGTGGGGGTCAGAAGACATAGATACAAAAACAAAAGAATCAAAAGACATGTGATTTCCAGCTCCAGAGTCTAAGATCCAAAAAGACGAAATGATACCTGAACCAATAGATGGTGATGAGCCGAAATGAGTAGAAAAAACATAAGACTGAGAATTCTTTTGAAACTATTGGAAGGCGAGGAACTTGTGAAATTGGTCAGCTACAGAATCAGTAATGTGACTCACAGAGGCTCTTGAAGCTAGGTGATCAAGAGAGGGCACAAAGGCAGCCTTAGTCTTATGTACCCCTTTTAGAGTCTTCAAACATGTTTCTTCAGCCATAAGTTCATTTACCACATCTTCAACAGATGGCAAGGGTTTGCGGTGCAACAAGCCTGAACGACAATTCTCAAATTCTGACCGAAGACCCATCAATAGCTGAACAAGACGGTCTTCATCTCTGCATTTAATATAAGCATCGCATGCTTGCAATTCAGTAGATTCCGTCATAGCTAACTGATCCCACAAAGTAGTCATTGCACAGAAATAATCTTGAATGCTCAAATCATTTTGTACTAGTGCACGAATTTCAGATTGTAACTGATATTTAACAGCAATTTTTTATGCACAAACAATCTTGACATATAGTCCCAAATCTCTTTAGCAGTTTTGAATTTAGCCAATTAAACACCAATTCTTTGTTCAACAGAGTTATTAATCAAAGTAATAATCTTTGAATTATTGGTCTCCCAAGTCCTAAATAATTCATCAAATTTTTCATCTCCAACTTTACGGCATTTGGCTTTTCCAGACATATAATCCTGAAACCCCTTTTCCTTCAAAAAATTTACCATGACATAGCTCCAATAGGAATAATTTTTTCATCTAACCGAACACCAATAGATTGCAAAGAATCATCACCTCCGGCCATTATGAATTTTAAACAGAAAAATCCCAAATAACAAGCAATAAAATAATAAGGGGCATATCTCACCAATCGACAAGCGAAGAAGACGAAAGCAGCCAAGATCGTAACGGCACGGCGGCCAAAACAAGCAAAAATGAGCACGAGCTTTCAAAACAAGCCAAGAACAAGCCAATTGTTTTTTAACTGATACCAGGGGCGTGCTATATGCGAACCCTCAACTAACTCACCGCGAAGTTGGATCCGCTATCGAGCTAAAAATATTAACTTGCGCTCTTGGCTCTGATACCATGATAGAATTCATGAAAGTCTTTTATTCATAACATATTCTTACAAGCAATAACAAGATAATAGAATAATACTATTCTTGAGAGCTAAAAGTGCTAGTAAAATAAAAGCAAGTAAAACCCTTTATATATGATCTATTACATGAGATACAACTGTGTTTTTTCTAATGTGGGACAAAAACAATGTGGGAAAGAGAATGTTAATACTGCTGCCCTGCTGGTACGCATGTCCAATTAAACTGCGTTCACATTGAGTTATTTCACTAGTTTGTGAGTAAAGAAATAACGTTCACTAACTATTTTTAATATATTTTTTAAGAAGTGGTTACTATCTTAAAATTATAAAACTGACATTTGTTGAATGTTGTGGTAAAGAAGACTTAGTATACTCTAGTTAGATGATCGAAAGTGCCATACTGTTTATCTTAATTCTATTTCCGTCAATCAAGCGTACAATTATATGTCTAGATAAGTCTTTGTTCAATAATTTCCACAGAAAGGGTGATGAAGAAAATTAGCTTTTCAAATTTAAACATACGAGTGTGACATGCATATGAATATAGGTGGCAATTTTGACGCAATTTTTTGTAACACGTTTAACTTGTCCAAGTTAATGATTGAGTTAATAATAAAACATAGATGAGTTATATGCATAGTATATTTTGGAAAATTCGACGCACATATATCTACATTTTTAAAGAGTTGGAACAACCTAGATTGTATTTACTGGTGCACCATGCACACGTATGCAAAGTAATAGAAATCAAAACAAAAATAAAACTAAATGTAAAATTGTATTAATCTCTCTTGAGGAGTCTTTCTTATTAATACAATATATATATAGGGTATACAATGTGAAATCCTTATACAACATGATCGTATATTTACCATAATTACATAAGATTAAATATGGCTAAATAATATTGTACACACTCTATTACACCCCCTCAGTCTGAGCGGGAGGAGGCCGAACGCTAAGAATGGATCTGAAGTCAATGAAGAGCTATCTAGGAAGGCCTTTTGTGAATATATCCGCATACTGATAAGATAAGAGGAAGGCACATGTAATACTTTGACATGACCGAGAGCAACCTTCTCACGAACAAAGTGGATGTCTATCTCAATATGCTTGGTTCGTTGATGTTGAACCGAATTATGAGATGGATAGATGTCGGATATAATATCACAATAAACCAAAGACGCCTTACGCTACAGACACTGAAGCTCCAAAAGAAGGTTTCAGAACTAACATATCTCAGCAACAACATTAGCAACACCTATGTACTCTGCTTCTGCACTCGAACGGGATAATGTGGTTTGCCTCTTGGCAGACCAAGAAATGAGATTATCCCCCAAGAACACACAATAACCTGAGGTGGATCATCTCGTGTCGAGACAACCTGCCCAATCAACATCTGTATATGACAACAACCTGGTCGGTGCTGAAGGGTATAAATGCAATCCATAATCAAGTGTGCCCTTAACGTATTGAATGATGCGTTTAAGGGAAGTAAAATAACTCTCTAGGGGAATGCATGAATAAGCATACATGTTGAACATCATAAGTAATATCAGTTCTGGTGAAAGTAAGGTACTGTAGTGCACCTGCAAGACTCCGGTAGAGAGTGAGATCACCATCCAAAGAACTAAGCTTTGATTTAGAGTCAACTGGAGTAGACACGATCTTGCAATTTGTCATTTTAGCCTTGTACACAATCTCATATGCATACTTGCGCTGACAAAGAAACCTATATCTGAAATCCCAAAAAATTAACTCAACTTCCCCAAGTTAGTCATAGAAAATTCAGTTTTAAGCAATGTAATAATCTCATTTTTCAACAAATAAGAGGAGACAATAAGCACTATGTCATCCACATACAACAATAAATAGGCAATGCCACTATCGCGATGAAAAATAAATAAAGAGGTATCACACTTGTTACATACGAACCCAATCTGCAAAATGATCATACCACACTCGAAGGGCATGTTTCAAACCATAGAGTGACTTACACAGACGACATACATATTGAGGGGCTGCAGGATGGATAAAACCTGGCGGTTGGTTAATGTAAACAATTTCTTTTAGTCCTCATCTAAAAATGCATTCTTTACATCAAGATAATGAATCAGCCAATGTCTGCCCATTGCAATATACAGAACTGTGTGAATAGTGGCTAGTTTAACAACCGGATTGAACGTCTCACCACAAATCAATACATTCTTGCTCATTAGTACCATTGGCCACAAGTCTCGCCTTATATCGCTCAAGGTCACCGTTGTCTCTGAATTTGTGATGAAATAACCATATTCAACGGATCACATTCACCCCTCCGGTCGAGGATCCAAATCTCAAGTGTGCTAATTTGTTAAAGTATTAAAATCCCTACACATGGCCGCATTCCAATTAGGATCTTGTTTGGCTAATTTTGGGGTTTGGGGAATTGGGGATATAGTTTGGGTTGAGTGGTTAAATTGAACTTTGGGTTTAAAAATTCCATGTTGGGCACGAGTTTCCATACGATGCGTGGGGGTAAGGGCAGTTTGGTAATTTACAGTGGGTACATGTTTTGGAAGGTGGGGATGGGTCAGGTTCGGGTTGCGATTTAGGTAGGAAATCCATGATGTAGTGTCAGTTGGGAGTTGCAGTGGGGTTAGGTCGACTGGTTGGGGGTTTGGACTGGTGGTGTTGGGTGACGACATGCAGTCGAGTGGTGCGACTGGTGGTAGGGGGAGTAGTGGTGGCGTGTTTGTGGTGGTGAGTTCTATATCTGGTTTCTAATTGTGTGATTGTACCAGTAAGAGGACTCGATTTTTTTGTTGTGATCGTCTACTATAGTTGCAGCGGTGGGTGGCGGTGACATAAATGACGACGGTGGAGAGCGCCGATGGGGGGAAGAGCCGGGGATAGGTTGTGTGTGGGAGACATCCGGTCGACTACCGGTGATGGCAAGGGTAGGGGAAAGCGACAGAGACACGACGGTGTGATCGTCAATGATGACTGTCACAAGTGGAAGTGATAGAGATTCAAAAACCCCACCGATGGTGGCACTGTGGTGCTGCGGTGGCGGAGATGGGTGAGCAATGGTGGTAGACTGACGCAGTTCGTTAAGTATGACAGGAGAGATGTCGAACTCGTCAAGAAATGAATAATCCGTGTTTCAGAATTTTTGGATATTTGAAAATGGGAAGACTGGCTCGTTATTTGTGACGTGACAAAAGATGTGGATTTTGCGAGTAGACAAGTTGTAGCACATATATCCCCTATGATTAGGAGCAAAACCTACGAAAACACACGAGGTGGTACGAGGTGCTAATTTATGAGGGGCGGTGGAGACCAGATTTGAGTAGCACAGACAACCAAAAAATTCTAAGGTGGTCGTAGGAAGAGATCTGACGGTAGAGAATTTTGGTGGAAATTTTATTCTGAAGAGTACTGGTAGGTAAAATATTATGTATTCTATCATTTTGACTGCATAGACACAAAACGATGGGGGGGAGAGACATGAAAAAGAATGGTACGAACCATATTATTGATAGTACGAATGATTCATTCAACTTTTCCATTTTGGGGTGAGGTGTGGGGACATGAGAACCATAAAATCATGCCATTAGTAGAGCAAAAATTATGAAAGACAAAATTATTGAACTCACGACCGGTATCACGTTGAAGCGATTTCATGAATCTGCATGAACAATGTCAAAGGGAGAATACGTAACACTTAAAGAAGACTGAAACGGAAGACGAACATGTTTGCCCAAAGAACAAAAAAGACACTATTGGGAAAATTTGTCATTATTACAACGAATTAAATTATTATTTCTAAGAAAATTAAAAAACAGGGCTCCTGGGTGGCCAAGTCTATTGTGTCAGGTTGACGGAGAGATTGTTGCTAAAGATGTAAGAAAAGTGACATTAGCAGTGAGGGATGTGTGAGGGGTGACATTAGCAACATGTGTGGATAGAAAGGGATAGAGGTCCCCTAACTATTACATCTCGTAAGGAGTTTCTCTGTACGTAGTTCCGTTACAGAAAATCCGAATGAGACAAAATTAATTGATACAAAATTATCCATGACAAATTTTCTAACAGATTAAATTCTTGATAATATTGTACACACTCTAATACTAAACAATCACCAAAAACGAACAAAACAAAATATAAAAAGAGAAGGATACTGAACTTTCCTTATATATACATATTAGCTATATCAACTTTCAAATTTTCTCGATCAAATATCGGTAGGTACAAATTAAAATTCTATTCACAAATATCAATATATGTTCTTTTGTGGTAAGCACCACACAATGCAACAAAATGCCATAAAAAACAATCAAAAGAAATCAAATGATTATTATCTTTTTAGATAGAGTTTGTGGAGGACACGGATTAGGGTTGAAGGATAGTAGATAGTCGAGTGTTGTCCTACTCACGCCCACAAATAGATAGTTGTAGTGTAATCAAGGTAGGCCCGACTAACTCATCACACTTATAGAAGAAGTGTTGTTTATATTCCATGTAGTTATTTTCTGCGGCTATGTGTTTCGCTAGTGTACTTTATTTATATTATTTATTTGTGTTAGCTACTGTTTTCTTTTGACAGAATGCACTACCATGTCGTATTCTATTTTTGTTACCAGCATGTTCATATAACTTTAATTTATTGTCTCTGACCGGCTATCTTGCATGCAACGTTTGATTTGATTGTGATTACACAGGTCTTGAGCTGAGGGTCTCATGGAAGAAGTCGCTCTACCTACCAAGGTAGAAGTTATGTCTGTCTACGCTCTACCCTTCTCAGACCCCACGTGGTGAAATTTTACTGGATGTGTTATTGTTGTATTATCTCTTTTGTACGATTACACGTGCAAATACCAACCCTAAATTACAAATAATTCACTAAATTACAAAGTATTCACCTAACTCATTGCCTAACATTTTCTTGAATTTGCGACCTAATAAAAACATTAAATCCAACTCATCAATGAACAATAACCCTTTTGGTCCTTTTCCCCGTTGACCGGATCAACTTTGACCAAAACCCTTCTTTCTTCTTCTTCCCATTAATTCCAACTCTACCCCCTCTAGCAACAAATGCTATTGATCTACTCTTCTTCAATCCTCCGCCGTCCGCGAGCGTAACAAACGAATAGTGGCCGCCGGCCACATCGGATGTGATCCGACGGTGTTTGATTCCGCCACGTGGTGAGGCACAAGTGGACGATGAAGCGGAAGAGGATAAGGAAGAAGGTATTGAAGAAATTGTAGCAATTGTAGATATACCATTAATTTTGGAGAGTTTTTCTCTTAGACAACAAGAACATACTCCTGGTTGTTGTTTGTGTTGTGGGTGCTTCTTGCATATGACTCCTGCCTCTGAAAATACCATTAATTTGATAATTTTGATGATCAAGAATCAAGAAGAGAAAATTTGAAACTTTTTCCTAGTACTCTTTTTTGGTCACGTAAGGGTTTTGAACTATGCAACAAAAATATGAAGAAAAGGGTTATATATAGTGAGAGAGATGTGGGTGCTGAGGGGTGGGTTTGAAGAAGGAAAGTATGTGGAGGATGGGTTAATTTTGGCCCGTGTGAAATTGGAAATTGTGTACAATTTTAGTTATTAGAGGCGAATGAATTAAGGAACGTATATGGACCGTGTGGGACACGAACCGACTTTTGTTTTTTCCTTATCTACGCACACGGCACACGTTGTGTCATACTAGCAAGTATTTTAATTTAATTAATGTAGGAAAGTTAATGTTTTGAACCGCATAATAAATCAGTAAACATAATACTTACTCACTTTTACGCAAGGTATATTTTGCTTTTTCTAGTCTACTAGTACTTATCAGTTACAAATCGCACGTGGAATTAACCTATTAAAATTAAGCAATTTAATTACATATGAATATACTATGGAAAATCGTGGATGATCAAATCAGGAGTCTAGTTTTTGGAAGCAGCGACATGTGACATTTGACAACACGGGTTATTCAAATGGTAAACGTATTTTACTTTCAACCCAAAAATGGCGGGTTCGAGTCAAGACCGTCTTTGGAGCGGTTTAGATGGTGCCGCCGTACAGGGCCTCTGACTTGCCGGGCCTCCGCTCCAGAATTTTTATTTTTATTTTATATGTTTCAAATATTAAGATATGTATTAAAAATGTCTCCAATCTATCAGTAAGATATGTAGCTTAGTGGTTGAGGGCTCCTGTCAAAAGTCATTCCCTAGTGAGAGGGGTCGTATGTTCGAATCCAATGAGCAGATTTTTTTTTTTAAAACACAAAAAATAGGCCCCCTCTCTCTCGTTAAACAAAAAAATAAATATTCATTGGGTTTCCACGTCCCCAACCCAACCAGTCGGCCCGACGCCCCCTCCCTCTTTAAACAAAAAAAACATGTCCACTCCCTCTTTAAAAACATCACAAATACAATCAAAAAAAAATCTCCCATTAATTATTGTAGAAATTTCAACTTCCAAGTAAATATCTTTTTGATAAGTTATTGTTTTAAGAGTTATTTTGCTCTAATTCACTATTAACATGGATTGATTTCATCAGATGTTTATTCCAGGGTTTCAAATTTCCCAAATCTCAATATTATATTTAATTTAGGGTTCTCAATATTACATTAAATTAACTGTGTTTAGCTTAGATTTTACATTATTTTTATTGGTAGTGTATGTAATGGATGACTTGTATTTTACATGATTACATTAAATTAGGGTTGTCTTTTTGTTTCAATAGGAGGATTACAAGTGTCTCATAACCGAAAATATTCGTCTGGACATTAAAATGTAAAAAAAAAAAAAATACACGAAGAAGAGTTCATCAAGTCTCAAAGGGGGCGTTACATAAATCTGTCCAGATATTCTTGATTATGAAAGATTGCTTGATGACTTTGCAAATAAACATGCAAGGATGTCAATTTTCTATGTCTAATGTAATGATAGTTTTTCTTATAAATCTTTCATGTAATGACATTAAGGTATTTCTTTTGTAACATTATAATTTATTGTACTGAATTCAATAATATTGAATAGAATATAGTGTTTACTATACATTTACTTGATGTTTTGATCAATAATTTTTTAATATTAATTAATTAGTTAATTTTAATTTTTCATATAAATAAAAAAGGGTCTATTTTTATTTCTCGCACCGAACCTTTAAAAATATAGGAACGACCCTGGTTCAAGTCACTAGGAATAGGAAGCAAATAAGAAAGCTCCCGAGGGATGAGTTAAAAAAGAGTCTAATTTTGAAGGAATGTACGTATTTATATATGTAAAATGTAATACTCCCTCTATTTCGTTTTACTAATCTAGTATATAAAAAATAATAACTTTTTTATTTGCTTATTTCAACAAATCAAAAGAGATTTATTTACTTCTTTTTTTCAATTTTATCCTTATCACTAAGTAACTATTTTTCAAACTTATTGGAGGACTAATTGTTTTAACTTACATTGTCAAAACATAGTTAATATGAGAAGCGTAGTAAAATAATACTTAATAAATGATTTTTAAGAGAGGGGGTACTTTTAAGTTGGTGAATTGTGTAATCAATTCATCTCAAAGCTTTAGTTGTAAAATTTTATTTGATTAATTTCAACCAATATGTATGTCATACGTGCGAGTCTGATTTTTTTTATGGAATGGACCAAGTATGTGGAAGTTATTTTGATAATAAGTGGCGATAAAATTGTTGGATAAAGTGTATCTGAAAGGTTAAACAAGAAGAAATGGTGAGTCGAGAGATGACTCTTTTTTTTAAGATAAAATTGCCCCGTATAGATGGTTTTATGGTATTGGACAATAGTCTTCCAAGATAAAACAACAACAACCAACAATACAAAGCAAGTAATGTTGATTCTGGCGAAGAACAAAAATATAGAACAGACTGCTGAAGAGGAGAGGATTTTTGTGTGTTTTTCTCTATGTTTGAACTGAACAACAATGTTCAATTTATAGGTGAAGAAGGGAGCGGATTCTGGCTGTTGAAGTCAGATTCGTTGGCTGGCACCGTTTGAAGACGATAGAGCCATTGCAAAGTTTCTGAAATCTTCAGGGACCAAAATATAAATAAGATATATTTCAGGGACCAGAAGAGAATTCTCGAAAGAAAGCCCACGACCTATGGTCCGAGACCCGACCCGACCGTACCGGCGGACAGGCGACGACGGCGCACGCATGAGATTTAGCCTCGAACCCAAGCTCACCTTGGTCATCCCCCTTATAAACACACGGGTCACCCCTTGGGGCCCAACCCTTGCTCAACATTAGAGTTTATGTAGTGCTTAATCCTTCAATTTTCCACCTATGTGGTAGATCTATTATTTGTCCAAACCAATCCATCTATTAATGTCTCAAACACCTTACTTTGTGTACCAATATCTCTTTCATTTCTTAACGGAATTTGACGATACTTGACACTAATATCATCTACTCATTTAGTAGATTAGGCATGTGCGAAGAAATGATATTTCCGACATGCGAGGCTCATGTGTTTAAGTCATTAAATACGGAAAAAACTCAATCCCACATAGTTAAATTTCCAAAAATTCCCTTTTGAAAGAGAATTAGTGAACATGGGGTGCCAAAGTTCATCAATCTTTCAGCGGAAAGAGATTGTATCAGGAAAGGTAGCTTTTGGATTTGAACCTTCCTTTGTCAATTACCATCGGATTTACCTACTGCACGGTGAACATGATGTCTTGAACCGTTAATGTTTAGTGTAAACCAATACAATGATATCAACACAATAACTCCCCTTATTCTTTTCTTCTTATAGTTTTGTCTGTTGTGGCCTTGGATTATTAAGTGCGTACATTTGAAGCGGCTTGTATTCACACTTAAATATGTGATCTCCTATAAGGTATCGTGATATACCCCCACTCGAAAGTGTTAGGAATCATTAAAAAATTTAGAAAATTATATTTTACCATTTATGCAGGTAACACTTAATGTCTATCACGGGAACAACCTTGAAATTATATTTCTTTAAAGAATAATAGTCTTAAGTGCTCTTAATTCAAGTGAAGCGCTAAAACTGAACCTCTACAGTTTAGTTTTTCCATTGAACCAAAATTCTTGGGATCTCCAGTCAGTAAGGTTGGGTTACTACCATAAAGATTCTTATTGTTTGGGTTTTAAGCTCATTCCCCTAGACATGCAGAAAACTTGATCTTTGGGTAGGCTTTTAGTTAATGGATCCGCTATGTTATCCTTTGATTTGACGTAATCAATGAAAATGACACCCGTAGTGATCAACTACCTAACGATCTTATGTCTCCGACGAATATGTCTAGACTTGTTGTTGTACATACTATTTCGTGCCCTTCCTAAAGTCGATTGGCTGTCACAGTGAATCATCACCGAAGGTACGGGTTTATCCCAATAAGGGATATCCTCTAAGAAATCGTGAAGTCATTATGCTAATTCTCCTGCTTTATCCAAAACAATAAAATATGATTACATCGTGGATCGGGCGATGCATGTTTGCTTAGAGGACTTCCAAGACACAACTCCATCACCAATTGTAAAAACAACCCACTGGTACATTTGGTGTTTTTTATGTCCGATATTCATTTTGCATCACTGTATCCTTCCAATACGGCTGGATATCTAGAATAATGTAATCCGTAAGTCAATGAATATTTCAGATATCGTAGTATCCGATTTAACGCCTTCTAGTGATCAATTCTAGGATTACGAGTAAACCTAGCCAACTTATTGACTGTATAAGCGATATCAGGTCGGGTGCAGTTTGTAATGTACATTAAACTACCAATGACCCGCGCATATCTCTCTTGGGATACGGGTGCACCACGATTCTTATCAATTCTATGATTCATATCCGTTGGTGATTTCATAGGGGAACTGTCAAATACATCAAATTTTGTCAAAACATCTTCAATGTAATGAGATTGAGATAAGATCAACCCGTCAAATGTCTTAGAAATCTTAATTCCTAAGATTACATCTGATATACCCATATTTTTCATGTCGAAACATTATTTCAACATATTCTTGGTTTTCAAGATCAAGTTTAGACTACTTTAAGCATGTCATCTATGTAAAGGAATATAATGACAAATGAGTCAGAGTTCCCTTTAATATATATACATTTATCATATTCATTTACGGAGAAACGTTTTGATAATAAAGTATTATCAAACTTTTCATGCCATTGTTTCAGGTCTTATTCGAATCCGTATAGAGACTTCACAAGTCGATATACTTTCTTTTCTTGTCCTGGAACCACATACCCCTCGGGTTGTTCCATGTATATTTCCTCTTCCAACTCTCCGTTTAAGAAGGTTGTCTTAACATATATTTAATGTATCTCAATGTCACGCAAAGCTGCAATGGCTATGAATACCCTTATGGACGTTAATCTAGACATATGAGAGTATGCGTCGAAGTAATCGAGTCTTTCTTTTTGTTTGTAGTATTTGACTACTAGTCTGGTCTTATACTTGTCAATAGTTCCATCTGCTTTGTACTTTCTTTTGAGTATCCACTTACAATCCGAAGGTTTGCTTCCCGGAGGAAGATCAATCATTTCCCAAGTATGATTTTGCATGATGAAATCTATTTCGCTTTCTATATCTTCTTTCCAAAGTGGTACTTATGGAGTTGACAATGTTTTCTTAATTGTCCTCGATTCATTTTCAACCATATAAGTTAGAAAATCTGGACCAAAGATTTTTTCCTTTTTGACTCTTTTTCTCCGTCTTGGTTCAACCTCTGGAACCCCTAAGTTCTGTAAATCTGAAATATTAAGTTTCGGATGTTCAGCAACTTCTGAGTCCTATAGATCTGGAACGTCTAGTTCCGGATAATCAACTCCTGGGTCTTGTTGATTTTGAGCATTTTGTTCATAACTTTGTTTGCGTAAAAATTTTTCTTTTTCCTTTCGAGGAAAGATCTGTTCAAAGAATTCATCATTCATTGATTCTATAATCGTACCCTCGTGGATATCATGTATCTCTGACTTATACACTAAGAAGCGATATTCACTACTGTTATTTGCATATCCGATGAATATGCAATCTACAGTCTTAGGTCCGATTTTGACCTGTTTTGGTTTAGGTACTTCGACCTTTGTCAAACAGCCCCACACTTTCAAATATTTGTAAGTGAGTTTCTTTCCTTTCCATGATTCATATGGAGTTTTATCCTTACGCTTATGTGGAACTCTATTGAGAATTGTATTTGCGGTAAGAATTGCTTCGCCCCACATATTTTGGGATAAACCGGAATCGATAAATAAGACATTCTTCATTTTCTTTAACGTACGATTTTGCGCTCGACAATACCGTTAGACTGAGGCGAGTAAGGATCGGTCATTTGATGAACAACGTCGAATTGAGCACGGTATTCTTGAAATAGTGCTACGTATTTCCTCCTCTATCACTATGAATTGCCTTAATCTGTAGATTTAGTTAATTTTTATCTTCTGATTTGTAACGTTTAAATGCTTCAAACGATTCATCCTTACTTTTCAACAAGTAAACGTAACAATACCTTATACTCTCATCAATAAAAGTCAAAGTGTACTTGTTCCCCCTCTAGTTTGTATAAACTTTAAATCACATATATCGGTGTGAATAAGTTCTAGAGGAGCGGTATTTCTTTTGACTGAATGGAAAAACGATTTGGTTAATTTTGTCTCTACGCACATCTTGCATTTATGTTAAGGGTTTATGTCAAAGGTTTATGTCAAAGGAAGTCAACAATTTTAACTTTACTAATTTTTGAATGGATTTGTAGTTAACGTGTCCTAATCTATGATGCCATAAATTAGAGGACTCAAGCAAGTAGGTATAAGACTTTATTTCATTAGATGAACGGATTACAGACATAATATTCATTTTGAACAGGTCGTCACACGCGAAGCCCCTTCCTACAAATATACCATTCTTAGTTATTACAAATTTGTTGGACTAAAAAACTAGTCTAAAGCCAGACTTGACTAACAGTGGCCCTGAAACCAAGTTCTTGTGGATATCAGGGACATGCATCACTTCCTTCAGAGTAAGCTCTTTGCCTGAAGTCATTTTGAGGACAACCTTTCCAACCCATTGAACTTCAGATGTAGTGTCGTTGCCCATGAACAACTTTTGCATGTGACTGGGGCGTAAGAGGAGAATGCACTCTAGTTAGAGCTGATTTGACGGGTTGCATTTGTATCTATCCACCATTACCTTGGATTCTCCGCCAGATTTGCCTCTAGCACTACAGTTGAGAAATCCACAATCATGTCGTCAAGGTTCGAAGGATCACCCCCGTCTTGTACAACATTAGCCTTGGCCTTGCCTTTGTTCTTAACCTTTTCCTTCTGCTCTCACTTCAGTTTGCAGCACTCTTTGATCATATGGCCAAGATTTCCACAGTGATGATAGTTTCCTTTGAACTTCTCTATCGGTTGGATTTTGTCGTCTTCGTAGAACTTGTGCTTTTTGTTAGCGTTTCCCTTCAAATCAACCATATTCACCTTTGCCTCTATTGGTTGCTTTCCCTTAGATATAGCCCTTTTATTATCCTCATGTATTTGTGGTGTGGGGATAAGGTCTTCAAACCCCATTTCTTTTGTCTTTAGTTTGAGATAACTCATGAACTCGTTTCATGAGGGAGGCAATTTCTCAATCAAAGACTCAACCAGAAACTGGTAATTTGGATTCATTCTTTCCAAATCCAGATGATGAAAAGTCATTTGAAACTCCTGGATTGGGGACATCAGTGATTTACCATCTACCATTTGAAATTTCAGAAACTTTCCAACGATGAATTTCTTAGTACTTGCATACTGTGCGCTGTAATTTTTCTCGATTTTTCCCACAACTCCTTTGTCGTCTTCATGGTGCAATACACAGTATAGAGTGTATCCGACAGACCATTCAAAATGCAGTTTTTGCACATGAAATCACTATGATTCCAGACATTCAATGTTAACACTAGGGCATTTATGACCTAAAATTCATGGCCCACTTCAGTCGTTGTGTTAGATTGATTGTTCACAGCGTCCCCCCCAGACGGAGGATCTTCTGTCAGAAAGCATGACAGGTTTAACGTAGTAAGATAAAACAACATCTTTTACTGTCATCTCTTGAAATTGGTACCCATAAACTTTTCTGGGCGTTCACTTTGGAAACTGGCAGGAGCAGGGAAAACAACATTCTCTTGAGCAGGAGCAGCAGAACCAGAACCATTGGTAAAGGTCGAATAATTCATCTTTGAACACTTAGAAAGTTTTGTCTTAAACTGTTGGATAAAGTCTATCATCGTTGAACTTTCTCACCATCGAATTAAATTTCAAGTGAGGAGGGCAACATTTGCATCATCACCAACTTCTTCAAGGTTATCATACTCTTCTTTGATTTGACTCTCCAAGGATTTGACTTGAAGTGCTACATTATTGTTCTTGTACAATACCATTTGATTCTCAATGTTCATCTCATAGGTTTTGAGAATGTTCATTAAGGTATGGAGGTCCATTGTAGCAAGATTGTGAACTTCTTCAATCACACAAATCTTTATGTTGAACTTTTCAGGAAGAGAACAGAGTGTTTTTTCACAAGTTGAGTGTTGGTTAAAGGAGCACCAAACACTTGACATTCATTAGAGATGTCAATCAACTTTTCAAAATAGGTTTTTGTGTCCTCTGTTTCTTCAATACTTAAACTTTCATATCTACTCATGAGCATGCGTAGCTTCGTCCGACGAACACTTGAGATACCTTCACAATGAGTTTGTAAAGTACCTCATGTGTCTTTAGCCGTAAAGCAGTTTTGTATGAGTTTGAACATGTAAAGATCAACTCATCCAAAAATTGCATTTAAGGCTTTCTCATTGAAGCTTGCATTATTGGTTTCTTCCGTAGTCCATTCAGATTCAAGTATAACAAGAATGTCACCTTCCTCATTCGGTGACAACATAGAAACAACATATCCATTGGTTATAGATCTTCATGATCTAACATCAATTGATTTGATATGAGAACGTATGCGAATATTTCAATAGGCATAGTTTGAACCATCTAAAATGGAAAGTCTATCAATCGTTGGATTTGTCAGATCCATAACTTTAAATAACAGGACCAAACACTTATTGTGTTAAGTGTTGGCTCTGATACCAATTGTTAGGTCCAGGTGCTATGCAACAATAAAAACATAGTGAAATAAACTCGAATGCCAATTATATTTCGAATGTTGGGAATAATGTTGTCCGACACCAATAACAATACTTTAGCAAAACATAAAACTTTGAAGAATAAATACAGAGGAAATTTAAAGAACACAAAGAAATTTAATTTTTTATAAGTTCTATATATATAATATAACTTATGATGGTCAATAACCAAAATTATTGTATATATTTTATATACAAATGTACAAATTCTTTTCTTTACAATTTTACAAGATAAAACAAAATGAATTAAAATGTGAAGTCGCATATGACTTTTGCCTGAAAAATCTAACTAAATAGACATAGATAACATCTCAATACAATCACTCAATACATAACAAATTTAGAATCTAAGCATAAATTGCAATGTTTGACAGAATATTGTCGACACTCTCAGGCAACACTTGTGGTTCATATTTCTAAGATGAATTTCTGAGAGCTCTCTTGATATTTCTAATTCTGAATATCGATTTACTGCAGTAGCCTCTCTATTTATAGTAGAGAGTCTTTCTTGAAAAGCTCATCGATCCGTTGTATAGGTTGAGGGAAAGGTGGGCACCTGGTGTGTTTGTTGGAGAAGATCGTGGAGTAAAATTCTCTAACCTCTTGAACTTGTTCCTCACACAAAGCAACAACCTTGATTCGTTCTTCTCATGTTTTTCATCTGCTCACACTACAAGAAAAAATGACCGACGATGACGATTAAAAACTGTCATCAGAGGAGGTGAATGATAGTTTTTGTAAGTGTCATTGTAGCAGTATCACAAATAGATGGCGATTTAATGAACTGTCACACAATATATGACGGGCATAAACGTCACAGATTTGCTCGTTGACTTTGATTATTTTCCGGCAATTGCTCGTTGACTTTGACTATTTCCCGTTTTTAAAAAAAATTTCCCGGGTATTTATAAATTTTAGCGGTAAAATATTTAAATTTTATTTATTTAGTATATTTTTTTGCGGTAAAATTTTAAATAAATTTGAATTTTATTTTATTTAATTTAAATATAAAACAATTACGAGAAAATTGATTTTGACTCATTTTTAATTTAATAATTAATTTAATTTTATTATTTGTTTTTTTATTTTTTAATAATAGTTAAATTGGAGAGAAAATAACATATTGTAACTAAAATGTAACTAATTAATCAAATCATTTTAATACACAATATTGAAACATTTACAAATTGTTAGAACATAAAATGCCTCTATTGATGTTGAAACTTTCTTCTCACTGATCCTCTCATACTTCTGTTTCTTTGTGCCTGCTTTCAGCCCCATGCCAAGGAAGACTAAACATTTTGAAATTAGTAAGTAAGAATGTTAAAAAAGAAGTGTGAAATAAATTTAATGAAAAAGCAGATATACAGAAAGAGATTTTACCTTCCTCTTAAGACGTACATTAGAACATAACCCAGTGATTCCAAATAACAAAGGAATCAAGGATGTTTTCAAGAATAAACACATTCCACATACATGAAAGTGTACAAAAGTTATACTTAATTCATGATAGTCATAGCTGGACATTTATGCTAAACTCTTACACATAATTTTATCAATCCAATATCTAACATTATACTCTCTTAGGTAAATATTTAATAATACACTAAGCATATCACAGGAAAACATAAATCTTCACACTAACTACATAGTCTAAATACTTAATTCAAATAAAACATGATAATCAAATATCATTTTTAAGAACTAATCTATGGTTTAACAAGTAAAATAACTAGAGACAAATAAGACACAACCAAAAGTAAATTTAGATGGTCTAAGCAACACTCATCCTAAGCTATAACAGATCCCATATAAATAAAAAAAAGGGCATAATAGTAGTAAGTATATTTCAAGAATTTACCTCAAAGAAACATCTACTATAACTCAGCAAATAACTCATACGGATGAGATATCTATGTCCAATACATGGTATGGCACAGGGTGACCCCTAAGTAAACAAAAACTAACATGGAATCAAACTTAGCACATCTGTGCACAACAATAGGCATGGTATATGCTAGAGATCAATCATACACACATAATCTTACAACAATCAAGGCAGAAGCATTTTGAGCTATATGAACATGAGGGAAGATTCGGAGGTAAACAAACACATGTTCTTTGTCAGGCGATTTGCAACTGTTCACGCAAGTGTACGTATCATTCACAAGTAATATAGTTTGATAAGACCGAATATCATCCTCAGAGACTGATTTCTAATTACCGAACATCTATTCTAGGTTATCTATTTCGCAAACGATAATTGAATTGGGTTTTTATCTAACTACTAGAATAATTGCAAGAAGTAAACTAATTTATTTGGGTTTTATCAGTTATGAAGGAATTAGGGCTTCCAATATCCTCGACTATCCACTCTATTCAATCCTTAATGCAACTAGAATGACTTCTTCTACGTTAAGATAGCAGTTAACTAGACTGTCTTATATTCCGGTTAGGATATATAATCGCTCAACCTTAGTGCAGAACCCTTCTATATTTCTATGATAGGATTTACTACATAGGAGGAGTAAGAACAGTAACCTATAATGCTACACAAGTATCGGGGCACTTTCGTCCGCGATTTTAACCTATGTCTATTCAACTACAGCATATTCAAATCTCTCCTCTCGGTTCTTGATTCGAAATCATATAGATTATGATAATTAGTGATCAATTAACTATCAAACATTCATACCAATTATTGCATAAATCTTAAACAAGTGAAGAAGAAATCCAACTAATGTATTAATTCATGAATAAGAGTTTTCAGTGATTCAAAAGGAAAGCCCTAATAAAAAGATTAGCTCATAGACAAAGACATGCTAAGAACTAATTTAATATTCATACATGAACTGAATTAAAAACAAAGAAAATAACTGAACATGTCTCCAATCTTCTGCCTTGATTTCTCTCTGAACGGTGTTGTGTGGTGTAGAATAAGATTTTTAGAATATGTACAAGATGTCTCCTTTAGGTTAGCCTCCCTCTCTTTTATAGCAAACCTTAGGGCTTAAATATGTTGCAAATTTCGTGCCCTATGGACCCTTTTGCCCTTGGCCAAATTAACTTCGGAACTTAAATTTCTGCGTCGGCGCCGCGGCCCTGCAGACTGGCGCCACGGCGCCATAATTCCTGTGGCCTCTCAGCTGTTCCGGCGCTGCGACCCTGCTGTTCGGTGCCGTGGTGCTGCATGGCTTTCTTCCGGGTTGTCAATTTCTACCTCGGATTCCTCATTTTATGCCCATTTTTCGCTCCTTTTCGCCATTTTGCCTTTTTGAACCGCTGTGACTCAAAAGAAAGAAAAACAACCTAATACTATACTAAACACAACAAAAATGATTAAAATACTAACTAAAAATGACTCAAAAAAGGTATATAAAATATGCCTAACAAACCCCCAAACTTAACATTTGCTCGCCCTCGAGCAAAGATCAAACAAAAAACAAAGAAACAAAAATCAAAAGACTCAAAGACTCAGGTCAAGAAGCTGCACAATGTCACTTAGAAACTCATGAACGTCAGTTGGGATAATATGTAGGAACAAATATAGCATGAATTTAGCAATCTAGTATTTCGCAAATTCATTTCAATCATAAGTAATAGAAGCATGAATATCTAGCCTATGCATATCAATTTCATTTAGTTCTATGGACATGTTTACTTGTTATTCTCCACTAATCATAGACATAAATTCTAGAGATCATCAGGACTTTTCAGGGTTGTAATGTAGGCTTAGGCAGGGGTAGGTAAGATTAAGCATTTAGGCTCAATTTACATACCATAAGCGTTTTCTTCTCATTCAACAATTTCATCTCTTTTATGGTATTCTTTTCAAGTCATACCTATCATTCTCCTCTTTTCTTTTTGGTTGAGAGCATGAAATACATTTACATAGGCACCCCCAAACTTAAACTTTTCCATTTTTCATTGGGGTGCATAACTTTTCACTCTCTTTTTGTATTTCTTTTTCACTCTTTTCCTTCCTATCTTTAATTACTGCTTATAGAACACAAAGGAACATAGGGTGTCAAAGAAATAACTTTTATTTTAGGCTCAAAGAGGCTGACTAGAGATACATTTTAGTGCAGGGTAGGTACTGAATGGTAAGAAGGGCTAACAAAGAAATGCCTAAATCATCTCCCTAACATACACATCCTAACTATTTCGCCTCAAATAACAAGCAAGCAGACCCATATATGTTTTTTTCACAATTGACAACACATAGGCTAAACACAAAATATTCCAAATAATTAGACTTACATGAATCTTTGGCATATCTAACTTAAGCACACATATTTTAGCTTCTCATTCCATTACATTATCCCACTTAATTCACTAGATGTTTCAAGTAAACACAGCATGCATGATCATAAAAAATAATTGACTCATATAAAACATAAAAAATAAAAAAATAAAAAAATAGACACACACAAATAAAATAAGAAACTCCCCCCCCCCCCCCCCAAACTTAAACTACACATTGTCCCAAATGTGTAACACTCAAAAATAAAAGGGACGACTTACAGACAACATCGACTCAAAATGGTGGTGGTGGCAGCGGATACTGCATTAACGGAGAATTTCCCATTGGCGCCGCGACACCCAATTTCCTGCAACCCTTTGATTAATCGACGCCGCGGCCCTGCATTATGGCGTCGTGGCGCTGCACCGATTTTTTTTTCCAGCGTTTTTTCGTGCTTCATGTCCACTTACCTCACTTGTCATCACAACACAAACAAAAATATCAAAAGTGAGACTGTTCAATTTAAAATAAAACAAACTAAAACGAAAAATTTAAATAACATAATTAAAAACTTGGGTTTCCTCCAAGTGCGCTGTCTTTAACGTCTTTTAGCAGGACACAATTAATTCTTACTAGTGCGTGGTGGATCCTTCTACGACGACTTGCAATCCGAATAGTTATTTTTGCCGGCCTCACTTCACCTACACCATTTCTATAGAACACAGAAAAGGGTAGTACTTTTATGCTTGCTCCCAAATCGCCCAATACTTGTTTGCATTCAAAATTCCCTATAGTGCAGGGTTAATGAAACTCCATGGATCTATAGACTTTTGGAGGTTCTCTTGAGGGTATGAACTTTCTGTTTGAGGGTCAACAAAGACATCTGGTGGTGTTTTTCTGCAATGGGTACAATAAAAAGGAACTCCAGGGAATCCAAAAAGGTGAAAATTGGATTCCAGTAACCCCTTCTTTCTCTACACCAACCACCTTTCTCAATTCTTCAACAACTTGGTGTGGTTCAGGCTCCTCACTTTGCTTACCACTTCCCACACTGGTGTCGCTAGGCCGACTTTCTTGAGGTGTATTGATCACCATATCCATCAGCTGCCCTATTTGTGTCTCCAAATTCTTGAGGGACATGCTGGTCTCAGCCATAAACTGAGTCTGACACTTGGTGAGCTTGAGTATGACTTCCTGCAGCTCATTTCGATCTTCATGTGGAACCTGTAGGTTAAGCTGTTGTTGATGACTCCACTGCCCCTGATAGTATTAGCAGTCCATGTGTCCCTTTTTTTTCAACTTTACCTAAAAAAAAGTGATAAAAAGATGCTCGCAGAATAAGTTAGACCTGGAGCAACCAAATTAGAAATAAAATAACATGACCATATATATACAAACCAAATTAGAAATAAAAATAAATGGTTCGATATTAGATGTATGTCAGTCCCCGACAACGGCGCCAAAAACTTGTCAGGGCATTTGCAATTGCTCACGCAATTGTACGTATCGTTCACAAGTAATATAGTCTGGTAAGACCGAATATCGTCCTCAGAGACTGGTGTCTAATTACTGAACATCTATTCTAGATTATCTATTTGGCAAACGATAATTGAATTGAGTTTTTATCTAACTACTAGAATAATTGCAAGAAGTAAATTAATTTATTTGGGTTTTATCAGTTATGAAGGAATTAGGGCTTCCAATATCCTCGATTATCCACTCTATTTAATTCTTAATGCAACTAGAATGACTTCTTCTTCTACGTTAAGATAGCGGTTAACTAGACTGTCTTATATTCCGGTTATGATATATAATCGTTCAACCCCAGTTCAGAACCCTTATTTATTTCTATGATAGGATTTACTACATAGGAGGATTAAGAACAGTAACCTATAATGCTACACAAGTATCAGAGTACTTTTGTCCGCGATTTTAACCTATGTCTATTCAACTACAACATATCCAAATCTCTCCTCTCGGTTATTGATTCGAAATCATATAGATTATAATAATTAGTGATCAATTAACTATCAAACATTCATACCAATTATTGAATAAATCTTAAACAAGTGAAGAAGAAATCAAACTAATGTATTAATTCATGAATAAGAGTTTCTAGTGATTCAAAAGGAAAGCCCTAATAAAAAGATTAGCTCATAGTCATAGACATGCTAAAAACTAATTTAATATCCATAAATGAACTAAATTAAAAACAAAGAAAAGGAAAGAAAATAACTGAATAGGTCTCCAATCTTCTGCCTTGATTCCTCTCTGAACGGTGTTGTTGATCGGTGTATTTTATATACACCTTTTGAGTCAGTCTAGTTAGTCTTTTGTCCCGTTTTGTACATACAAAGTGTCGTATTAGGATAGATTTTCTTTCTTTTGAGTCAAAGTGGCTAAAGTGGCCAAATGGCGGAAAAGGAGCGAAAAGAGGGAAAAAGAGGAGGTACTAGAGCTGAAAACGGAGAAAGTGGCAAACGAGTGAAATCAGAACTGCGTGGCCTCCTGCGATCGAAGCGAGGCGCGGCGCGCTATTATTCAGAAGGCTGCGAAGATTCAGCGCGGCTCGAAGACAGAGAAAGCAGGCGCGGCGCTAAACATCCGAAAGCCACAGGAGTTGCGGCGCGGCTACCGAACAGCGAATATCGAGGCGGCGCCAAAACACCCGTATTGCAGAACTTTAGCGCGCGGCGACAGCAGGCCGCGGCGCGGAAAAAATTAGGTCTTTTGACGGATTTTTGGGCCAACTGGAAGGAAAAGAAGGAGGCGTTTTAAAACTATATAAGGAGAACCACTAGGCGGTTTTTGAGGTTCCTTTCTTGCACAACTCAAGATTCTTGACTTGGAGTTTGGATACCATTAGCTTAGTAATTTCTTTTTCCTTTCCTTTATTTATTTGGTTTTGCATGATGAACTTTGAATTAGTTCTTGTCATATTCATGGCTAGGAACTAATTCTCTTATAGAACTTTCTATGTTGAATTCTTGAACCTTATGTTATAAAGTAATGCATGCTTATGGTTATTATTCTTATTGAGAGATCTATCCAATAATTGAGTTGAATTCTTGGTAGCTAATTGACAACTAGTTATCACTATATGATTTCTAATCAGTTACGAAAAGGAGGATTGTGAATATCTTGTAAGTTGGGTGACGGTCTTGAATTGGGGATGAAAATACCTCAATTAGATTTGTAAGCGTTGATGAGAGGCTTAACAACCTAATTTTGCGCATTGTGCGTGTGGTCAACTAGGTTTTGTGCTTAATCCTCCTATAGAGTTACCACTTATCGTGAAAGTTAGGTAAGGAACAATCTTGGGGTTGAGTGTTTATATAACCCTAACGGAGTATAAAGCGATTTAGTAAACTGCTTTCTCCAAAGAAGAACACCATAAGTAATGCATTAACAAGTAACATAAGCGGATAGTAAGGATACATAGAAGCCTATTCTCATCACACCAAGTAAGTCTTTACATTTAAATAGCTTTTGAAATTCTTAGTTATAAACAACCAATCAAATATTAATTCGCCAAATAGATACTAGAAAATAGATCATCGGTACTTGAACCCTAATCCTGAGGGCGATATTCGGTCTTATCTAAGACTATACTACTTGATACGATAACGTGCACTTGCGTTTAAAGTGTGTGCATATTACGCATCAAGTTTTTGGAAGGAGCGTATGGCTATTATTGAAGAAGGCTGCGAAGATCCAGTGGCTTCCTCGAAGACCAGAAAGCAGACGCGGCGCTAAACATCAGAAGCCACGGGAGTTGCGGCGCGGCTACTCGAAGCGAATATCGGCGCGGCGCCAAAACACCAAGTATTGCAGAACTTTGGCGCGCTGGCTGGCAGCGCGGCCGACGCGGAAAAATTAGGTCTTTTGACGGATTTTTGGGCGGGCACGGAAGGAAAAGAAGGAGGCGTTTAAAACTATATAAGGAGAACCTAGGCGGTTTTGAGGTTCCCTTTCTTGCACAACTCAAGATTCTTGACTTGGAGTTTGGATACCATTAGCTTAGTAATTTCTTTTCCTTTCCTTTATTTATTTGGTTTTGCATGATGAACTTTGAATTAGTTCTTGTCATATTCATGGCTAGGAACTAATTCTCTTATAGGCTTTCTATGTTGAATTCTTGAACCTTATGTTATAAAGTAATGCATGCTTATGGTTATTATTCTTATTGAGAGATCTATCCAATAATTGAGTTGAATTCTTGGTAGCTAATTGACAACTAGTTATCACTATATGATTTCTAATCAGTTACGAAAGGAGGATTGTGAATATCTTGTAAGTTGGGTGAAGCGGTCTTGAATTGGGGATGAAAATACCTCAATTAGATTTGTAAGCGTTGATGAGAGGCTTAACAACCCTAATTTTGCGCATTGTGCGTGACGGTCAACTAGGTTTTGTGCTGAATCCTCCTATCGAGTTACCCTTATCAGCGAAAGTTAGGTAAGGCACAAGACTGGGGATGAGTGTTTATATAACCCTAACGGGAGTATAAAGCGATTTAAATAAACTGCTTTCTCCAAAAGAAGAACACCATAAGTAATGCATTAACAAGTAACATAAGCGGATAGTAAGGATACATAGAAGCCCTATTCTCATCACACCTGAAGTAAGTCTTTACATTTAAATAGCTTTTGAAATTCTTAGTTATAAACAACCAATCAAATATTAATTCGCCAAATAGATACTAGAAAATAGATCACTGGTACTTGAACCCTAATCCTAGAGGACGATATTCGGTCTTATCTAAGACTATACTACTTGATACGATAACGTGCACTTGCGTTTAAAGTGTGTGCATATTACGCGCATCAAGTTTTTGGCGCCGTTGCCGGGGATTAGGCAATAGTTCAATATCAAATTATCTATTTTTAATTTCTAATTTGGATTTAATTTTTTATTTTTTTATTTTTTTTAGTTTCTACGAAAATCAGGGTGCCGTGATTCTTTGTTTGTTTTTGATCTTTCTCAGGATATCAGTTTATGCGAAGGAGAAGAGGAGCTGACACTCTTGTTCCCTTCAATCCGGAAATTGAGAAAGCCTGCAAACAGAACAGAAAGAATCAGCGAATTGCAACGTTGATAGAAATGGACGGTGCTCCCAACAATAACAGGATGAGAGAAGGGTTAGGTGAAAATCAACTTAACCCAGGAGATCCTCAGCAAGTGCCAATAGATATGGAGGATAGGGTTCGAATCCAGCCAGAAAGAAGTCTGGGAGATTATGTGCTACCAAGAGTGAATGGAGCACAGACTTGCATTAGGCTCCCTCTGATAGAGCCAACAATTTCGAGATAAAACCGATTAGCATGAGTGCGGCACTGATGCGATTCGGAGGATGCCGTGGAGGATCCACATATGCACATAGCAAATTTCTTGGAGCTATGTGCCACTTTCAGATATAACGGCGTTACTGATGATGCCGTCAGATTGAGGCTCTTTCCCTTCTCACTCAGGGATAGAGCAAAAGTATGGTTGAATTCCCTGCCAGCTGATTCGATATTTACATGGCACGAGCTGGCACAGAAATTCCTAGCCAAGTTCTTTCCACCGTAAAGCGGAAAATTAAGAGGAGTTGAACAACTTATCAGTGATGGAGAGTCCTTATATGAAGCATGGGAGAGATTCAAGGATCTACAGAGGAAGTGTCCACACCATTGCATTGAGTTGTGGAACTTGGTTCATATTTTCTACAACGGTGGCGAGCTGACAACCGAACCATCATAGATGCGACGCGGTGGAGCATTCGTAGGAAAGCGACCGCGACGCCACGAGTTATTAGAAGATATGACCACTAACAACCATGTCACGAAGAGGCAACGGTGGGAGAAGAAGCGTGAGGGTCCGTAGTAGATGCTATTCTTTGCTTTGAACGCATGAAGTGGCTCTTCTAGCGAAACAATTGCGGCAACATCTTGTCGGTGAATCTTTGTGCAGCTAAAAAGCGTGAGATATGTGGCGGCCCATACATTTGATAGGTGTCCTTGGCGGATCCCAACAACATCCCAATGGAGCAGCAGAGTGTCAGCGAGGTAACTACGGAGGCAGCGAACAACCCTACTCAAACACTTATAATCCGGGGTGGAGGAATCACCCAAACTTCTCATGGAAAGGAGATCGGGGCGGCAAAATCGATGCAGGGCGGCAAAATCAGTGCAGGCAGCAGAACCAATATCGAGCGGCAGCGAGAATCGGTATAGGGGCGATGCGAACCCAGCGATGCAGAATCAACGACCCTTCACTCAAGCCCCGGCCTCAGCGGCTCGATGCGGTCGTAAGAAAAACGGATGAGCTTAGCGGCCATGGCGACACGCCAACGCCCGACGCGGTTTATAACAGAATCTAGATCCTCGTTGAAACTTGGAAACACAGTAGGGCGGCTAGCAAGCGAGCAAACATCGAGCCACAGGGGACATTGCCAAGCAATCACGGTAAATCAGAGAGCAATGTAAGGCGATGCGGTTGAGAAGTGGAAAACAATTGGAGCAACAACCGACCCAATAGTTGAGAGGAAGCGAGTTAGAAAAGATAAGGTGGTGAACCTAGCCCGGTGATAGAAAACTCGGAGAAGGAGTATACAGAAAGATTCCTTTCCCAGAGATTACAAAGGAAGGCGGTCGATAAACAATTTTCCAAATTCTTGGAGGTATTCGGGAAGTTGCACATCAACATACCGTTTATAGAGGCTTTGGAGCAGATGCCATCTTATTTCAAGTTCATGAAAGAAATCTTGGGAAAAAGAGAAGCGGCGAATATGAGATAGTAGCACTAATGAGAAGAGTGTAGTGCTATCTTACAAAAGAAATTGCCACCAAAGCTAAAGGACTGAAAGCTTTACACTACCATGCACGTGATGGGCGGGGTGACTTGCAATGAGCCTTGTGTGATTTAGGGCGAGTATAAATTTGATGCCTATCGGTTTTCAAAAGATTGGAGTTAGGAGAAGCGAGCCACGGCTGTGAGTCCGCAACTAGCCAGCGGGGCGGTGGTTCATCCACGAGGAAGATCGAGGATGTGATTGTGAAGGTAGGAAAATTTTTCTTTCTGCAGATTTCATTCGGATATGGAAGAAGATGCGGAAATCCCGATCATATTGGGAGGCCATTCCTAGCAACGGGTAGAGCCTTGATTGACGTTGAAGAGGAGAGCTAACGCTAGAGTGGAGAACGAAGAGATGGTGTTTAAAGTCTTTAAACACGTCATTGAGCCAAGCGTAAGTGGGTGTTTTGCAATCAACACCACCAAACCCCATGCGAGCCATTGCAATGCAACCAAAGAGTTATGAGCCAAGAAAGCAAGCATGGTTTCTTTGAGATGACACTAATCGAGGTAATTGTTAGGAACTCCCTACTACCGATAATGCTAAAAGAAAAGGAGAAAAAGGAAACGCCAAATGTGGCGGAAATGGATTAGTTGGGGACTTAATCCACCCTGGCTAGTAAGTCTAAAGGAACTTGCGTCCGGCTAAAAATCAGATAAAAACATTGGTTGGGAGCAACCCAACGTTTTCAATTATGTTATTTTAATTTACGTCTTTAGGTTATTTTAGTTTTATCTAAGAACCGTCTCACGGTCTTGGGGTCTTGTTGTTTGTATGATTGACAGGTACATGCAATTGAACCGGGGTGTCCAGAAAGCGGGTAGCACATGCGCCAGGGAAGCGGCGCGGCGAAAGATACGAAGAGGTGCGAAGTTTAAGCGCGCGGTGTCGATTCTGAGAATTGCAGGAGAATTCGGAAAATACTTTGACCCAAAGCCCTACCGCCAAATCAAACACCAAGGGCTCTCCTCACGAAATTAGAAGCACTACCCACCGCCATCATGATTTTTAGCCAAAAGCGTAAGTCTTTTTGTCTTTTAGTTTTTCCTTTGAGTCTACACATTGGGAATGATGTGTAATTTAAGTTGGGGTGTGTTTGTGTTTTAGTTTTATTTGTGTGTCATGTTATGTTTTATTTAAGTCTTTTTATTTGTTTCATGTTTATTTTTAGTCACAAAATTTTTTCTTTTTGAGTCATAATTGCCTGTCAAAGATCATGTATTCTGTAGTTGCTAGAAACACCTAGTGAAGTAAGGTGGAATAATGTAAAGGAATGGAAGCGACTATCTAAACACTTAGGTTAGAGATGCAAAAACTCACAGAATCTGTCTATTTGGAGTCTCTTGCTTGAGTTATGTAGGCTAAATGATAAATGCTTATGTGTTATGACTGCTTGCTATTTGAGGCAAAATAGTTAGGATATGCATGTTAGGGAGATGACTCAGGCATTTCTTTGATAGCCAATTCTTACCATTCTTTTCTATCCCGTACTTTAAAAATATCACTAGTTAGCCCCATTGAGCCTAAAATTTGAAACTTCTTCTTTGACACCCTATATTCCCACAAAGTGTACCATAAGTGAAATTATGAAACAGTAGGAGTACATTGTGTTAAAAAGAAAAAAAAAACAATGAATAAAGTCATTTGCCCCAATACAAAAGTAATAAGAAATAGGCAAAGCCTAAGTTTGGGGGTCTTGTCATTATTATATACTTCATTCTCCCAAAACAAAGAGGGAAGGATAGAATTGAAGTGAAGTAAAGAATCAAAAGAAAAGGGAAAAATTGAAAAGCCAAAGAGCTTATAGTGCAGAAAAATGAGCCTAAATGCCTATCTTTACCAACCCCTACCTAAGCGTACATTACAAACCCCAATGTCCTGAAGATCTCTTTTATGTTTATACAGAATTAGTGGAGAATAGCAAGTAAGCATGCCATATGAATTTTTGAATTTATATGCATACTTGAGTACTGTGACTTCCATTTAAGCATGATAAGTATGAGTTTGCGAAATATCTAGCTCAATGTGTTGAAATTCCATGCTATATGTTCTGCGTATTATTCTCGCTAACCTTCATGTTTTCTAGTTAACATTCAATGCGACAAAAGTGATCAATGGCGGAGTGCATTTATTTTCTTTGTTGATTTTCTTATTTATGGAGTCTGTCATTTTATTTCTTTCTTTTTATCTTTGCTCGAGGCGAGCAAAGGTTAAGTTTGGGGTATTTGATCGGTGTATTTTATATACACCTTTTGAGTCGATCTAGTTAGTCTTTTGTCCCGTTTGTACATACAAAGTGTCGTATTAGGATAGATTTTCTTTCTTTTGAGTCAAAGTGGCTAAAGTGGCCAAATGGCGGAAAAGGAGCGAAAAGAGGAAAAAGAGGAGAGTACTAGAGTGAAAACGGAGAAAGTGGCAAACAGGCTGAAATCAGACTGCGCGCGCCTCCCTGCGATCGAAGCGGCGCGGCGCTATTATTGAAGAAGCTGCGAAGATTCAGCGCCATGGCTACCGAAGACAGCAGGCGCGGCGCTAAACATCCGAGAAGCCACGAGTTGCGTAGCCATGGCTACCGAACAGCGAATATCGGCGCGGCGCCAAAACACCAGTATTGCAGAACTTTAGCGCGCTGGCCAGCGAATGGCCGCGGCCGACGCGGAAAAATTAGGTCTTTTGACGGATTTTTGGGCCAGCTGGAAGGAAAAGAAGGAGGCGTTTTAAAACTATATAAGGAGAACCACTAGCGGTTTTGAGGTTCCTTTCTTACAACTCAAGATTCTTGACTTGGAGTTTGGATACCATTAGCTTAGTAATTTCTTTTCCTTTCCTTTATTTATTTCAGTTTTGCATGATGAACTTTGAATTAGTTCTTGTCATATTCATGGCTAGGAACTAATTCTCTTATAGGGCTTTCTATGTTGAATTCTTGAACCTTATGTTATAATTTAATGCATGCTTATGGTTATTATTATAATTGAGATTTCTATCCAATAATTGAGTTGATTTCTTGGTAGCTAATTGACAACTAGTTATCACTATATGATTTCTAATCAGTTACGAAAAGGAGGATTGTGAATATCTTTGTAAGTTGGGTGACGGTCTTGAATTGGGGATGAAAATACCTCAATTAGATTTGTAAGCGTTGATGAGAGGCTTAACAACCTAATTTTGCGCATTGTGCGTGTGGCCAACTAGGTTTTTGTGCTTAATCCTCTATAGAGTTACCCTTATCGTGAAAGTTAGGTAAGGAACAATCTGGGGTTGAGTGTTTATATAACCCTAACGGGAGTATAAAGCGATTTAAGTAAACTGCTTTCTCCAAAGAAGAACACCATAAGTAATGCATTAACAAGTAACATAAGCGGATAGTAAGGATACATAGAAGCCCTATTCTCATCACACCTGAAGTAAGTCTTTACATTTAAATAGCTTTTGAAATTCTTAGTTATAAACAACCAATCAAATATTAATTCGCCAAATAGATACTAGAAAATAGATCACTGGTACTTGAACCCTAATCCTAGAGGACGATATTCGGTCTTATCTAAGACTATACTACTTGATACGATAACGTGCACTTGCGTTTAAAGTGTGTGCATATTACGCGCATCAGTTGTGTGGTGTAGAATAGGGTTTTTTGAATATGTACAAGATGCCTCCTTTAGGTCAGCCTCCCTCTCTTTTATAGATAACCCTAGGGCTTAAGTATGTTGCAAATTTCGTGCCCTATGGTCCCTTTTGTCCTTGGTCAAATTAACTTCGGAACTGAAATTTCCGCATCGAAGCCGCGGCCCTGCAGACTGGCGCCGCGGCGCCATAATTCCTGTGGCCTCTCAGCTGTTCCAGCGCCGCGGCCCTGCTGTTCGGTGTCGTGGCGCTGCATGGCTTTCGTCCATGTTATCAATTTCTGTCCTTTTCTGCCTCGGATTCCTCCTTTTATGTCCATTTTTCGCTCCTTTTCGCCATTTTGCCTTTTTGAACCGCTGTGACTCAAAAGAAAGAAAAACAACCCTAATACTATACTAAACACGATAAAAATAATTAAAATACTAACTAAAAATGACTCCAAAAAAGTATATAAAATATGCCTAACATTCTTCAAGCAAGAAATGCCCCAATGGCTACTTGTTAACTTTCAAACTGTAATCTTCAGCGGCTACTTGTTCCTTATAACTATTATACCCTTCAATGATAACCTACAACAGGAAGAATGCCCCAATACGAAAATCAATATGAATCACTCTAGCAAAGTCGACATTCAACAAGAAGAAATGCCCCAATACAAAAATCACTATGAATCACTCTAGCAATCATTCTCAGCAACTTTGGTTCGAGCACCTTCTCCCTGCAATTTATGAAGGTGGTTATACAGTAAGCTAGACTGACACATAGCCAACTAAACAGAAAGATAACAACCAATCAAAGTCCTGCATTACCATATGAATGTTAACTAAGCAAATACATCCAAGAATTTGTGTCAGAAGACATTCACATCAAACTAAAAAGACACATAATAGGAACTTGCATGTATCATAATTATAAAAAATATGACCTATTATCATTTGACAAGAACATTCACCATCAAGGGACACTCAGGTTCCCATTTACAAGATAACAAATACAATACATAACAGTTTTCCTCCCAAGCCACATTTCGATAATAATGTGCCAGTTTCCTGCATGATTTTTAAACTTTCTCGACACCTTCTCATAAACATGTGTCCCTCAAATTTCTTTCAGTGGATCAAGTCATTTAGAATCTTTCATTAACGTCAAAGATGCTATCTGCAAGAGAAAATGAGGACAATATAAGACATGAACAAGAAATAGAAAAAAAATATAAACATAACTTTCCCTGCTGCACAACATAATAGGGATTAGAACGAGAGAACCCAGCACTTTCCGGCAAATTCTGGACCTTTGTCTTCCTGCAAATTAACAACAAATTCTATCACGCAACTGACAGTAGGGGCAAAGAAGCCAGGAGAAATTGATTCCATAACAAGAAGAAAAGCAAGGAAAACTGGGAAAAGGATCACCATGTGCCTCTGAAGATGTTCTTTGAGCTTCATAAAATTGAGATAGAATTCACAAAAGAACAGCTTCGAACAGTATTGTATTGTGGAGGAAATGCCGAAATGGGAAAAAGTACCACGTTTCAATCTCGTATCTTTCAAGCCCTATTGTAGCAATATTTTTAACTTTTGTGAACTCTTCATGCTCTCGCAAACTAGCAGCATCAAGCTCCTCATGGCCCTGCAGATGAAACAAACATATTTCACAAAATCAACGGGTCACCCCAAACAAAGAAAAAAATGGATGTCTCATAAACTAAAAATGGAATTAGAAAATCTATAAGAGGCTATAAAAAAAAGACAAACAAAATGTTACACCCCGTAATTCCAGGACGTGTATACGAGAATAGATGCGAGAACACATGACTTAAAAATTTGAACGAAAGAAAGAATTGTTTTCCAAGGAAAAATCTTCCGAACCTCGGGAAGGAAAATTATTCGTTAATGAGAATTGGGTTCTCATAATTTTTATTTGAGACTGTTGGAATTTATCGGAACTATAGAATTTTATTTTTCAGAGTTGGATACGTGGGGCCCACCCGAGAAATTTTACGTTTTTGTGGGGCCCACGAGATTTCCGATATTTTGACCAATTATGGAAATTTCGGGAAATAAAATTATGGACCAATGGGAGGGCGACATGTGTCACCCTCCACATGCTTGTTGGATGAATAAAAGAATTGACCAAGTCAAAGGGTCAAGTGGAAGCTTGATAATATTGACCATAATTGACTAAGATCCTAGCCACACATTTGTTTTGATCTCACCATTTGGTTGTAGTATATATCTACATTACTAGTGCAAGACTAGACAAAATCCAACACTTAGAAAAAAATTAATTTTCTTGTTCTTGAAGAGAGGCTCTCGGCATTGGCACCTTTCCCACACAAATTTTTTTCAATCTTGCTTCATAATTCACAATACTTAAACCCAAGGTTCCTAGAGATATTACAAGGATATATCAATACAAAAATCCCAGAAAAACTACGTTTTTACGTTAGTCGCAAGATGAAAACCTAAGGTGTTCTTCAACTTTGAAGTTGGAAATTGAAGAGAAGTTGTTTATGAACTTCTAAGGGTTTCTTGGAGTGGATTGGAACGTCAAGAGGATGAATTAAAGTTGCTAAGGATCGACTTTGAATCTTGGATTAGATTTGGGCTTATTGAGGTAATAATCTTCGTCTTACTATTGTAATTGAAGATTCCATGTTATGATAAGTTAGAAATGATCATGTGAAATATATTATGAATATTGATAAGTGTTATGGAATTTGGAAGCTTAAATCCGAAATTGGCATGTTAGCCATAAAGATTGGAAATCAATTTGGTCGATAGTTATAATCGTCGCATGTTGTATAAGAAAGGGATTATAGTTGTTATAATTGGTTGTGACTATATAATATGTTAGAATAACAACTTGGATTGAAAAGGAATTGAAAGAGAATTAATGTAGTTGTAGCCGAGAATGGCCATTGAATTATTGGACTGTTTTATACAATTGCGGGGCAGAATTTTATACGTCTTGTTAGGCGTGTAATCCCCTTTTGATTAGTTGATTGGTTGAGCCTTAAATGTGACATGTTGGTTATTGATTTACGGGGTTTGAAAAAGGTGGAAAAGTACGTAGAAACAAAGGAAGTGCTGCCCAAATTCTGTAGAATAAGAGACCTAGCACTTAGTATTATTCCACGTTAATAAGCTAGGAGTTGATAGACATGTTATGGCTATTATAGGTTGAAGTACTACGTGTAGTGTATTCTACTTGAAGGGTGGAATAACTAACAAGGTTGAAGTACTTTGGAGCATTTTTGCTACTTGTCGATAGTCGTCGCGAGGTATGTGAACCTCTTCCTTCTTTTTGCATGTTCTATGTATGAAATATAAATGTGGTGTTATTTCATGATTCCTTCTACTCTTAGAAGTTAAGAGGTACGTATGTTGATTTACTCTATGTAAAAGGTATGTCTAAGTAATCCTAAGTTCTTACCAAATCTTATGGGGGATGTTGGTAAGAGTCGTTAGGAATATTTGGAGTCGAGTTGACTTTGCTAATTTATTGCACTAATGAGAATAAGTATCGAACAAGCCATTGCAGCGTTAATAAAAATGTATCGACAATCAATCATACTAAAATAAGTAGAATTCTCCATCTGCATAGAAACTAAGATAAGACAAAATAGTATTACATTTTCTAGATCATGGCTGCTTTAATAAGATCGTTATAAACGAGTATAACCTATTCACAACTCATAAAATTATATGTTACTTAATTTAAAGAGTTTATGTTATGAAGTTTTAAGACTATGAACCTTGATTTCTTAAAAGGTTATGAGACTTTATTTTTCAAGTTATGAGACTTGATTCTTAAAGGAAGGAATGACTTGATTTAAAAAGTATGGTTTCAATGATTTATTTCAAAAGTTAAGAGGCTTGATTTCAAAAGAGAATGTAACTTGAGTTTTCAAAAGAAGAAGTTTATTCATTTAAAAGAGAAGGAGTTTTATGATACTTTTTAAGTATGTAAGTGTCACGACCCGACCCCGGGCCGCGACTGGTGCCCTACCTGGGCACCCTTCCAATCATACAACACCAAAACAACTGCGGAAAATAAGTAACGAACATTTTTTTTTTAAAACCAAGACAAAGCCGATAAGGCTGCCATAATATAAATCACCCAAAAAGGGATTACACTATCCAAAAATGTAATTACAACTCTAACCAGTCCAACCCACATGTGAATACAGACCTCTAAGATTTGAACAAATACTATGACGGGACAAGGCCCCGCCGTACCCCTGAATATACATAGCCAGGACAACTCCGGAACATTGGAGCCATCTCAAAATGCTGAACCAGGATCCTAAGCTCGCGGATCCAATGGCGTGTACCTACACTGCGGACATTTAACGCGGCCCGAAAGTCGATAACAACAGTACCGAATATGGAGCGGAAATAAAGTCTGATAAACAAATCATAAGCGTACAAAAGAATGACAGGGCAAGTATAAAAAGAGTACATACGGATCCTAGTGTCATTACCATCTCATGAACTTAATTGCACATCATTATCTTTTCCATTCCATTAAGAGTTATAGCCAAATCTTACGTACATACTTAGGAGAAATCATTAAGTTCATTACCATATAACTTACTTATCTTTCATAACATAATCCGCCTTTATGGAGGGACGCGTATACTCTACGACCCGATGCGGGGCGCGATCAAATCACACAAATATCAAAGCGTGCGTGGAATCCCCATCACGCCGAGCGGTATAAGTGTAAAATATAACCGTGTGGCGCGCGTGGCATTCCACCTCACCTGTCGTACGTACATACACAATACATATATATATCTCCCGCGTGGAATCCCACATCATCGCTGGCGTAGTGGTGTAACATATACAACACGTATATATATATATAACGCGACGCGTGCCGAATCCTCATCGTATAAGCGTGGCCATAACGTGCCTCGGCATCCTCATCGTAGGTGCGGTCTTCATGGGAGCTAGCCCGTGGAGTAATAATATAACATGCCGGAATCCTCATCGTAGGTACATGTCTTCATGGGAGCTAGCCCGTGGAGTAATAATCGTCATAGCATGGTCGCGTGCCGGAATCCTCATCGTATAAGCGTGGCCATAGGTAATAAAACAAATCAGGAATCTAACCCGCCTCCGGTCACATGCCGGAATCCCATCGTATAAACATGTCCACGAGTAATACAAATAATGGAAGCATACGTGGAATCCGCATCAGTCGATGCGTCGAGTAAACTTACAACAAGACAACGAATTCTCCAACCGAGAGTCACGACAACGTAAACATATAATACTTGCACTCAAAGCTATCACAAGCAAACATAGGCAAGTTCATTAAACCTTTAGACTTCCTTTTTTATAAACTCATGACACTTTCGTTTCACACATAAAAATCCGGGAATTTAACCCAAAGTACTACGTACTTCCATTCTTTTCAAAAGACTCATTTTTATATAAAACCCCAAGATACTAACACCCGTAGTATCAAGGCGTGTCTATTTTTCAAAGTAAGTTACTACACTTTTAGAAACTCATTTCAAAGCTTGAAACCAAGTAACTTCAAATTTTCACAATCTAGGCAACTTATGCCCATTAATCAAAATAGACAACTTTCTTAACCTTCCATAAAACCGTTATAACCAACTTCCCATAAAGCCGTTATAACCCTTTATGGTTTTAGACAATTTCATTCCTTTTTCAACCAAGAGACTTATACTTTTAAAACCAAGTATCATATACTTTCAAATCAATTTTCTTAACTTCCAAAGTACTTCAAGTCTCTTAACTTAGAAATCAAGTTTCTTAACTTTTAAATCTCAAGTAACTCACACCTTTTAAAACAAGTTACTTCCCTTAAATCATGTCATTGCTTCCTTTAAGAATCAAGTTTCATTACTTGAAAATAAGTCTCTCAACCTTTTAGGAGTCAAAGGTTCATAGTCTTAAAACTTCATAACGTAAATTCTTTAAGTGAAGTACATATGCCTTATGTGTGTGAGTAGATTATACTTGTTTATAACGATCTTATTAAAGCAGCCATGATCTAGAAAATGTAATACAATTTTGTTTTATCTTAGCTTCTACGCAGATGGAGAATTCTACTTGTTTTAATATAATTTATCGTCATTACATTTTCCTTTATTAACGCTGCAATGGCTTGTTCAATGCTTATTCTCATTCGCGCCGTAAATTAGCCAAGTCAACTTGGCTCCAAATACCTCCTAACGACTCTTACCAACATCCCCCATAAGACTTGGTAAGAACTTAGGATATCTTAGACATAACCCTTATGTAGAGTAAATCAACATACATACTTCTTAACTTCTAAGAGTAGAAGGGAACGTGAAATAATACCACATGTATATTCCATACATAGAATCATGTCTAAAGAAGGAAGAGGTTCACATACCTCGCGACGATTATCGACAAATAGCAAAATGCTCCGAAGTACTTCAACCTTGATAGCTATTCCATCCTTCAAGTAGAATTCGCTATACTTCGTACTTCAACCTAAAAATGGCCACAACACATCTATCAACTTCTAGTTCTCTTCGTAGAATATTCTAAGTACAAGGTCACTAAATTCTACGGAAAAACGGGCAGCACTTCCTTTGTTTCTACATACTTTGCCACCTTTTTCAAGGCCAAATTCAATAACCAAATGCCACATTTAAGGCTCAATCAATTCAGCAAATATAAAGGGGATTACACGCCCTACAATACATGTAAAATTCCGCCCCACAATATACAAGACAATCCAATTAATTCCATGCCATTCTAGGCTAATTGGTGCAACAACATAAAGTCTTCCAATTCTTTTCCAATCCAAGTTCTTGGGTCAAATATATTATTTAGTCATAAACAACTTCAACAACTACAATTTCCTTCTTTATATAAATGTGACAACTAAACTAATAATCCAATTGAATTGAAATCTCAAGGGCTAAACATACTAGTTTTCGGATTAGGGTTCCAATATCCATAACACTTGTAAACTTCATAAAATATATATCTCATACTTACTAATATCTATAGCTACAACAATAAGAAATCTTAATTACTAAAACGTCAAGAATTATACATTTACAAGCCCTTATAATTTCCAAGATTCAAAGTCGCTCCTTAGCAATTCTTAGCTCCTTTCCTTTACGCTCCAATCCTCTATTTGAAGCCTTTAGAAGCTCACAACTAACTTCTCTTCCATTTCCAATCAAAACCTATGAAAATGCCTTAGGTTTTCGCCTTGCGACTAACGTGAAAACGCCGTTTTTCCGAAATCTTTCTATTGAGATATCCTTACAATACCCTTAGGGACATTGGGTTAAAGTCTTGTGAATAAAGAACCAAAATTGCAAAATTTTGTCTTCCAAAAGTCCATGGCCAGGAAGCAACATTGTGTGAACAAAACTTTCTCAATTTTTCTCTAAGTGTTGAAGACAAGTCTTGCTACTAGGGTGCTTATATAACACATTGGAGGGTCTTGATTACAACACATGTTAAAATTGGATGAATGGGATAAAGCCAAGTGGCTCTTGACTTAGTCAACAATGTCAAGCTCTACTTGCAAGACTTAGTCTTCTATCATGGTCAATGACCATACTACCCTTGCATAATTTTGTCCAAGAACATGTGGGGGAGGTGCCACGTGTCTCCCTCCCATTCGTCCATAAAATTCTGTAACCCTCGTGGGCCCCACAAAACGTAAAATTCCTCGGGTGGGCCCCACAAGACCAAATCCGTAAAAATAAATTTCCATAATGATAATACATTCCATAATCATGAATTAATGCATTTTGAGAATCCAATTCTCTTCAACGAACATTTCTCCTTTCCGACGTTCGGAAGATTTTCCGTCGGAAAAACAATTCTTCCTTTCGTACCCTTTTCAAGTCTTGTGTTCCTTACTTACATACTCTTAAACATGTCCTGGAGTTACGGGGTGTAACAGTAAGTACGTAGTACTTTTGGGTTTAATTTTCCCTAATGTAATAAGAAATAAAAGTCCCTTAAGTTCTCTAAAGTGAGAGGTTGTTATAATAGCTTTATGGAAAGTTGTTATAACGACTTAAGAAGAAGTGAAAATATGGTTTAAATTGTTATGTAAATAAACTTGATCGCGTCCCAGAATGGGTCGGGCAGTATACCTTTATGGGCAGACTTATATGACTTTATCGCGTCCCAGAATGGGCCGGGCAGTATATGTTACACCCCGTAATTCAGGTCATGCTTATGAGAACGTACGAAAGAAATTAAGATTTAAATTTTAGAAATACAGGTTGATGGAATGTTTTGGACAGGTTTTAGTCAACTTTGGGGCGGTTTATTCCCAGTTACCTTAGGAGTTCCTAGGCGCTGTCCAATTTTCCGTAGAATAAAGAACTTTATACTTAGAACATTCGACGAAGAAGTCTAGACGTTAATATACGTATTTGATTGTTATAGGTTGACACTCTACGCGCGGCATATTCGACTTGGCAAGTGGATTTAGCCAATGAGGTATGTGATCCTTCCTATCCTCTTGAGCATGATAGTTGTAAAATATATAGTACGGTAGACGTACGTGTATCAAATGAATTTTAGTTTTATTTTGATGTCTTTGACTTGAGTCCTAAATGTTAAGTATCTTGAAGTATTTCAAAAAGGAGTTATGAATCATTATTTAGAAGGAAATTAACACTTGGTTTTAAAAGGATTAAGTCCTCTTGGATTTTTTTTTCAAACAAATGTGATTGTTTTGATTTATTACAAAGCTTAAGTGTTATACTAGCTTTATGGGAAGTTAGTTATAGTGACTTAAGGAAGATAAAAAGAATGGTTTACTTACTTGTTTGTAGAAGCCTTGTAACGATTTCTGAATGTGTGGTAAGTTGGTTTGAGAAGTAAACATGTTATGTTACTATGGGTGTTAGTGCCTTGAGATTTGTTGTGGTAAGGGGGTTCTCTCGTTGTGCTTATGTCGTTTACGATAAGCCGGTTGTGCTTGTGTATATCACCTACCCCCCTGACTTGTTATGATGCCGCGGGTTAGCTACCCCGTCTGAGGAGTACCTCGTGCGGGTCCACATGACCTACGCGGACTACGGTAGTCGGGAATCACTCGGGTGTGTTCTGGCCGTCACGAGGAATACCTCATGCGGTCAGTGGCCATGAGGACTACGGTAGTCGAGAAATGCCGCGGGTTAGCTACCGTCACGAGGAGTACCTCATGCGGGCCCAGGTGGCCTATGCGGACTACGGAAGTCCAGGATTAGGCTCGCATAATGATACTATGGGTGAATGGCCCTGCTTCGATCATTAGCGGCCTAGAAAAGACCGGTTACGTTACACCTATTTGCTCTTATTTATGCTGTGGCACTATGTGCGGTTAATTGGTTTTTCATACATATCTGTGGATTTGGTTTGGAAATGTTATGATTTCATTATAGTATTTTCAGTTTCACATACTTGGTACCTGTTATCTTGACCTCGCCCGAGGCTGCGTTAAATCTGCAGTCGAGGTACATCGGTTGTTGATCCTCGCTCTTAGGATCACCGATTACGCTTTAGGAAGTCTGTTCTCTGGAGGCTTATCTTTTAGTATGATTCCTGTAATTGTAGATTCATGTACATTCGAGGTATGGCGGGCCTGTCCGTCATAGTTATTACAAACTCTTAGAAGTGCGTAGTCTGTTGTAAATTGGGTTTTGTAAAGGATGTAGCTATTGGTTTACATTATATTTATATTTACAGAAAGGTAACCATTTTGGTTAGCCTATTTCTTATTTTATATTGTTTCATGTTTATGAGTTACTTCCGCTGATTTTTCTCTGATGTTGTATCACTAGGGTGCCCGGGGTAAGGCACCAGTCACGGGCCCGGAGTAAGGCACCAGTCACGGGCGAGTGGGTCGTGTGATGATCTTTATGGCGGACTTATATGACTTTATCGCGTCCCGAGAATGGGTGGGCGATATACCAATGGCGGACTTATATGAATTTATCGCGTTGCAGAATGGGCGGGACAGTATACCTTTATGGGCAGACTTATATGACTTTATCGCGTCCCAGAATGGGTCGGGCGATATACTTAATGGGCGAACTTATATGACTTTATCGCGTTCGAGAATGGGCGGCGATATACCTTTATGGCGGACTTATATGACTTTATCGCGTCCCGAGAATGGTAGGCGATATACCTTTATGGGCGGACTTATATGACTTTATCACGTCCCGAGAATGGCGGGCGTATATTTTATGAATTCGCGTGTCCATGAATGGGCGGGTTACGTTATCACGTATGGATAATCAAAGTGAACTCCAAAATGAGGCGTCCATAAAGGGCGGATTATGTTATGCAAGATCGTAAGTTATATGTTTATGAACTTGATGATTTTTCCTAAGTATGAATGTAAGAATTTGATTATAACTCTTATTGAAAATGGGAAAAGATAATAATGTGTGATTAAGTTCATGAGTTGTAATGCGCAGTAAGGATCGGTATTTACTTTTATACTTGCCTGTCATTCTTTTTGTCTGATTATGTTTTGTTTATTGTACCTTATTTTCATTCCATACTACAATTTTTGTTATGCGGCCCGCTTTGAAATTGTGTTCATGCCCGCATGTATTAGGTACACAGGTTGGTGATCCTCGCTCTAGGATCTCTGTTCAGTTTTGGGTAAAATCTCCATTCATTCCGAAGGCTTATCTTTGGTTCGGATCCCTGGTATTGTCGGTTGTAGTACATTCAGGGGTATGGTGGGGCCATGTCCCGTCACAGTTGTTATGCCAAAACTCTTAGAGGTCTGTAGTCATATCTTGTGGGTCATCTTGTAAAAGAAAAAGGATGTAACTGCTTTTGGATATATATATATATATATATATATATATATATATATATATATATATATCCAGGGAGTAGCCTTATCGGCTAACCTGTTGTTTATTTCTTGTTGATTTATTTTATAAGTTTGATATATGTTCCGCTGATTATCTCTGATGTATACCTGTAAGGGTGCCCTACCAGGGCACCAGTCGCGGCCCGGGGTCGGGTCTTGACAAAAGTGGTATTAGAGCAGTTAGTCCTCGAAAAGTGTCTACAGACCGTGTCTAGTAGAGTCTTGGTTATCGGTGTGTTGTGCACCACATCTATAACCAGGAGGCTGCAGGACATTTTGGATTGGTTTCCCTTCTTCTCACTCTGAGATCGTGCAATAGAGCTGTGTCGTTAGGGTAGTCTCTCCCTAACGTGTTATTGTGGTTGCAACTATGAGAAAGACAACAGTGGCCCAGAAAAGATTATATGGATTGCGTATCCAGGTTGGTAAAAATTGTCGTATAGATGGTATTATGATGTTGTATATCTGTACGAGCGTATTTACTTGGGTTCATATGTGTGTTGCCTAGAATGACTATGAGTTACCATAAGTTGGTAAAGTCTTGATAAATACTTGGAGGGTGTGAAACAATTTATTTAATCCACACCTAGGCTTTATGTATGTACTGACTTGGAATAGTCAGAAGGTAATAAACGGTCTGAGATTGTGATAGACTCTTAAAAGAGATCATGTTTTATTGATTTGAGAGCATACCGTATTTGTTAGATTAAGTTGTGTTTATGCGGCAAGTGATTATGTGAATAATAATGGTATGGAGCAATTAGAGTTGTTGTGAGTGAGACAACGTGATTATGAGATATTAAGAAGCTGCATTTCCTGTATGTGGGGACTGATAATATAGGCTAAGGACATAGAATAATTGTGAACCTTAGAATATTGATGACCGCTGAGACCTTAGATGTATACGGTCTTCTCGGGCAGTAAGATTTATTTCAGACCAAAAATGAGAATTAAGTGCGACAATGGATCGGGTTATGGGCTGTTGCGGGTCAACCCGTAGCCCGGAATAGAATGGGATCAGTTGGAGGTAGTCCCGCTATGTGATAGGGTCACAGGGGTGTAAGGCTCAAGTTTAGTTAGTCGTTGTACGAGTTCGTGGACGCGTTCCACCGGAACCGTGTCGGGAGAAACAAAAAAATGACCAAGTTTTGATGTAGTAACTCCAAGGAATTGAAAACAGAGGCAATGATTGAGATTATGTACGTGTACTAGAATAATTTTAGAAGTACGAGAAGAATACGATAAGTAAGAAAAGAAAAGAACAAGGGTTGAAATAATTGAAGTGTTTATAGTTATGACTAAGGAAATGTACGAAAAGAGAATCCTTTTAGGCCATGAATGAGAGTAAATAGTGATGATGCACTCTTTGGATTTGATTCCTCGTTTGGCTTATGATGGATGGATATGCATGTGCGATGTATTAGGGTCATGTGTGGCATATGTGATTATGTTGGGTGTAGTTAAGGGGGACTATGCGATATCCGTTTTGATTGAACCTCGAAAGAACATTCGGGGACGAATGTTTCTAAGGGGGGAAGAATGTTACACCCCGTAATTTCAGGACATGTATACGAGAATAGATGCGAGAACACAGGACTTAAAAATTTGAACGAAAGAAAGAATTGTTTTCCAAGGAAAAATCTTCCGAACCTCGGGAAGGAAAATTATTCGTTAATGAGAATTGGGTTCTCAAAATTTTTATTTGAGACTGTTGGAATTTATCGGAACTATAGAATTTTATTTTCAGAGTTGGATACGTGGGGCCCACCCGAGAAATTTTACGTTTTTGTGGGGCCCACGAGGTTTCCGATATTTTGACCAATTATGGAAATTTCGGGAAATGAAATTATGGACCAATGGGAGGGCGACATGTGTCACCCTCCACATGCTTGTTGGATGAATAAAAGAATTGACCAAGTCAAAGGGTCAAGTGGAAGCTTGATAATATTGACCATAATTGACTAAGATCCTAGCCACACATTTGTTTTGATCTCACAATTTGGTTGTAGTATATATCTACATTACTAGTGCAAGATTAGACAAAATCCAACACTTAGAAAAAAATTAATTTTCTTGTTCTTGAAGAGAGGCTCTCGGCATTGGCACCTTTCCCACACAAAATTTTTTCAATCTTGCGTCATAATTCCCAATACTTAAACCCAAGGTTCCTAGAGATATTACAAGGATATCTCAATACAAAAATCCCGAAAAAACTACGTTTTTACGTTAGTCGCAAGATGAAAACCTAAGGTGTTCTTCAACTTTGAAGTTGGAAATTGAAGAGAAGTTGTTTATGAACTTCTAAGGGTTGCTTGGAGTGGATTGGAACGTCAAGAGGGGGAATTAAAGTTGCTAAGGATCGACTTTGAATCTTGGATTAGATTTGGGCTTATTGAGGTAATAATCTTCGTCTTACTATTGTAATTGAAGATTCCATGTTATGATAAGTTAGAAATGATCATGTGAAATATATTATGAAGATTGATAAGTGTTATGGAATTTGAAAGCTTAAATCCGAAATTGGCATCTTAGCCATAAAGATTAGAAATCAATTTGGTCGATAGTTATAATCGTCGCATGTTGTATAAGAAAGGGATTATAGTTGTTATAATTGGTTGCGACTATATAACATGTTAGAATAACAACTTGGATTGAAAAGGAATTGAAAGAGAATTAATGTAGTTGTAGCCGAGAATGGCCATTGAATTATTGGACTGTTTTATACAATTGCGGGGCAGATTTTACACGTCCTGTTAGACGTGTAATCCCCTTTTGATTAGTTGATTGGTTGAGCCTTAAACGTGGCATGTTGGTTATTGATTTACGGGCCTTGAAAAAGGTGGAAAAGTGCGTAGAAACAAAGGAAGTGCTGCCCAAAGTTCTGTAGAATAAGAGACCTAGCACTTAGTATTATTCCACGTTAATAAGCTAGGAGTTGATAGACATGTTATGACTATTATAGGTTGAAGTACTACGTGTAGTGTATTCTACTTGAAGGGTGGAATAGCTGTCGCGCCCGTTTTTGACCTCGGGGTCTGAACGGTATCCGCAACGTTGCTCTTTGGCGCGGTTCCCTGGATGGAGCAATAGTTTTGATTTTAAGGAGTCGCCACCTAATTAGTTAAGTGAATTAGGACACTTGATTTATTATAATAAAATACTGCAATTAATCTCCATTTAATGGTCTGCGAAATTAATGAGATTCTGAATCAGGGTTCTTTATTATCCTAAAGGGAAGGGGTTAGACATCCTTTAAGATCCGCTAACTTGCGGTTATTCGTTCAAATCTAGGTTAATTATTTATTGCCCTTTTTATTCTACCTATTCTAAGCATTTTTTTTCATAATTTATAATTAAAATAAAGTGCAATACAGAATAATAAAACTAAAATTAAATGTGACATAAAATAAAACTCTGGGACATCTTTTAGCCCTTTTTAGGCTTTCTGCGCAAGATGATCTCCGGGCACCTGCATAAACACTTAGTAAAAGTGTTAATAGTAGAATAAATAATTTTAAAGCAATGACAATAATTAATAAGTAAAGCAAAATAAATAAATCCGTCTTTTGCACAGAGGAGGCCTTGGAAATCAGACGGAGATTCCTTCATCGGCCAATATTGTTAAAAAACAATAAAATAAATAAAACCCTCAGATCCGCGCCAAAACAGTAATAGTTTTAAACACGGAGGGCTCAGATATATATAAAAATAAAGTGGGACATCCTAAACAAGTGCGGCTGCGAGAATTCGCCCTGCCAGCGCATGTTGGTTATCCTGTGTAAGTAGAAGAAATCATCAACGCCCAGAAAGCTTCATTTATTTTATTTTCCATCTTTGCAACTGTGGAGGCCTAAAAAATGGACGGATAATTTTTTCATTGGCCAGTGTAGTATAGTATCTGTTCAAAAATCAGTGTACCAACAATGTTGTATTTATTCTAAATCAGTTTAATAAAATTAAAAGGGCAAAATCATCCAGAAATCAGCCCAAACACAAACAGTCCACCAATAGCAAAAAAGCGGTGAAAATCGGTGTGAGGCGATGAATCTGACAATCTGCAGCCAAAATGATCCCAACAATGGGAAAAAAAACAGTGGGTCGCACAAAACCATCGGAGACAGTAATAAATCCGGGCAAGGTCACCGGAAAACTTAGAACGTCGCCAGAAAATCTATTAGAGAGATTAAATCAGTCCAACAAACAACAATAATATAATAGCATCAAAATCGAAAACAAATAGGAGCGAAGGGACGGTGGTGTCGCTTCCACGGTGAGGTCGCCGGAGCAACGCCAGCTATGGCCAGGTGTGTCGACGGCTCACCAGCGACAGAACAATGGTGAAGGGCCCAGGGGTGTAGGGATAAGGGTTGTGGTGGAGGCTTGCTGGAGGTTTGGTTCGTGTGGTGGTGGTCGATGGGATACGGGTGTTAGGACGAGGGTGACAGTGGTGGTCGACGAGTTGAGGTCGACGGGTGTACCAACGACGACGGGCAGTGGTAGTGGTGAGGGTTCACGGTGGTGATGGGGACAGTGGTGGTTCGCGTGGTGGTGAAGGGAAAGGTCGCCGGAGTTGTGGGTGTGTGTGTGGAGGTAGACGGGGAGAGGGTGACAGTGGTGGTTCGTTGGGTGTTCACCGGAGCTGCGAGCTCCGGCGAAGGTAGAGGGTATCGGCGACGACGGGAGATGAGGTGTGGGGTTCGCCGGTGACGGGAACAGTGGCGGCGGCGACGAGGGAGGGGAATAAGGGAGTGAGGGTGACGGAGAAATCTAAAAGGGGGGAGGCTTTAGGGTTGTGCGCGGGTGAGCTGATATTGTAGGGCTGCCCCCCTCCTTTTTAATAAAGGGGGGTAGTGTTTATTATATAGGGGTAGGATTAGGTTTAGGGTTTTGGTTTGATTTTTTTTTTTTGAGAGACGAGAGTTTTTTATTAGAACTGAAAGAAATGTCAAAATCTATTACATTCCGATGTGTAATACAAATTTAAAGACATTAAAACTGCATTGCTTTTTCTTCTCTTTTTTGCGTAGTTATTTGTCTCTTTAGTTGAGTGTCTTCCTGCAACAGGGTACTTTAAGGCATTTGCACAAGTGATTAACACAAACTCCAGTGCCAGCATGAAAAAATGAGCAATATGGTTGGCAATCTTTTTGAACATTACATGGTGGTGCTCCTGCGACTGAACTTCTTGCTTCTATTATTCCACCTATCAAATGAAATTCAGTTGCAACAAGCCATAAAGTGACTAAGAAGAGAAAATTCCTTGAAGCCTTTTCCATGTTGTGTGCTGTGATGATTTGTTGTATAAACTTATACTTTGTTATGTTTGGGTTTGATTTGGGGGGAAAATGAAAAGTGGGTTTTGATTTTAGGGGGGGGGGGGGGGGGAAATAAAAAGATGAAAGTTTGGATGAAATTAAAAATGGTGTTGGATTAGACTGATTCAAATTGTGTCTTGGACTGGACTGTTTTGACAAAATGCAAGGCGGGTTAATTATTTAAAAGAAAAATTATTTAAAAATATGCAGAATTATTAAAATGCAAATGCCGACACAATAATAATAAATACAATATTTTAGCAAATGTTTAATGCCTAATTACAACGGAATGTCAATTAATTATTTAAAGAGATGCAAATATTATTAAAATAAACGACGGTGTAATAATAATAGAAACATAATATTAACAAAGACATAAGGCTTAAATTAAAATAAATAGATGCAATGTCATTTTGTGAAGAAATAAACATAGGATATTATGTAAAAAAATGCAAAAATTATGATTAAAATGTGGTGTCCTAAAACACATAAAATTACAACAAATATACGAAAAACGGGTCAACATTGACTGTCAACAATAGCTAACAAGGTTGAAGTACTTTGGAGCATTTTTGCTACTTGTCGATAGTCGTCGCGAGGTATGTGAACCTCTTCATTCTTTTTGCATGTTCTATGTATGAAATATACATGTGGTGTTATTTCATGATTCCTTCTACTCTTAGAAGTTAAGAGGTACATATGTTGATTTACTCTATGTAAAAAGGTATGTCTAAGTAATCCTAAGTTCTTACCAAATCTTATGGGGGATGTTGGTAAGAGTCGTTAGGAAGTATTTGGAGTCGAGTTGACTTTGCTAATTTACTGCACTAATGAGAATAGGTATCGAACAAGCCATTGCAGCATTAATAAAAATGTATCGACAATCAATCATACTAAAATAAGTAGAATTCTCCATCTGCATAGAAACTAAGATAAGACAAAATAGTATTACATTTTCTAGATCATGGCTGCTTTAATAAGATCGTTATAAACGAGTATAACCTATTCACAACTCATAAAAGTATATGTTACTTAATTTAAAGAGTTTATGTTATGAAGTTTTAAGACTATGAACCTTGATTTCTTAAAAGGTTATGAGATTTTATTTTTCAAGTTATGAGACTTGATTCTTAAAAGAATGAATGGCTTGATTTAAAAAGTATGGTTTCAATAATTTATTTCAAAAGTTAAGAGGCTTGATTTCAAAAGAGAATGTAACTTGAATTTTCAAAAGAATAAGTTTATTAATTTAAAAGAGAAGGAGTTTTATGATACTTTTTAAGTATGTAAGTACGTAGTACTTTTGGGTTTAATTTTCCCTAATGTAATAAGAAATAAAAGTGCCTTAAGTTCTTTAAAGTGAAAGGTTGTTATAGTGTTAATTAGTTTTGTTAATAGGTTAATTGCTTTAAAAATATATATATAGTGGACTGTGTGAGCGTAGAATTGATTTTTTTTTTTTTAAAAAGAATAAATTTCAGTCTCACTTTCATGAATTGAAAGTTGAATTGATATTTTTTTCCAGATTAATAGCTAAGATAAAATAAGAAAAATCAAACCAGCGAGAGTCAGTGTAGTGGGGAAGCAAAACCTAACTGTGTGAGCGTGAATACACTAAGTATTTTTACAGAGTTTTTGATCTTTTATTTTTTATAATGTTAAAACGACAACGTTTAGTTTGTTTTTATTAAAAACAATTTAAAAAAAGAAATAAAAATCATGTAGTCTTAATTTGAATTAAAAAAATGCTAAATAAATAATAAAAATTGTGTCGTTTTAATCAGTCAAACACGTCATTTTTTGTCAATTTAAAATACAAGTCACTTATTTATGTGACATTTCACAAACCCGTCACACAAACGTCATAAATAAATGACACTTAAAAAATCCGTTACACAAATATCATAATTATATGACACTTAAAAAACCCGTCACATGAATGTCATAATTATATGACACTTAAAAAACCTGTCACATAGATGTCAAGAAAAATCATAAATTTAGTAAAAAGATGTGACACTTGCATTTCTGTCACATGTAAACTGTCACCGTAGCCTGTTTTTCTTGTAGTATACTAATTTAATCTTCCATTGCAGATGGTTAATGCTTCGGCAGAGGCAATTGTTGTTGAAGCATAACTTTCGCCAAGGGAATCAAGTTGCTCACAATCTGGCTAAGGAAACTTCTCACCAGTCCAAGTCTACCAGTACCAAGTTTTATGCATGTGCTCCACCTTTTGTTGTTTCACACCCTTGCTAAATGAGTATAAATATTTTGCAAGCAAAGACATGATGGCAGCCAACAACACTTTCGTCGACCTAAGCCAAACACTTCGTCCTTTCAAGTTTAAAAGAACGTAGCAATGCGGAAGCAATTCAACACCACTAAAGAGGTTTATGATAGCAAGATTAAACACACAACAACACTAAGATTTTACGGGAAAAGGGATGTCCAACCTTTATTTTATTCAAACTCAAATAAACAAAGGACGTCTCTCGGCTTATTACAAAAGTGTAGGAACTGGACGTCCAACACTTTGTTCACTCAACTCACTTAGTCTCACACATACTAGTCAAGTATTTTAGGTTGCATACTCACAAGAACAAACACTTGTTCTTAGCTTAGAACACTTGAACTCACACTTAGCTTTTCTTTCGGGTTATAGGATATCTCACTCTTAATTATGTGTCTAAGTCTTACAACTTAATATAATTATATAGGGGAGGGGAATGTCATATCATGCCTTACAAAGGGGAACGTGTAAAGGAAGTGGATGTGGTAACACACATCCTCAAGCTTCTCGTCCATCACGCACATACACATATCACACGACCAACACTTCCACTTGACTTGGGAAATCCGCACATGTCTTCATTTCTTCAAGCCATGTCTTGTTGACCCATTCAAACTTCACACACGACTTGCACTGGTCCTGCAAGGTATCATCCATGTCTCACATGACCTTCCACATCACCCGCACCACTTACCATATGTTTAGCTTACCACACTTCATGGTTGCATAAAATTCGGACTCGGTTGGACCATTTCAACCGGCGTTGAGCCCTTGAAGCTTGCACGCTTCAAAACTTAATCAAATCAGCTCAAACCCATTGCCACGTGTCCCGGAGACCCATAGGAATATCCTCAAACCCACCCCGAGCTACCCAGTGCTCCATCGCGACCCGCATCTGAACTACATTACGCTTGACTCGGTCAATATTTGCATCTCGGCCACCCACGTGTGTATGGTTCGGTCGAACCGTTAGCACCACTAACCCTTGTGGTGTAGTTGACCCATATGAATCATAAGGAACCACGGAATACCACGCTTGTATACCGCACCCACGCATCAACCCGTAGCCCCACTTTACCAAATATTAACCCGTGCTCCTCTTTTCTCAGCTTCTCGGTCCATCCTTGGACTTTGTCAACTTATCTGTTGTGAAGTCATAGCTAGGCTTGGTAAAATGCATAATGTGAATATTAATTACCTCGCCATGTTCCCTGCACGTGTGTTAGACATCCCGTGATCTACACATGTCCGGTAGAACATATGTAACACCATTTCGGACATCATACACTAATACATACACTTAGCCTCCATTGTTTGAGAAATTTGAACATTTTCCCAACTTTTCCCTCCTTTTGTTTTGCCCCTAGCTTGCATTGAATTCTCGTGATCAACACATTTGCAGATGATTCCACTTTCATCCCACGACAACCAAGAACACCACTTCCGAAAGGTACTTCTCATGGATCCTCATTCTTTGCGTTTCAACCCGCAAGCTCACAAATTGTGACTTTGTGTAACCTCTTCTTTAGAATTCGTATGGTACCTCCGAATTCCCTCTTGGACCCTTTCATCACTTCGTCGACGAATCTCCTTCTCACGATGTAAGAAAAAAGGGATAATGAGATATACATCCTTCGATGTCCCTAAATCTTTCTCCAACACTGTGACTCTACCCCGAATCACTCCGGCAGTCTCGTGGTCCAATCTTTATCCTCAAGTTGACCATGTCCTTGCCTACCTTCAAGTGGTTTTTCCATCCACTTCCTGCCCCGAGAGTAGGCCATGCCATCTCCTATCTGACAGCATGTGAAGCCGAAGCTTCACTCTTGATGTGCACACTTGAAGTCACGTTCGTCATGGCGCCTACAAATAATGACTTCCCTTCTCTTTTCCACTTTATATCCGCGGCAAGTTCACATAGTTCAGGAGTTTTCATCTCCCTATCTTGCTTCACCCCCACTCCCGGATGAATGCACTTAATGAACCCTCTCATTCCTTCCTTCATCACCATCACTCCATCTAAGTGAGGTATTGGAACGAAGAAGTTCTTTTTGAGGAAATTAATTCATATAATCACCTTGTAATCTCCCAACGGCACCACCAACACATTGTGTTTACCACACCATGGCCCAGTCGACATCTTTACATCAAATGCCACTCCATCTATCATTTGAGCCGCTTGGTTCACCGTTTTCATAGAAACAGGACTCTAAGTAGTCTTGAGTCCCAACACCTCCGCAATCTCCCTATCCATAAAAGTATGCGTAGCTTCGGTGTCTACCATTATTACAACAAGCTTTCCATTCTTCTGCATCACCACATACATCAACAAGGTATGCGGATTACTCACGGGCTCCCCTATAACATTTAATAACATAAGGTTGTTCAATAGCATCCCAAGAGGGTTTGCCAAGGCGAAAACAATACCACCTTCTTCATTAGGCTTTGGCTCTCCCGCAACAATAACGTTGACATCTATTCGGTTGGTGCAATTTCATGCCAAGTGTGGACCATTACAATTCCAACACTTGACTTCGTTCACATTCCTCCTCATTGGTCCTGTGTCCGTCACTTTCCCCTTTCCCTTTTCAGTATCGAACCTTCCCGTATCCTCTTTGTTCTTCTTCCCATATCTTTTCTTGGATTTGGAAGAACTTGCAACATTTGATCCTTGGAGAGTTTTAAAATCCACCAAAGAATCGATTACGGTAATAACATTAGGAAGGTCCTTCACATTCTACCTCGGAAGTTCATTTTGAGCCAATCCATTCATTCCCATAATGAAGTTGTGTAGCTTGTCATCCTCAGACATGTTTTGGATGTCCAACATCAATGAATTAAACTCCTTGATGTATTCATGTATCGAACCGGTCTGTTTGAGCTTCTTGAGACGGTCTCTTACCAACCAACTCGCGTTGCTAGGCAAAAATTGTAGTCTCATCTCCTCCTTCATTCTTGCCCAAGTTTTTATTCGTGGACGACCCGACCTTACATCGTCAGTGTCCCTTGTCTTCCACCAAAGATTTGCATCTTCCGTGAGATACATAGTCTTTATGCTCACTTGGTCCATTTCCGCAACATGAATTGCAAGGAAATATTGCTCCATGTCACAAAGAAAGTTTTCCACCTTTTTGGCACACCTTGTCCCATTGAAGGGCTTTGGTTCTGGTACCTTTACCTTACCTCAATTTCTCTCCCTCTCTCTAAAAATCAGCTCCTCCTTCTCTCTACTTTTCCAAAGGAAATCCAAGCCTAAGGAAAAATCTGAAAAGTTAAGAACAAAAAAGGAAGCTTGTGGCTAGCTTGTGGTGGTGTTCTTGGCAAGGAAGCTAGAAAAATATTTGGAATAAGTTTGGCTAAAACTCTAAGGTAATGATTCTTCCTTTAGATTTAGTTTATAGTGTTGCATGTTAAGAAGAAATAACTTGTGGTAGAAAATAATGCTCTTAGAGTCATTGCATGCTAGAAATGTGGTTTGGATATGAAAAATGGGTTAAGAAGAGATTATGAGCATGTTGTAGCCTAAAAACTACCTTAGAATTGTTAAGTGAATTGTTGTAACTTATGGGGCAGAATTTTACACACCCAAGTTTAGGTGTGTAATCCCCTTTGAATTGTTGGATTGATTGAGCCTTAAATGTGGCAATTGGATGATAAATTCGGCCTTGAGAAAGGTGGCAAAGTGAGTAGAAACAAAGGAAATGCTGCCCAATTTTCCATAGAATTTAGTGACTTTGAACTTGGATTGTTCTACATTAAGATTAGAGGTTAATAAACGTATCATGGTTATTTTAGGCTGACATATTACTTGCGGTAGTTTGGACTTAGAAAGTGGATTGACCAAAGAGGTATGTGAAGCTTTCATATCTCTTGAGCATGAATAGATGTAACTATGTAGTACGGTAGACGTACAAGATTTGGTATTCTTACTTGTTTTAAGTATATAAAGACTTGTGTCGTTTTAAGAATGTATAAGTCCCTTAGTTAGGGGAAAAGTGTAATTTTACTAAAGTGAAGGGTTAATATAACAACTTTATGGGAAGTTGGTTTATTAGCTTTATAAAAGATTAATGAGAAGAGATTTACTCTAAGTAAGACAAGTAAGGACAAATGATTTGATTTATGAAAGGCAAATTGATTTTAAGGCATTAATTGCCCAAGAGCTTTATGTATGAAAAAGAGTCACTTTTAAAAGAATTGAAGTATGTAGTACTTGGGTTAAATTCCCGGTTTTCTTTTATTAAAGATATGATTAAGTGCCTTAAGTAAACTAAAATGAGAGGGTATATGAACAAGACTAATAAGAAGTTATAAGTTTTCTTAACTTATTTATGATTATGATATGATGACAGTTTGAGCTAGGGTAAGAGTATATCTGAGGGGCAAGCCCAGATCGTTATACCACCTACTCGGGGTAAGAGTATGTCGAGGCAAGCCCAGATCGTCATACCACCTTCTTGATGTAGAGTATATCGAGGCAAGCCCCAAGATCGTTATACCGGTGCTTGATGTAGAGTATATCGAGGGCAAGCCCCAGATCGTTATACCATCCGCCGGGGTAGAGTATATCGAGGAAGTCCCAAGATCGTTATACCACTGTTAGTGGATTTGCTACCGCGATGCGAGGAATACCTCGTGCGAGTCATATGGGCTTATGCGGGTGAAATAGTCCCGTGCGGTAGTCTGACTATCACGAGGAATACCTCGTGCGGGTCCACGGGACTATGCGGGTGAAATAGTCCCGAGGTAGGGGTGCTTATTGATACTACGGCGAGGTACCTGTTTTGATCCTAAGGCCCTATTTTATGCGATATTATATTTATATACTTGTCACTCTCATTGTTAGTAAGGCACGATAAAAGGTATTTTATTGTTTTCCATGACTCGGCTTACTCTTAGACTTATGATATCATTATTACGGTATTTTCGACTTTACATACTTGGTACATATGTGTCTTGACCCCTTCCTCGAGGCTGCGTTAAATCTGCGGTAAGGGTAAGCAGATTGAGGATCCTCGTTCTTAGGATCACTATTCCGGTGTCAGAAGCTCCATCCCTCCGGAAGCTTGTCTATTGGTACAGATATTCCCTGATGCTATATGTATTTTGTACATTCAGGGGTATGGCGGGGCCCTGTCCCGCCACAGTTGTTATCTTTAGAGGTTTGTGGTCACCTATGTGTTTTGGGCTATAAGAACCCGTTGTACTACTATACTTTTGTTTAAAGAATGTTTTATGGAAGGAAGCCTTATCGGCTGGCCAGTGATGTTTACCCTTTTATAAGTTATGTGTTATGTATGTTCCGCTGCTATTCTCTGACATATACTGACGGTACCTGTAGGAGTACGATCGCGACCGGGTCGGTCGTGACAAAAGTGGTATCGAGCGATTAGTCCTCGGAAAGTGTCCTGAGGCCAGTGTCTAGTAGAGTCTTGATTATCGGTGTGTCGTGCACCACATCTATAATCAGGAGGCTGCGGATATTTAGGATTGGTTTCCATTCTTTCACTCTCGATCGTGCAATAGAGCTGAGTTATAGGTTGAACCTCCTCGATGTTTTCCTTTATGTATCGATTATGCCTCGCAAGGCAACGCGGCCCGGAAGGGCAAGGTAGGCGAGAGTCTTGCTAGTGGGGCGGAGAGCCACGAGGCACGAGCCGATCTTACGAGAGATGATGTTTAGGCGGCGAGTTCCACGTCGTCGCCCGGCCTCAGCAGTTCGGCGGCGGGCCAGCTCACGAGACGCGATGCGGAGCCTCGGTTCCACGATCGAGTGCGAGTACGAGATTACGAGAGCAGTTGATTCTTGACGGCAGCATAGTGGCGGCGTGGCAAACAAGCGAGAGCCAACCACAAGCGGTTCTGGTCGAGATTTCTTGGGTTGTCACCCACGAGTTCTATGGTTCGAGATTTGAGGAGGATCGCGAGGAGTTTGTCCGGCGATTCTGACGGACCATGCAGTCCTTAGGGCATCGGGGGTGAGTGCATTATACTAAACTTCTACAGGTTCTGCGATATTGCGTTTAACTTGTTTGAGTCATGGGTATTGTCGAGGGGTGAGGATGCTCTTCCAGCTGATTGGGAGGAGTTCACGGAGGCTTTCCTAGACCACTTCTTTCCTCCTGAGGTGAGGAGAGCCCGTGTAGATAGGTTCTTGACCTTGAGGCGGGGCGGGAGGACTATCGAAGTCTGACACTGAGTTCGACTCCTTGGCCAGATATGCGCACACCATAGTAGCTGACATGGCAGACAGGGTTCATCGATATGTGATGGGGTTAGACCGTCATATGATTACTTCATGCTTGGGGGTGGCTCTTCAGCCATGGATGGATATTGCCAGGATGCGGCGTCTGCGAGATTGAGGCGAGAGCGGGATCGGCTAGATTTGGGCGGCCAGAGGCGAGACAACGAGCTCGGGGCGATTTCAGGCGGCGGCCTGGCAGCGAACTAGGTCCACATTCCGGCCCGGCGAGTGCTCCTTCTCGATTTTCCGGCGGGAGGTCGATCAGCGAGGTTATTCGGGGCGGTCGGGGCTCGGGACTTGAGTTTCGAGGCGAGGCGGGCCGGCTGTCGAGGCCACCTACCTCGGTGTGTTCGATGCGGTAGGTCTCATCCGGCGAGTGCGTATGGGTTGAGCATGTTACTCTTGTAGCCAGCGAGGCCATCGAAGAGATTGTCCGTCCTTGGCGGCGGGAGCATGCAGTTCAGCCGGCGAAGTGCATTCTTTGGATCTTCATCTTCGATGGTTAGGCGCCCGGAGGCGAGGTACTTATGGGCGGCGCGGCAGGTCGTGGTAGGGGTTTCGATTCTAGCGGTCCTCGAGCGCATATATGCTATGTCGGTCAGCGGGACCGGGAGGCGTCGCGGATGTCGTCGCAGTACATTGTTGGTTTCTTCTTTGTGATGTATATGCTTTGATAGATCCAGTTCTACCTTGTCCTACATATCTCCTCATATTGCCGATAGAATAGGGATAGAGCGAGTCCATAAGACCTTTTGAGGTGGCTACGTCGATGGGTGATTCGATGGTAGTGGCGGGTGTATAAGGCTTGCCTTGTGACTATAGATAGCCGTCAGACTCTAGCTGACTTGATAGAGTTGGATATGACAGACTTTGATGTGATTATGGGTATGGATTGGCTAGCATCTTGCTATGCCAGCGTGGGTATGAGAGAGATTAGTTCGGTTCGGTTTCTGGTGGCCAGGTTATCGAGTAGAAGGGGAATAATGCATCGCCGAGGGTAAGTTTATTTCTTACCTCAAGGCTAGGAAGATGGTGCGGAAGGGGTATATCTACCATCTGGTTCGGGTATTCGACACGGTGAGTGCAGGACCTTGATCGATCCGGTTGTTAGAGAGTTTCAGGCGTATTCCCGGACGAGCTTAGGGTATCCTCGAGAGGAGATTGAGTTTTGTATTGATTTGGCGCGGACACTCGGCCGATATCTATTCCGCCATACAGGATGGCACCTGCCGAGTTGAAGGAATTGAAGGACCAGCTGAAAGATTTACTGGAGAAAGGCTTTATTAGGCCAAGTGTTTCTCCCTGGGGAGCACCAGTGTTATTTGTAAAGAAGAAGGATGGGACACTGCGTATGTGTATTGATTACAGGCAGCTAAACAAGGTAACTATCAAGAACATATATCCCCTCCCCAGGATTGACGATTTGTTTGACCAGTTGCAGGGTGCAAAGTGTTTTTCCAAGATAGACTGCGATGCAGTTATCATCAGTGCGAGTTAGAGACAGATATCCCAAAGCGCATTCGGGACCGGTATGGGCACTATGAGTTCGAGGTGATGTCTTTCCGGGTTGACAACGCCCAGCGGTATTCATGGATTTGATGAATAGGGTGTTCGAGCCATTCTTGGATATGTTCGTTATAGTGTTTATCGATGATATCTTGGTATATTCGCGCCTGAGCGAGAGCATCTGAATCATTTGAAAGGCGGTATTGAGTCCTCGAGGCCGGCGGTTGTATGCCAAGTTCTCGAAGTGCGAGTTACGGTTAGCGTCGATGGCTTTCTTAGGGCATGTTATCGGGGCGATGGTATTCGGGTTGTCTGGCGAAGATTGAAGCGAAGACTTGGCGGACCAGCTACAAGCGGAGGTGCGCGGCTTTGGGCCTTGCGAGTTATTATCGGAGGTTTGTAGAAGTTTGCTTCTATCTCGGCACCTTTGACTAAGGTGACTCGGAAAGCGGCTATGTTCGTGGGCGGATACTTGTGAGGAAAGTTTCGATTGCTAAAGGAGAAGTTGGCGACCGCCCGATTCTTACTCTTCCGAGGGCTTAGATGGATATGTGGTTTCTTGTGGCGTCAGTGTCGGGCTTGGAGTGCGTCTTGATGCGGCCGGCGGAGTTATAACTTATGCGTCTCGGCGGCTTAGGAAGCATGAGAAGAACTATCCCACGTGACTTAGGTTGGCGTGATGATTCATGCCTTGAAGATGCGGAGACATTATTTATATGGAGTTCGTGTGGACATTTACAGGACCACAAGAGTCTCGGTACATCTTGACGGAGGAGCTGAACTTGCGGCGAAGGCGGTGGTTGGAGCTACTTAAGGATTACGATGTTGATATTACGTACCACCGGGGAAGGCGATGTAGTTGCGGATGCCGCAGTCGTAGATCGATGGGTAGTGCATGCGATGTTCGGCCAGAGAAGAGGATATGGTCCGAGAGTTACATCGTAGCGAGCCTTGGGGTTCGTTTGGTTGATCGATAGTGGCGAATTCGGGTTCGAGAGGTTGCGAGTCTTCCATCGTCGAGGAGGTGAAGAGGCGGCGATATGAGGATCCGATTTTGGTAAATGCAGAGATTCGGCTCTCGAGAAGGAGAAGAGTCTATTTGAGGTAGTGCACGATAGGGTGCTAAGATTCGAGGCGGTTGTGTGTTCCGATGTGACGAGGACCGTCGGCCGGTGCAGAGGCACACAATGCTCGTTATTCTATTCATCGGTCGACTAAGATGTATCATGACCTCGGATCGTGTATTGGTGGGATGGCCTAAAGAGGATGTTGCGGAGTTCGTGGCAGATGCGGGTGTCGGCGAGTTAAGATTGAGCACGAAGCTTGGTGGGCATTGCGAGCTATTGATATTCCGACTTGGAAGTGGGAGGTGATAAATATGGATTTTATTACGGGGCTACCTACCTCGGAGAAGCATGATTCCATTTGGGTGATTGTCGACCGGTGTGAAATCGGCCCATTTTCTTCCGATCGAGCAGCGTTCTCGGTGAGGACTATGCCGATTATATATTAGAGAGATTGTGAGGCGCACGGAGTCGGTGTCGATTATATCGAGATAGAGGAGCCCGGTTCTCGGCTAACTTACGAAGGTCTTTTCGGAAGGGATTAGGGACACAGTGAGTCTCGGTATGGCGTTTCATCCTCGAGGCCAAGCGGACGGGCGGCGCACTATCCGGACAACGAGGATATCTTTGCGGGCTTGTGTTATTGATTTGAGGTAGTTGGAGGATCATTTGCCTCTTGTGGAGTTTGCTTACAACAGCGGCTACCATTCCGGATTCGAATGGCGCGCTTATGAGGCCTTATACGGGAGGAAGTGCAGTCACCGATAGTTTGGTTCGAGTGGGAGAAGTTCGATTAGTCGGGCGGACTTAGTTTAGCGGCGATGGATAAGGTGAAGCTTATCCAGAAGCGATTGTTGGCGGCTCGAGTCGGCAAAGTCGTATGGACCATCGGCATCGACACTTGGAATTTGAGATGACGATTGGGTTTTTCTAAAGGTATCGCCCGTGAAGGCGTGATGAGATTTGGAAAGAAGGAAGCTTAGCCCAAGGTACATTGGGCGTATCGGATTGTCCGTAGGGTAGGCGGGGTTGCTATGAGTTAGATCTCGTCCGATTTGGGCGGTACATCGATTTTCCATGTGTCCATGTTGCGGAAATGTATTGGAGATCCATCTATAGTGCACCCGTTCATGATGTCCGAGTGTGGAGGAGTTATCGTATGAGAGAGTCCCATAGCGATACTCGATCGTCGAGTTAGGCGACCGGACGAAAGGCGTGGCTTAGTCGAGTCTATGGCGAGCAACGAGGAGGAAATGGCGTGGGAAGCGAGAGGATGACATGATGAAGAAGTACCCTCCTATTTCCTATACCTCGGGTAACCCACTTTCCTGCTTGTTAGTTTTGATTTAGCATTTACGCTTGGTATGTTGTGGCTCGCGAGCTTCTTTATTTGCAAAAAACGATTAAGAGGTCTATGTCGATGTTGTGATTTGAGTAAACCTAGAAGGAACATTCAGGACGAATATTTCTAAGGGGGGGGAGAATGTTATACCCCGTAGTCCTGACCCTACGTATGAGAGCGTACGAAAGCATGTAAGACTTAAAATTTTTAAAGGATAGGTTGACGGATTATTTCGGACGGGTTTTAGTCAACTTTGATGCGGGTTATGACCCGATACATTGAGAGTTCCTAAGTGTTTCAAAGGCCTAGGGCGTAGTTCGTGGAGTCTAGATTCCAACGCAACCAACCGTTAAATCGATAGGGCGTCGGAGTAGGAAGTTATAGAGTTACAAGTTCGGTCGTGATCGGACGAAATGTTTTGGACAAAGCGGCGAGCGGCGCCGGATGCGAGGGCATGGCGCCGAAAATCGAGGGTCGCTGAAGTTGCAGCGCGCAGCTGAGACAGCAGGTCGCTGAAAGTTGAAGAGCTGCGGAGAGGTTTCAGCCGCATGGCGGGAGGCGGGCCGCGGCTCGGCGGGACTTTGGGCGGAAAAACTTAGAAAAGTCGAGTTTTCTTTTAAAGACCTTGGGAGGGTGACAAGTGTCCCCCCCATCTGATTTCTTGCATGCAATATATTGACCAAGTCTTGAAGACTTGGTCATCTTCCAATTTCTCTCCCTCTCTCTAAAAATCAGCTCCTCCTTCTCTCTACTTTTCCAAAGGAAATCCAAGCCTAAGGAAAAATCTGAAAAGTTAAGAACAAAAAAGGAAGCTTGTGGCTAGCTTGTGGTGGTGTTCTTGGCAAGGAAGCTAGAAAAATATTTGGAATAAGTTTGGCTAAAACTCTAAGGTAATGATTCTTCCTTTAGATTTAGTTTATAGTGTTGCATGTTAAGAAGAAAGAACTTGTGGTAGAAAATAATGCTCTTAGAGTCATTGCATGCTAGAAATGTGGTTTGGATATGAAAAATGGGTTAAGAAGAGATTATGAGCATGTTGTAGCCTAAAAACTACCTTAGAATTGTTAAGTGAATTGTTGTAACTTATGGGGCAGAATTTTACACACGAGTTTAGGTGTGTAATCCCTTTGAATTGTTGGATTGATTGAGCCTTAAATGTGGCAATTGGATGATAAATTCGGCCTTGAGAAAGGTGGCAAAGTGAGTAGAAACAAAGGAAATGCTGCCCAATTTTCCATAGAATTTAGTGACCTTGAACTTGGATTGTTCTACATTAAGATTAGAGGTTAATAAACGTATCATGGTTATTTTAGGTTGACATATTACTTGCGGTAGTTTGGACTTAGCAAGTGGATTGACCAAAGAGGTATGTGAAGCTTTCCTATCTCTTGAGCATGAATAGATGTAACTATGTAGTACGGTGAGCGACAAGATTTGGTATTCTTACTTGTTTTAAGTATATAAAGACTTGTGTCGTTTTAAGAATGTATAAGTCCCTTAGTTAGGGGAAAAGTGTAATTTTACTAAAGTGAAGGGTTAATATAACAACTTTATGGGAAGTTGGTTTATTAGCTTTATAAAAGATTAATGAGAAGAGATTTACTCTAAGTAAGACAAGTAAGGACAAATGATTTGATTTATGAAAGGCAAATTGATTTTAAGGCATCAATTGCCCAAGAGCTTTATGTATGAAAAAGAGTCACTTTTAAAAGAATTGAAGTATGTAGTACTTGGGTTAAATTTCCGGTTTCTTTTATTAAAGATATGATTAAGTGTCTTAAGTAAACTAAAATGAGAGGGTATATGAACAAGACTAATAAGAAGTTATAAGTTTTCTTAACTTATTTATGATTATGATATGATGTGATTTGAGCTAGGGTAAGAGTATATCCGAGGGGCAAGCCCCAGATCGTTATACCACCTACTTGAGGTAGAGTATATGCGAGGCAAGCCCCAAGATCGTCATACCACCTTGATGTAAGAGTATATATCGAGGCAAGCCCCAAGATCGTTATACCACCGCTTGGTGTAAGAGTATATCGAGCGGCAAGCCCAGATCGTTATATCATCCGCCGGGGTAGAGTATATCCGAGAAAGTCCCCAAGATCGTTATACCACTGTTCCGTGGATTTGCTACCCACGATGCGAGGAATACCTCATGCGAGTCCTTATGGGCTTATGCGGGTGAAATAGTCCCGTGCGGTAGTCTGACTATCACGAGGAATACCTCGTGCGGGTCCACGGGACTATGCGGGTGAAATAGTCCCGAGAGTAGGGGTGCTTATTGATACTACTGGGCGAGGTACCTGTTTTGATCCTAAGGCCCCTATTTTATGCAGATTATATTTATATACTTGTCACTCTCATTGTTAGTAAGGCCTGATAAAGGTATTTTATTGGTTTCATGACTCGACTTACTCTTAGACTTATGATATCATTATTACGATATTTTCGACTTTACATACTTGGTACATATTGTGTCGACCCCTTCCTGGGGCTGCGTTAATCTTGCGGTAGTAGGTAGCGATTGAGGATCCTCGTTCTTAGGATCACTATTCGGTGTCAAGCTCCATCCTCCTAAGCTTGTCTATTAGTACGAATATTCCACGATCTTATAGGTATTTTGTACATTTAGGGGTATGGCGGGGCCTGTCATACGATTGATATCTTTAAGTGTCCGTGGTCACCTATGTGTTTTGGGCTATAAGAACCCGTTGTACTACTATACTTTTGTTTAAAGAATGTTTTATGGAAGGCAGCCTTATCGGCTGGCCAGTGATGTTTACCTTTTTATAAGTTATGTGTTATGTATGTTCATTGCTATTCTCGACATATACTGGCGGGGTACCGGTAAGGTACGATCGCGGCCGAGTCGGGTCGTGACAAACTGGACGCCCAACACTTTTCTCACTCAACTCACTTAGTCTCACACACTAACTAGTCAAGTATTTTGGGTTGCACACTCACAAGAACAAACACTTGTTCTTAGCTTAGAACACTTGAACTCACACTTAGCTTTTCTCTCGGGTTATAGGATATCTCACTCTTGATTCCATGTCTAAGTCTTACAACTTAATATAATTATATAGGGGAGGGGAATGTCATATCATGCCTTACAAAGGGGAACGTGTAAAGGAATTGGATGTGGTAACACACATCCTCAAGCCTCTCGTCCATCATGCACATACACATATCACCGGACCAACACTTCCACTTGAATTGGTCAATTCGCACATGTCTTCATTTCTTCAAGTCATGTCTTGTTGACCCATTCAAACTTCACACAAGACTTGCACTGGTCCCTCAAGGTATCAGCCATGTCTCACATGAATTGCCACATCACCCGCACCACTTACCACATGTTTAGATCACAACATTTCACGTTTGCATAACATCCAGACTCGGTTGGACCATTTCAACCCGTGTTGAGTTCTTGAAGCTTGCACGTTCAAGACGTAACAAAATCAGCTCAAACCTATTGCCACGTGTCTCGGAGATCCATAGGAAGATCCTCTGACCCACCCCGAGCTACCCGGTGCTCCATCATGACATACATCTGAACCACATTGCGCTTGACTCGGTCAATCTTTGCATCTTGGCCACCCACGTGTATATGGTTCGGTAGAACCCTTAACACCACCAACCCTTATGGTCTATTTGACCCATATGAACCATAAGGAACCACGAAACACCACCCTTGTATCCTGCACCCACGCATCAATCGGTAGCCCCACTTTAGCAAACATTAACACGTGCTCCTCTTTTCTCGGCTTCTCGGTCCATCCTTGGACTTTGTCAACTTATCCGTTGTGAACTCATAGCTAGGCTTGGTAAAATGCATAATGTGAATATTAATTACCTCGCCATGTGCCCTGCACGTGTGTTAGACATCCCGTGATCTGCACATGTCTCGTGGAACATATGTAACACCATTTCGGACATCATACACTAATGCATACACTTAGCCGCATTCTTGTTGATCTCTTGAATGTATTGAACCTTTGTATTGATGTTCCCTCCATCCATGCTTAACCATTTAGCCTCGTGATACAAAATGTCACTTCATGTCGAGCTTTATCCCGCACACACGAACTATTTTGTCAATATGATCCACTTCGTCCCACTTCGGTCTAAGTTCACATCGAATTTCCCATGGACTAATTCACGGGTGTGACAAACCATCCACACTCTTTCAGCTTGACATCCTCATCAACCACTCTCAAAGTATACTTGGAGATGTTCGAACACCTCACCTCAGTTGAATCCGCATTCCCGAAGCCTCAATTGTTTGAGAAATTTGAACATTTTCCCAACTTTTCCCTCCTTTTGTTTGCCCCTAGCTTGCATTGAATTCCCGTGATCAGCACATTTGCAGATGATTCCACTTTCATCCCACGACAACCAAGAACACCACTTCCGAAAGGTACTTCTCATGGATCCTCATTCTTTGTGTTTCAACCCGCAAGCTCACAAATTGTGACCTTGTGCAACCTCGTCTTTAGAATTCGTATGGTACCTCCGAATTCCCTCTTGGACACTTTCATCACTTCCTCGACGAATCTCCTTCTCACGATGTAAGAAAAAGGGAGAATGAGATATACATCCTTCGATGTCCCTAAATCTTTCTTCAACACTGTGACTCTACCCCGAATCACTCCGGCAGTCTCGTGGTCCAATCTTTCTCCTCAAGTCGACTACGTCTATGCCTACCATCAAGTGGCTTTGTCATCCACTTCCTGACCCGAGAGTAGGCCATGCCATCTCCTACCCGATAGCATGTAAAGGCGAAGCTTCACTCTTGATGTGCACACTTGAAGTCCCGTTCATCATGGCACCTACAAACAACGACTTCCCTTCTCTTTGCCACTTTCTATCCGCGGGAAGTTCACATAGTTCAGGAGTTTTCATCTCCCTATCTTGCTTCACCCCCACTCCCGGATGAATGCACTTAATAAACCCTCCCATTCCTTCCTTCATCACCATCACTCCATCTAAGTGAGTTATTGGAACGAATAAGTTCTTTTTGAGGAAATCAATTCCTATGATCGCCTCGTAATCTCCCAACGGCACCACCAACACATTGTTCATTCTTTTTTTCTCTCCCGCAACAATAACGTTGACATCTTTTCAGTTGGGGCAATTTCATTCCAAGTGTGTACCATTATAATTCCAACACTTGACTTCGTTCACGTTTCTCCTTATTGGTCTCGTGTCTGTCACTTTCCCCTTTCCCTTTTCAACATCGAACCTTTCTGTATCCTCCTTGTTCTTCTTCCCATATCCTTTCTTGGATTTGGAAGAACTTGCAACATTTGATCCTTGGAGAGTTTTAAAATCCACCAAAGAATCGATTATGGTAATAGCACTAAGGTGCTTCACATTCTACCTCCAAAGTTCATTTTGAGCCCATCCATTCATTCCCGTAATGAAGTTGTGTAGCTTGTCATCCTCGGACATGTTTTTGATGTCCAACATCAATGAAGTAAACTCCTTGATGTATTCACTTTCCGAAACGGTCTGTTTGAGCTTCTTGAGACGTTGGTCAACCCGAAAGACATCACCCTGAACTCATAGTGCCCATACCGGGTCCTGAATGCAGTCTTTGGGATGTCTGCCTCTCTAACTCGCACCTGATGATAACCAGACCGCAGGTCTATCTTGGAAAAACACCTCGCACCCTGCAACTGGTCAAACAAATCATCAATCCTGGGGAGGGGGTATCTGTTCTTGATAGTTACCTTATTCAGCTGCCTGTAATCAACACACATACGCAGCGTCCCATCCTTCTTCTTTACAAATAAAACCGGCGCTCCCCAGGGAGAAACACTAGGTCTGATAAAGCCTTTTTCCAGCAAATCTTTCAGCTGGTCCTTCAACTCCCTCAACTCAGCAGGTGCCATCCTGTATGGTGGAATAGATATCGGCCGAGTGTCTGGCGACATATCAATGCAAAACTCAATCTCCCTCTCAGGAGGGATACCCGGGAGATCGTCTGGGAATACGTCTGGAAACTCTCTGACAACCGAATCGATGAAAGTCTGGTATCTTGGCCTCAGTATCGAATACCCGAACAATATGGTAGATATACCCCTTCTGCACCATTTTCCTAGCCTTGAGGTAAGAAATAAACCTACCCTTCGGCGACGCAGTATTCCCCTTCCACTCGATAATCGGCTCCCCAGGAAACTGGAACCGTACAAATCTCTCTCTACAATCCACATTGGCATAGCAGGACGCTAGCCAATCCATACTCATAATCCCATCAAAGTCTGTCATATCTAACTCTATCAAGTCGGCTAGGGTCTGACGACTGTATATAGTCACTGGGCAAGCCTTATATACCCGCTCAGCTACCACCGAATCACCCACTGGCGTAGCCACCTCAAAAGGTTTTATGGACTCAGGCTCTATCCCTATTCTACCAGCAATATGAGGAGATATATAGGACAAGGTAGAACCTGGATCTATCAAAGCATATACATCACAACATGAAACCAATAATGTACCTGTGACGACATCTGGTGAAGCCTCCTGGTCTGGCGCCGACATAACATAAATGCGATTCGAGGACCTGGAACTAGGACCGCACCACGACCTGCCGCGACACTGGCCCAGAGTACTCGCCTCCAGGGGCCAGAATCGTAGGAGATGAAGACCCGGCGAATGACCCTGTAGGCTGAACCCTACCATCTGCGATGCCTCTGGTCGGACAGTCCCTCGAAATATGACCCTGCTGGCCACAAGTGTAGCAAGGCCCTATAGTATTACCACAACTCCCGAAATAGGATCTACCACATCGGCCACACCGAGAGGGGGGTGGTCTCGATCGGGTAGCATCCCTGCTTCCCTGGAAGCCTGAGGCCCTGAGGCCCTGACCTGCTCCCGAATAACCTGGACGTCCGAAAGACGATGGAGGAGATCTGAACCGGTTGAGGTGCAAATCCAGTCTGCTGCTGAGGTCGTCCGCCTCGAAAACTACCAGAGGACCCTGCTGTCCTGGCCCTCTTCTGCTGGTATCTATCAATCCGTCGGCCCCTACGTTCCTCACACCCAAGTGCATAAGCCTGCATGCGGGCAATGTCCATGCCCGGCTGAAGAGCTACTCCCGAGCAACCCTCTGCTAAGTAATCATCGAGCCCTGTGACATAGCGGTGCACTCTGTCCTCCATGTCTGCCACTAAAGCGGGGACGTACCGAGCCAACGAGTCAAACTCTACGTTGTACTCCCGGACCGTCCGCCCGCTCTGTCTCAACATCAGAAATCTATCGGCCCGAGCTCTCCTCATCTGCGGAGGCAAGAAATGGCTAAGAAACGCCTCTGAGAACTCGTCCCAAACAGCTGGAAGCGCATGCTCCCCCCGGGACAGTTCCCACGAATCAAACCAGTCAACTGCAGTATCACGCAGCCGATGTGAACCCAATTCTACCGACTCTGTCTCCGAAGCCTTGATCACTCTCATGATCCGCTGCAACTGTCGGATAAACTCCTGATGATCATCCTCAATCCTCGACCCATAGAACTCCGGTGGGCTGCAACTCAAAAAGTCCCGAAGTCTCAAGCTATCATATCTGGGGTGGACTACTGGCCAACCGAACCATTGTCTCCGTCTGTCTCCCGCGCTTGCCACGATCCTGGCTAATAACTGGGCCATCTCCTTGTAACCCATATCCTCTGCTCCGGTGTAATCGGAGGCTCAGTACCGCGGTCTCGATGGCCGCCGCTGCTCGAACTCTATTGGGTAACGTCGTGGAACTTCGCCGTCCGGCATCACCTCGTAAAGACTGGGCTGTGCCTCTCGTAACCCTCTCAGGCCTCTACTAGCGTCTCTCTCACCGCCTTACCGCCACGCGCGGTTGCCTTGCGTGGAGGCATAACTGATACATAAAAATATGTCAGAGGGAGTTCAACCTATAACACAACTCTATTGCACGATCTTAGAGTGAAAAGAATGGAAACCAATCCTAAATATCCTGTAGCCTCCTGATTATAGGCGTGGTTCACAACACACCGATAATCAAGACTCTACTAGATACGGCCTGTAGACACTTTCCGAGGATTAACTGCTCTGATACCACTTTTGTCACGACCCGACCTCGGGCGTGGATCGTGCCTACCGGGCACCTGGTGATACAACATCAGAGAAAAACCAGCGGAAGTAACTCATAAACACGAAACAATATAAAATAAGAAACAGGCTAACCAAAATGGTTACCTTTCTGTAAATATAAATATAACAAAAACTGAACAGTTACATCCTTACAAAACCCAATTTACAACAGGACTACAGACCTCTAAGATTTTGTAACAACTATGACGGGACAGGGCCCCGTCATACCCATGAATGTACATGAATCTACAATGACCGGGAATCATACCAAAAGATAAGCCTCCGGAGAAACGAGGCTTCCCAAAAGCAGAACGGTGATCCAAAGAGCGAGGATCAACAACCGATGTACCTCGACCTGCGGCATGAACGCAGCCCCCCGAAGGAGGTCAGTACAACAGGTACGAAGTATGTGAAACTGAAAATACTGTAATGAAATCATAACATTTCCAAACAAAATCCACAGATATGTATGAAAAACCAATTAACCGCACACAGTGCCACAGCATAAATAAGAGTAAACAGGTGTAACACAACCGATCTTTTCTAGGCCGCTAATGATCGAAGCAGGGCCATTCGCCCATATTATCATTAGACGAGCCTAATCCTGGACTTCCGTAGTCCGCATAGGTCCCGTGGACCCGCATGAGGTACTCCTCGCATCGGGGGTAGCTAACCCGCGACATTTCCTGGACTACCGTAGTCCGCATGACCACTAGGACCGCATGAGGTATTCCTCGCATCGGCGTTCCCGGAGTGATTCCTGGACTACCGTAGTCCGCATAGGTCATGTGGACCCGCATGAGGTACTCCTTGCATCGGGGGTAGCTAACCCGCGGCATCATAACAAGTCAGGGGGGTAAGTGATATACAAAAGCACAACCGGCTTATCGTAAACGACATAAGCACAACGAGAGAACCCCCTTACCACAACAAATCTCAGGGCACTAACACCCATAGTAACATAACATGTTTACTTCTCAAACCAACTTATCACACATTCAGAAATCATTACAAGGCTTCTACAAACAAGTAAGTAAACCATTCTTTTTATCTTCCTTAAGTCACTATAACTAACTTCCCATAAAGCTAGTATAACACTTAAACTTTGTAATAAATCAAAACAATCACATTTGTTTGAAGAAAACCAAGAGGACTTAATCCTTTTAAAACCAAGTGTTAATTTCCTTCTAAGTAATGATTCATAACTCTTTTTTTGAAATACTTCAAGATACTTAACATTTGGGACTCAAGTCAAAGACATCAAAATAAAACTAAAATTCATTTGACACACGTACGTCTACCGTACTATATATTTTACAACCATCATGCTCAAGAGGATAGGAAGGATCACATACCTCCTCGGCTAGATCCACTTGCCAAGTCGAATATGCCGCGCGTAGAGTATCAACCTATAATAATCAAATACGTCTATTAACGTCTAGACTTCTTCGTCGAACATTCAAAGTATAAAGTTCCTTATTCTACGGAAAATTGGACAGCACTTCCTTTGTTTCTACATACTTTTCCACCTTTTCAAGGTCCGATATCAACTACTAAATGCCACATTTAAGGCTCAACAATTCAGCAATACAAGGGGATTACACGCCTAACTTGGACGTGTAAAATTATGCCCCACAATACAAATTAAATAATCCAATAAGTTTAAGGTAGTATCTTGGCTATAACATGCTCACATATCATCCTTATCCAATCCTTTCCAATCCAAATCGTTATTCCTACATGCAATATACCTAAAAGCAATATTGACAACTACAAGTCCTTTCTTCCACACATGCAACACAATGTACTTAAAAAGGAGAATGGATTGTTACCTTAGAGTTCTCCCAAAGACAGTCCAACAAATCTCACTTGCCCTCTTCCCACAATCACCTCCACAAAATCTCCTACAAGTTTGTCAACATATTTCCTTCTTGCCGCATTTCCGAAATTTCTCTAGGCCTTGGTTTTTCCTTGAATTTTTAGAGAGAGGGAAGAGGGATTTTTAGAGAGAGGGAAGAGGAAATTTTTAGAGAGAAGGGGGTTCTTGAAGAATGACCAAGTCTTCAAGACTTGGTCAATAAATAGGACTACCACACAATCAGATGGGAGGGACACTTGTCACCCTCCCATGGCCTTTTAAAAAAAATATCTTCTGATTTTCCCCGATTTCAAAAAATCCCGCCTGCGCGCCCTGGCCGGCGCCGGCTGAAACCTCCGAGAACTTCAGATTTCCGCGCCGCGCCTCAGAATCAGCGCGGCTGTGGGCCTCTCGACCAAAAATACTTTTCTCGCCGATCACGATCGAATCGTAACTTCCATAACTTTATACTCCGATGTCCTATCGACGAACAGTTTGTTGCGTTGGGAACTAGACTCAACGAACTACATACTAGGCCTTTGAAACACCTAGGAACTCCTAATGTAACTAGACATAAACCGCCCCAAAGTTGACTAAAACCCGTCCGAAACATTCTGTCAACCTATCTTTCTAAAATTTAAATCTTAATTCCTTTCGTACGTTCTCATAAGCATGACTTGAATTACGGGGTGTAACAACAAAACAATTTAGGAACTGGACGTCCAACACTTTGCTCACTCAACTCACTTAGTCTCACACACTAACTAGTCAAGTATTTTGGGTTGCACACTCACAATAACAAACACTTGTTCTTAGCTTAGAACACTTGAACTCAGACTTAGCTTTTCTTTCGGGTTATATGATATCTCACTCTTAATTCCGTGTCTAAGTCTTACAACTTAATATAATTATATAGGGGAGGGGAATGTCATATCATGCCTTACAAAGGGGAACGTGTAAAGGAATTGGATGTGGTAACACACATCCTCAAGCCTCTCGTCCATCATGCACATACACATATCACACGACCAACACTTCCACTTGAATTTGTCAATTCGCACATGTCTTCATTTCTTCAAGCCATGTCTTGTTGACCCATTCAAACTTCACACATGACTTACACTGGTCCCGCAAGGTATCAGCCATGTCTTACATGACCTGACCCGCACCACTTACCACATGTTTAGCTCACCACACTTCACAGTTACATAAAATCAGGACTCAGTTGGACCATTTCAACCCGCGTTGAGTCCTCTTCAAGACTTAACCAAATCATCTCATACCCATTGCCACGTGTATCGGAGACCCATAGGAAGATCCTCAAACCCGCCCCGAGCTACCCGGTGCTCCATCACGACCTACATCTGAACCACATTGCGCTTGACTCGGTCAATCTTTGCATCTCGGCCACCCACGTGTGTCTGGTTCGGTCGAACCATTAGCACCACCAATCCTTGTGGTCTAGTTGACCCATATGAACCATAAGGAACCACGGAACACCACCCTTGTATCCCGCACCCACGCATCAACCCGTATCCCCACTTTAGCAAATATTAACCCGTGCTCCTCTTTTCTCGGCTTCTCGGTCCATCCTTGGACTTTGTCAACTTATCCGTTGTGAACTCATAGCTAGGCTTGGTAAAATGCATAATGTGAATATTAATTACCTCGCCATATGCTCTGCACGTGTGTTAGATATCCCGTGATATGCACATGTCTAGTAGAACACATGTAACACCATTTCGGACATCATACACTAATGCACACACTTAGCCGCATTCTTGTTGATCTCTTGAATGTATTGAACCTTTGTATTGATGTTCCCTCCATCCATGCTTAACCCCTTAGCATCGTGATACCAAATGTCACTTCGTGTCATGCCTTAGTGATCGGTATATTTTATATACACTTTTCGAGTCGTTTTTAGTTAGTCTTTTGTCCCTTTTTGTACATATAAGTGTCGTATTAGGATAGATTTTCTTTCTTTTGAGTCAAAGTGGTTAAAATGGCCAAATGGCGGAAAAGGAGCTAAAAGAGGGCAAAAGAGGAGGTTCCAGAGCTAAAAGCAAAGAAAGTGGCGAACGAGGCAAAAACCGATCTTGCGCGCCTCGCAGCTGATCAGCCGCGCGCTAATCATCGAAGAAGGCTGCAGAGGTTCCAGCCGCGTGGCTGCATAACGAAGACTGGCCGCGCGCCAAATCACCCGGCTTTGCAGGTTCCGCGCCGCGGTGCAGTGCGCGCGCGAGGCGGAAAATCGAGTTAATGACGATTTTCTGGGCCAGGCTTTGAGGGTAAAGTTAGAGGCAGTTTTCAGCCTATAAAAGGCGAACCCTAGGCAGATTTTAAGGGTTCTCTTTCTTGCACAACACAAGGTTTTCTTGGATTGAAGAGTGGAGACCCTAAACTTAGTAATTTCTTTCCTTTTTCTTTCTTTTATTTCAGTTTGTATGATGAACTTTGAATTAGTTCTTGTCATGTCAATGGCTAGGAACTAATTCTTTTATAGGGCTTTCCATGTTGATTCACTAGAAACTTATGTTATGAATTAATGCATGTCTATGGTTATTATTCTTCTTTGAGAGATTTATCCAATAATTGATTTGAATGCTTGGTAATTAATTGACAACTAATTATTATTATATGATTTCTAATCAAACTTCGAAAGGAGGAGGTTGTGAATATGCTGTAAGTTGGGTAGACATATTTTGGATTGGGGATGAAAATACCTCAATTATTTATGTAGGGTTAATGAGAGGCTTAACAACCCTAATTTTGCGCATGGTGCGTGACGGTTAACTAGGTTTTTGTTCTTAATCCTCCTATAGAGTTATCCTTATCACCGAAAGGTAGATAAGGTGCAATACTGGGGTTGAGTGTTTATATATTCTTAACGGGAATATAAAATGATTTCGTAAAGCTGCTAGCTCCGAGAGAAGAAGACCATAATTCATTGCATTAATAAATAACATAAGCGAATAGTTGAGGAGACATGGAAGCCCTATTCCCATCACAACTGAAGTAAACTTATAGTTAATTAGCTTTTATAATTGTTAGTTATAAACCACAAAATCAAATATTGGTTACCAAATAGATACCAAAAGATAGATAGTTGGTAATTGAACCCTAATCCTTGTGGACGATATTCGGTCTTATCAAGACTATATTACTTGTCACGATAACGTGCACTTGCGTTAAAGTGTGTGCATCTTTTCGCGCATCAAGTTTTTGGCGCCGTTGTCGGGGATTAGGCATAGTTCAATATCAAATTTATCTATTTTTAATTTCTAATTTGGTTTTTTTTTCGTTACATTGTTTATTTTATTTTATTTTCTTTTGTACAAACAAGTGTGCCATCATTCGTTGTTGGTTTTGATTTATCTCAGGAATCCTTTAGCTATGGATTTTTACTGTCAATATGATAGAGATCCAACCATAGAGGAAGAGAGAAAGGAATTACGAGAAGTTATACTCAGTTTCACGAGGTACCAAAATCAGTTCATGGACGAAACGAGAATGGTCATGAAGAAGTTGGAAACGCAAATAGGAGAGCTTGCGATCATGTTGAACAGCGAAACGCAAGAAGAGCAATTTGCACCGGGGGTAGGCAATATGGAAACACAATGTCAGGCAATTAACCTGAAGGATGCCGAATGAGAGGAGATAGAAAGTGCGCAAGAAGAAGCAGTGGCGCCGCCATGAAAGGTGGCCGACGCCATGATTCCGAGACATGCAGAGAGTGAGCGCCGCGCAAGAAAGAGGCCGCGCGCCGTAACCAATCGAGAATTTTGCAGAAGCTGTAGCAACCGCACCCCAGGTGATAATACCATATCCCCAGAAGTTAAAAACATGTACTCTTGACAAGCAATTCTCTAGATTTGTGGAAATCCTCAAACAATTGCAACTCAATATCCCGTTTGCTGAAGCATTAGAGCAAATGCCGAGCTACGTCAAGTTCATGAAAGATGTGCTTAGCAAAAAGAGGAAGATAGAGGACTACGAAACAGTGATGTTGACTGAGGAATGTAGTGCCATCCTACAGAGACAACTACCTCAGAAGTTACAAGATCCAAGGAGCTTCACCATCCCATGCACCATTGGAATGTTTGAATGTCAGAAAGCATTGTGCGACATGGGAGCATGCATAAATCTGATTCCTTATCTAGTTTTCTGCAAACTAGGAATGGGGGAAGTCAAACCTACCAACATCACTTTGCAGTTAGCTGACCGCTCAATAGTTCATCCTAGAGGAGTCATCGAAGATGTATTAGTGAAGGTGGACAAGTTCATCTTTCCCGCCGACTTCGTTATCTTAGACATACAAGATAACGATGGAATCCCCATCATACTTGGCGCACTTCTTAGCCACGTGATGTGCTCTCATTGATGTTCACAAAGGGGAGTTGAAGCTTCGCGTAGATGAAGAAGAGGTAATTTTCAATGTTTTTCGAGCAGCAACTTTTCCAGATGCCAAAGATAACTGCTCAGCCATTGATCTTATCGAAGAAGCAGTGTCAGCCAAGGAGTTCGAACATGATGATACGCTCGAAGAAGTACTGACCAAATGGGATGATGATAGTAGAAGCGATCCAGATCTGATGGAGTATGCAAATTGGATGAATGTTTATGAAAAATGGGATACGAGGAAGTATGAAGAGCTTGGACAGATGCCAGAAAGATCATTACCATCCACAGAGAAGGCTCCAGAGTTAGAATTAAAAACCCTACCCAATCATCTACAATACCAATACCTAGGTGAAGAGAAAACCTTACCAGTGATCATTTCATGCCACCTATCCACCGAAGAGATTGATAAACTGCTAAGAGTACTGAAGAATCACAAGCGGGCCATTGGATGGACATTAGCAGACATAAAAGGGATAAGTCCGTCAACGGTAATGCATAAGATCCTTCTAGATGAGGAGAGCAGACCATCCATCGAAGCCCAAAGGCGACTAAACCCAAACATGAAAGAGGTAGTCAGAAAGGAAATCCTAAAATGGCTCGATGCAGGAGTAATTTACCCTATATCTGACAGCACATGGGTGAGTCCAGTACAAGTGGTGCCTAAAAAGGGTGGAATAACAGTGGTGACCAACGAAAGGAACGAACTCATTCCCTCTAGAACAGTCACCGGATGGAGAATCTGCATTGACTATCGCAAGTTGAACAAGGCAACCAGAAAAGATCACTTCCCGTTGCCATTTCTAGATCAAATGTTGATGACTTGCAGGCATAACTACATCGCTTTTTGGATGGATACTCGTGGTATCACCAGATTGCAATAGCACCGTAAGATCGTGAAAAGACAACATTTACTTGTCCTTTTGGTACATTTGCATTCGAAGGATGCCATTCGACTCGCAATGCACCGCAACTTTTGAGGTGTATGATGGCAATTTTCTCGGACATGATGGAGAGGACTATAGAGATCTTTATGGATGACTTTTCGGTCTCGAGCATCGTCACGAGTGTTTAAGGCATCTAGAAGCGATGTTAAGCGGTGCAAGAGTCTAACTTGTGCTAAATTGGGAGAAGTGTCACTTCATGGTAATGAAGGAATTGTCTTGGGACACAAAATATCAAACCAAGGTATTGAGGTGGACAAAGCAAAGATTTCGATGATCGAAAATCTACCACCTCGAAAGATCAACAAAAGGAGTCAAGTTTCTCGATACGCAGTTTCTATAGAAGATTCATCAAGGATTTTTCAAAGGTCTCAAAGCCTCTCTCCACATTGCTAATGACGGGGGTTGCCTTCGACTTCAACAAAGAATGCTTATCAGCATTTCAGACTCTCAAGGAGAAGCTTATTTCAGCACCCATAGTCATTACACCAAACTGGGAGCTCCCATTTGAACTAATGTGCGATGCAAGAGATTATGCAGTAGGAGCAGTGCTTGGACAGAGAATCGACAAGGTATTTAGATCCATTTACTATGCTAGTAAAACTCTAAATGACGCACAGTTAAATTATGCAACTACCGAAAAGGAACTACTAGCAATAGTATATGCATTTGAGAAATTCAGGCCATACTTGATTGGGAATAAGGTGATAGTATACACTGACCACTCTGCTATAAAGTACTTGATGACAAAGAAGGATGCGAAACCTCGCCTCATTCGATGGGTCCTGCTTCTACAAGAATTCGACGTGGAGATTCGTGATAAGAAAGGAACAGAGAATTCTGCGCACCACTTGTCAAGACCGAGAACACAGAGAGCCGAACACGAGGATGTGCAAATAAATGATCACTTTCCGCATTTAACAAACAAGCTTTCAAGTAAGTATGAATTCTAATTTACCTTCGTACGCTGATTTTGTTAACTTTCTTGCGCTAAGGTACTACCCTGCACTGACAAGACAAAGTGAAGAGGTTTTACTCGAGTAAAGCATTACTATTGGGAGGAACCTATGTTATACAAACACCTTGAGGCCAAGTCATCAAAGCGATGTATACGGAGGAAGAGATGCACTGTGTTCTCACCCATCACACACCCTATCATGGTGGACACTTGGGGCATCAAGAACAATGGCAAAGGCATCGTGAATGAGGATTCTATTGGCCAACACTTTTTAAGGATGCCCATACTTTTGTGAAGAGATGTGATAGTTGTCAGAGAACAGGGAACATCTCAAGACGAAACGAAATGCCTTCGCAAGGGATATTGGAAGTGGAACTCTTTGATGTGTGGGGAATCGATTTCATGGGACCATTCCCGCCATCCTTTGGAAATCAATATATCCTTCTGGCAGTAGACTATGTGTCCAAATGGGTAGAAGCAGTGGCCACAAAAGAAAACGACAGTAAGACTGTTCAAAAATTCCTTCAAAAGAATATTTTCACGGTTCGCACTCCAAGAGCCATCATCGCGACGGCGAAGTCACTTTTGCAATAAGCAGCTGAATTCATTGCTTTCCCGATATGGAGTCTACCACCGCACCACAACTGCCTACCACCCTCAAGCGAATGGGCAAGCAGAAGTGTCAAATAGAAGTGAAGAACATATTGGAAAAGATTAAACGGCTCGGAAGGATCGGTCTATCAAACCGATGACGACATGGGCATCTGGACAACATTCAAAACACCAATTGGTATGTCACCATATAAATTGGTTTTGGTAAAGCATGTCATTTGCCAAGAGAGTTGGAACACGAGCGTATTGGGCAATGAAGAAGTTAAACATGGATTCCACGGCAGGACAGAGGAGGTTACTACAATGCGAGTTAGATGAATTCGCACAATGCCTATGAGAATGCAAAGATCTACAAGGAACGAACGAAATTATGGCACGACAAGAGGTTGATACCGAAAGACTTCCAAGAAGGACAACAAGTGCTTTTATTCAACTCAAGGTTGAAATTATTTCCAGGCAAGTTAAAATCACGTTGGACAGGACCATACACGGTGGTAAGAGTATTCCCATATGGTGCAATCGAAATAAAAGGAAGAGAGAGAGCTTCCTTCAAGGTAAACAGACAGAGGTTAAAACCCTATCTGATCAATGAAATGGAATACATGAACTTAGTAACGTCTCACATCCTATAATAATAAGGAACTTTCGTCCGGCTAAAAGACGTTAAAGACAGCGCTACTTGGGAGGCAACCCAAGGTATTTCAGTTTATTTAGTTTAAATGCAATTAGTCTTTATTTAGAATAGTCTCACAGAGGTAGTGTCTGTGCTGTGATTGACAGGTGAAAGCCAAGGACTTGGAAGGCGAAAACTGAAGAGGAGCCAAGGATTTCAAAATCAGCTAGAGCCGCGGCGCTGGAAGGAGGCGCGCGCAGAAAGTTCGTAACCAAAGACAGAGTTCAGCCGCGCGCCAATTTGCGTGGGCGCGCCACAACGAACGAAAAAAAATCTAAATTCTGAAAAACGCCCTGATCCGAAGGCCCTGTCGCCAAATCAAAAACCCAGAGCTCTCCTCCCCTCACGGAATTCAAAGTACTATCCAACGCCATTGCCACCATTTTAGCCAAGTCTGTAAGTGTCTTATTTCTTTTATTGTTTTTGAGTCTACACACATTGGGGACAATGTGTGATTTAAGTTTAGGGGGGTGTTTTATTTGTGTTTTATTTGTGTTTTTGTTGTTTTTATGTATTTTTGAGTCATTTATTTGTGTTTTATTTGTGTTTTTGTTGTTTTTATGTATTTTTGAGTCACAAATTTTTTTCTTTTAAGTCATAATTGTCTGTCAAAAGATCATGTATGATGTAGTTACTAGAAACACCTAGTGAAGTAAGGTGGAATAATGTAATGGAATTAGAAGCGACTATCTAAACACCTAGGTTAGATATGCCAAAAACTCACAAAATCTGTCTATTTAGAGTCTCTTACTTGAATTGTGCATGCTAAATGATGAATACTTATGTGTTATGATTGCTTGCTATTTGAGACGAAATAGTTAGGATATGCATGTTAGGGAGATGACTCAGGCATTTCTTTGATAGCCAATTTTTACCACTCTTTTCTATCCCGGACTTTAAAAGTATCCCTAGTCAGCCCCATTGAGCCTAAAAATTGAAACTTCTTCTTTGACACCCTATATTCCCACAAATTGTGCCATAAGTAAAAATGTGAAATAGTGAAATAAATTGTGTTAAAAAAAGAGACAAAAAGAGTGAACAACTGTGATGCACCCCAATAAAAGAATAATAAGAAGTAGGCAAAAGCCTAAGTTTGGGGGTGCTTGTCATTATTGGACACTTCACTCTCCCAAAACAAAAGAGGGGAAAGATAGATTTGAAGTGAAGGAAAGAATCAAAAGAAAAGGGAAAAATGGAAAAGCTAAAGAGCTTATGGTACACAAAAAATGAGTCTAAATGCCTATTTTTACCTACCTATACCTAAGCCTACATTACAACCCTTAAAGTCCTGAAGATCTCTTGTATGCATATCCAGGATTAGTGGAGAATAGCAAGTAAACATGCCATAGGAATTTTCTATTTTACAAGCATGATTTAGTATATTGACTTCCATTAAGCATGATAAAAATGAGTTTGCGAAATATCTAGCTTAATGTGTTTAGTGAACTGAAATTTCATGCTATATGTTCCTGCATATTATTCTGCTAACCTTCATGTTTTTCTAGATAACATCAATGCAGCAAAAGTGATCAATGTCAGTGAGTCTTTTATTTTCGTCTTCTTGAGTCCTCTATTTCTTTCTTTCTATCTTTGCTCGAGGGCGAGCAAAGGTTAAGTTTGGGGGTATTTGATCGGTGTATTTTATATACATTTTTCGAGTCGTTTTTAGTTAGTCTTTTGTCCCTTTTTGTACAAATAAGTGTCGTATTATGATAGATTTTCTTTCTTTTGAGTCAAAGTGGTTAAAATGGCCAAATGACGGAAAAAGAGCTAAAAGAGGGCAAAAGAGGAGGTTCCAGAGCTAAAAGCAGAGAAAGTGGCGAACGAGGCAAAACTCGGACGAGTTGCGCGCCTCGCTGATCGAGCGCCGCGACGCCTAATCATCGAGAGGCTGCAGAGGTTCCAAGACCGCGCGCCATGCAACAACGAGACTGGCCGCGCGCCAAATCACCCGAGTCTTTGCAGAGTTCCGGCCGCGCGCTAAAGCAGCGGCGACGCGGAAAATTAGGTTAATGACGATTTTCTGGGCCAGGCTTTGAGGGAAAAGTTAGAGGCGATTTTATTTATAAAAGGAGAACCCTAGGCGATTTTAAGGGTTCCCTTTCTTGCACAACACAAGGTTTTCTTGGATTGAAGATTGAGACCCTAAACTTAGTAATTTCTTTTCTTTTCTTTCTTTTATTTCGCTTTGTATGATGAACTTTGAATTAGTTCTTGTCATGTCAATGACTAGAACTAATTCTTTTATAAGGCTTTCCATGTTGATTCACTAGAAACTTATGTTATGAATTAATGCACGTCTATGGTTATTATTCTTCTTTGAGAGATTTATCCGATAATTGCTTTGAATGCTTGGTAATTAATTGACAACTAATTATCATTATATGATTTCTAATCAAACTTCGAAAGGAGGAGGTTGTGAATATCTTTGTAAGTTGGGTAGACATATTTTGGATTGAGGATGAAAATACCTCAATTATTTATGTAAGCGTTAATGAGAGGCTTAACAACCCTAATTTTGCGCGTAGTGCGTGACGGTTAACTAGGTTTTGTTCTTAATCCTCCTATAGAGTTATCCTTATCAGAAAGGTATAAGGTGCAATCTTTGAGGTTGAGTGTTTATATATCCTTAACGAAAATATAAAACGATTTCAGAACCCGCTAGCTCAGAGAAGAAGACCATAATTCATTGCATTAATAAATAACATGGCGAATAGTTGAGACATGGAAGCCCTATTCCCATCACAACTGAAGTAAACTTATAGTTAATTAGCTTTTATAATTGTTAGTTATAAACCACAAAATCAAATATTGGTTACCAAATAGATACCAAAAGATAGATAGTTGGTAATTGAACCCTAATCCTTGTGGACGATATTCGGTCTTATCAAGACTATATTACTTGTCACGATAACGTGCACTTGCGTTAAAGTGTGTGCATCTTTTCGCGCATCACTTAGCCCGCACACACGAACCATTTTGTCAATATGATCCACTTCGTCCCACTTCGGTCTAAGTTCACACCGAATTTCTCATGGACCAATTCATGAGTGTGACATGTTGCAAATATGTTAATTTAGGATATGGATAGTACTAAGTTTGCTACTAAATATCTAGATGCTATGTCTTGTAATAGACTCCTAAGTATGGGGAATCCATGTATCCCAGTATGTATCTGTGTAATAGTGTGTGCTCCGTAATATTAAATAAAATATTTTTGTTATAAAAAAAACGAAAATTTAATAACAAAATTTCATCGTTAATCTAATTTAACGATAAATGATTAGCAACAAACTATCAAATAGTTATGTTAGTTACAGACTATTTAGCAATAATTTAACGAGTAAATTCATGACTAATTTTTATTTATTTATATTTTTCTTAGTGAGGGGTGGTGCATTGGAAAATAAACACATCGAGCCAACCTCAACGATTGAAAATCGCCGTACGAGGCTGTTTGTATGGTTGCTAATAGAGTACGTAGCATCCTACTCATTACAAGTTTGCTATACTGTGCATCTTATTATTTTTATTTGTTTTTTCTCAATTCTATGTATCATGCACGTGAAATTGTCTGATGAACAAACGACCAAAGATTTGATCAGATCTTGATCCTAAATGATTCTTTTGCTATGTTCTGAGTTTATAGACATTGTAATTAGCTTTCAACACAATTTAATACTATTGTAACAGATTATTGTATTATTGTTTAAATTATTGCTTAGTGGGAGACATCACGTGTAACATTGCAAATAAGCTACCTAATGACTAGCCTAAGGCACTGCCACGCCCTCCCCCACATGCACACCTTACCTTTCTTATATGAGCAAATCGTGATTCATTTTTCACAAGACTCCTCCAACCTTTTTTTTTGTACGAAGAGAGTAACAACACCCTTTTACCTTAAGAATTATACATCACTCACCCTTTGCAGTATTAGGAATTAGAAACAGTAACATATCCTCTCCAAACCTTCATCCATTTAATCAACTTTCAATAATAAGTTAACCTGCAATTTTGAATAGACAAAGAAGGTTGATCTAATCATTATTGCTTAAGGCATCTTTTAAGAGGGAGGGTCTATATCTTGGCTTTGGGGAATCATTTGAAACGTCCAACACCTCTCTTACATCTCATCTAGTGAACACTTTAATGCTTTGGAGAAGTAATGCAAAAGTGAACGTGACCAGTGAGTGCGTTCTTAATCTGTGGGTTAGAACAAATTGTTCCAGAAAATTCAATATAGTATTAAGTGCAATGTATGTTAAGGAAAATTATTTCTTTCTTTTGACATGTTTCATGTAACGAATATAATCGTGATATTATTCTATAAATTATTCTACTCCTAGTAGTTAAGAATATTCATGTTATTGATTCATATGCTATGTCTAAATATGTTTCTAAGTTCTTATTGAGACATACAAAAAAGATGTTGATATTTACAGTGTTAGCCGAATGTACAAGGATATTATGTCACTCAGGATGTTTTATTATCATTCATGCATTTTCACTTGCATTGTATTCATATATTACTCTGAACCACTTATGCTAGAAAAATGGAAAGGCGTTATATACGCACACCACTTGCAGCTGGTACAGACTATCACAAAAGAGTCCATTGACGCCCTTGTGTGGCCAATGTAATATGATGCCCTTGTGTGACCAATATAACCTGATACCCATAGAGGCAGTTATCGACAGAAAGATGTCCTTGTGTGGTCAATATTTATATGTATACCGCATTTGCATTGTGCATAACTTTTAGTCATATGTATTAGGGGCCCCAAAGGCATGTACTGCTGGTCGGGTGTTTCTGTTTCAGTTATTGTTATATCCCTATTATGCTATTATTCATACATCAGTCGTACTGACCTCCCTTTTGTCGAGTGACGCTGTGTTTCATGCCCGCATGTTCGCGTAGACAGGACGACGATCCACATTAGTATCTTGTTGACTCAGCAAATTTTGGAGCACTCCCCTTGTTTCGGAGTGTCGGTCTATTTTTGTACTGTAATTTTTACATGTCTATAAATTCAAGGGTTTTTGAGCTTGATCTTGAAGTTGGTGAATTTGATCTTAACCTTTACTTGAATTCAAGGGCTTTTGAGCTTGATCTTGAATTTGATGGTCTCGATCTCGATCTTGATTTGTATTTGGATTCAAAGGCTTGAAGCTTGATCTCGAATCTCTGATTTGATCTATAGAATTTGTAGAGAAATATTTGAGTGTTTGTGTTACACCTTGTAAGTTTAAGGCGGTAATTAGAGAACGTAATTAAGGAATAAGATTCGAACCTTGGATATAGAGTATATTCATATATGCTAATCCGGAAATTAGTATACAAAAGGATGTGATTTCGGAAAAATGTTGGTTACAATGTATGGGACGTTGGAAGTTGGTAATAATAAGTTGCATATTTCCCGTTATGGATTAGTGTTGTATTATAAGAATTATGACATTAAGAATACGAGGCCTTACGAAATTGTCGGGATTTAAAAGAAGTGGGGTTTAAGATTTATTTTTATTAATTGAGGGGTTGATTTAATTATACAATTAGGGACCAAAGTGTAATAAGTAATTTTTAGATTTTTGTACCCTTAACACTTAAACCTTTCACCTTCTATTCAAGATATCTTACACAAACTCCTTCACTCCCTTTCTCTTCTCCCTTGGCCGAAGATGTACTCCTCCATAGCCAAGTGAAGATTTTATCAACTCCCCACACAAGAATAAGCTCTCCTATATTTTCTAAGCCAAGAATTATCACCCAAAAATAGTGGGTAAATCGGCATTCTGGCCGAGAATTAGGCCCCCAAAAACGTTAGTTTAAGATGATAAATTTGGGAGAAAAACATGTGAGAATGATGGATTACTTATAGAACACATGCATGTCATTTTGGAGTTGAAGAAGTAAAAAAAATGGCAAAAACTTTGAAGCAGTGGACGTGATTTCGGAACTGTTTTGGGCTTGAAATTAAGGTAAAAATTCTTCTTTTTATGGTATAATTGAAGGGTATGTTGTTTTAGTTTAAGAAATGAATTTGTGTTAAGAAAATTTTGGAATTAAGACATTGCATGTGAATATTTTGGATATTGATACCGAATTGGGGACTGTTTTTGGTATACATTGAATTTGATTGTGTTATTGCTATTATCGTCACTAATTGCATGTTGAAAGTTGAGAGAAAATCTTGATATTTAAGGTTGTAGTTGTTCTTATGGAATTGTTGGGATGTGAATTAAATTTTGAGACTTCAATTGGATTTTAAGGAATTATGAAAAAAGTTTGGTATTGTGGTGTTGGCCGAGACTTGTAAGAAATTATTAGACATGTTGTGTCGCATTTTTAGGGCTGTTTTGGTAGAGTTATAATGATGGAAATATAAGTTATGAACTTATATATGTGATATGGTAAATACTACTAAGTGTCTTAAAGGAATTAAAGCATAAGAAGGTGTTACATTGCACTCTCGGTGTTGTTGGATTATAAACTATTTTATGGAGTGTTTGGGATTATATTGGTTATATCTTGAAGTTGTATCTTCTTATTGGTATTGTTAGCTTTGTTTGGAAGTTGTGGATTTGCACATAAATAGGGAAAGTGCTGCCCAAATTTCTATAGAAAAGAGAGTCATCATTCGATACATATTAAGTATGCTAGAAGACATGGAATTGACGAACAAATTACTATTATTATAGGTTGAAGTTCTAGTCAAGGCGTATTTAGATTATTGAGTTGGTTAAGTTCGTCATTAAGGTATGTGAAACTCTTCCTTCTTCCTTTTTGGCATGATTTAATGAAAGTACGGCGGACGTACATAATTTCTACACGGTCTAATTTCTAAAGATGTTAGATATGAGGAGTGCCTATGATTTTTCAGTAAATAGTTTATTATAATGATTTTTATTAATAGTCAAATGATGATTTAAATTGCATATAGCTGCTCATGATATTCTGCTCGTGCCAAGTGTTATTATGGTAATTTCACTGAGTCCCTCACTAGAGGGTCGGATACGTTATATATATATATATATATATATATATATATATATATATATATTCCATGGACATATATCCATGATGCGGGTATAGATACCCATGATTGTTTATGTATGATGATTTCATGGACATGTATCCATGATGCGGGTGTAGATACTCATGATAGTATATGTATGATGATTCCATGGACAGACATCCATGATGCGGGTATAGATACCCAAGATAGTATATTTACACACACACATATATATATATATATATATATATATATATATATATATATATATATAGACATGATGATTCTATGGACAGATACCCATAACTTTGATATGACCCTCATTTTTATAAGGCACAATTGACTCTCATTTTTATATGGCACTGTTGTATTGGTATTTTGGTTATCATATTTGCCTCATGTTATCCTCTGGCCAGTTATGATCTTTTTACAGTACTTCATGTTTTACATACTCAGTACATTATTTCGTACTGACCCCCCTTTCCTCGGGGGGCGGCGTTTCATGCCCGCAGGTACAGATATTCAGTTTGATGATCCTCCAGTCTAGGATTCTTGTTCAGTTGTTTGGAGAGCCCCATTGATTCAGAGCTTAGTCGTTTTGATATAGAGCCTCATTTTGACTTATGCATATTTAGGGGCACGACAGGGTCATGTCCCGTCATATTTCTTTATCGTACTCTTAGAGGTCTGTAGATAGTTGTGGGTAGATGTGTTTGGGGATTGCGTCCCTTGTATATCTGATTAGATGTGACTCCTCATGAGACAGGATTATTCGTGTGTAGAGGCAGCCTTGTCGGTTTGCCTATTTTGATACATGTATGACGTCATGAGTCAACAGTTATTTTCATGAGATTTTATGTTATTCTTGACGTCAGTTGGATTATATGTGACAGGTGGGTATAAGGGTGCACATTTAGGGCCTCGGGTCGCGGCCCGTCGGGTCGGATCGTGACAGTTTGAATGCTTGCAGAGAAATCTGCGTCGTTTGATCCACGAGCTCTCTCTGCTTATTGTTAGAATTATTGGTCTCTTTTCTGAATTATGAGACCCCTATTTATAGTTGTAGGATGAAGGAGTTGTGATAAAGAAGAATTCATTTCAGCTAATCAGATTCAAGTTCACATGGTGATATTTGATTGGTCGGAACATGTCACGTGTACACATGACACATTTTCATTGACCTTTTATTTGATTAGCCATGCTGCATCATTTTGTCACGTGGCATGATCATATTGGCTCATTCATTTGACATGGCGCGCTACATCATTTGATACGTGACACTTATTTGGGTCTCTAGAACAAGATGATATTGGTAAATAATATGTATACGTTTAAATAACGTTTCATGTATACGTTTAAATAACGTTTCAACACAATCTGTTAAACACTTAATAAAAACAAATTACAAAATATAAAATAAACTAATTAAAACCAGTACACGAAACTAACAATAAACATAATCTGTTTTGAAAAAAATAAATAATATAATCTAGTCCACTTAGTTCAAAGTGTGTCCTTAAGAAAATTATTCTCCGCACAGTACTCGAGGTTAATAGAATATCCCCTCCCAGGATAGAACGATTATCTTACCAGAATAGTAGTACTCCAAATTCCGGTAGCAGCAAGCCACTCAACAGTAGTACATCACACAGAATAAGCAAGAGAGAATTTTCGAGATGAAGGAATAATTCGTATTGAATGTATGTTAAATTCTTGGAACAAATCAAGAATTTATAGTTGTTGGAGGTACTTATTCTGAATGTTTGCAACCATTTAGAACAGTCACCAGAATAAAGTCAGACCGGGTCGGTCGATCCGTATTGGATTTATTTTAATTAATTAATTAACTAATTAATTAAATAATTAAAGAAAAGTTTGTCCAAAAAGATTATCAATCAATCGATCTTTGACAAATACAAATACAAATACGAATACGAATCTGAAGCCGAGCGAGCGACGACGACGGCGCGAGGGGTCCTTGCACCCTCAACCCCTTTAGCAGCTAGAGAATGTGTAATGTAATATATACACCTCTCTTTTCTTCTCTTTTCCCGATGTGGAACAAATGTCTTAAAAATGACCTTTTACATTTCCTTCACTTTTCATCCCATCATTTCCCATTCACCAATATCAAAACTCAACAATCCCCCACATGAATGGGGAATGACTATAAGATAAAGAATGTTCGGACAAGTGTGATATACAAGCGAGGATTGACTGCATCTGGATAAATAGGTTTCCCTTTGAACTTTTCGTAGTGAACTTATATCGGATATACTCGATCAATCGGTAGATTTGATATCTTTGAACCGTCGAACTTTGTTGTATACCTAGACAACATAAGTCACACAATCAACCCTCAACCATTTATGGTTCTCACGGTTGTGTTCGTTTCAGCCATGAACACCGCCTGATCTCATGAGTGCATAGAGAATGGGCATTCCCCTTTAAAGCGGCTTACACTTAACACTCACATAGGTGATCTATAAACATGTGGTCCTATAGCCACATTATCTGGTCATACATTGCCAGATTTAGATAATCATTAAAAAATCTTAATGTTTTATTAACTCATTAACAAGCCATAAAATTTTATCCTTATTTCTGAACATTGTCTTCATCCGAGAATGGGTTGAGTTATTTGACAATATTGAACCGTCAGTCACAACTTTGTTTGATCTCCTTGAACCTAGCTCTTGGGATCTCCAGTCTGCTAGGTAGTTACCGCCATGATGACTTGTCCTCAGCCTTAACCCCATTCACATTGATGATCTACTAACTCCCTATGTAGATAAGCCTTTTGTAAGCGGATCCTCCACATTATCTCTTGACTTTACATAGTCAATTGTGATAAAGCCACTAGAGAGGAGTTGTCTAACGGTATTTTGTCTCCATCGTATGTGACGAGATTTTTCATTATACATTACGTTCTCTGCCCTACCTATTGCTGCTTGACTGTCACAATGTATACATATAGGAGCCAAAGGTTTGGTCCAGAATGGAATATCTTCTAAGAAATTTCGGACTCATTCAGCTTCTTCACTGGCTTTGTCTAAAGCTATAAATTCAGATTCAATTGTAGAGCGGGCGATGCATGTCTGTTTTGATGATTTTAAAGACACTGCTCCTCCACCAACGGTGAAAACATATACACTCGTGGATTTAACTTCAGATGATTGGGTGATCCAGTTTGCATCACTATATCCCTCAAGTACTGTGAGCTATTTATTATAATGCAAAACATAGTTTTGGGTGTGTTTTAAATACCCCAAGACTTGTTTCATTGTCATCAAATGAGTTTGATTGGGATTACTCGTGAATCGACTCATCTTGCTTATAGCACATGCTATATCTGGCTATGTACAATTCATAATATACATCAAACTTCTCAAAACTCGTACATAGGCCAATTGTGAGTCACTTTCACCTTCATTCTTTTGAAGTGCAAAACTTACATCAATTGGAGTCTTTGCAACATTGAAATTTAAATACTTGAACTTGTCAAGTACTTTTTCAATATAATGTGACTTTGATAATGCTAGACCTTGTGGAGTTTTATGGATCCTAATTCCTAAGATCAAATCAGCAACCCCTAAGTCTTTCATGTCAAATTTGCTAGCGAGCATACGCTTCGTAGCATTTACATCGGCAATATCTTTACTCATTATCAACATGTCATCAACATATAAACAAACAATGACTTCATAATTTGGAGTATTTTTAATGTAAACACATTTGTCACACTCATTAATCTTAAATCCATTTGTCAACATTGTTTGGTCAAATTTTGCATGTCATTATTTAGGTGCTTGTTTAAGTCCATAAAGTGATTTAACAAGTCTGCACACTTTCCTTTCTTTACCAGGAACTACAAAACCCTCAGGTTGTTCCATGTAAATTTCTTCCTCCAATTCTCCATTTAAGAAAGTTGTCTTGACACCCATTTGATGGATTTCAAGACCATATACGGTCGCCAGTGCCACCAACATCCGAATAGATGTTATTCTTGTTACCGACGAGTAAGTGTCAAAGTAATCAGGGCATTCTTTTTGTCTATAACCTTTGACCACAAATCTTTCTTTATATTTGTCAATAGTGTCATCAGCTTTCATTTTCCTTTTAAAAATCCATTTTGATCGTAAAGGTTTATTTCCACGAGGAAGATCAACCAATTCTCATATATGGTTGTTCAAAATTGATTCAATCTCACTATTGACTGCTTCTTTCCAAAATTATGAATCAGAAGAAGACATCGCTGCTTTAAATGTTTGAGGCTCATTTTCAAGCAAGAATGTTACAAAATCTGGTCCAAAAGAAGTAGATGTTCTTTGACGTTTGCTACGCCTTGAATCCTCTTTACTTGATGTATTTTCTTTTGGTTCTTCCCGCGGTCGTTTTGATCTTTCACTTGACGACTCACATTCAATTTTATACGGATAAATGTTTTCAAAGAATTCAGCATTATCTGATTCAATTACCGTATTAACATGAATTTCGGGATTGTCCAATTTGTGAACCAAAAACCGACAAGCTTTGTTGTTTGTAGCATAGCCAATAAAAACACAATCCACATTTTTTGGTCCGAGTTTTACCCTTTTGGATAAATGAACTTGTACCTTTGCTAAACACCCCCACACTTTGAAATATTTCAAGTTGAGTTTTCTTTCTTTCCATAGTTCATATGGAATATGTCACGACCCGACCACAGATCCGTGACTGACGCCTTACCCCGGGCACCCTCGTGATACAACATCAGAGAAAACCAGCGGAAGGTAAACTCACAACAAGAATCCATATAGAACACAAGTAGGCTAACCCAAAATGGCCACCTTTAAATATAATAAGCTGAACAGTTACATCCTTAACAACTCAAGCTAAAACAGGACTACAAGCCTCTAAGAATGAGTAAACACTATGACGGGACAGGGCCCCGTCATGCCCCTGAATGTACAAATATCTACAACATCTGGGAGAACCGTACCAAAAGTCGAGCCTCCGGAGAAATGGAGCTCCTGACACCTGAGTAAAGATCCTAAGAATGAGGATCCACCACCTGCTTTCCCTTACCTGCGACATGAACGCAGCCCCCGAGGAAGGGGGTCAGTACACAATATGTACCAAGTATGTAAAACTGGAAAATATTGAATAATACATAAGTTTAAAATAAACTGGAGTCATGGAAGAGAGTCAAAAATACCGTACACTGTGCCTTACTAACGATGAGAGTAACAAGTATAAACTTTACTGCATAAAATAGGAGGCTCATGATCAAAACAGGATCTCCCGCCCGTAGTATCATTAAGCAATCCTACTCCTGGGACTATTTCACCCGCATGGGTCATGTGGACCCGCATAAGCTCATCACCTCGCATGGGACTATTTCACCCGCATGGGACTATTTCACCCGCATGAGGTCATCCGCCTCGCATGGGACTATTTCACCCGCATGAGACTATTTCACCCGCATGGACCCTGTGGGCCCGCATGAGTACAAGCGCCGCACTCGCATCATGGGTAGCAAATCCATGGCATAAATAGTAATAGTAATAATAATACATAAATCAGCACAACCGGCTATCATACATAACATAAGCGCTACCGGCTTATCATAACGTAAGCAAGTTAAGAATATCTCCTAACTTCTTAATAACATTTCTAATACATCCTCTCATTTTAGTTACTTAAGGCACTACATGTCATTTTAAAAGAAAATCCGGGAATTTAACCCAAGTACCACGTTCCTTAAACCTTTTAAGAAAATGACTCATTTTTATGTAAAAACTCCCAAGATACTAATAACCGTAGTATCAAGTCACGACAACTTTTCAAAACAAGTCACGTCTACCTTTAAAAATACAATAGGCTTCTAAAATCAAGTGACTTCATCCCTTTTAAAACCTTAGGCAATTAATGCCTTAAAAATAATTTGCCTTCCACAAATTCAAATCCCTTTACCCGTACTTATTTTACTTGGAGTAAAGCTTTCCTTGTTAACCTTTCATAAAGCCAATACAACCAACTTCCCATAAAGTTGTTATATTATCATTATACACTAGTCAAACACATCTCCCTTTATCCAAGGGACTTATACTTTAAAACGAGACAAGTATCATATACTTAAAACAAGTGAAGAATGTCAAATCTTTGTACGTCTACCGTACTACATAGGTACAACTACTCATGCTCAAGAGATAAGAAAGCTCCACATACCTCTTCGGTCAATCCACTTGCTAAGTCCAAAATACCGCACGTAATATGTCAACCTATAATGACCATAATACGTTTTATTAACCTCTAGTTTCAATGTAGACATTTCCAAGTTCAAAGTTACTAATTTCTATGGAAAATTGGGCATCATTTCCTTTGTTTCTACATACTTGCCACCTTTAACAAGGCCGAATTCAATATCCAAACGCCACATTTAAGGCCCAACAATCCAAACATTTCAAAGGGGATTACACACCTAAACTTGGGTGTGTAAAATTCTGCCCCATAAGGTACAACAATTAACTTAACAAGTTTAAGGTAGTTTTTAGGCTACAACATGCTCACATAACCTTTTTAACCAATCCTTTTATATCCAAACCATATTTCTTACATGCAATGAATCTAAGAGCATTATTCACTACTACAAGTTCCTTCTTCTTCACATGCAACATCAATAACTAGCTACAAGAGAAGAATTGTTACCTTAGAGCTTTAGCCAAAATTATTCCAACAATTTTGCTAGCCTTTTTTCCAAGAACACCACCACAACAACACTTACAAGCTAGCCACAAGCTTCCTTCTTATCCTAACTTTTCAGATTTTCCTTAAGCTTTGAATCCCTCTTGCAATTCTAGAGAGAAGTGAGAGCTTTAGCTTTAGAGAGAGAGAAAGACTTTGAAAGATGACCAAGTCTTCAAGATTTGGTCAATATAAAGGACATGCAAAAATCAGATGGGGACACTTGTCACCCTCCCATGGCATTTTTAAAAGAAGAAATCTGATTTTCTCGCTTTTTCCGCCTTCGCGCCATGGCCGCACCAGCGGGCGCTGAAACTTCCGCCACCTCAGAACTTTCGCGCTGCTGCTCCGCTTCCGGCTGGCGCTGCAACTTCAGCGACTCGTAATATTCGGCGTCGCGGCTGCATCCGAGCCGCGCCCTCGGCTCCCGCCAAACACATTGTCGATCACAGACCGAACTTGCAACTCCCATAACTTCCTACTCTGATGTCCTATCGACGAACGGTTGGTTGCGTTGGAAACTAGACTCAACGAACTACGTACTAGGCCTTTGAAACACCTAGGAACTCTCAATGTACTGGGTCATAACCCACCCCAAAGTTGACTAAAACCCGTCCGAAACAATCCGTCAACTTACCTTTCGAAAATTTAAGTCTTAATCCCTTACGTACGCTCTTACACGTATGGTCAGAACTACGGGGTATAACATTCTCCCCCCCCTAGAAACATTCGTCCCGAATGTTCCTTCTAGGCCTACTCAAATCACGATATCGACATAGACCCTCTTACTATTTCTCTTTGCAAATAAAACACTCCAAATAGCCACAACATTACTCAAGCATAATTGCCAAATTAAAACTAACAAGCAGGAAAGAGGGTTACCTGGAGGTGTAGGGAATAAGTGAGGATACTTCTTCATCATGTCATCCTCTGCTTCCCACGTCATCTCCTCCCTGTTTTCGTTCCGCCATAAGACTTTGACGGAAGCCACGTCCTTCGTCCGAAGTCGCCTAACCTGACGATCGAGTATCGCTATGGGACTCTCCTCATACGATAACCCCTCTATCACCTGGACATCATGAATCGGGTGCACTCTAGATGGATCTCCAATACATTTCTGCAACATAGACACATGGAAAACTGGATGTACTGCCTCCAGATCGGACGACAGATCTAACTCATAGGCAACCTTGCCTACCCTACGGACAATCTGATAAGGCCCAATGTACCTTGGGCTGAGTTTCCCTTTCTTCCCAAATCTCATCACGCCCTTCATAGGTGATACCTTCAGGAAGACCCAATCATCTACATCAAACTCCAAGTGTCGACGCCGATGATCTCGTGATACGACTGCCGACTCGAGCCGATAATAACCGCTCCGGATAAGCTTCACCTTATCCATCGTCACTGAACCAAGTCTGGCCCGACTAACTGAATTTCTACCACTTCAAACCAGCCTATCAGTGACCTGCACTTCCTCCCATATAAGGCCTCATAAGGCGCCATCTGAATACTAGAATGGTAGCTGTTGTTATAAGCAAACTCCACAAGAGGTAAATGATCCTCCCAGCTACCCCTGAAATAAATAACACAAGCCCGCAGCATAACCCCAAGTGTCTGGATAGTGCGCTCGGCCTGTCCGTCGGTCTGAGGATGAAATGTCGTACTGAGACTCACATGTGTCTCTAATCCCTTCTGGAAGGACCTCCAGAAGTTAGCCGTGAACTGGGCCCCTCTGTCTGAAATAATCGATATAGGAACTCCGTGCAATATAACAATCTCCCGATATCTGATCGCATAATCCTCACCAAAAGTCGCCCCGATCGAAGAAAATGGGCTGATTTCGTCAGCCTGTCGACAATCACCCAAATGGAATCATGCTTCCTCTGAGTGGTAGGTAACCCTGTAATAAAGTCCATGTTGATCACCTCCCACTTCCACATCGGAATATCAATAGCCTGTAATAGCCCAACGGGCTTCTGGTGCTCAACCTTAACCTGCTGATAATTAGGACACTGTGCAACAAAACCGGCCACGTCCCTCTTCAGGCCATCCCACCAATACATACACCTGAGGTCATGGTACATCTTAGTTGACCCCGGGTGAATAGAATAACGAGCACTGTGTGCCTCCCCCAGAATCTGCTGACGAAGTCCTGTCACATCGGGAACACACAACCTGCCCTCGAATCTTAGCACCCCATCATGTGCTACCTCAAATAGGCTCTTCTCCTCCTGGAGAACTGCATCTCGATACCGTACCATAATCGGATCCTCATACTGTGGCCTCTTCACCTCCTCGACGATGGAAGACTCGGCAACCTCTCGAACCCGAACTCCATCACTATCAGAATCAACCAAACGAACCCCAAGGCTCGCTAGCTGATGTAACTCTCGGACCATATCCCTTTTCTCTGGTTGTACATCAGACAGACTACCCATCGATCTGCGACTAAGGGCATCTGCAACTACATTGGTCTTTCCTGGGTGGTATAGAATATCAACATCGTAATCCTTAAGCAGCTCCAACCACCGTCTCTGTCGCAAGTTCAGCTCCCTCTGGCTGAAGATATACTGGAGACTCTTGTGGTCTGTGTAAATATCCACATGAACTCCATACAAATAATGTCTCCAGATCTTCAAGGCATGAATCATCGCGCTAACTCCAAGTCATGTGTGGATAGTTCTTCTCATGTTTCCTAAGCCGTCGAGATCGTAGTTATAACTCGCTGCCGTCGCATCAGCACGCACCCAAGCCCGACACCTGAAGCGTCACAATAAACCACATATCCATCTAAACCCTCTGGAAGAGTAAGAACTGGGGCGGTCGTCAGCTTTTCCTTTAGCAACTGGAAACTTCCCTCACAAGCATCCGTCCACCGGAACATAGCTGCTTTCTGAGTCAGCTTAGTCAAAGGTTCTGAAATGGAAGCAAACTTCTCCACAAACCTCCGATAATAACCTGCAAGGCCCAAAAAGTTGCGCACTTCCGCTTGTAGTGGTCCGCCAAGTCTTGATCGCCTCGATCTTTCTTTGTATCCACCCGAATACCATCGGCCCCGATAACATGCCCTAAGAAAGCCACTGAAGCCAACCAAAACTCTCATTTCGAGAACTTGGCATACAACTGCCGGTCCCGGAGGACTCCCAATACCGTCCTCAAATGATGTGCATGCTCCTGCTCTGTGCGCGAATAAACCAGGATATCATCAATGAAAACTATAACGAACATATCCAAGAATGGCTTGAACACCATGTTCATCAAATCCATGAATACTGTTGGGGCGTTGGTCAACCCGAAAGATATCACCCTGAACTCATAGTGCCCATACCGGGTCCTGAATGCAGTCTTCGGGATATCTGCCTCTCTAACTCGCACCTGATAATAACTAGATTGCAGGTCTATCTTGGAAAAACATCTCGCACCCTGCAACTGGTCAAACAAATCATCAATCCTGGGGAGGGGATATCTGTTCTTGATGGTTACCTTTTTCACCGTCATTGTCACGACCACCCGGCCGCGATCGTACCTTACCGGTACCTATCGTATATTTCAGGAGAATAGCGTGAACATACATAACACATAACTTATAAAAAGGTAAACATCACTGGTCAGCCGATAAGGCTGCCTTCCATAAACATTCTTAAACAAAAGTATAGTAGTACAACTGGTTCTTATAGCCCAAAACACATAGGTGACCATGCACTTAAAGATAACAAGCGTATGACAGGCCCCGCCATACCCCGAATGTACAAAAATACCTATAGCACTGGGAATATCCGTACTAATAAACAAGCTTAGGAGGAACGAGCTTCGGAATAGTGATCCAAGAACGAGGATCCTCAATCGCTTACCTTACCGCAGATTAACGCAGCCCCGAGGAAGGGGTCGACACAATATGTACCAAGTATGTAAAGCTGGAAAATACTGTAATAATGATATCATAAGTCTAAAAGTAAGCTGGAGTCATAGAAGAAAATCAAAATACCTTTTACTGTGCCTTACTAACAATGAGAGTGACAAGTATATATATATAATACTGCATAAAATAGGGGCCTTAGGATCAAAACACGGTACCTCGCCGTAGTATCAATAAGCACCCCTACTCCGGGACTATTTCACCGCGTAGGTCTTGTGGACCCGTGAGGTATTTCTCCCATAGTCAGACTACCGCACGTGGACTATTTCACCCGCATAAGCCCATAAGGACTCGCATGAGGTATTCCTCGCATCGTGGGTAGCAAATCCATGGAACAGGTGGTATAACGATCTTGGGGACTTTCCCCTCAGATATACTCTTACCCTGAAGCAGATGGTATAACGATCTTGGGGCTTGCCCCTCAGATATACTCTTACACTGAAGCAGATGGTATAACGATCTTGGGGCTTGCCCCTCAGATATACTCTTACACTGAAGAAGGTGGTATGGCGATCTTGGGGCTTGCCCCTCAGACATACTCTTACCCTGGAGTAGGTGGTATAACGATCTTGGGGCTTACCCCTCAGATATACTCTTACCCTAGCTCAAACTGTCATCATATCATAATCATAAATAAGTTAAGAAAACTTATAACTTCTTATTAGTCTTGTTCATATACCCTCTCATTTTAGTTTACTTAAGGCACTTAATCATATCTTTAATAAAAGAACACCGGAAATTTAACCCAAGTACTACATGCTTCAACTCTTTTAAAAATGACTCTTCTTTATACATAAAAACTCTTGGGCAATTGATGCCTTAAAACCAATTTGCCTCTTCATATACTTATCTTACTTAGAGTAAATCTATTCTCATTAACCTTTTATGAAGCTAATAAACCAACTTCCCATAAAGTTGTTATATTAACTCTACACTTTAGTAAAATCATACTTTTTCCCTAACCAAGGGACTTATACATGCTTAAAACGAAACAAGTCATTATATACTTAAAACAAGTAAGAATACCAAATCTTGTACGTCTAATGTACTACATAGTTTCATCTATTCATGCTCAAGAGATAGGAAAACTTCACATACCTCTTTGGTCAATCCACTTGCTAAGCTCAACTACCGCAAGTAATATTTCGACCTATAATAATCATGATACGTTTATTAACCTCTAATCTCAATGTATAACAATCCAAGTTCAAAGTCACTAAATTCTATGGAAAATTGGGCAGCATTTCCTTTGTTTCTACTCACTTTGCCACCTTTCTCAAGGCCGAATTTATCATCCAAACACCACATTTAAGGCTCAACAATCCAACATTTTAAAGGGGATTACACCTCCAAACTTGGGTGTGTAAAATTCTTCCCCATTAGGTACAACAATTCTCTTAACAATTCTAAGGTAGTTTTTAGGCTACAACATGCTCATAATATCTTCTTAACCAATTCTTTCATATCCAAACCACATTTCTTTTCTGATGACTCTAAGAGCATTATTTACTACCACAAGTTCTTTCTTCTTAACATGCAACACTAGAAACTAATCCTAAAGGAAGAAATGTTACCTTAAAGTTTTAGCCAAACTTATTCCAAATGTTTTGCTAGCTTTCTTGCCAAGAATACCACCACAACAACACCAACAAGCTAGCCACAAACTTCCTTCTTGTTCTTAACTTTTCAGATTTTTCTTAGGCTTTGAATTTCCTTTGGAAATGTTTCTGAGAAGGAGGAGCTAATTTAGAGAGAGGGAGAGGTTTGAAAGATGACCAAGTCTTCAAGACTTGGTCAATATAAGGCATGCAAGAAAAATCAGATGGGGGGGACACTTGTCACCCTCCCATGGCCTTTTTAAAAGAGAAATCAGACTTTCCTAAGTTTTTCCCAAAAATCCGCGCTCGGCGCAATGAAACCTCCGCGCCTCTCGAACTTCCAGCGTCGCTGCCGTCTGGCGCGCTGGCGCTGCAACTTCAGCGACCCTTCAAGATTTTAGGCGCCGCTCGCATCCGCGCCATGGACTTGTCGCTTTGTCCAAACACATTTCTGATCGCACTGAACTTGTAATTCTCATAACTTTCTACTCCGACGTCCTATCGACGAACGGTTGGTTGCGTTGGAATCTAGACTCAACGAATTACGCCCTATGCCTTTGAAACACTTAGGAACTCTCAATGTACCGGGTCATAACCCGCCTCAAAATTGACTAAAACCCGTCCGGAATAATCCGTCAACCTATCCTTTGAAAATTTTAAGTCTTACGTGCTTTCGTACGCTCTCATACGTAGGGTCAGAACTACGGGGTATAACACCTGTAATCAATGCACATACGCAGCGTCCCATCCTTCTTCTTTACAAATAACACTGGCGCTCCCCAGGGAGAAACACTTGGCCTGATAAAGCCTTTCTCCAGCAAATCCTTCAGCTGGTCCTTCAATTCCTTCAACTCGGCAGGTGTCATCCTGTATGGCGGAATAGATATCGGTCGAGTGTCTGGCGCCAAATCAATGCAAAACTCAATCTCCCTCTCAGGAGGGATACCCGGAAGCTCGTCTGGGAATACGTCTGAAAACTCTCTAACGACCGAATCGATCAAGGTCCAAAGATCTCACCTCGTGATCGAATACTCGAACCACATGGTAGATATACCCTTTCTGCACCATCTTCCTAGCCTTGAGATAAGAAATAAACTTACCCTTCGGCGATGCAGTATTCCCCTTCCATTCTATAACCGTCTCACCAGGAAACTGGAACCGAACTAATCTCTCTCTACAGTCTACATTGGCATAGCAAGACGCTAGCCAATCCATACCCATAATCACATCAAAGTCTGTCATATCCAACTCTATCAAGTCGGCTAGAGTCTGACGACTGTCTATAGTCACAGGGCAAGCCTTATATACCCGGCCTACCATCGAATCACTGCGGCGTAGCCACCTCAAAAGGTCTTATGGAATCGGGCTCTATCCCTATTCTACCAGCAATATGAGGAGATATATAGGACAAGGTAGAACCTGGATCTATCAAAGCATATACATCACAACATGCAATCAATAATGTACTGGCGACATCCGGTGACGCCTCGCAGTCTACGGCGACATAGCATAGATGCGGTTACGAGGACCGGAATCGGGACCCTACCACGACCCTGCGCGGCTGCCGTCCGTGAACACCGCCTCGGGCGCATCGCCATGAAGCGAATATCCAGCCATCGACATTCGGTACGAGCCATACCATTCCCGCCGCCTCTGGACGGATAATCTCTCCTCAAATGGCCTTGCTGGCCACAAGAATAACAAGCTCCTGGAGTAGCACGACACCCTCCATAATGGCAATCGCCGCATCGACCACACCGAGGTATAGGTGGCCTCATCTGACCGGAACCCTGGTTCCTCTGGGAACCCGAAGCCCTAGAACCCTGTCCTGCTCCTGAATGCCCTGTACGTCCGGAAGATGGTGGAGGAGCGCTCTGAACCGGCTGAGGTGCAAATCTGGTCTGCTGCTGAGGTTGTCTACCTCGAAAACTACCAGAGAACCCTGTTGTCTCGCCTCTTCGCGATACTGTCAATCCGCCGCCCTGCATTCCTCACACCTGCGTATGCTGCGTGCGGGCAATGTCCATGCGGTGAAGAGCTACTCCCGTGCAACTCTCGGCCAAGTAATCATCGAGCCCTGTGACATAGCGGTGCACCCTGTCCTCCATGTCTGCTACCAAGGCGGGTACATACCGAGCCAATGAGTCAAACTCTACATTGTACTCCCGAATCGTCGCCCACTGCCTTAGTGTCGAAATCGGCCGAGCCATCCTCATCTGCGGAGGCAAGAAATGGCCATGAACGCCTCGAGAACTCTTCCCAAGCAATTTGGAAGACATGCTCCCAGGATAGTTCCATGAATCATACGATCCAATGCGGTATCCGCGGTGATGGGAGCCCAACAATACCGACTACGCCTCAAGCCCGATCACTCATGATCCGTCAGAATCGCTTCGGATAAACTCTTGAGGGTCATCCTCGTGTCTCGACCGTAGAACTCGGTGGATCGCAACTCAAAAGTCCATGATCTCGCCGACTCTGGGCTACGGGTACAACCGGAACCGCTGCCTCCCGTCTATCCTCCTGCCTAGCCACGATCCTGGCTAATAACTGGGCCATCTACTTGTATCCCATATTCTCCACTCCATGCTGTGTAACTGGAGGCTCATGTATCGCGGTCTCAGTAGCCGCTGCTGCCGCCCCAAACTCTGCTGGAGTTGGCGACGTCGTGGAACTCGCCGTCCGAAACATCTCCTCTGGTAAAGACTGTGTTACACCCCGTAGTTCCAGGGTATGTATGTGAGGACGTACGTATGAGAATACGACTGTAATTTTGGAAAGAAAGAAAGATGTGATTTTTCGACGGAAAAGTTTCCGGTTTTTGTGAAGGAAAAAGGTTCGTTAATGGGAATTGGATTCCCAGATTTGGTATTCGGACTTCTGGGATTATTTATGAATTTTGGATTTTATTTTTCCGAAATTGGTCACGTGGAGCCCGCGGGAAGAATTTACGGTTGTAGGGCCCACTTTAGTTTCGAGATTTTTGGCATTACGGGCATTTTCGAAAGATGAAATATTTTGGACGAGTAGGAGGGCGACACATGGCACCCCATGTGGCCCTATGGCTGAAAATTAGGGGTCCTTGGACGTTTTTTTGAGACATGTGGCTAGCCACATGTCTCATTGTTGTGGTGGACACTTGTCTCAAAGTTGTGGTGGACATTTGGTTGGAAGAACTCACACACACTTGTCCCTAATCCTCACCATACACTTGCTTTGATCTTGACCATTGATTTCTCTATAAATACCCCTTGAGTGCAAGACTAATTTCATCCACACTTGAGATAGTTTCTTAGGCAAAAAAAAAAGTATACTCCCTCCCTTTTGTAGTTCTCGTCCAAACACACCCCCCCTTTTGGGTAGAAAAATCCTTCAAGTATTGTTATAATCCCATATACCTTAGCCTAAAGTCCCTTGTAGTATTCCAAAGTTGCCTCTATACTAAAAGCCCGGAAATACAACTTTATCCCTTTAGTCGCAAAATGAAACCCTAGGAAAATCTTCATAGTTGGTTGAAGTGTTTAAGAGAAGTTGTTAGAAACTTCTAAGGGTTGCTTGGAGCGATTTGGAGCGCATGCAATAGAGCTAAACGTTGCTCAGGATCGACTTATAATCTTGGATAATTTTGGGCTTATCGAGGTAATGATCTTTATCCCCTATTGTAATTGGAAATTACATGTTGTAGAGTTAATATTTGAGTAGAAGATATATTGGAAGGATGACTAAAAAGAATTGAATTGTATTTACATCGGACTGTATTTACAGTAGACTTATAGTATTATTGTGAGGGAGAATTGTACACGTCCGGTTAGACGTATAATCCCCTTGGAGTTGTTGGCTCGGTAGCGGGCCTTGATAGGGGAAGAGATTTATGTGGTTACGGGGGGGGGGGGGAGGTTCTGCCGAATTTTTCGTAGAATTTGGAACCTTGTACTTAGAAATATTCTACGAAGGGATCTAGAAGTTACTAAACGTTTTATGGCCATTATAGGTTGAAGATTACAGATGGCGTATTCTACTTGAAGGGTGGAAAAGGCTAGCGGGTTATAATCGTGGGCGCTTTGCTAATTGTCGATAATCGTCGCGAGGTATGTGAACCTCTTCCTATCCTTTCTAGCATGATTATTGTGAACTATGTAGTACGGTAGACGTACGTGTGCTAAACGAATTAAGTTGGTTTAAAACATAAAATGTTATAATGGCTTTATGGGAAGTTAATTATAACGACTTTATGTAGGTAAAAGAATGAGTACTTGGTTTTTAAATAATAATGTTATATTGATTTCGGAAAAGGGAAAGAATATCGAACAAGCCAATGCAGCGTTAATAAAGGAAAAGGTAATGACTATTAATTAACTTAAAACAAGTAGAATCTTCCATCTGCATAGAAGCTAAGATAAGACAAAATTGTATTACATTTCCTAGATCATGGCTGCTTTAATAAGATCATTAATAAACAAGTTTTGATTTTCTTAAAAATTACAAAGTAAGGACTTGATTTATAAAAGAGAAAGACTTGAGAATTTGAAGTGTTTTCGTTTAAAAGAAGGCATGCTTTTGTCTTAAGTTGGTTTAAAAAGACGGTATGGAAATTGTTTCGGTTTACCTAAAAAGATAGTTGCTCTATTTTGATACTACGGGTATCGTGTGACTTTTGTGAAAGACATGAAACGTTTAAAGAATTAATGTATGTAGTACTTTAGGGTTAAAAACCCGGATTTGTTGACATGAAATAAAAGTACCTTGTGTGAGTAACTTGCCTATGTTTTGCCTGTGATAGCCTTGTAATACTTTCTTGTCGGTTTGATAAAGTGAACATGTTATGATGCTACGTGTGTTAGTATCTTGTGATGTTGTGTAAGGGGGTTATTCTTGTTGTGCTTACGTTGTTTAACGATAAGCCCCAGATCGTATTATATCACATACCCCGACTTGTTATGTTCAGAGGTTAGCTACCCCGATGCGAGGAATACCTACGCGGGTCTATGTGACCTATGCGAGGCTGGGAGCTCCAGGATGATCACCCGGGTGTTACTGACGCGAAATACCTCATGCGGTCCAGGTGACTATGCGGATTGTGGGAGTCCAGGTTGATGCCGAGGGTTAGCTACCCCCGATGTGAGGAATACCTCATGCGGGCCTAGGTGGCCTATGAGGAACTGCAGGAGTTCCAAGATTAGACGCGCACAATGATACTGCGGGCGAGCGGCCCAACTTCGATCATTGGCGGTCTAGAAAGACCTCGCGATACAGTTTTATAGCATTGTAGGTACGGTAGGTTCTAGTAGTCGGCCATGCCTTCGTACTACCCCGTACGGTTTTATTGTGACACAGGTGGGACCTGGTGTTCATGTGTATTCCTTGGTGTTTTATATCATGGACTGCCGGCAGTGAGGAAGGAATTCCACGGGCATGATTGATATTGTGGGCATGAGACCCATGGTTATATTTGAGTGACTTTGAGGCGTGAGTCACCGACTTGACATCGCTTACATATCAGGTATCGTAAATTGGTTATCATATATGTCTTCATTTTATATAGACTATTATGATTTCATTTCTGATTTTCGATTTCACATACTTGGTACTGTTATCGACCTCCTTGGGCTGCGTTCACGCCGCAGTGCAGGTACACCGTTGTTGATCCTCACCATAGGATCACAGTTCGATTTTGGGAAGCTCCGTTTCTCGGAGGCTTATCTCGTATAGTCCTCGCCGTTGTAGGTACTTATATTCGTGGTATGGCGGCCCCGTCCGTCATTGTCATTATAACATTCTTAGGTGCGTAGATCTTTGTGGCGAGTTTGTAAAGGATGTAATCGCTCAAGTTTATTTATATATCTGTAAAGTTAACCATTTTGGTTAGCTTGCTTTCTTATTTCATCGTTTATCTTTTATGAGTTTTTATTTCCGCTGATTTTCTCTCGATGTTGTATCGCAGGTGCCCGGTAAGGCACCGGGCCATGCCCGGTCGGTCGTGATGCATCGGGCTGTGCCTCGTAACCCTCAGTGTCCTACTAGTAGTTCCCTCTGCTGTCTTGCCCTTCTGGGCCGTGGTTGCCTTGCGTGGAGGCATAACTGATACAGGAAAATATGTCAGAGGGAGTTCAACCTATAACACAGCTCTATTGAACGATCTTAGAGTGAAAGAATTGAAATCAATCCTAAATATCCTGCAGCCTCCTGATTATAGATGTGGTGTACAACACACCGATAATCAAGACTCTACTAGATACGGCCTGTAGACCCTTTCCGAGGATTAACTGCTCTGATACCACTTTTGTCACGACCCGACCACGAACCCGTGACTGGCGCCTTACCCTGGGCACCCTTGTGATACAACATCAGAGAAAACCAGCGGAAGGTAAACTCACAACAAGAATCCATATAGAACACAAGTTGTCACGACCCGATCCCGGGCCCGTGACTGGTGCCTTACCCGGGCACCCAAGTAGATATACATCAGAGTAACCAGCGGAATATAAAAACAAGACATGAAACAATAAAGACTAAGAACAGTCTAACCAAGAAAATGTCGTCTTTCGGCATGTATATATAAACCAAAACTTGAACAGTTACATCCTTTACGAACCCTGCCCACAACAAGACATGCACTTCTAAGAATGTAACCACAACTATGACGGGACAGGGCCCCGCCATACCCCTGAATGTACAAGTACCTACAATGACAGGGGACTATACCAAAGACAAAACCTCCGGAGAAATGGAGCTTTCCAAGAACTGAACATTGATCCTAAAAGTGCGGATCAGCAAGCTACGTACCTCAACCTGCGGCATGAACGCAGCCCCCCGAAGGAGGTCGATAACAAAAATCAGTATATGAAATCAAAATATCGTAAATAAAATCATAGTAGTCTATATGAAACAGAGACATATATGATAAACAATTTACGATATACAATATGGGCAAATCAAGTCGTGACTCACGCCTCAAGTCATCGCCAAATATAACTACGGGTCTCATGCCCACAATATCAATCGTGCCATGGAATTCCTTCCTCACCGCCAAGAAGCATGATGTAACATATAATCGTGACGCGAGTGGCATCCTACCTCACTGTCGTACATATACAATACATATATATATATATATATATATATATATATATATATATATATATATATATATATATATATATAACGCGCCGCATGCCCTAATCCTCATCGTATAAGCATGGCCATAACGTGCCCTCGGAATCCCTCATCGTAGGTGCAGGTCTTCATGGGGAACTAGCACATGGAATAATAATATAACATGCCCCCGGAATCCCTCATCGTGGGTACATGTCTTCACGGGGAGCTAGCCCATGGAGTAAAAATATAACATGGCCGCATGCCCCGGAATCCCTCATCGTATAAGCATGGCCATGGAGTAATGAAACGTGCGGGCATCTAACCCGCATCCTGGCCGCATGCCCCGGCATCCCTCATCGTATAAGCATGGCCAAGATCAATCACAATGGAAGCATACCCGTGGAATCCTCCGTCACTGCCGGTACGTCCAATAAAAGTACACAACAAGTCAGTCGGCCCTCCATCGAGAGACACGGTGGAATAAAAATACAATGCTTGCACAACAAAGGCTATCACAACTAGCATAGACAAGTTCAACATACTCTTAGACTGTCATGAACATGTAAATTGATTCACCATTTGTATAAACTCAAGTACTCTCATTTTATGCCAACCATCCGGGTTTTAACCCTAAAGTACTACGTACTTTAGTTCTTTCAAAAGATCCATTTCTTTTACAAAGGTCACATGATACCCGTAGTATCAAAATAGAGTGACTATCATTTTAAGTAAACCAAAACAATTTCCATACCTTCTTTTTGAATAAACCAAGACAATACCGTGCCTTCTTTTTAAACCAAAAACACTTCAATTCCTCATTCTCTCTCTTTTATAAATCAAGTTCCTTACTTTGGAATTTAAGAAAAATCAATACTTGTTATTAATGAACTTATTAAAGCAACTATGATCTAGGAAATGTAATACAATTTTGTCTTATCTTAGCTTCTATGCAGATGGAGGTTTCTACTTGTTTTAATAATATTAATTATTTGTCAATATATTTTCCTTTAGTAACGCTGCAGTGGGTTGTTCGATACTTATTCTCATTTCCGAAATCAATATAACATTATTATTCGAAACCAAGTACTCATTACTCAATATAATTAATTATCGTTACTTTTTCCTTTATTAACGCTGCAGTGGTTTGTTCGATACTTATTCTCATTTCCGAAATCAATATAACATTATTATTCGAAACCAAGTACTCATTACTCACGAATGGGGTTTCACAACTTTCCACACAATTCAAGTTCTTCACATTTCAACCAAGTCAAATATAAGTCAAGTCTCTTATCTTTTTAAAAAAATCAATAAACCATTCCTTTACCTACATAAAGTTGTTATAATTAACTTCCCATAAAGCCATTATAACATTTTATGTTTTAAATAAACCAAATTCATTTTATACACGTACGTCTACCGTACTATATATATATTTCGCAAATATCATGCTAGAAGAGATAGGAAGAGGTTCACATACCTCGCGACGATTACCGACAATTAGCAAAACGCTCCGACGTACTATAACTTTGCTAGCTTTTTTCCACCCTTCAAGTAGAATACGCTACTCGTAGTACTTCCACCTATAATGGTCATGAAACGTCTATTAACCTCTAGATCCCTTCGTAGGATATTTCTAAGAACAAGGTTCCAATTCCTACGGAAAATTCGGCAGCACCTCCCCCGTTTCTACTCAATTTCCCACCTTTTCCAAGGCCCGATAACCGTGATTAACCTACTATCTTTAAGGTGCAATAATACTGAAATCTAAAGAAGGGGATAACACGCCCAAACGGAACGCGATTAACAATCTCTCCTTCATAACAATAATAACTAAAGAAGGGGATAACACGCCCAAACGGAACGCGATTAACAATCTCTCCTTCATAATAATAATAACTAAATAAGGGGATAACACGCCCAAACGGTAACGCGGTTTACTATCTCCCTTCATAATAACAATAAGTAAAAGAAGGGGATAACACGCCCAAACGGTAACGCGGTTTACTATCTCCCTTCATAATAACAATAAGTAAAAGAAGGGGATAACACGCTCAAACGGTAACGCGGTTTACTATCTCCCTTCATAATAACAATAAGTAAAAGAAGTCCAAAGTAAAAAGTCCAAAGTAGATACGGTCCTTAAGTTGGGGTCCTTGGCCAACTTTTACAATTTTACTTATCCAATTACTTCATTAGTTCTTCAACTTATATTCCAATCTTTATATAAGTTATAGTTTCTTTTGTTGTTAACTTCTTAGCAAGATCCAAATCTTTCTTTATATCTTATAGTCCATAATATACTTCCAATATATGTATAATATCCATATATACATAATAAATCAACTTCACAAGGAGTTTAAGGTTCATTACCTCAAGATAGCCCAAAAACGTGACTGTCCAGATTTTTAGCTACTGCTTCGTCAGCTAAACTTGAAACGTCGATAACTCGCTACTCCAGTATCCTATCGACGAGTGGTTTGTTGAATTGGAAACAAGACTCGACGAACTTCATTTTAGGCTTTTGAAACACCCAAAAACTCCTTATATGCTAGGATATATTCCCTTCCAAACTTGACTAAAAAAATCTGCCCAAAACAGTTTCAAAAATCTGCCTACTCTCGACCAAGGGAAGGTTTTTGAGGCTAGGGGTGTGAAATCTTGTCTAACTCTTGGTTAATAATCTTCCTAACACATTAAGGAAGAACACTTATAAGTTTAAGAATTTTTGGACAACATTTGGTTAGGGGGAGGGGGGTTTGGACGAGAACACCTTAGAAGGAGGGAGAGAAGAAATGTTTTCAAGTCTTGTAATATGTTAAGTGTGGCTGATTTTCATCCACTAAGGGGGTTTATATAGCACAACCAAGGGTTGAGATTAACACATGTGTAAGGTAGAGATCATATGTGAAGGTTCCTTCCCACACTTGTCTTACTAAAGCCATGCAAGTCTTGACCATGCAAGACTTGCCCACTAAACTTAGCCAAATTCATCCAAGCCAAGATTAGCCATGCAAGACTTTTGGTCACTTGTCTTGCCTACTTGTCCACTCAATTTCGTCCCACATGGCCCAATCTAGGGGTGACCCTTGTCGCCCTCCTATTGGTCCAAAATATTTTATCTCTCGGAAGAATTACATAATCGTAAAAATATTGTTGAAAAAGTTAAATTTCCTTCACAAGGTTCGGAATAATTTTCGTCGTAAAATAATTCTATCAATCTTACCCTAATTAGGGCGTATACATTGTACGTGCGTCCTCACATACATACTCCGGAACTACGGGGCATAACATTCTCCCCCCCTTAGAAACATTCGTCCTGAATGTTCCTTCTAAGTCTCAAAACATACCTGTGCCGGTAAAGTCTTCCCTCTATACTAACGAAACCAATTATGCCACTCATGGCCATAATACAACGTACGCGCAAAAAAAAACTCATATCCGAGCCGACGAAGAATCATCTCTAAAGCGTATACAACACTATTAGCTCCACCCATGGTCCAAAGGATACTTTCTTCACATCCTTACTTATAAAAAGAATACTTCCATCTGCTTAACACATCTTCGCCTCTTTTCTTACTCATCGTACTCTCCTCGTACACTCGAACTGTTCCTAATATACGTATCACATTTATGTCATTGCTTCAGTTTTTAACATCTCGGAGTTACTATCCTCAACTTGGTCGTCATTAATTGGGAACACTCTGAATGAATTTCCGATACTCTTCCGAATCGTAGCAACATGAAAGACCGGACGTACTGCCTCCTAAGTCGTACGGCAGTGCTACTTATAGGCAACCTGGCCTATTCTACAAACGATCTGAAAATGCCCAAAGTACCTCGGGATAAGTTTCCCTTGCTTTCCAAATCTCGTCCAACCCTTTCGGGGTGGTACCTTCAAGAAGGCCCACCGTCAACCTGAACAGCAAGTGTCGACGCCGATTATCCGCAAGACTTCTGTTGACTCTGAGCTGCTAATAACCTCCTCTGGATAAGCTTCGCCTTATCCTCATTCTGCTGAATCAAGTATGGACCAACTATCTGAACCTTGCCAACATCGAACCAATCGACCGGCAACCTATACTTCCGCCCATACAAGGCTTCGTAAGGCGCCATTCGAACACTGAAATGGTAGCTATTATAATACCTACTCAACACGAGGCAAATAATCCTCACCACTCCCTTGAAATCAAAACACCGGCCCGTAACCTATCCTCAAATATCTGGGTACAACGCGCTGTTTGTCCGTCGGCCCGAGGGTGAATGCAATACTGAGACTCACCTGAGTTCCTATCCCTGCCTGGTAAAACCTCCAAAAAAAGAAAGAAGAAAAAAAAATGTAAACTGGGCTCCACTGCCTGTCATAAAATAAAAGTAGGAACCCCGTGCAGCCTTACAACCTTCCTGATATATAACATCTCGCATAACCCTCCGCCGAGTAAACAGTCCTGACTGAAAGACAAGATGGGCTGACCCCATCGGCCCGACTACTGGTCGAACGCATCCACGAACTCGTACGATGGTTACCTAAACCTGGGCCTAACACCCTTGTGATCCTATCACCTAGCGGGACTACCTCAACCGACCACTCAATCCGGCCGCGGTTGGCCCGCAACCGCCTCAACCCACCCATTTTCGCGCCAAACTCTCTCGTTCCCCGATCCAGAACAATCTTACTAATTCACGTCATGAAAGCTACCACTTCTATCTCAAACTACCCATGGATTTATCACATGAATACACCCCACGTATACAATGTATCTCGACAAGGATCAAAACGTAAAATCTTTTACTTAAGTCGGCCTTACATCTAAAGTCTCAATCATTATAATTTCTAAGGTTCGCAATTTACTTGTCCTTAAACTTACCTTTTAACCACCCGTGTTTTCCAATCACAATTAACACCATGTTCTCCAACATAACACTTAAAATATAATCTTCCTATTACGCATACTAGTCTCTAGAGGTTAAGGATATACCGCAACTACCGCTTCACTTCTTTGTCGCTCTTAATCAAAATCCCGCTCACGGGCGATAGTTCTAGAAGGTGATGAACCACCATCGATCCCGGCGTCGAGTCGTAACATCCGCGCCACTACGGTTGGACAATTTCGCAAATGGCCTGCTGTCCGCAAGCATAACAAATCGTCAAGTAGCACGACACTCCCACAATGACACCTACCACATCGCCACACCGAGCGGGTGGCCTCCGCTAGCACACCCTTCCTCTCCGAACCATGAATCAAGAATCGACGGTGGCCGAGTCATCCCACTGTATCCATCCTACTAGGACATTCTCTCTCACACGGCCTCGCCGCCGCAGTAAACAAGCGTTGGTAAAAAGACGACATTTCTGAATGACGCTACCACATAGTGAACACCGAGGAAACCGAAAGCTTGCTAACCTATGTAAATCGTGAACTAAAACCCCGAGCTTTGACCAACTCTCGTGATACTCCGAATGTCACAAGGCTCGCGAGGACTACTCAATCGGGCGGAGGGCATAATTAGTTCGCTTGAAAGGCCGCCGCTTCTAAAGTCACCAAAGTACCTGTTGTCCCGCCTCTTCTTTGGTCTTGCTTAATTGCCGATCTTTACGTTCTCGTCACGCGCATAAGCTCGTGACGCGGCAATGTCCATGCTCGATCAAGAGCTACTTGTACACCCCTTTACTAGATAATCATCTAGACCCGTGATATATCGGCGCACTATATACTCTCTGTTTGCTAAAATCCTAGCTAGTAACTGAGCCATCCCTTTGTAATCCATATTCCCTGTTCCCGGTCGTGGAACTGAAGGCTCATATATCATGGCCGCAGTAGGAACTGCTGCCGCTGTACTAAACTCTGCTGGGGCCGGCGACGTCGTGGAACTCGCCGTCTGGGGTATCACCTCGGGTAAAGGTTGGGCCTGTGCCCTCGTACTCCTCTGTGTTCTACTCGCAGCTCCCTCGGATGCCTTGCCATTCTGGGCCCGGGTTGCCTTACGTGGAGGCATAACTGGTAACGAAAGAGACTCATCAGAGGGTTTCAACTTATAACATAGCTCTAAGGCACGATCTCAGAGTGAGAAGAACGAAAACCAATCCTAAATTTCCTGCAGCCTCCTGATTATTGATGTGGTGCACAACACACCGATAATCAAGACTCTACTAGACACGGTCTGTAGACACTTTCCGAGGATTAACTGCTCTGATACCACTTTTGTCACGACCCGATCCCGGGCCCGTGACTGGTGCCTTACCCGGGCACCCAAGTAGATATACATCAGAGTAACCAGCGGAATATAAAAACAAGACATGAAACAATAAAGAGTAAGAACAGTCTAACCAAGAAAATGTCGCCTTTCAGCATGTATATATAAACCAAAACTTGAACAGTTACATCCTTTACGAACCCTGCCCACAACAGTACTACAGACCTCTAAGAATGTAACCACAACTATGACGGGACAGGGCCCCGCCATACCCCTGAATGTACAAGTACCTACAATGACAGGGGACTATACCAAAGACAAAACCTCCGGAGAAATGGAGCTTTCCAAGAACTGAACAGTGATCCTAAAAGTGCGGATCAGCAAGCTACGTACCTCAACCTGCGGCATGAACGCAGCCCCCCGAAGGAGGTCAGTACAACAGGTACCGAGTATATGAAACTGAAAATACTGTAAATAAAATCATAGTAGTCTATATGAAACAGGAGACATATATGATAAACAATTTACGATATACAATATGTAAGCAGTCATGTCAAGTCAGGGACTCACGCCCTCAAGTCATCGCTCAAATATAACCATGGGTCTCATGCCCACAATATCAATCGTGCCCGTGGAATTCCTTCCTCACTGCCGGCAGTACATGATGTAACATATAATCAGGTGACGCGACCGTGGCATCCTACCTCACTGTCGGCGTACACATATACAATACATATATATATATATATATATATAACGCGGCCGCATGCCCCGGAATCCCTCATCGTATAAGCATGGCCATAACGTGCCCTCGGAATCCCTCATCGTGAGTGCGGTCTTCGTGGGAGCTAGCCCATGGAATAATAATATAACATGCCCCCGGAATCCCTCATCGTGGGTACATGTCTTCACGGGGAGCTAGCCCATGGAGTAAAAATATAACATGGTCGCATGCCCCGGAATCCCTCATCGTATAAACATGGCCATGGAGTAATGAAACGTGCGGGCATCTAACCCGCATCCTGACCGCATGCCCCGACATCCCTCATCGTATAAGCATGGCCAAGATCAATCAAAATGGAAGCATACCCGTGGAATCCTCCGTCACTGCCGGTACGTCCAATAAAAGTACACAACAAGTCAGCCGGCCCTCCATCGAGAGACGCGGTGGTATAAAAATACAATGCTTGCACAACAAACGCTATCACAACTAGCATAGACAAGTTCAACATACTCTTAGACTGTCATTAACAATTGATTCACCATTTGTATAAACTCAAGTACTCTCATTTTATGCCAACCATCCGGGTTTTAACCCTAAAGTACTACGTACTTTAGTTCTTTCAAAAGATCCATTTCTTTTACAAAGGTCACATGATACCCGTAGTATCAAAATAGAGTGACTATCATTTTAAGTAAACCAAAACAATTTCCATACCTTCTTTTTGAATAAACCAAGACAATACCGTGCCTTCTTTTTAAACCAAAAACACTTCAATTCCTCAAGTCTCTCTCTTTTATAAATCAAGTTCCTTACTTTGGAATTTAAGAAAAATCAATACTTGTTATTAATGACCTTATTAAAGCAACCATGATCTAGGAAATGTAATACAATTTTGTCTTATCTTAGCTTCTATGCAGATGGAGGTTTCTACTTGTTTTAATAATATTAATTATTTGTCAATATATTTTCCTTTAGTAACGCTGTAGTGGGTTGTTCGATATTTATTCTCATTTCCGAAATCAATATAACATTATTATTCGAAACCGAGTACTCATTACTCAATATAATTAATTGTCGTTACTTTTTCCTTTATTAACGCTGCAGTGGTTTGTTCGATACTTATTCTCATTTCCGAAATCAATATAACATTATTATTCGAAACCAAGTACTCATTACTCACGAATGAGGTTTCACAACTTTCCACACAATTCAAGTTCTTCACATTTCAACCAAGTCAAATATAAGTCAAGTCTCTTATCTTTTTTAAAAAATCAATAAACCATTCCTTTACCTACATAAAGTTGTTATAATTAACTTCCCATAAAGCCATTATAACACTTTATGTTTTAAATAAACCAAATTCATTTTACACACGTACGTCTACCGTACTATATATACATTTCACAAATATCATGCTAGAAGAGATAGGAAGAGGTTCACATACCTCGCGACGATTACCGACAATTAGCAAAACGCTCCGACGTACTATAACTTTGCTAGCCTTTTTCCACCCTTCAAGTAGAATACGCTACTCGTAGTACTTCCACCTATAATGGTCATGAAACGTCTATTAACCTCTAGATCCCTTCGTAGGATATTTCTAAGAACAAGGTTCTAATTCCTATGGAAAATTCGGCAGCACCTCCCCCGTTTCTACTCAATTTCGCACCTTTTCCAAGGCCCGATAACCGTGATTAACCTACTATAATTAAGGTGCAATTATATTGAAATCTAAAGAAGGGGATAACACGCCCAAACGGAACGCGATTAACAATCTCTCCTTCATAACAATAATAACTAAAGAAGGGGATAACACGCCCAAACGGAACGCGATTAACAATCTCTCCTTCATAATAATAATAACTAAAGAAGGGGATAACACGCCCAAACGGTAACGCGGTTCACTATCTCCCTTCATAATAACAATAAGTAAAAGAAGGGGATAACACGCCCAAACGGTAACGCGGTTTACTATCTCCCTTCATAATAACAATAAGTAAAAGAAGGGGATAACACGCTCAAACGGTAACGCGGTTTACTATCTCCCTTCATAATAACAATAAGTAAAAGAAGTCCAAAGTAAAAAGTCCAAAGTAGATACGGTCCTTAAGTTGAGGTCCTTGGCCAACTTTTACAATTTTACTTATCCAATTACTTCATTAGTTCTTCAACTTATATTCCAATCTTTATATAAGTTATAGTTTCTTTTGTTGTTAACTTCTTAGCAAGATCCAAATCTTTCTTTATATCTTATAGTCCATAATATACTTCCAATATATGTACAATATCCATATATACATAATAAATCAACTTCACAAGGAGGTTAAGGTTCATTACCTCAAGATAGCCCAAAAACGTGACTGTCCAGATTTTTAGCTACTGCTTCGTCAGCTAAACTTGAAACGTCGATAACTCTCTACTCCAGTATCCTATCGATGAGTGGTTTGTTGAATTGGAAACAAGACTCGACGAACTTCATTTTAGGCTTTTGAAACACCCAAAAACTCCTTATATGCTAGGAGATATTCCCTTCCAAACTTGACTAAAAAAATCTGCCCAAAACAGTTTCGAAAATCTGCCTACTCTCGACCAAGGGAAGGTTTTTGAGGCTAGGGGTGTGAAATCTTGTCTAACTCTTGGTTAATAATCTTCCTAACACATTAAGGAAGAACACTTATAAGTTTAAGAATTTTTGGACAACATTTGGTTAGGGGGAGGGGGGTTTGGACGAGAACACCTTAGAAGGAGGGAGAGAAGAAATGTTTTCAAGTCTTGTAATATGTTAAGTGTGGCTGATTTTCATCCACTAAGGGGGTTTATATAGCACAACCAAGGGTTGAGATTAACACATGTGTAAGGTAGAGATCATATGTGAAGGTTCCTTCCCACACTTGTCTTACTAAAGCCATGCAAGTCTTGACCATGCAAGACTTGCCCACTAAACTTAGCCAAATTCATCCAAGCCAAGATTAGCCATGCAAGACTTTTGGCCACTTGTCTTGCCTACTTGTCCACTCAATTTCGTCCCACATGGCCCAATCTAGGGGTGACCCTTGTCGCCCTCCTATTGGTCCAAAATATTTTATCTCTCGGAAGAATTCCATAATCGTAAAAATATTGTTGAAAACGTAAAATGTCCTTCACAAGGTTCGGAATAATTTTCGTCGGAAAACAATTCTATCAATCTTACCCTAATTAGGGCGTATACATTGTACGTACGTCCTCACATACATACTCCGGAACTACGGGGCATAACACAAGTAGGCTAACCCAAAATGGTCACCTTTAAATATAATAAGCTGAACAGTTACATCCTTAACAACCCAAGCTAAAACAGGACTACAAGCCTCTAAGAATGAGTAAACACTATGACGGGACAGGGCCCCGTCATGCCCCTGAATGTACAAATATCTACAACACCGGGGAGAACCGTACCAAAAGTCGAGCCTCCAGAGAAATGGAGCTCCTGACACCTGAGTAAAGATCCTAAGAATGAGGATCCACCACCTGCTTTCCACTTACTGCGGCAGCGCGGCCAGGAAGGGTCGATTACACTGATATGTACCAAGTATGTAAAACTGGAAAATACTGAATAATATCATAAGTTTAAAATAAACTGGAGTCATGGAAGAGAGTCAAAAATACCGTACACTGTGCCTTACTAACGATGAGAGTAACAAGTATAAACTTTACTGCATAAAATAGGAGGCTCATGATCAAAACAGGATCTCCCGCCCGTAGTATCATTAAGCAATCCTACTCCTGGGACTATTTCACCCGCATGGGTCCTGTGGACCCGCATAAGCTCATCACCTCGCATGGGACTATTTCACCCGCATGGGACTATTTCACCCGCATGAGGTCATCCGCCTCGCATGGGACTATTTCACCCGCATGGGACTATTTCACCCGCATGGACTCTGTGGGTCCGCATGAGTACAAGCGCCGCACTCGCATCATGGGTAGCAAATTCATGGCATAAATAGTAATAGTAATAATAATACATAAATCAGTACAACCGGCTATCATACATAACATAAGCGCTACCGGCTTATCATAACGTAAGCAAGTTAAGAATATCTCCTAACTTCTTAATAACATTTCTAATACATCATCTCATTTTAGTTACTTAAGGCACTACATGTCATTTTAAAAGAAAATCCGGGAATTTAACCCAAGTACCACGTTCCTTAAACCTTTTAAGAAAATGACTCTTTTTTATGTAAAAACTCCCAAGATACTAATAACCGTAGTATCAAGTCACGACAACTTTTCAAAACAAGTCACGTCTACCTTTAAAAATACAATAGGCTTCTAAAATCAAGTGACTTCATCCCTTTTAAAACCTTAGGCAATTAATGCCTTAAAAACAATTTGTCTTCCACAAATTCAAATCCCTTTACCCGTACTTATTTTACTTGGAGTAAACCTTTCCTTGTTAACCTTTCATAAAGCCAATACAACCAACTTCCCATAAAGTTGTTATATTATCATTATACACTAGTCAAACACATCTCCCTTTATCCAATGGACTTATACTTTAAAACGAGACAAGTATCATTTACTTAAAACAAGTGAAGAATGTCAAATCTTTGTACGTCTACCGTACTACATAGGTACAACTACTCATGCTCAAGAGATAAGAAAGCTCCACATACCTCTTCGGTCAATCCACTTGCTAAGTCCAAAATACCGCACGTAATATGTCAACCTATAATGACCATAATACGTTTTATTAACCTCTAGTTTCAATGTAGACATTTCCAAGTTCAAAGTTACTAATTTCTATGGAAAATTGGGCAGCATTTCCTTTGTTTCTACATACTTTCCACCTTTAACAAGGCCGAATTCAATATCCAAACGCCACATTTAAGGTCCAACAATCCAAACATTTCAAAGGGGATTACACACCTAAACTTGGGTGTGTAAAATTCTGCCCCATAAGGTACAACAATTAACTTAACAAGTTTAAGGTAGTTTTTAGGCTACAACATGCTCACATAACCTTTTTAACCAATCCTTTCATATCCAAACCATATTTCTTACATGCAATGAATCTAAGAGCATTATTCACTACTACAAGTTCCTTCTTCTTCACATGCAACATCAATAACTAGCTACAAGAGAAGAATTGTTACCTTAGAGCTTTAGCCAAAATTATTCCAACAATTTTGCTAGCCTTTTTTCCAAGAACACCACCACAACAACACTTACAAGCTAGCCACAAGCTTCCTTCTTATCCTAACTTTTCAGATTTTCCTTAAGCTTTGAATCCCTCTTGGAATTCTAGAGAGAAGTGAGAGCTCTAGCTTTAGAGAGAGAGAGAAAGACTTTGAAAGATGACCAAGTCTTCAAGACTTGGTCAATATAAAGGACATGCACAAATCAGATGGGGACATTTGTCACCCTCCCATGGCCTTTTAAAGAAGAAATCTGATTTTCCTCGGTTTTTCCGCGAATTTCCGCCTCGGCGCGCGGCCTGCGGCGGCCGCGTGCTAAACTCTGCCACCTCATGAGAACCGGCGCGGCCTGTTCCGGCGCGCTGCAACTTCAGCGACCCCTCAGAATATCCGGCGCCGCGGCCCTGCATCCGGAGTCGCGGCCCTGTGGCTCCTGCCCGAAACACATTTCTGTCCGACTGCGCACTGAACTTGCAACTCCCATAACTTCCTACTCCGATGTCCTATCGACGAACGGTTGGTTGAGTTGGAAACTAGACTCAACGAACTACGCACTAGGCCTTATAAACACCTAGGAACTCTCAATGTACCGGGTCATAACCCGCCCCAAAGTTGACTAAAACCCGTCTGAAACAATCCGTCAACTTACCTTTCGAAAATTTAAGTCTTAATCCCTTACGTACACTCTTACACGTATGGTCAGAACTACGGGGTATAACAAAATAGATTGTGTTTTGTTGTGGGGCACCCTGTTGAGTATTCGATTAGCTGTAAGGATAGGTTCCCCCCACAAGCTCTGCGATAAACCAGAACTTATTAATAAAGCATTCATCATTTCCTTGAATGTTCGGTTTTTCCTTTCCGCAATTCCATTTGATTGTGGTGTGTGTAAGGGGCAGTAGTTTGATGGATAATTCCATATTCTAAACATATATCTGCAAAAAGAGATTCGTATTCTCCACCCCTATCACTTCTAATCTTTTTTATCTTTTTATTCAATTGCTTTTCCACTTCGTTCTTGTATTGCTTAAATGCATCAATTGTTTCATCCTTACTATTAAGCAAATACACATAACAGTATCGAGTGCAATCGTCAATAAAAGTTATAAAATATGTTTTTTCACCGCGAGATGGTATTGACTTCATATCACATATATCTGTGTGGATTAAGTCTAAAGGATTTGAATTCATATCAATAGACTTATATGGATGTTTAACAAACTTAGATTCAACACAGATTTCACATTTTGATTTATTACACTCGAATTTAGGCAATACTTCTAAATTAATCAATTTCCGCAAGGTTTTGTAGTTGACATGTCCTAAACGAACATGCCATAAATCATTTGAATCTAATAAGTAAGACGAAGCTGAATTCTCATTAATACTGTCAACAACCATTACATTGAGTTTGAAAAGGCCTTCGGTGAGGTAGCCTTTTCCTATGAACATAGCATTCTTACTTATTACAATTTTCTCACTAACCAACACGCACTTAAACCCGTTTTTGACGAGTAGTACGGCTGAAACTAAATTCTTTCTAATTGTTGGAACGTGCAGAACATTATTGAGAGTTAGGACCTTGCCGGAAGTCATCTTCAGAAGTATCTTCCCATATCCTTCAACCTTGGCTGTTGCAGTATTTTCCATAAACAATACCTCTTCGGGTCCAACGGGAGCATAGGTTGCAAATGCTTCTTTTGCAGCGCAAACATGTCGAGTGGCACCAGAATAAAGCCACCACTCCTTTGAATTTTCAACCAAATTGCACTCTGATAACATTGCACACAGATGATCCATATCATCATTTTTTCCACCTTATTGACTTGTCCTTTTCCCTTGTCCTTTTTCGGGAGACGACAATCTGGGTCTTTGTGGCCAGATTTCCCACAATTATAGCAGTTGCCCTTGAACTTTTTCTTGTTAGAATCCTTCTCTTTTCCAGAAGGCCTCTTCCTTTTCTTGTTTTTTTTCGGAGCAACATCTTCAACGATGTTTGCCCCTTAAATCGATGAACTCTTACGGTACCTGTTCTCAGCGGTTTTGTTATCTTCTTCGATCTTGAGACGAATCACAAGATCCTCCAACTTCATTCCCTTTCTTTTGTGCTTAAGATAATTCTTGAAATCTTTCCATGAGGGCGGCAACTTCTCAATCATTGCAGCCACTTGGAACTCTTCATTCACTACCATACCTTCAGCAATAAGGTCATGGAAGATAAGTTGAAGCTCTTGAACTTGGGTTCCAACGGTTTTTCCATCCACCATTTTGTAGTATAGGAATTTGGCAACCACAAACTTCTTCAAGCAAGCATCTTCGGTTTTGTACTTCTTTTCAAGTGCACTCCATAGTTCTTTGGAAGTCTCTACTGCACTGTAGACGTTGTACAAGTCATCTTCTAAGGCACTTAAAATGTAGCCTTTGCACAAAAAATCAGTCTGTTTCCAAGCCTCAGTAACCATGAACTGTTGGTTGTCAAGCATGTCGGCGGCAGGCACGGGAGGGTCCTCACTGGTGAACTTTTGCATACCAAGGGTGGTAAGCCAAAAGAAGATTCTTTGCTGCCATCCTTTAAAGTTGGCACCGGTGAACTTCGCAGTTTCTCGGTGATGCAGATGCAGGTTGAGTAATCAGTGCGAGATTTGCAGAGGTAGTTCCAGTCTCAATTGCCATTGTTTGTCACTGTCAAATCGACAAAATGTTTTAGTTAATAAAACCAGAATATCAATTAAATCACAGACTTATACGATGAAGATTTTATTTCTTCAAATCGCAGTATAATTATGAAACTTAAACGATGAAGATTTTATTTCTTCGAATCGCAGTATAATTATGAAACTTTAATATTTCAACGAAGTTTTTATATTTTCGAGTCAGAAGACTAATATTCATATGGAGTAGAAAACTACACAAGTTTTAATCTCGTTAAACAGAACGACGAAGTTTTTATGTTCTTCAAATCGTTGTACAAGTATGAACTTTAATATTCCAACGAAGTTTTTATGTCTTCAAGTCAGAATATGAAATTTCATACGGAGTAGAAAATCACGCAGGTTTTAGTCTCCAAAACAGAATACAGATTAAAATAAAAAAAATATAATTTCCTTAAGATTGTTGGTATAATAATATGTATACGTTTAAATAATGTTTCAACACAATCTGTTAAACACTTAGTAAAAACATATTACACGGTATAAAATAAACTAATTAAAACCAGTACACGAAATTAATAATAAACAGAATCTGTTTTGAAAAAAAATCAGAATATAATCGAGCCCACTTAGTTCAAAGTGTGTCCTTAAAGAAATTATTCTCTCACAATACTCGAGGTTAATGGATTATCCCCTCCCAGGATAGAACGATTATCTTACCAAAATAGTAGTACTCCAAATTTCGGTAGCAGCGAACCACTCAACGGTAGTAGATCACACAGAATAAGCAAGAGAGAATTTTCGAGATGAAGGAATAATTCGTATTGAATGTATGTTAAATTCTTGGAACAAATCAAGAATTTATAGTTGTTGGAGGTACTGATTCTGAATGTTTGCAACCATTCAGAACAGTCATCAGAATATTTGGAGGAAAATTCGAAAATGAATACGAATCCGGCGGCCGGCGAAGCCGGCCAGAAGCGGCGGCGACGACGGCGCGAGGGGTCCTTGCCTCCTCAATCCTTTTAGCAGCTAGAAAAGGTGTAATGTAATATATATACCTCTCTTTTCTTCTTTTTTTCCGATGTGGGACAAATGTCTTAAAAATGACCTTTTACATTTCCTTCACTTTTCATCCCATCATTTTTCATTCACCAATATCAAAACCCAACAAATGACATATTGGGCTTAGCAGGTGAGCTCATTATTTTTAGTCCTAAATTAATGGACTAGCCTGATAAAATTGGATCATTAGTTAAATTTATATTTATTGGACTTAAATAATTGACTCAATCATCTTAACTTATGATATTTATTTGGACTAATATATCTTAAATTTAATATAATTCAATGTTTTGTGGATTTAAATTTAATAAAATATCATTATTCACAAGTGCCTCCTACATCAAGACTTGTTGAGGTATAAACATATCGAATCTTGCGGAGTAGGCTTGAAGTATGTGTAACTCATCTTGCTTAGTAAGCCTTAGAAATTTTCTTTTTCAAACTTTCCACAGGATTCTAAGGTGATTCAAATGAATTCAACTTAAATTGCCTTTGCTAATCATTTCCAATGGCAACGTAATTTGCAAAAGCAATCAGAACTTCTGTTTGACTTGTTAAAATGGGATTAAGGACTTACTTCAGAGGTTTGATTCCTCTTCTAAGAAACCAATCTTAGGAGTGAGACAACAAGTTAGAAATATTGGTCTTCACGTGATGATTTGTGTTTATTTCAACGTGAGTCTACGTGGATAAAATCTTCACAATATGCAATTCATCCCTAATTGAATAAGAGTGTCATGTTTTATATAAATTCCACCACCGCAAATTCCTTTGGATTCGAATCCTTTTCAGCAACAACTTATGTGATACCAATCCACCTAGGACTCTAATTGGGTATTGGAGAAGGACTTTATCACCGCCTTGTGGCATTTATAAATAGCTGCGTGATTGTCATTCACATAACACAAATTTGTGAGCTCTCTTCAGCAGAAGCTAGCGTTGAGTCCGACTTGTGGAAGTATCAAAGTGCAAGGTAATTTTTTTTTTCTTTTGCTCTGTATTTCTTTTATTGTCTCATTTTGTTCTCCTTTTTTTTAGATTAAAGCACGTAAAGTTCATGAGGATCAGCTTAAGGTGAGAGAGAATAACATTGTCTCCGACACTTTGAGACTGATAAGTTGAGCCGCTTTCAATGATGTATTCACGAAACCATCAGCTTAGGGTGCGAGAAATTAACATTGCCTCCGTCACCTTGAGACTGATGAGCTAAGACACATTCAATAATGTATCCATGAAACCATTAGCTTAGGGTGCGAGATATTAACATTGCCTCCGTCACCTTGAGACTAACAAATTGAGCCACATTCAACGACATATCCATGAAATCATCAACTTAGGGTGCGGGAGATTAATTTTACCTCTGTCACATTGAGACTGACAAGTTGAGCCACATTCAACGACGTATCATGAAACCATCAGCTTAGAGTGCGAGAGATTGACATTGTATTCATCACCTTGAGACTGACGAGCTGAGCCACATTCAACGATGTATCCATGAGACCATCAACTTAAGGTGTGAGATATTAGCATTTCCTTCGACACCTTAAGACTAACAAGTTTGCCTGTTTTATTGACAAATCTGCGAAAAGGTCGGCTTAAGGTGCAAAAGGGAAAATTTATCCACCTTAAGACTGAAATTTTAGAAATCCTTTAAAGGATAAATTTGAAAAAAGGCCAGCTTAAGGTGCAAAAGGACAATATGTCCACCTTAAGACTGGAAATTTAGAGATCATTCTAAGGATAAATTCGCGAAAAGGTCAGCTTAAGATGCAAAGGGACAAAATGTCCACCTTAAGACTGATAATTTAGAGATCCTCGGCTTGAATACCACACTTGGTGAACTTTGAATACTTTTCAAGTGACGAGTTTGAAATTCCTACTTGAAAACTCGATGGATTTGAATACTTCAATTTGCAGACATGATGGATTTGAAGCTTTAACTTGAAGAGCTGGAGAATTTGCAGATTTGTAACTTAAAAATCGAAGGATTTGAATACTTCAATTTGCTGATTTAACAACTTGTTAAGATATTACTATCATCACATCGGAGAAACCCATTTGCAATGGAGATTTGCCCATATTGAACCGTCAGCATTTGGTGGAGGTCCATATTTCATTTAAAGGATGATTTAAATGATTAGCACGTTCCTGGTCAGACGGATTTCATCCCATCATACTTCACTCGAACAACATATAGAGTGATGTACTTGTTTTTACTCATGAGACTGAACTTAGAATAAAATTTCGTTGCCTACGTACCTCGGTGAAGAGGATCAAGTCATTTTGTAGTTCAGGAAAAATGAATTTTTTTGGTGTTCTAATTTTTTCCTAGGATGTCTCTTGCGAGATTTTCAACCTAGAAGACTTTTTTTTAGTCCTAACTTTTGTCTAGGCTACCTCTTGCGAGATTTTCAATCTAGCGGATATTTTTCTTGGACCGTGTACAATTTATACTCTTGTGAGCTAGGAGTGATATATAGTTTATGCTCGTACCTCAAGGAACATTATAATTTGAAGATTTAGATTAAATTAAAGAGCTTTGAAACTTGAAGATTTAGCTCGAACTTGAGGAGCTTTGTGTTTGAAGATTTATCTTGAACTTGAGGAGCTTTGCGATTTGAGAATTTGGCTCGTAATTTGATAAGCTTCGTGACTTGAAGATTTAGCTTAAATTTGAAGAGTTTCGCGACGTGAAAATTTGTCTCAAATTTGAGGAGTTTTTCAATTTGAAGATTTAGATCGAACTTGAGGAGCTTTGCGACTTGAAGATTTAGCTTGAATTTGAGGAGCTTCGTGATTTGAAGACAACTCAATTTTGAAGAGCTTTGTGACATGTAGTTTAAGCTCGTGCTTTAAGGAGCATTATAATTTGCAGTTTAGGCTCGTGCGTCGATGATAACTTACAGTTTAGGCTTGTGCATTGAGGAGCATTATAACTTGCAGGTTTAGGCTCGTGTTATAAGGAGCATTGTAACATACATGGACTCTTATGTTTCATCTTCATATTCAAACTTGCCCCCACTACGGAATTCTTCTACATATTCATCTTCGTGAGGGCTCACAAATAGACAACAATTGATCTCTACTTGTAGCCATGCTCAATTCCATATTATGCACACGGGTGGCAAACTCTTCAAATGTACTAGATTTTATTCCTTGACATATGTAGCGAAGACCTCAATTCATGCCTCGAAGGCACATTTCAATGCAAGAAGTTTCACTAAGGCGATCTTTGAAGTTGAGGCTCAAGCTCCTCCGACGATTGATAAAGTCAATAACTGGCTCACCTTCATATTAGCAGCCATTTGTAAGTTCAATCATACTAACGATACATTTTATGCTATAAAATGATTGAGGAATTCTTGCTCCAGCTGCTCCCAACTATCTATAGAACCAGGTTCTAGGTTCGTGTACCAATCAAAAGCATTTTCTTTGAGATCGGCTGAACTGCTTGACAACTATAAGTTCCATCATTATTACAAGTCTCGAAAAAGTGTGTTATATGTTTTTTGAGGTTTTTGTTGCCATCAAATTATTGAACTTATGAGGTTGATAGCCAACATGCATCTTCAAGATATCGATCTTTTGTGTGTATGACTTTGCTTACGCGAGAGAAGATTTGAATGATGACTCAAATTTCTCTTCGATTTCCCCCATGATTTATCCATCGGAATCCGACCTTCAGCAGAGACTTGGATATCATTAGTCGTTATTGCGTGCTTTATGGAAGACTCTTCTTTCTCTTGAATACTAGAAAGCTTCGCATGTGGTGAGCTTGATTCTCTTTGGACCATGCACTCCACCTTATTTGTCAACTTGGAAATTTTAGCATCTTGTTCTTGCATGTGATTTGATAGGCTATCAACAACTTTTATCAAACTTGCAAGTTCTTCTTCTATGGTGAAAGCTTCAATCACCATTGCTTTTATGGCCACCGTAGATGATGGAGAATAGTACGGATTATCATACAAGTTGATCATTGATTGACATACCAAGAGCGCTTATTCCCCTTCATGTGCAGCCTGTGTGGTGTGAGTTGATAGGATCCGCTACTTGAAGTATCATCATTTTCCTTCATGGAAGAGTTCTTGGATCCAGAAAGATCAAGTAGAGCTAGAGTCTTTTTAATCTTTTCAGCAACAATGCTTCCTCCTTTCGATGCATTGGTAGGAGGTCTTGTTCCTTTTGAGGATGAAAATCCAAAATAAGGAGTTGATGCGGACGACCATCGTAGAGCTTGTTGTCCCAGCATGCGTGTTTTGCTCCTCCTAATTGGTCCAAAGCTTCCAAATGTAACAATGAGGATGCTTTCCACATCATCAGAGAACTTGGAGTAAGCAACCTTAGAGGAAGTTGACTTGGAGTTGATCTTCTTTGAGGACATTTCGACGTTCTTAAACTTTGATGATCGAAAAGTTGAGATGAGAGGTAGAGATTGTCCCACTGGGCGTGCCAAAATTTGTATATAATAAAATTCTGGTCGAGAAAATAATAATCAAGACATGAAAATATCACAACAATCGTAGTATTTGATTTCAAATATGAGTATTACAATCTCTATGAAGCTTGTCTATTCAATAATAAATTCAATGGCTTTTGAGCTTGATTTTGACTTGTACTTGAATTCAAGGGCTTTTGAGCTTGATCTTGAATTTGGTGGCCTCGATCTTGATTTGTATTTGAATTCAAGGGCTTGAAGCTTGATCTCTAGAACTTGTAGAGAAATATTTGAGTGTTTGTAGCTTGTAGAGAAATTTGCGGTGTTTGATCCACAAGCTCTCTCTGGCTTCTTATTAGTATTCTTGGTCACTTTTCTGAATTATGAGACCTCTATTTATAGTTGTAGGATGAAGGAGTTGTGATAAGGAAGAACTCCTTTCAACCAATCAGATTCAAGTTGACATGACGATATTTGATTGGTCGAACATATGTCACTTGTACACATGTCGCATTTTTATTGGTCTTTTATTTAACTAGGCATGATGCATCATTTTGCCACGTGGCATGATACTGCTCCTTCGTTTGACTTGGCGCGGCACATAATTTGACAAGTGACACCAATTTGGACCTCTATGAAAAGATGGTATATTGAGCTTAGCAGGTGGACTCATTATTTGTAGCCCAAATCAATGGACTAGCCCGATAAAATTGAATTCATATTTGTTGGATTTAAATAATTGACTCAACCATATTAATTTATGATATTTATTTCGACTAATATATCTTAAATTTAATATAATTTAATTTTTTTATGGATTTAAACTTAATAAAATATCATTTTCCACATACACACTTTTTTTAGTGGGTTTAAAAAGAAATGACAAATTTTTTTATTTGATAATAATTTAATTTTAAATTTTACATTTTATGCTTAGCGAGATAATCTATAACCACATAAATATATTTAATTTATTTTAAATTACAAAATTAAAAAATATATTATTTTTAAAACTTTGTACTGAGTTAAATTACATAATATAAATTGAAACGAAAGGAGTATTAATATAATGTCACATATTTGATCATGACACTTCATTTTGTTACGTCCCGAACCCCGGGCCCGTGACTAGTGCCCTACCTGAGCACCCTTTTACTTAACTGACACAAGTAAACTGCGGAACTAAACAACACATTTTTTTTAAAACCAATGAACATGCAAGGGCAAAGCCGACAAGGCCGCCATATAATATACATAATCAACAGACACTACACTGTACACGAGTCCAATCCCACATATGAATACAGACCTCTAAGAGTTTTACTAAAATATGACGGGACAAGGCTCCGCCGTCCCATAACTGTACAAAAGCCTGTACTGAAGGATCTATACCAAAATGATAAACTCCTGAACAGATGGAGCTATCCAAAACTCGGCGGTCCTACACTGTAGATCACCAAGCTGCGTACCTAAACTCGCGACATGAACGCAGCCGCGAGGTCGATCGAAGAATGTACCAAGTATGTGGCGAAAATCGTAATGAAATCATAACGATCTATACAAAGCAGAGACATGTATGATAGCCAAACTATAGTACCTGATACATAGCGATCATATCAAGTCGGGACGCGTGCCCTCAAAGTCACTACTCAAATATAACTATGGGTCTCACGCCCATAATATCAACCATGCGTGGAATCCTTCCTCACCTGGCGATCCATGATATAATATAACACCAATAAGCATACATGAACACCAAGTCCCACCTGTGTCCTAAAAACTGTACGGGCCAAGTAGGAAAGCGAACCACCAGATCCAGCCTTATTTTGTAGTAGAGCTTTTGGATGGGAGGGGGGCGCAAGTCTCACAGCCTGCATAATAAAACTGACCGGGCAAGTACGAAAGCCAACTATCAGATCCAGCCTGCGTCAACAACTGATCGGGGCAAGTACGAAAGCTAACTACCAGATCCAGCCTGTCGTCACGAGATATGACCGGGGCAAGTGCGAAAGCTATCTACCAGAGCCTACCGTACCAAATCGTAAAAGAAGCGACGGGGGCAAGTGAAAGTTATCTACCGATCCATCCTACGGCTGGCCATCGGGCAAGTCTGAAGCTCTACTGGACCATCTGCGTCACTAAATCTCATGGAGGGCTAATCCATGGAATAAAAATATCCCACGTGGTCGCATGCCCCGAAATCCCACGTCGTATAAGCATGACCATGGGGTAATACAAACAAATCCGGGAATCTAATCCACCTCCCGGTCACATGCCCCGGAATCCCACATCGTGTAAGCATGTCCAAGGAGTAATACAAATAATCCGGGAATCTAACCCGCATCCTAGTCGCATGCCCCGGAATCCCACATCGTATAAGCATGTCCAAGGATCAATCATAATGGAAGCATACCCGTGGAATCCCACATCACCGTCGGTACGTCCAAGTAAACTTACAACAAGACAGTCGGCCCTCCAACCGAGAGTCGCGACAGCGTAAAAATATAATACTTGCACTCAAAGGCTATCACCAGCACACATAGGCAAGTTCATAAAATCTTTAGACTTTCATTATCATACAAAAATGAATTTCATTCTATAAACTCAAGGTACTTTCGTTTTATATAAAAATACAGGATTTTAACCCTAAGTACTACATACTTCCATTCTTTTCAAAAGACTCGTTTTTATATAAAACACCAAGATACTAACACCCGTAGTATCAAGGCATGTCTATTTTTCAAACTAAGTTACTACATCTTTAGAAATTCATTTCAAGACTTGAAATGAAGTAACTTCTAATTTCACAACCTAGGCAACTCGTACCTATCAATCAAAATAGACAACTTTCCTAACCTCCCATAAAGATTCCTAACCTTCCATAAAGCCGTTATAACCAACTTCCCATAAAGCCGTTATAACCCTTTATGGTTTTTAGACAAATTTATTCTTTTTATATCCAAGAGACTTATACTTTTAAAACCAAGTATCACATACTTTCAAATCAAGTTTCTTAACTTTCAAAATACTTCAAGTCTCTTAATCTTTAGAAATCAAGTTTCTTAACTTTCAAAGTACTTCAAGTCTCTTAATCTTTAGAAATCAAGTTTCTTAACTTTCAAAATACTTCAAGTCTCTTAATCTTTAGAAATCAAGTTTCTTAACTTTCAAAATACTTCAAGTCTCTTAATCTTTAGAAATCAAGTTTCTTAACTTTCAAAATACTTCAAGTCTCTTAATCTTTAGAAATCATGTTTCTTAACTTTCAAAATACTTCAAGTCTCTTAATCTTTAAATCATGTCATTTCTCCTCTTTTTAAATCAATTAAGTAAATCACTCCTTTGACTCCCCTAAAGTCATTATAACAACCTTTAGGTTTTGGAACTAAGGCACTAGCCAAAAGATTTGGAAACCACTTCCTTTTCAAGACTCTATGTACTTTAAGTAAAATACTTTCACTTTTGAAAATCCAAACTTCATCAAGGTAATGGAATATAACAACTTCCAATTTAAACATCCAAAGTACAATCAAGGAAGTATATAGAACAACTTTTATATTAGGCAATCCAAGTACAATCAAGGAGTGAATCATTTAAGGATTAGGACTTACTTACTTTTCCATAAGGAATCATGCTAGAAGAAGAGGAGATGATTCACATACATTTTCGGCTTAATCCACAAGCTAAGTCGAATACGCCGCACGTAGAAGTGTCATCCTATAATGGCCACAACACGACTATCAACTTCTAGTTTCTAACGTAGAATAATACTAAGTATACGGTCTCTTATTCTACAGAAAATCGGGCAGCACTTACTTTGTTTCTACATACTTTTCAACCTTTTTCAAGGCCCGATAATAAATAACCAACATGCCACATTTAAGGCTCAATACATCAACCAACAAAGGGGATTAACGCCTTAAAATACGTGTAAAATTCTGCCCCACAATTTATACGAAGTAGTTTAATATCCAAAGTCATTCTCGGCTAATATGTATAACAACACAATGTCCTTTCCAATTCTTTTTCAATCCAAGTTCTTAGGTCTAACATGTTATATAGTCATAAACAACTTAACAACTATAATTCCTTCTTTATATAACATGTGACGACTTAAACTAATAATCAAATTGAATTGTGATCTCAAGGGCTAAACATACTAGTTTTCGGATTAGGGTTCCAATAGTCAATACACTTATCAAACTTCATACTATATACCTCATGCTTGCTAATATCCATAGCTACCACAATAAGTAATCTTTAATTGCTAAAACGACAAGAATTTTACCTTTACAAGCCCTTATAATTTTCAAGATTCAAAGTCGATCCTTAGCAATTCTTAGCTCCTTTACTTTACGCTTCAATCCGCTATTTGAAGCCCTTAGAAGTTCACAACCAACTTCTCTTCCATTTCCAATCCAAAACTAGGAAAACGACTTAGGTTTTCGCCTTGCGACTAACGTGAAAACGTCGTTTTTTCGAAGTCTTTATATTGAGATATCCTTACAATACCCTTAGGGACCTTGGGTTAAAGTCTTGTGAATAAAGAACCAAAATTACAAATTATTTTGTGTGGGAATCGACAAACCCGAGAGCTTATCTTGCAAGAACAAGGTTTCTCTAATTTTTCTAAGTGTTGAATACAAGTCTTGCACTAGTGTAGTGTATATATAACACAATGGAGGGTCAAGATATCAACATATGTGTGGCTAGGATGAAGGAATTAATTAATTAGCCAAGTGGACAAGTTGACTTGGTCAATATTCTCAAGCTTGAAGAATTATTCATCTACAATGGTCAATGACCATTCTAACCTTGCATCAATTCGTCCAAGACCATGTGGGGGTGCCACGTGTCGCCCTCCCATTCGTCCATAAAATTTCGTAACCTTCATGGGCCCCACAAAACGTAAAATTTCTCGGGTGGGCCCCACGTGACCAAATCCGTAAAAATAAATTTCCATAATGATAATACATTCCAAAATCCTCAAATAGTGCATTTTGAGAATCCAATTCTCATCAACGAATATTTTTCCTTTCCGGCGTTCGGAAGATTTTCCGTCGAAAAAACAACTCTTCCTTTCGTACCAATTTCTCAAGTCTTGATTCCTCACGTACATTCTCTTATACATGTCCTGGACTTACGGGGTGTAACATTCTTCCCCCCTTCGAAACATTCGTCCCCGAATGTTCTTAGTCGGTTGTCAAGCTATACAAACTCCGACACAGTCTCTTTACTATGCTTATCAATCAATACTCCACAAGACCAACGATGCCACACATGGTCACCACATAACATACGTAAATATATCAATGGACCTTCCGTCCGCGGTCCCTTCTCACAAAACTTGAAGGTTACAGTTTTATCAAACACGGGATCCTTAGAGGTTCCTTTCTTTTTCCCGTACAAGGGATGGCCCTGTCGTAATCTACGTCATGGGGCTAACACTATCTGAATCCTTCAGTAGGGCACCCACTCAGCTAACTGATGTGTCCTCCCCGTGTTACTTCCCTTCTCTATCTCACTTAGTCACCAAACTAGTTGGGACATGAACCTATAATCTGCGTAGCTTAGTTTGCCAACCGGTGTAAACTCTAATACTAGTAGCATCTCAATCACGAGCACCTATGGACAGTGTTACTGAACCTAAGGCGTGTGTATCATCACAAATAACCTCCACTCATGGCCTAAAAATGATTTTCTCTACGCACTTTTATTACTTATAACTATAATCACTATAGTTCTCTTAACCCTTGCTCCTTCTTTTTCTTACTTATCATACTTTCTCGTACTTCCAAACTTATTTGGTATACGTACAAAATTTCAACTATTGGTTATGTTCTCCAATCCTTGGAGTTACTATCCAAACTTGGCCATCGTGTTATTTGAATTTCCGTTAAGCCTCCTCTCGGTCCTTACAACCTGGTTCCGGTGGAACGCGTCCACAAACTCGTACAACGAGTAACTAGACTTGGGTCTTGCATCCTCGTGACCCTATCACATAGCGGGACCATATCAAACTGACATCACCCCATTCCATACTATCGGTTGACCCGAAATGAGTCCATAATCCGACCCATCGTCACACTTAACTTCTCATTCTTAGTCTGAAATAAATTTCTCTCTTATCTCAAGGTACTTCTCACCCTATCCCCCTATTCACTAGAGGTTCATCACATAGGCCGAAGTATTTCTACTGTATATCTTTCCCTATCGGTCTTACACTGTTATGGGGTAATTACAACTTGTGAACCCTACACAACTATAGTCTCCGTTCACTTTATCATTCTTGTCAACATTCTTCACTTTTCACTTTACTAATCAAAGTATCTCTACCTCTGGGGGTACTATCACTTTACAACTACTAGCAATAAAGGGAAAACATATACGCTAGGGCAAAATCTGAATCTATCAATGCACGTATGATTCAAAAGAATCGAAATATACCTGTAACCCCATGCGATGTTGCCTCCTGATCCTGCCCAGTAGTCACGTCATCTATGCGGTTCGAAGGACCGCCAGAACTATAAAATCCACCCTGACCTCTACCACGGTGGTCGACATCCGAACACCTCGCTGGGGACGCATTTGTGGAGGAAAGGGAATCAACCATCGGCCTCATAGGCTGAGTCACCTCACCGATGCTCTTTTTAAAAGGACATACCCTCAGTATATAGCCCGGACGGCCACAATAAAAACAAACACCTGTGCCATAACGACATTTCCCCATATGACGCTTACTACATCGGAAACACTGAGGAATAAGTGGCCTCGACTGAGAAAATCCTCTGCTCCTCTGAGAACTTCGAACCCTGGAGCTTGGACCGACTCCTAAATACCTTGTGGGGTCCAATCTCCCACCTGTGATCTGCGGGGTATGTATTGGGTAGGCTGGGATGAATATCTCACTCGCTGCTGAGGTTTCTCGTCCAAAAACTCACCGGGATAACCAACCGGTCTAGCCCTCTTACGCTGATCTCCGCGTTAGCCCTCTACCCTCTGTACACCTGTTTGTACTGGCCAAATAACTTCCTGCTGGTGAAACTGTAGCACCACTATCTTGGTCTAACATAACTGCTTTCCTTATGACCCTATAGTCTTCCCCTAACTGAGAAACTGGAGGCTCTGGTGTTGGGGCCTCAAAACTCGCGAGAAGAACTGGCGATCGCGGACAACATCTCGTATACTCGGCATGAGCCCTATCAACTCTCTCGAGTCATCGGTAGCTCGCTACTCATTTGCCCTTCAGGCATCGTTGCCCTCGGAGGCATAATCGTAACATAATAATACGTCGAGAGGAATTATCTTAATAACACATTTCATGTACGATCTTAGAGTGAGAAGAATAGAAACTAACTCTTAAATGTCTGTAGCCTCTGTTTATGGGTGTGGCGCAACACACCGATAATCAAGACTCTACTAGACACGGTCAGTAGATATTCAGACCGATCGCTCTCGATACCACTCTGTCACGCCGAACCGGGCGTGACTAGTGCCTACACAGGCACTCTTTTACTTAACTGACACAAGTAAACTGCGGAACTAAAAAACACCTCATTTTTTTTTAAAACCAATGAACATGCAAGGGCAAAGCCGACAAGGCCGCCATATAATATACATAATCAACAGACACTACACTGTACACGAGTCCAATCCCACATATGAATACAGACCTCTAAGAGTTTTACTGAAAATATGACGGGACAAGGCCCCGCCGTACCCATAAATGTACAAAAGCCTGTACTGAAGGATCTATACCAAAATGATAAACTCCTGAACAGATGAAGCTATCCAAAAACTCTGAGCAGGATCCTACACTTGCAGATCACCAAACTGCGTACCTAAACTTGCGGCATGAACGCAGCCCCCCGAAGGAGGTCAGTACGAAGAATGTACCAAGTATGTGAAACTGAAAATACTGTAATGAAATCATAACAGTCTATACAAAACAGGAGACATGTATGATAGCTAAACTATAGTACACAATACATAAGCAGTCATATCAAGTCAGGGACGCATGGCCTCAAAGTCACTACTCAAATATAACTATGGGTATCACGCCCATAATATCAACCATGCCCGTGGAATCCTTCCTCACTGCCGGCAGTCCATGATATAATATAACACCAATAAGCATACATGAACACCAAGTCCCACCTGTGTCCTAAAAAGCATGCGGGCAGTAGGAGCGAACCACGGATCCGGCTGCATCATAAAGCGCGAGGCAAGTACGAAAGCCAACTACCAGATCCAGCTTGCGTCAACAACTGACTGGGGCAAGTACGAAAGCTAACTACCAGATCCAGCCTGTCGTCACGAGATATGACCGGGGCAAGTGGGAAAGCTATCTACCGGAGCCTACCGTACCAAACTGTGTAATAAAACTGACGGGGGCAAGTACGAAAGCTATCTACCAGTCCATCCTACGACAGCCACTGACCGGGGCAAGTACGAAAGCTCTCTACCAGACCATCCTGCGTCACTAAATCTCATGGAGGGCTAATCCATGGAATAACAATATCCCACGTGGTCGCATGCCCCGGAATCCCACATCGTATAAGCATGACCATGGGGTAATACAAACAAATCCGGGAATCTAACCCTCCTCCTGGTCACATGCCCCGGAATCCCACATCGTGTAAGCATGTCCAAGGAGTAATACAAATAATTCAGGAATCTAACCCGCATCCTAGTCGCATGCCCCAGAATCCCACATCGTATAAGCATGTCCAATGATCAATCATAATGGAAGCATACCCGTGGAATCCCACATCACCATCGGTACGTCCAAGTAACTTACAACAAGACATAGGCCCTCGGCCGAGAGTCGCGGCAGCGTAAAAATATAATACTTGCACTCAAAGGCTATCACCAACACACATAGGCAAGTTCATAAAATCTTTAGACTTTCATTATCATACAAAAATGAATTTCATTCTATAAACTCAAGGTACTTTCATTTTATGTAAAAATACAGGATTTTAACCCTAAGTACTACATACTTCCATTCTTTTCAAAAGACTCGTTTTTATATAAAACACCAAGATACTAACACCCGTAGTATCAAGGCATGTCTATTTTTCAAACTAAGTTACTACATCTCTAGAAATTCATTTCAAGACTTGAAATGAAGTAACTTCTAATTTCACAACCTAGGCAACTCGTACCTATCAATCAAAATAGACAACTTTCCTAACCTTCCATAAAGTCGTTATAACCAATTTCCCATAAAGCCGTTATAACCCTTTATGGTTTTTAGACAAATTTATTCTTTTTATATCCAAGAGACTTATACTTTTAAAATCAAGTATCACATACTTTCAAATCAAGTTTCTTAACTTTCAAAATACTTCAAGTCTCTTAATCTTTAGAAATCAAGTTTCTTAACTTTCAAAGTACTTCAAGTCTCTTAATCTTTAGAAATCAAGTTTCTTAACTTTCAAAGTACTTCAAGTCTCTTAATCTTTAGAAATCAAGTTTCTTAACTTTCAAAATACTTCAAGTCTCTTAATCTTTAGAAATCAAGTTTCTTAACTTTCAAAATACTTCAAGTCTCTTAATCTTTAGAAATCAAGTTTCTTAACTTTCAAAATACTTCAAGTCTCTTAATCTTTAGAAATCAAGTTTCTTAACTTTCAAAATACTTCAAGTCTCTTAATCTTTAGAAATCAAGTTTCTTAACTTTCAAAATACTTCAAGTCTCTTAATCTTTAAATCATGTCATTTCTCCTCTTTTTAAATCAATTAAGTAAATCACTCATTTGACTCCCCTAAAGTCATTATAACAACTTTCAGGTTTTGGAACTAAGGCACTAGCCAAAAGATTTGGAAACCACTTCCTTTTCAAGACTCTATGTACTTTAAGTAAAATACTTTCACTTTTGAAAATCCAAACTTCATCAAGGTAATGGAATATAACAACTCCCAATTTAAACATCCAAAGTACAATCAAGGAAGTATATAGAACAACTTTTATATTAGGCAATCCAAGTACAATCAAGGAGTGGATCATTTAAGGATTAGGACTTACTTACTTTTCCATAAGGAATCATGCTAGAAGAAGAGGATATGGTTCACATACATTTTCGGCTTAATCCACAAGCTAAGTCGAATACGCCGCACGTAGAAGTGTCAACCTATAATGGCCACAACACGACTATCAACTTCTAGTTTCTAACGTAGAATAATACTAAGTATACGGTCTCTTATTCTACGGAAAATCGGGCAGCACTTCCTTTGTTTCTACATACTTTTCCACCTTTTTCAAGGCCCGATAATCAATAACCAACATGCCACATTTAAGGCTCAATACATCAACCAACAAAGGGGATTACACGCCTTACAATACGTGTAAAATTCTGCCCCACAATTTATACGAAGTAGTTTTATATCCAAAGTCATTCTCGACTAATATGTATAACAACACAATGTCCTTTCCAATTCTTTTTCAATCCAAGTTCTTAGGTCTAACATGTTATATAGTCATAAACAACTTAACAACTATAATTCCTTCTTTATATAACATGTGACGACTTAATCTAATAATCAAATTGAATTGTGATCTCAAGGGCTAAACATACTAGTTTTTGGGTTAGGGTTCCAAGAGTCAATACACTTATCAAACTTCATACTATATACCTCATGCTTTCTAATATCCATAGCTACCACAATAAGTAATCTTTAATTGCTAAAACGACAAGAATTTTACCTTTACAAGCCCTTATAATTTCCAAGATTCAAAGTCACTCCTTAGCAATTCTTAGCTCCTTTCCTTTACGCTCCAATCCTCTATTTGAAGCCCTTAGAAGTTCACAACCAACTTCTCTTCCATTTCCAATCCAAAACTACGAAAACGACTTAGGTTTTCGCCTTGCGACTAACGTGAAAACGTCGTTTTTCCGAAATCTTTCTATTGAGATATCCTTACAATACCCTTAGGGACCTTGGGTTAAAGTCTTATGAATAAAGAACCAAAATTACAATTTTTTTTGTGTGGGAATTGACAAACCCGAGAGCTTACCTTGCAAGAACAAAGTTTCTTTAATTTTTCTAAGTGTTGAAGACAAGTCTTGCACTAGTGTAGTGTATATATAACACAATGGAGGGTCAAGATATCAACATATGTGTGGCTAGGATGAAGGAAATTAATTAATTAGCCAAGTGGACAAGTTGACTTGGTCAATATTCTCAAGCTTGAAGACTTATTCATCTACAATGGTCAATGACCATTCTAACCTTGCATCAATTCGTCCAAGACCATGTGGGGGGGGTGCCATGTGTCGCCCTCCCATTCATCCATAAAATTTCGTAACCCTCGTGGACCCCACAAAACGTAAAATTTCTCGGGTGGGCCCCACGTGACCAAATCCGTAAAAATAAATTTCCATAATGATAATACATTCCAAAATCCTCAAATAATGCATTTTGAGAATCCAATTCTCATCAACGAACATTTTTCCTTTCCGGCGTTCGGAAGATTTTCCGTCGGAAAAACAACTCTTCCTTTCGTACCAATTTCTCAAGTCTTGATTCCTCACGTACATTCTCTTATACATGTTCTGGACTTACGGGGTGTAACATATTTAGTATTTTGTTTAAGAAAATATTAAATATATGGTTCCCATGCGCCTTTGCCCTTTCTTTGTTTCTTGGATGGTAGACAATCTATAGAGTATAGAGTATATAACTAACACATCCTTCCCATTTCCCAAGAACTTAAAAATTAGTACTCCGTAGTAGGGGTGCACAATTTTGATCGGGCCAAACCCTCTTTGGATCGGATCGAGCCGACCGAGATTTCGGTCGGTCTTGATCTTTAAAAATCTTGTTTGGTTTTGGTCGGTCCGGTCCGGTCGAGTCGATCGGTCGGACCGAATTTTTTAATTTTTTTTTATAATATATATAATTTATATAATTCCTAATATATATAATATATTTAATATATATAATTCCTAATATATATAATATATATAATTCCTAATTTTCTAAATTCCTTCCTAATATATATAATTCCTAATATATATAATTCCTAATATATATATAATATAATTCCTAATATATATAATTCCTAATTTTCTAAATTCCTAATATATAATATATATATAATTTCGGGTCGGGTTCCGGGACCCGTTTTTTTTTTTTAAATTGAATTTCCAATACTGAAATTGACATTCTCGGACGCGGTGCCACGCAATTTTTACGTTGAAATATATTGTACATCGCGAGATATTTAGATTTGAAAATGGGAAAAACGTAACGATTTGGGGAAAAAGAGAAATTGAGGGGCAAGATGGACGTTTTTGGAGAAATCGGAGGAATCAAACCGCTTATGCAGTTTGGCCACCCCCGTATCGAAAAAATACGCGAAATCAATTTTTTTTTAGGTAAAACGGACGTCCGAGCGCAAAGTTATGACCGTATAAAGTTTGATCAATTTACAACCTATATTTCATATGTCAATACGTCCGGAATTTGTTTGGGAGCTAGGGTGAGGGTGGGTCATTTGGGGGGGAGTGGTAGTGGGGGGCTCAGGGTGGGGGCCCACTGGGGAGGGATTCGGTCCATTAGACCGGACCGGACCGAAATTGACCGGACAGGCCGGACGAGAAATTCGGACCGGGCCGGACCGAAAATTCCGGACCGGACGGACCGAAATTCGTCCGGTCTTGATCCGAGAATCAGAAGATCGGTCTTGGTCGGTCCGTCGGTCGGTTTGACCATTTGTGCACCCCTACTCCGTAGTATCCTTTCTATAAATTAATTTATCACCCTTCTTACATAATTTTGAGTGTATCATTTTTCTTTTATTAATTAATCTTTCTATAAATGTATATCAAACCTCTACCACGTTCAAGGGAGAAGACAGTACAATTTTAAAAATTCAATGGTTTAATGAAAGGGTTTTTTTGGGGGGGGGGGGTGGGTGGTTGTACATACATGTATGTTTCATTGGGAACATCTAACAACAATTCATCGGGAACATCTAACAACAACAATAATAATAAAAATATATTATTAAAAAATATTTAGCAGCTATTTCAATATCGGCGGATTTTTTTTAAATAATAGTAGTGTTTTCAGACTAAAAAAATTAGAAAGTTTTTTAGCATCTAAATGGGAACCTGTTTCTTATCATGTGTTTTTTTAATGAGATGATTCGATGAAATAAGATGAAAAAAATCATATTTTATAGTAAAAAAAATTAATGAGCTGATTTTACTTAATGAGTTTTCTTCTCATTTTAACAAAAAAAATTGATCGAAGTACAGCTATGATTCATACCCTTTCCTTGTATTTTTCCAAAAGGTGGATCTCCCACCCTGAAGTCCCACAAGCGAGTTGTGAATGAGTTAATCGTAGTAATTCACTGATTTCAAAAGTTAGACCATTACTCGCGCTTGCAGTCTCCTTTATTTCAAGAATCTCCACTCTATGCGGGACTTTACTACCTTTCCTTGTATGATTGTATGTATAGTATGTGATACGTGTGTGGAGAATATTGTTATTTTATTATCAGTACACCAATTTTTGCCACCATCGACGGCGAAAATGGAACAATATTGATTAAATGGTTCAATTAGTGGACAACTTTTAAGAGCCACACGTGTTCAGTGTGGAAGGATATTTCATTTGAATTTTGTTTTTTTGTAAAATACGTGCGTATAAGTTGGAAGAATTATGTAGTATTTGGATAAAATAAAAAAGTATTTTAAAATTAAAATAATAAAAATAAGTCAAAATCCATAAGCTAGAATTTCTAATTTATGGCTTTTGGTGTATGAGTCAAACAAAAAATTGCGTGGATTGGCCTGCACACGGATTGGTCTTTAATTTTTACCCCTACTTCTCATTTAATAAAAATTTATGGGTCAAAGTACCCTTTATTTGCGGGTCTACTAGATCAGAGATTCTAGATTCGAATCCCAACAGAGTAAAAAAAAAATCGCAAGACAAGATTTCATAGAAATTATGTCTATTCGGCCAAAGTTATACAGAGACTAAGCCCAACTTTAGCAGAATAGGCACAATTTACATAAAAAAATTATCTTGTGAATTTTTTCTTTTGACTTTAGTGGAATTCAAATCCATAACCTCAAAGATATTTTCGAAAGCACAACTACATAAAAACTATGTCCCTTGAATCATAATTTTTATACAACATTTGTGAGGCTAATTACTGTGGATGGAATCTCTATTAAGTACTATGATAAATAGTTAAGCTTTTAAGTGGTTACGTACTTGAAGGAAATTGAGAAAACAAAGAGAGCAGAGGATATTAATGCGAATTGTAATTTGCTATTTAAAATTAGCTACGTGTTGTAATTATTTCAAATTATAGCTACTAATAATAAATACTAATAGATGTTAGTTATGCTAGGTAAATCTTCCTTTTTTCTTTTTTCCAATTTCACGATTGAAGTACAGCTAACCTGCAAATATACAGCACATAGCATCTCCCGGCATATAAACAAAAATGCTAATATTCTAAGAATAATTTTCAAATTAATTACAATCTTTGCTTTTAGTCCCTTTATATAGAATTTGTGAGTTACACAATGAATGTACGAGAATAATATATGACTACTACTAGTGCTTTGAAAGGATAAACAATAATGAATTGCAATACAACAGGCTTGAAACCTAACAAGAGTTATGACAACAGCAATGAGTTTTGTGATCTTGATCTTCTGTCTTGTATCAATCTTGGATATGTCGTCCTGGATCTTCGTTCCTATTGCAACAAGCTCCTTGATCTTGATACCTTGAAACCAAGAGATACTAAATCTCTACTTGTTACAACTGTGCTGAGTCGAGTGTTAGCATTTTGTCCTTAAAACATTATTGCCCCGTATATATCCTTTTACGTTTATGGGCAACTGTCTTCCAAGATAAAACAACATCAAACAAATGAGCAAAGAAAACTCAAGTGTTTTTCAAGAAGAACCTGTGAGTGTTTGAAGAATATGCTAGAGAGGAAGAAGTTCAGAAAAATATGAACTATACAAGAGTGAGGTGTGTTCTTCAATTGAGCCTAAGGCCTCAATTTATAGTGTGTGTAAGATGACCTCTCATCTAGCCAATTAATGACAATCAATGGCCGTATAATGACACTTATTGAGATGTGTTATTCAGCCAAATAATGGCTGAATTCAAGTGTTAAGTAATGGAGGATCAATGCTCCAAAATCAGCCCAAAAGTCAGAAACTTTTCATCTTCCGTCGACCATTCTGCATCCGAAGCGCCGCGGCTCCAATACTCACTGCCACCAAGGCGTCGCGACTCCGATGGTTGTTGTGTCGCGGCCCTTCACAGCTTCGCGGCGATTTCCGACTCGTTTCATCTTTTACACATCGTACACTTCTTCCTTCATTTACCAACGTGGAACACGTGTCATTTAACCAACGACCGTCCATCATTTCATGTCTCAAACGTTTACTCACGTACCAATATCTCTTTCACTAATGAAATTTATGATACTTGGCACTACGTGTGCACGTGTGTGGAAACTACATTTCCGACGTGCGGGATCCCAATTTTTCGAGTCATAAATAATGGGATAATCTTAATTCCACATTAGTAAATTTCCAATAATCTCCTTTTGAATGAGATTTTGGCGCACTCACAAGGTGTATTTCTAGCAATCTTTCGGCAGATCGATGTTGCATCTGGATAGGTATTGGTAGCTTTGAGTCTTCCATAGTTGAATACCATCGGACTTACTTACTGCGCGGTGAACGTGATTTCTTGAACCGTCAACGTTTAGTGTAAGCCAAGACAACGGTACCAACACAACAACTTTCCTTACTCTTTCTTCTTAATGTCTTGTCCGTTGTGGCCGTGGACACACTTGGATTCTTAAGATCGTTCATTTGAGGCGGTCAGTCCTCGCACTTAAATAGGTGGTCTCCTATAAGGTATCCTGCTATACCCCACTTCACAAGTGTTAGACATCATTAAAAGTTTCCCCAAACCTAACCTCAACCGGTGAGGATCATTAAAGGTTTTGGAAACTTAACCTCTACCCACCATGCAGGTAGCACTTTAAGGACTATCGCGGGAACAGTTTTGGATTCATGTTTCTTTACAGAAATCATCATCCGAAGTGCTCTTGCTTCCACCGAAGCACTCAACTGAACCTTTACGACTTAGTTTTCTATTGAACCAAATTCTTGGGATCTCCAGCCAGTATGGTTGTGTATCCACCGTATCTGTTCTAATAGTTTGGGTTTTAAGCCAATTCCCCTAGACCGACAGAACTCTTGATCTTTGGGTAATCCCTTATTTAAAGGATCCAGTATATCCTTTGATTCAGTAATCAAGGATGTGTCACCCGAGACGATCAACTATCATACGATTTTATGTCTCCGACAATTATGTCCAGACGTCGTCATCTGTGTCCTTACAGTGTATAACTGATGAAGGCACGAGTTACTCCAAATAAGGGACATCCTCTAAGAGGTCGTGAAGTTACTCAACTTCTCATCATGTTTTGTACAAAGAGATAAACTCTGATTCCATCATGAATCGGCCGATGCAAATTTGCTTAGAGGATTTTTCAAAAAGACACACCATACACATCCACTTGTGGATTTTGGTGTTCTTCAGATCTGATGTCCAGTTTGCATCATTGTGTTCTCCCAGAACCGTTGGACATCCAGAATACCATAATCCATAGATAAGTGAATAATTCAGAAGTCGTCACATCCATTAGTTTTCCAGAATCACGAGTGAACCTTAGTTCAACTAATCCTCTTTATGAGTTGATGTTAGGTCAGTTGTAGTGTGTAAAATACACTGAACTACATGTTGTAGGGATTTTGTCGGGTTCGTATACACAGCGGAATTTGAAAATTTATGTTTCAAACCCGACAAGCGGTCAAACTGATGGATGGTTTTATAATGATAAACACATAGAAACTGTAATGCATCGATAAAACACTTACAATTTGCAAAATATATAATCTTCTAGTTTGTAAGCCGAGGGTGAGCACGCAACTGTTCCTCGATTTTCAAGTCAAAACTCCAATGTAATTACTCTTTCGGAAAGTTAGGAAATCCGGCATAGTTTCAGCAGAGAATAATTCTAGTGAATTAGGTGTATTAAAATATTGATGGAATCCTTTATTTATAGTTGTAAAATTAGCTAGGGTTTCCCACGTGGGCCAGGCCCAGAAACCGAGGTAAATTTAGGTTAGACGGACCCACTGGACAGAGGCGCCGCAGCCCTCAATCCAATTTTGCCTCGTTTCTATTTTAATTAAATCTCGACTTAATTAAATAATCATTATTTATTCAAATGTCTCGATCTTAAATCGAACATTTATATTTTCTTTTATTACATCCTTGAATCGACGTAACAATTGACTTAGTGTTACCTTACATGCCTTCACATATCGACACTAATTACATTAGGGTCTACACGGAACTCCTAGACGCCGCCGGAAGACGAACTCAATATGTGAAGTATAGTTACACGAAACCTGTAAACTGAACCTCTATGTGGGAAGATAAAATCCTTTCATTCACGACACACTCGATCAAGCTTAGGATATGTCAAGTGTCTATCCAAATGACTTGATCATTATATCTCATCTATATTAGCTGACAACAAGATCATATCCAAGATATGTCTATTGCATTGGCCAATGACTTAGTCAACCCAATACCATATGAGAATCTGAGTGCTCTCTCGAAGATACATTCGATGAATGAATCATAATCTTGGCTCAACTACCATCTTTAATTCACTTCGCAATGTACCCAAAACAAGCCGCGTCTCTACCTATAATACATTTGAGCTTAGGACATGATCAAAGTACATTGCTCTGTAGACAAGGTGCGTATCGACCTCAAGTCTAAGGACTTATATCTCTCACACAATCATCATACTCTAGACATATAAAATAAATAGTATATCTGCAAGGTATACCAATACTTCCAAAAGTATCCATGTGTCCATCACGAGTTGCCATAACTCGTAGCAGGTGAGACATACTACATCCCTTAAGGACATGATGCAGACAACATGTCGACATATCGCATATCATCGATATCCCATTTTCGATGATCATTAGTCGAGGCAGTTTTAAGAGTTACGTTATAATATTAATCTCTCACGTCATTAATAACCACATAACCTATAGGGATGCATTTATTGAATATTAAAAACAATCAACTAATAATTCAATAACTGCAAATGCCATAGTATTAATCTCCATTAATATAAATATGTATAAAGTACATTTGTCTTAATACAGATTGTCTCTAGGACATAAATATACTTTCAATCTCCCACTTGGCCTAGAACCAATAACCAACATATCTAATACCCATGTTCTCAAAATGACCATATACTTTAACTAAGCTTAATGGTTTAGTAAATGGGTCTGCTAGATTATTATCTGTGGGAACATAATCTAATCTAATATCTTCAGCCTCCACCATCTCTCTGAGTATGTGGTACTTCCTTGGTACATGTTTGTTTCTGTTTGTTGATCTTGGTTCATTTGCATGTGCAATCACACCAGTGTTGTCACAATAAATAGTTATTGGACAACTAGCACTCGAAACAACCCCTAGTTCCTTCAGGAACTCAGAAATCGCGACAACCTCTTTACCATCTTCCAATCCAGCAATGTACTCAGCTTCAGTTATCGAATCAGCAGTCGTAACTTGTTTGGAACTCTTCCAGCTTACTGCTCCGCCATTAAAAATGAACGTGTAACTAGACTGGGATTTGAAGTCATCAATATCTGTCTGGAAGCTAGCATTAGTGTACCCTATAGCAACTAGTTTTTTGTTTCCACCATAGACCAAGAAGTAATCTTTAGTACGTCTGAGATATTTAAGAATACTTTTGACTGCCTTCCAGTGTTCATCACTAGGATTCTGCTGGAACTTGCAAGTCATACTAAGTGCAAATGCCACATCTGTCCTAGTACAAGTCATGACATATATAATTGATCCTATAGCCGAAGCATATGAGATCCTCTTCATGCGCTCAAGTTCTACAATACTAGAAGGGAAATCCTTCTTAGATAACTTGATGCCTTGACCCAGAATGTAGCAGGCTTCACGTAAGTCCTTCATCATGAAGGTATTGGACAAACATTCCTTGACTGACTGCATGCGAGTCTTATTGTCTTCCATTATCAATATGTCATCAACATATATAACAATGAAAATAATACTCCCATCATTGCGTTTGCTATAAACACAAGGATCATCTTTGCTTCTGACGAAATCAAATGGCTTGATAGCCTTGTCAAAGTAAATATTCCAACTCCTATAGGTTTGCTTAAGTCCATAAATGGACTTTTGTAGCTTACATACAATATTTGGTTTGGACTCAAATGAAAAACCCTCGGGTTGTTTCATATACACTTCCTTAATTAGATTACCATTGAGGAAAGCGGTTTTGACGTCCATATGTCAAATGTCATAATCATAATATGCAGCTATCGCAAGCAAAATTCGAATGAACTTAATCTTAGCAACATGTGAAAAGGTTTCATCATAATCGACACCAGGCCGTTGATTATAACCTTTAGCCACCAGTCTAGCTTTATAAGTCTGAACCTTGCCAAATTGAAGGCCCATTTGAATCATATGGGATTAACCCCACTTGAAAAATCAACCATGTTTCACACTTGATTGACATACATGGATTCCATTTCGGATTTCATAGCTTCTTGCCATCTCTTCGAATCAATATCCACCATTACTTCATTATAGGTTGTAGGCTCATCATCATCGGGAATATTTATCGCACTATGTGTTTTCACAAGTAGATTTAGTCTATATGGAGAACGATGAGTTTTTGTAGACCTACGGAGTTGATCGTTTTGCAGTTTAGTTCTAGGTATGTTCTGATTGTGAGATGGTTCTTGTGTGTTGGTTGATCCACCAACTCGAGAGCTTTCAGGAATATCATTTTCATGTCTTTCGTGAATGGGAGGAGGTGCAATCATTGCACTTGCTTCCAAGGTATGTGTAGGAGGATCTTGCATTTCTGCATAATTCCTCGCAACACTCTCACTGGCTGAAGGACGTACTGTAAGTACCCAATCTTTTCCTTGATCATTCGGCAAGGATTCAACCTCTATGTTACTTTGTGTTCTTGAATTTCTTCAAGTTCTATCTCTGTGCAACTCTCTTCCTTATAGACATATTCTTCTTCAAGGAAGGTTGCGTTCTTAAAAACAATGATTTTATGTTTGCTAGGAAGATAGAAGTAGTATCCCTTAGTTTCCTTTGGATACCCCATGAAGTAACATTTCTCACTCTTGGATTCCAACTTGTTAGTGAGCATCTTCTTGACATACGCAGGGCATCCCCAGGGCCTTATATGTCTCAGAGTTGGCTTCTTGCCACACCATATCTCATATGGCGTCTTTTCAACTGATTTGGAAGGAACCCTATTCAGAACATATATCGAGGTTTGTATAGCATATCCCCAAAGGTATGTTGGTAAAGCTAAAAGGCTCATCATGGATCGAACCATATCAAGTAGGGTTCGGTTTCTCATCTCGGCAACATCATTCATTTGTGGTGTTCCAGGAGGCGCGTCCATTCTGAATGAACTCCATGTAGCTTCAAGTAATCTAGAAATTTTGTACTTAAGTATTCACCTCCTCGATCAGATCGAAGAGTCTTGATACTTTTTACGAGTTGTTTCTCCATTTCACACTTGTACTCCTTGAACTTTTCGAAAGCCTCGGATTTGTGTTTCATAAGATACACATATCCACACCTTGTCAAGTCATCTGTAAAAGTGATGAAGTAAGGGAAACCTCCTCTAGCTTGAGTCGAAAATGGTCCACATACGTCAGTATGTACCAACTCAAACACCTCTTTGGCTCGTACCCCTTTTCCAGAAAGAGGCTTATTAGTCATCTTACCTTTCAAATAGGATTCACAGTTACCATAAGATTCTAAGTCAAATGGTTCGAGGTAGTCAAGTTTCCTTAACCTTTATATCTTTGTTTGATTGATAATACCAAGTCTATAATGCCAAATGTAGGTAGAATTTATTTTACTTATTTTAGCTCGTTTGTTTTGTACATTGAAATTTTCTATTTATTTCAATGACGTACATACCTTGTCCACTAGAGGTAGAAGCATGGTGCTTTTCCTCCTCCTGGAGCAGTGCATCCCTTCTTCCAACGCCCCTTCTTGTTATAGTTGAGGCGTACATCCTTAGCTCTCGAACGAACAAGGGAGAGAGTTCAGGATGAGGGTGGAAGTGACGTTATTCTGCAGCTTTATACCAATTGAGGCCAGCCTTTCTATCAGCCCTATATTCAACACATGTTGAGACACTTGGCTCCCTTCACTTAGCTTACACTTGAAGAGTTCTATTAACATCTCATATTCCATTGTCTGGGACTGAGAGTCATAGAGATCCTTCAAATGTTAGAGCATCTCGTTAGGAACCATGTCCATGATGTCTCTGTAGTTCCACTGACATAAAAGACAACAGGACACATTGTGCAAAAGTGGCGTCATCTAGGTGTTTCTGGTAGGCTGCCTTATCAAATGAGGCATATTCCGCAGAATCTTCGGCAGAAACTATGGGGAATACTTTGTCCAACATATATTCTATCTTTTCTTGCCTTAGGACAATTCTCAGATTCCTAAGTCAGTCCAGATATTTGGTCCGGTGAGTTTGTTCATTTTCAATTATAGGCTTGACATTTTGATAATCCGAAGAGTTTAGATAGACGGGAAACTATAATAAAAAAAATTGTTTTCCTATTATACACATTCATTTTAGGCTAATTTAACATGGCCTTTTGTTCAATTAGCTCCCACTATTTTTGCATACTTCTACGACCCCAAGGTAAAATACGGACCTAAAATCATTTTAAGGTCATAATGAGCCAAGATCCAAACATATGCTATATCCGTATTTTCTTTGACTGATAACTTCAATAGCATATTTTGGTAGGTCCTAAACCAATTGCAAAGCTTATTTGCAACTCTTTGTTGATTAAAAATTACATTTTAATCATGTCCTTAGATTAGTCCGACACTTTGACGCTAAGATTTGTCTAAGCAAGTCAACCCCATTACACGAATGCGTCTATGTATCTAAGTAAACTTGGCATTTGCGAGTAAACACTTTGGTGTAAATACCCACAAAGTTTCTCATCTACTTTTATATTTAACACATCTATGAAAGAGTCTGAGTCCTTGTACACTTAGAATAAATACTTTGGCATAAATACTCGTATCACCGAAAAAGATTTTGCACTCTAACAATTATAATGGACGATGCGTTTTAAATTTAGACTTGTATTCAAAGGTTGGGGAACATTTTTCAATTTTCAGGGATTTCAACCAAGATCAACATTCATGTCATATTTCGTATGACATCCTATCATGTAATTTCTAAAACACATTTAGATGGGAAACCATCAACACCAATAGACATGATATAAGATGGTTTTAATCAACTATTGGGCGCCGCCTACCCAGACAGTTATAAGCCGTCATTATGTAAATCAATTACTTGGCGCTGCCTATCCAGACATTTAAAGCGGACACTATGCTAATAATTAAATGCTTGCATTTAAAACACTTAGCACATACATATATTATTCAATAATATACAATTAATGATAATCATGGGTTTATTTATCTAAATTTTAAAATCTATGTCTTTTCCAAACAGTCCATAAATATTTTCTAATTTAAAATTGATTTTTAGGGATTTTCTGCAAACTTTCAGAATTTACAGTTTAATCCCTCAAGAATTTAAAATTCAATTTTGAACCCCTTTAAATTCAGAAAAATCCAATTTTAATTTTCAGAAAACATTTTCAGGTTTTAGAGACCTGTCTGCAATTTCCGGATTTTAAAAATCTGATTTTCAAAAAACTTTATTTAATTACAAATTTTCCCCAAAGGACCAAATTTGCCTATTTTAAAAGTTTTGATTTCAGATTCTGAAACCCTTTTAAACTTCAGAATCAAAATCTGACATATTTAAAACATCAGTTTCTGATTCCGGAAACAAATAATTTTTTTTACCTTCAGTGTCGCGGCATCTCGGAGGTAGTGACGATTTTTTTAAAAAAACATCGTCGGCACCGCGACGCACCAACGTGGAGCCGCGGCGCCACCGTCAAACCCTAGCAGGTGTTGGGATCGTGTCCAATTGCTCACGCAAGTGTACGTATCGTTCACAAGTAATATAGTCTGTAAGACCGAGTTTATCATCCACATAGACTTGTTTCTAATTACCGAATAACTATTCTATATTATCTATTTGGCAAACGATATTTGATTTGGGTTTTTATCTAACAACTAGAATAATTACGAGAAGTAATCTAAATTCTTGAGGTTTAATCAGTTATGAAGGAATTAGGGCTTCCAAAATCCTCGACTATCCACTCTATTCAATCTTTAATGCAACTAGAATGACTTCTTCTTCTACGTTAATATAGCAGTTAACTAGACTGTCTTATATTCCGGTTAGGATATATAATCGCTCAACCCCAGTGTAGAACCCTTCTATATTTCTATGATAGGATTTACCACATATGAGGGTTAAGAACAGTAACCTATAATGCTACACAAGTATCGGGTTACTTTCGTCCGCGATTTTAACCTATGTCTATTCAATTACAGCATATCCAAATCTCTCCTCTCGGTTCTTGATTCGAAATCATATAGATTATGATAATTAGTGATCAATTAACTATCAATCATTCATACCAATTATTGAATAAATCTTAATCAAGTGAAGAAGAAATCAACTAATGTATTAATTCATGAATAAGATTTCAATCCTTGCCCTGTGATGTGTTGTGTGTTAGAATGACCCACTCCCTTCATTAGACTAATCCCTAGGGATGAAGTATGTTGCAAATTTCATGCCCTATGGACCCTTCTGCCCTTGGCCAATTCTATTTCGGATCTGAAAATCACGTCTCGGCATCGCAGTTCTGCAGAATGGCACCGCGGTGCTGAAAGTCCTGCAGCCTCTCAGTAATTATGGCACCACGGTTCTGTTTGAATGGCACCGCGGTGCTACAGTCTTTTGTCCTGAATTACCAACTTCCTTCTTTTTTGCCTTGGAACTCTCCTTTTATGCCAAGTTTTCGCTCCTTTTCGTCATTTTGCCCTTTTGAACTACTGTGACTCAAAAGAAAGGAAAACGGCTCTAACAAGACACTTATTTAAACGAAAATGGGAAAAATACTAACTAAAAATGACTCAAAAAACGTATACAAAATACGCCTAACAAATACCCCCAAACTTAACATTTGCTCGTCCTCGAGCAAAGATCAAAACAAAAACAAGGAAACAAAATCAAAAAGACTCAAATCAAGCAGCTGCACAAGGTTACTTAGAAAAACATGAACGTCAGTTGGGATAATATGTTGGAACATATGTAGCATGAATATAGCAATGTAGAATTTCAAGCCAGATATTTCTCAAATTCATTTCAATCATAATTAATGGAAGCATGAACACCTACCTTATGCATGTCAATTTCATTTAGTTCTATGGGGCTGTTTACTTGCTATTCTTCACTAATCATAGACATACATTCTAGATATCTTCAGGACTTTTCAGGGTTGTAATGTAGGCTTAGGCAGGGGTAGATAAAGATAGGCATTTAGGCTCAATTTACGTACCATACGCGTTTTTTCATTCAACTCTTTTTGGTATTCTTTTCAATTCATACCTATCGTTCTCCTCTTCTCTTTTTTAGAGCATGAAATACATTCACATAGGCACCCCCAAACTTAAGCTTTTACATCTTTTTCATTGGGGTGCATCAAATTTTCACTCTCTTTTGGTATTTCTTTTTCACACTTCTTTTATCCCAAATTTTTCCATTACTACTTATGACACATAAGAGAATCACAGGGTGTCAAAGAAATAACTCATTTTAGGCTCAAAGGGGATGACTAGAGATACAATTTTATTGCAAGGTAGGTAATGAATGGTAAGAAGGGCTAACAAAGAAATGTCTGAATCATCTCCCTAAGCATGTACATCTTAACTATTTCGCCTTAAATAACAAGCAAGCAGACTCATAGACATTTTTCATAATTGAAAACACATAGGCTAAGCACAATTATCCCAAATAATTAGATTTTCATGAATTTTTTACATATCTAATTTGAGCACACAAATTTTAGCTTCTAATTCCATCACATTATCCCACTTAGTTCACTAGGTGTTTTCAGCAACTACAGCATGCATGATCATTAAAAAACAAATTGACTCATATAGACACACTAAAAGACACAAAGACTCAATCAAAAATAGAAACACAAAACTAAAATAAGTACCCCCACCCAAACTTAAACGACACATTGTCCCAAATGTGTAACGACTCAAAAATAATAAAAGGGACGACTTACAGACAATAGCGGTTCAAAATGGTGGTGGTGGTGGCGGATGTTGCACTGAGACGGTATCTGTGGGAAGATATTTGGCGATTTATGGCCTTTTATTTTTCGGAATTCGCGCCCAGGCACCGCGGTCATGTAGAGTGGCACCGCGGTGCCAATCCGATTCCGTGTTTTCCACCTTTTTCTTCATGCTCATTCTCCGATTCCCGCACCTGTCATCACATCACAACCAAAACAATACCAAAAATGAGACTGTTTAATTTAAACTAATTGCAGAATTTAAACATTAGGTTGCCTCTCAAGTAGCGCTGTCTTTAACGTCTTATAGTCGGACGCAGGTTCCTTATCAAATCATTGGGGTAAATTAACCCCACAACCTATCCACTTAAAAATCATTTTTCTCTTCCTCACTCTATTTTTCTTTTTCACATCATTGGGTTCAGTAAGATTTACCTGTTTGTCAGTTTTCATGTCATGAACTTTTGTTGCAGCTTTCAAACTAGCATGTGGGTTCACAGCTGTAGGAATGACCTACCTAGTATTGGTCTGTGCTTGCTGAACTGTTGTGTCAGTTGTGCTTACTGCGAAGCACTTGTTGCTGGTCGGGGACTCAATGGTGGATTTGAACACCTTGAATACCATTTCTTCTTCCTAAACCCGTAGTCTCAATTCTCCCTTCTCCACATCGATTAGGGCTCTACCCGTTGCAAGGAATGATCTCCCCAAAATGATGAGTATTTCATCATATTCTTCTATGTCAAGAATGAGGAAGTCTGCTGGGAAGAAGAACTTTTCCACCTTGACAAACACATCTTCCATTATGCCTTTAGGGTGCACCACGGTTCGGTCAGCCATCTGCATATTAACTGTGGTTGGTTTTGCTTTCCCAAACCCAATCTCTTGAACACAGACAGAGGCATGAGATTAATACTAGTCTCTAAGTCACAAAGTGTCCTGTTGCATGTTACTTTGCCAATAGTGCATGGCAGGGTGAATCTTCCTGGATCTTTCAACTTATGAGGCAGTTTCTCTTGTAAGATGTCACTGCACTCCTCTGTCAGCGCTACTGTCTCATAATCCGTCAACCTTCTCTTTTTCCCAAGTATCTCCTTCATAAATTTGAAGTATGCGGACATTTGTTCTAACGCCTCAATGAAGGGGATATTGATGTGAATCTTCTTAAATACCTCCAAGAGCTTGGAGAAGTGCTTGTCTATGGCCTTCTTTTGGCCTCTGAGGGTAAGGTATTCTATTAGTATATTCTCTCAAAGGTGTTGGTGGAGCTTTCTCAACTGTAGGGTGGTCCTCAGTGACTCCCTCATTTCCTTCCTCAACTGCTTTCTCACCCTCTTTCTCATGAACCACTGCTGGTTGGGGAGTAACCTGCTCCAACTGCTTTCCACTCCTTAACAACACTGCCTGACACTGCTCTCTTGGATTTACCTCTGTATTGCTTGGGAGAGTACCCTGCGGCCTGTTGATTACCATCTTCGCCAGTTGCCCAACCTGCATTTCCAGGTTCATGAGAGAGGACCTGGTTTCAGACATGAACTGATTCTGTGAATTAGTGAGTGTAAGCAATGCAGCCCTCAGCTCATCAGGCTTCTCCTGTTGTGTAAGTGGTCTAAACTGCTGGGATGAGGTAGCCTGATTCTGTGCTTGCTGGTTCTGATAATTACCTTGATATGGTTGCTGCTGGGCCTGGTCGTTCCTCCACGAAAAGCTAGAGTGATTTCTCCACCCTAGATTGTATGTGTTGGAATTATAAGGCCGCTGAAAGTTCCCAACTGCTTGAACCTGCTCCATGGGCACATTATTAGGGTTCACCGCTGTGCATCTGTCAAAGGAATGTGTTCCACCACAAATTTTACAATTTACCGACATCTGGACTGCATTCACAGACATAGTGTTCTACTGCAGTTGCTTCGTCAGAAGGGCCACCTGTGCATTCAGGGCAGTGATGGCATCTAATTCATGTATGCCCATAGTCTTTCTGCTACTCGCAGACCTGTCATCTGTCCCTTGATGATTGTTGGCAGTCATGTTTTCCAGTAATTCATGTGCTCATTAGCACTCTTCCTCATGAACGCTCACCCTGCTGCAACAACAATTATGGTACGAGTAGTAACACTCGACCCATTATAAAAAATATTGACCAACATCCATTTCTCTTCGCCATGATGGGGGCATTTTCTCTGTAAATCCTTAAATCGCTCTCATGCATCATACAACGACTCTCCATCTACCTGATAGAAATTGTTCAACTCACCCCTTAACTTTGCTGCCTTTGAAGGAGGGAAGAACTTTGCGAGAAACTTTTGGGCTAAATCCTACCAGGTGGTGACAGAGTTGGCAGGAAGTGAGTTCAACCAGCTCTTGGCTCTGTCCCTAAGTGAGAACGGGAAGAGCCTCAATCTAATGGTGTCGTCAGTAACGTCATTGTACTTGAAGGTGGCACACAGCTTCAGAAAATTGGCAATGTGCATGTGGGGGTCTTCATACGGCAATCTCCCAAACTGTACTATGTTCTGGACCATGCTCAGGATGGCTGGCTTGATCTCAAAGTTGTTTGCCCCTATTACTGTGAGCCTGATGCATGTTTGTGCACCAGTAACCGCGGGCAGAACATAGTCTCTCAAGCTTCTTTCCGCTGGAACCTGGACTGGCTCCCCTGCATTTTTAGAACCCTCATTGTTCGCCCCATTATGATTCGGTTGGTTTTCCATGGTCCCTGAATCAGCTATCATTTTATTTCGCCTGTTTTGCTTGCACATTTTCTCAATTTCAGGGTTGAAGGGAACAAGTGTATATGCTCATCTCCTTCTTCGCATACACTAAATCCCTGAAGTAGACCAAAATCAACAAACAAAATCAAGACAATATGGTTCTAACAGTAAAAATAAAAATAAAAATAAAGCCAAAGTAGAAATAAAAATAGATGGTTCGATATTAGAAGTACGCCAGTCCCCGGCAACGACACCAAAAACTTGTTGGGACCGTGTCCAATTGCTCGCGCAAGTGTACGTATCGTTCACAAGTAATATAGTTTGTAAGACCGAGTTTATCGTCCACAAAGACTTGTTTCTAATTACCGAACATCTATTCTAGATTATCTATTTGGCAAACGATATTTGATTTGGGTTTTTATCTAACTACTAGAATAATTGCGAGAAGTAATCTAAATTCTTGAGGTTTAATCGGTTATGAAGTAATTAGGGCTTCCAAAATCCTCGACTATCCACTCTATTCAATCCTTAATGAAACTAGAATGACTTCTTCTTCTACGTTAAGATAGCGGTTAACTAGACTGTCTTATATTCCGGTTAGGATATATAATCGCTCAACCCCAGTGCAGAACCATTCTATATTTCTATGATAGGATTTACCACATAGGAGGATTAAAAACAGTACCCTATAATGCTACACAAGTATCGGGGTACTTTCGTCCGCGATTTTACTTATGTCTATTCAATTACAACATATCCAAATCTCTCCTCTCGGTTCTTGATTCGAAATCATATAGATTATGATAATTAGTGATCAATTAACTATTAAACATTCATACCAATTATTGAATAAATCTTAATCAAGTGAAGAAGAAATCAACTAATGCATTAAGTCATGAAATAAAGTTTCAAGCGATTCAAAAGGAAAGCCCTAATAAAGTGTTTAGCTCCTAGCCATAGTCACACTAAGAACTAATACAATTCCAAACATAAACTGGATTAAAAAGAAATAAAGAAAAGTACTGCGAACTAAAGTCTCCAATTGTAGCTTCAAATCCTTGCCCTGTGATGTGTTGTGTGTTAGAATGACCCACTCCCTTCATTAGACTAATCCCTAGGACTTAAGTATGTTGCAAATTTCGTTCCCTGTGGACCCTTCTGCCCTTGGCCAATTCTATTTCGGATCTGAAAATTCACGTCTCGGCACCGCGGTTCTACAGAATGGCACGGTGCTGAAAGTCCTGCAGCCTCTCAGTAATTATGGCATCGCGGTTCAATATGAATGGCACCGCGGTGCTGCAGTCTTTTGTCCTGAATTGCCAACTTTCGTCCTTTTTGCCTCGGGACTCTCCTTTTATACCCATGTTTTGCTCATTTTCGTCATTTTGCCTTTTTGAACCGCTGTGACTCAAAAGAAAGGAAAACGGCCCTAACAAGACACTTATTTAAACGAAAATGGGAAAAATACTAACTAAAAATGACTCAAAAAGCGTATACAAAATACGCCTAACAGCAGGCGCCGCGCCGCTTCTTTGTGGAGCTGCGACACCTTTGCCCCAAAACCGCAAAATTTTGCAATTCCGAAACCCTAAAACTAGTTCAGAGTCAGATTTGCAGATTCAACCTCGTACCCCTTCACCATTAAACAACACGTTCATCGACCATCATCCAATCTCTTCTCGTTCTTCGTCTCAGTGCACCATGTTCGAAACGAACAGGTTACGCATATCAACTTAGAAGAATTAGATTAGAATGACTTCCTCGATTACATCATTATTTAACAGTTTAAGAGACAAGGATTATGCGTTCTTGAGGTTTAAGATTTTAAAGCTTCTTAACGACATAAAATTAGATTCAAACAATTCCTAACCCATATTATCATTAATAATCATTATATAATCATACAAAACAGCCCAGGATGTGAAACCACTATAGGTATATTGTCGGGTTCGTACACGCAGCGAAATTTGAAAATTTATGTTTCAAACCCGACAAGCGGTCAAACTGATGGATGATTATATAATGATAAACACATAGAAATTGTAATGTATCAATAGAACACTTACAATTTGCAAAATATGGAATCTTCTAGTTTGTAAGCCGAGGGTGAGCACGCAACCATTCATCGATTTGCAAGTTAAAACTCCAATGTAATTACTCTTTCGGAAAACTAGGAAATCTGGTAGAGTTTCAGCAGAGAATAATTCTAGTGAATTAGGTGTATTAAAATAATGATGGAATCCTCTATTTATACATGTAAAATCAGCTAGGGTTTCCCACGTGGGCCAGGCCCAGAAACCGAGGTAAATTTGGGTCAAACGGACCTACTGGAAAGGAGGCGTCGCGACCCTAAATGGGAGGCTCCACGGCCCTAGGTCCCAAGAGTCGCGGTCCTCAGTCCAATTTTGCCTCGTTTCTATTTTAGTTAAATAACGACTTAATTAAATAATCATTATTTATTCAAATATCTCGATCTTAAATCGAACATTTATATTCTCTCTTATTACATCCTTGAATCGACGGAACAATTGACTTAGTGTTACCCTACAGTCTTTCACATATCGACACTAATTACATTAGGGTCTACACGGAACTCTTAGACGGCGCCGGAAGACGAACTCAATATGTGAAGTATAGTTACACGAAACCTGTAAACTGAACCTCTATGTGGGAAGATAAAATTCTTTCATTCACGACACACTCGACCAAGCTTAGGATCTGTCAAGTTTCTATCCAAATGGCTTGATCATTATATCTCATCTATATTAGCTGACAACAAGACCATATCCAAGATATGTCTATTGCATTGTCCAATGACTTAGTCAACCCAATACCATATGAGAATCTGAGTGTTCTCTCGAAGATACATTCGAGGAATGAATCCTAATCTTGGCTCAACTACCACTTTTAATCCACTTCGCAATGTACCCAAAACAAGTCGCGTCTCAACCTATAAGGCATTTAAGCTTAGGACAGGATCAAAGTACATTGGTCTGTAGATAAAGTGCGTATCGACCTCAAGTCTAAGGACTTCTATCTCCCACACGCTGATCATACTCTAGACATATAAGACAAATAGTATATCAGCAGGGTATACCAATACTTCCAAAAGTATTCATGTGTCCATCACGAGTTGACATAACTCGTAGCAGGTGAGACATACTACATCCCTTAAAGACATGATGCAGACCACGTGTCGACGTATCACATATCATCGATATCCCATTTTCGATGATCATTAGTCGAGGCAGTTTTAAGAGTTACATTATAATATTAATCTATCACATTATTAATAATCACGTAACCTCTAGGGATGCATTTATAGAATATTATAAATAATCAACTAATAATTCAATAACTACAAAGTCATAGTATTAATCTCCATTAATATAAATATGAATGAGTATAAAGTACATTTGTCCTAATACAGATTGTCCTATGACATAAATATACTTTCACATATGTCATGCGCATATCCGTCCTGGTATATGGGTGCACCATGATTCCAATCAATTCTATGATTTATATTCATTGGTGACTTCAACGAGACTGTCAAAATACCTCACAGATGAGGTTGGTTTAGACTAGTCTGTTAGATATCTTGGAATTCTCAATTCCTAAGATATCATATGCAATACCCATATCATTCATATCAAAACATCGTTTTAACATACTCGTAGTCTCCAGGATCAACCTAGGACTTCTCCCTATGATCAACATGTCATCTAAGTAAAAGGCTCATCATGACGAACGAGCTAGAATTACCTTTCATGTAAACACATTTGTCACACTCATTAATGGAGAAACCCATCGATAGTAGAGAACTATCTCAGTTTCACACCATTGCTTCGGGGATTGTTTTAGCTCGCACAGAGATTTTACAAGCCGACAAACTTTCTTCTCTTCCCTGGAACCACATACCCCTCAGGCTGTTTCATATTACTTTCTTCTTCCACTTTCGGACTTTTGGTTTTCCAACTGTTGGCTTTCTAGCTTCGGAATCAATATTTTTGTAGTCAGATTCATTGTTTCTGTTTTATCTGAAACTTCCAGGACCAAAATATAAACATTTCAGGGACCATCAAGGAAGGTCAGGAAGAAGCCCAAAAGTCCACTAAACCAACTCTCCGGTTAGGAAGGTTGTCTCAACATTCATGTCACGCAAGACTGTGGTGGCCCTTGATGTTAAGTAATTCACATAGGAGCACATGTACAAATAGCTGATGTCTTATCCTTGTCAGTAGATCCATCTACTTTGTACTCAATCTGAGTATCAACTTTTACAACCCAGAGGTTTTTTTTTCGGAGGAAGATCAACCATCACACACGTGTGGTTCTATCTGATGGAGTCTATTTTTCTCTTTTTAGCTTCTTTCCAAAGCAGTGCTTCTGAAGATGACAATTCTTTGTTAATTGTCCATGGTTCATTATCAACCATATAAGATAGAAGGCCTGGAATAAGTCTTTGTCCCCTTATTTTGCTCTATCTCGGTTCAACATCTAGAATCCCTGAGTTCTGTAGATCTGAAACATTAAGTTCTGGATATTCAACAACTTCCTAGTCCTATAGATCTGGAACATATAGTTTCGTACAATCAGATACTCGCGAGTTCTTGTCAACATTAAACAATTACTCATTTTTCCTTTCTAATGAAAGTTATCTTCAAATAATTCATCATTCTTTGACACAGAGATATGATACACACTACTGTTATTTGCATATCTAGTGGATATTCACTCTACATTCTAAGGTCCAACTTGACCCGCTTTGGATCTGGTATTTTAACACTTTCCACACTACCCATATCACAATATTTATAGATGGGATCCTTTCCATACTTCACATGGAGAGTTATCTTTATCCTTATGCGGAGTTCTCGTTAAGACTCGTATTAGCGGTAAGGATCCTCTTGCCCACATACCTTGGGCGTATGGCTTTGCGCTTGGCTAACACCGTTAGACTGAGATGAGTAAGTAGCAGTCGTTTGATAAATGATGTTTCGCATTCTCCCCCTCTATCACTACGAATTCTTCAATCTATAGACTTAGTAGTTTTGCAACTTCTGCTTTGTAGCACTCATCCGCTTCAATAAATTCATTTTTGTTCTTCAACAAAGGATTCAATACGTTGTACCATCTTCAATGAAGATCACAACGTCCTTGTCTCCCCTCTCTATTTGTACAAGTGTCAAATCACCCACGTAGGTCTGACTATGTTATAGAGAAGCGATGCTTCTTTTGCTATTCCTTCGACGGAATGGAAAGGTTATTTTGCCTCTTTGCCTACCTCACATTCATTTGAGGGTTTATGTCGACAGACGGCAACAATCTCAACTTAATTAGTTTTGAATGACTTTCTATCTAACGTGTCTTAATCTATGAAGGCATAGATGCACGGATTACAAATATATCGTTCACTTGGCTACGGCCATACTGTACCATTCTTAGTTATTATAGACCTGTTGGACTAGTCTCAAACCATCTTAACCAACAACGTCCTCGAAACTAAGTTTGGGACATGTATCACCTCTTGTTAGAGTGATCCCATTTCTTGAAGTCCTTCGAGGACAACCTCTTCAACTCCTTTACTTTGGAGGTGGCGTTGCTTCACATGAACAACCTCTTGCCCGTGGTTAGGGCATAACCAGATCGTATGAGATCTAGCAACTCTGGCACACTCCAGTTGCCTTGGCAGACTAAGTGTCCAATTCTTTTCTACCTTTTTTTGGCCTTCAAATAATTTAAGATCTGGAAACTCTGGCCCGCTCCAATCACCCGTAGGCTTTATATGACTGAGTGTCTACTACTATCCTGTCAAATGACAGATTTTCTGTCGAAAACGGTGACAAGATTGTCTCTAGTCCTTGTGATTGGTGCCCAGGATAATTCCTGGCGCCTACTTAGGATTGTCCATAATTCTAATTTTATTACAACCTAAGTCCATAACTTTTAAGCCGGTTTTCACAACAGTCCAATCATAAACGGGAAGGAAAGATAGATTAAACTTCTGCTTTTAAAGTGTAGAGAATATAAGTCTTAACGAAAATACTTCATATTCCTAGCCTTGCTTTATTCACTTTTATTCAGAAATGATATTTTAATCTCATTTTTGACAAGGAAGAATAATTGACTTATACCTTTGGAATATGGCCCACATCAGTCACTTCGTTGAACTAAGTGTCCATATCCTCCTTACCATTCTTCGGATCCTTTGTCTGGGACAGATGTAGGACTTCTTCTGCAAAATAGAACATAATCTTCAGCTTCTTCTCTTCTCCCAGTTGATATCCTCCACCTCTCGAGAGCGCTTGTTTCCACCACTCTCGGGAATGGTGACGGCAACTCTTCCTTGACCCTTAGCCTTGCAAGCATGACTATTAGTAGTATCTTCAAGCTCATTATCAGAGACATATATCTCATCTTTGACGGAAACATATCTGTAACTTTCGTCGAATAGAGATCCAAAACTAGAACCAGATTTCTTGACAGAGACAGTGTTAGAACTGTTTATAGAACTGTCAACAGAACTGGTTTCAACAAGAAAGTCACAGTCAGATTTGGGATCACATCGACTGACAACATCTTTCCTAGTACAGATAATGTCTTAAGATTGTGAGTTACACAATGGATGTACGAGAATAGTATACAACTACTACTACTGCTTCGAAAGGATAAACAATAATGAATTACAATACAACAGGATTGAAGCCTAACAAGAGTTATGACAACAACAATGAGTTTTATGATCTTGATCTTTTGTCTTGTATCAATCTTGGATCTGTCACCCTGGATCTTCGTTTCTATTGCAACAAGCTCTTTGATCTTGATACCCTGAAACCAAGAGACATTAAATCTCTACTTGTTACAATTGTGCTGAGTCGAGTGTTAGCACTCTGTCCCTCATTTACGTTTATAGGCAACTGTCTCCCAAGATAAAACAATATCAAACAAATGAGCAAAGGAAACTCAAGTGTTTCTCAAGAAGAACCTTTGAGAGTTTGAAGGATATGCTAGAGAGGAAGAAGTTCAGAAAAATCTGAACCATACAAGAGTGAGGTGTGTTCTTTAATTGAGCCTAAGGCTCAATTTATAGTGTGTGTCAGATGACCTCTCATCTAGCCAACTAATGGAAATCAATGGCCATATAATGACACTTATTGAAGGTGTTATTCAGCCAAATAATGGCTGAATTCAAGTGTCAAGTAAAGGAGGATCAATGCTCCAAAACTAGCCCAAAAATCATAAACTTTCCATCTTTCGTCGACCATTCTACCTCCGAAACGTCGTGGCGCCTGAGGGAGGAGCCGCGGCTCCAGTAACTCACTGCCACCAAGGCGCCGCGACGCTGGCTGGAGGCGTCGTGGCTCCGATGGTGGTTGCGCCGCGGCCCTTCACGGCTCTGCAACGATTTCCGACTCGTATCATCTTTTACATATCGTACACTTCTTTCTTCATTTATCGAACACGTGTCATTTAACCAACGATCATCCATCATTTCATGTTTCAAACGTTTAATAACGTACCAATATCTCTTTCACAAATGAAATTTACGATACTTGGCACTACGTGTGTGAAAACGACGTTTCCGACGTGCGGGATCCCAATTGTTCGAGTCATAAATAATGGGATAATCTTAATTACACATTAGTAAATTTTCAACATAATTTATATTAATTTAGACTATTTTTAGAAATATATTACCATCATATATGGAGTAATAATACAAGCTTACCATAACACAATGAGTAACGTAGAACAGTTAATACTTTAATTAGGAAGCTTATGATTATAACAAGCAAAGGAATCAAATTAGCATATTTCAAGAATCAAAGATTAGATGTGCTTAATCAAACATCATATAAGGTAAAAAAAATAGAATATCAATAACTAAAGAATAAAAAATGCTATTAACCCATAATTTAAACACAAATATTAGGAGTCGTAAAAAAAGTTTAAAATATGTGTAAAATACATGAAGCAGTCAACTCTGTAACTCCAAATTAGCAATTGCTTTTGAAATAATCAAATATTGCTAAAGGCATGGTAATTTGTAAAGTAGGAAACTAAATAATTCTAATAACTAACTATATAATTGGGGGAAACATGTCTCATGCGTTGAATTTGACAAGCAAAAACCGAAGAAATTAAGTTGTGATTCCATGCATCAAATCTTAAAAGATATATTGTGGATCATATTTCTTATTTTAGTATTTACGCGATACCAACATAAATTTTGTCTTTATAAAAAATTAAAATTTGAGTTTTGCATCCATCTGCAACTTTTGTCTTGAATTAAAATAAGTTTATAAGCACGGGAGTAACAAATTTTACATTGCTAAAATTGAGATCCTTAAAAAATATATATAAAAAAAATAATATTGCGACGGTAACCAAACAAGTCACTTAGGGTGAAAGTCGGTGGCGGAGCCACCGCTCCTCCAATAGGTATCAAGTGATTCAAGGGAGACTCGTAAGGTCCATATACTCACTCGAAATCAAGTCTAATCAGACCACATTAAATATCCAGCCAATGTAGTGTTAGTTTCAATCTAGACTCATCAATGAATAAGCACAATAATATTAAAGTAATTCAATATAACTTGAAATCAACAACAATAAGTACATAAAATACTTAAACACATACTGACTTGGTGTAGATAGTGGTCTGTTTGATGCAGTGTCCTAAGACAAAAATTCGTCCTCACTTGTGTTGTAGTTCTATGGACGTCTGCCTTGAGGATACAACTATCTAAGTGAGAGTTCTAGCACAAGAATTTCACTTCTGGCGAATTTACTTTATGTGTTTTCATAAACTTCTTAGTAGGATGAAGATGAAGATGAAGATGCAGATGAAGCAGCAATCTTAGATCATTAACTGTGTTTAATGATTGATTGTTATGTGTATTGTGTTGTGTTTTTCTTCCAACAAGTGATCAACATGTTTTATATAGCATAAAATTCGTCCATGACATCTTTCCATTCCAAAGGTTGTGTCTCTAGTGAAGAAATGCAACTTTTCCGTTTTCTGGAAATGTTGCCGTTACGAAGCGCCTCGGACCTTGACCCGCGTGACCGCACTTTGCCCCGAGGAGCGCGCCTAATTCATCCGAATTTCGGTGACATCTTGGAAATCTTGCGCTTCCACAAAGCGCCGCGGCTCTTAGCACGGGAATTTTCTCTGCTCAGTGGAATTGAAGCGTCGCGACTCTTAGGCCAAAATTTCACAAATTTAATTTAATCACTTGTTTCTTCTTCATCTCATACAAGTTCCTACAATACTCCACATTTTCTATTCACACATCTAACAATACCCCACATGTGGATAAAAAATAAGATAAAGTGGAACTTATCGTCATTTCTGTTAAACGTGATATGACATGCATCAAAAACGGTGACTTTTGGACTTGAATCGTTCGTAGTGAATACTTATCGGATCTACTTGTGAAGTAGTGGACGAAATGCCTTGAACTATTCACATTTTGTAATAAATCGAGACAACAAGTATCACACATGCCATATCAACATATTTCAATTCTTACGGTTCTGTTCTTTTCGGTCATGAACAACTCCTTCTTCATGAGAATTTCTAGAGAACATAGCCATATCGGTTCTCCCAGATGCGACCCACATCAATCTCACATAGGTAATACCAAACAAGAATAGTCCGTTGTCGCGCCCTTTTTCGACCGCGACATTTATTTTCTAAACTCCTGCTAAAAATGCAAGGTTAGAAAATAAAATAAAAAATGCTAAATATTTAAAAGAATGCTAAAATATAAAAGGGGTGCTAAAGTTTTAAAAGGGTTGCTAGGGAGTCGCCACCTAATTAATTTGGGTGAATTAGGACACCTAAATGTTTAACTAGTTTAAAGTAAAACATTAACTCCATTTTAATGGTCTGCTAAACTTAATGAGATTCTGGGTAAGGGTTCTTTATTAATCTAGAGGGAAGGGGTTAGGCACCCTCTAAGATCCGCTAACTTGCGGTTGTCCTGCCAAACCTAGGGTTAATTATTATGTTAGAGAAATGCATGTTTTAGAAAATATTTGAAAGAAAGTATTTAAAACATATAAGATGTATTTTGACCAAAGAAAATGTAAGATTTTGTTTTAATATATATAAAGTTAGTTTTGATGGAAAACATGCATTCATAAGGTATTTATATGAATTTATTCGATTGTATAGCATAACATAGAAGTAGTAGTGCAAAATCAATTATGGCAAAATATGCATTATAAAATAATCCTAGCATGCAAAGTGTCCATTTAGTAAGCAAAAATAGTTTTCATATATGAATGATAATGAATTTTGAAAATGGGTTAGGAATTTGATCACAAATAATATCCTAGCTACATGATTGATTATGCAAGTGAAGATTATTGGGTGGTTTATTAGAAATGCTAAACAATGTATGGCGTGCCTAAAGTAATTAACTTAAGGGAAGCAAAATTAAATTAATTTCTATTTATTCAAGGTTTAACTGTTATAAATTAGTATGGCGTTTAGACATATAAGTTACAACAACTAAATGAATGGGGGGCGGGGTAGAAAATAAATAAAAGGACTTAAGGAATGACGACGTCTTTCGCCTGCGGCTTTGGAATTCCGATGCGGATAGAGAAATGCACATAGACGCGGGTATTAATTTGCCACGATGAGTCTCGCCATGAGACTCTTTATTGCTCCGATGCATGCCATGTAAAAAAAACAAAGAAAGAAAAGGATTAGTATATGCCCTGAAAATATGTCACGTAATAAACAAATATCGGGAAAATCATTGTTCCTGGATAATAGCATGCCCAAGATACTATCAATGCATATTCCAATTAATCAGCAGGAATGTAACGGCGGCAGTAATATAGACACAAAAGCAGCAGCCATGACACCCCCTCCAAACAAGCAACGTGACAAGCACTACAGAAGCGTCTACCGAGAATCGGCGGTATTCCTATGGCCTAAGAGATTTTCTTGATGTACTAGTTTAGAAATCCGAGTGAGACAAACATATACACTCCTAACAGGCAATCTAGATAGGGCCATAATTTGTTTAAGCAAAGATCTGTGTTCAAGTCATACGCCATGCCTTTCGCTTACCATATTATATGACTATGGCCTGATTTGGCTTTGATTAGTATTAACAAACATTTTGGAACATATGGTGGGCAGTCAACACACTTTATTTAAGCAGATCAAGCAAACCACAGGAAGCATGAAGGGACAAAAATTGGACAAGAAATCACACTGAGGAAAGGACTAAAAGATTCAATTTGGCTAAAGCGGGACATGCGGACACGATTAACGACAACCCGGACGATTGATCTTTTACTTTGCCTCTTTTACAATGCTAGTTTATATAAGTTACAACCCGATGTCGCGTATGTTTAATCCCAACACTGAGGGTACACTGGAAAACCACCTACCTCCAGTGAAATCAGCCAACTACTACTTCAAATTATTTTAAAACTCAAGCAGGCTTTCAAACAGGGCTTAGATAACTTTCAGTCACCCAAATTAATTCAGATGACACTTTAAACATGGATATTGATATGTCCAATTAACAAAGACTTAAGGGATATTATATGATAACAGGAGAGCAGAATCATATCAAAACAGACAAGTGAATAGGTAGCCATTCTCGGAAATTTAGAACAGAGACAGTGGACAATTTAGGCTCCGAAAAAATGTATAGGAAACAGCATGTAGAGGAGAAGAGGTACACAATAATTTAACCTATACAAATAGCATTCTATATGAAACATGCTTTAGTATAATCACACAATGTCCAACGACGTCACTCATAGAGCATTCATACTACATTCTTAGTCACATAGGCATATGACTAAATCAAACCCACATGTATATAAGTTCATGAAGAAGCTAAGGATGTGCTACTCCTCAAATAAACTCAGAACATGTAAAAGAACAAATCAATAGGCAACATACTTGCATACAAATGACTCAAGTAGCAACAATGACACAATACGTCATTTATCTATCTAAAACATATTGCACAGTGACTTAACAGGCTCAACAACAATAATGAATGTTAACAGCGTCTTAAATTTGAATCATTATCGTAACACCGCTAATCGAAAATCAAACAACCATCAAAATAACGAATTCAGGTAGCATTGAGACAGCGTACACATCCTACAATCTTCAACATATTCATCATTTAACACATATTTGATACAAATACGCACAGAAATACAAGAATGGACTGAAATCGAGAGGGAGTCGAATTTACCTTCTCCGGACAGCGAACCAGGGCAGCGTATCAAGTCGTCGGATTCGCTCGGAGGTTTGGTTTTTGCGATGCGAATAAAGGCGAGGATATCTTCGACTTCCGACTCTGTTTACGCTATGTGAGAGGAAGGTTCTCGGATTGTTGACTGCTGCTAGGGGTGTCCCGTCGATTGCTACCCGACTTCCCCAACTGAGCTCTGTGTGGTGGTTCTTAACTGCTGCTAAGGGTCTTCCCCCTGACTACCCGACTGCTCTGTGTCGATGCCCCCCCTCTCTTGCTGTCTGTCCTAAATCGATGCCATTTTTTGATAACCGATTTTCCTCTGTTTTTCTGGATCCCTTTGCATGTAACAATGGCCTCACTTATATAGCCTACGTTCGACTCTAAACTTGGTAAACTGCTGGTGTGATTTCGTGGGCGATTTGGGCTGATTTTAGGAAAGATTTGGTATGCCTTGTTATTATGGTAAGTTAGAAACGATTTGGGAGATTTGAGGGAATCTGGGGGATTCGTGTTTTCTTGGAGATGGTAAGGGGTGAGCTGGTTAACGTTTGGCAGGTGTCTCGCCGGATTCTCAGGCGAGAATCTCGGCTGGGCGACAGGGGTGAAGGGGCGGCTCTCCTAAGTTTTCTAGGTTTAGGTCTGCGTTTTTGTTTTCTTAAGGGGCTGATGGGGACGATGGGCAGGTAAAGGGAAAATGAAGGCTGGGTTCTGGACTTGTGGGGTATTGGGCTTGTGGGCTGTGGGTTGGGTATTAGTTTTAGGCTTTTAATTAGTTTTAGGCTTTTAATTAGTTAATTAGTGGTAAAAATTAATTATTTAAATTGTGATTAAATTATTTAGGTGCTTTATTAGTCTAAAATAAATACGGGCGTGCTATCTAATTAGTGCTTAATGTTTTAGAAGGCGGCGCTATTATTTAAAATTATTATTGTGCATTATTATTTAAAAAGAGTTATAAAATTATTTTGCGTATTAATAAATGCGACTATGCTACTTGACACGACGTCATTGTCAAGTTATTTATTCTATGTATTTATTTATTTATTATCATTTAAGAGCTATGACATGGCTTAAGATTAATTAATGCGGGCGTGAGACTCTAAGTGCTTAATACTCTACGTAAAACGCGGTACCGTTTATTAATTGATTATTTATGCCTGTATTATTGTTGTATTTTATTATTATAAAATTGTTTTAAAATTAGTGTAATTTTATAGTTAATGACTGGACGGGAGGGTCAAAATTGGGTGTCAACATCCGTACTATCCCACCATAAATGCTTTTAGTATTATTAAGAATTAAATCCAGCCCTTAAATCATCAACGGATTAACACACTTAGTACACTATAGGAATGAACATATGTGTGTTTTATGCTTCTTGAGTCTTCCCCGACTAGAGTTCCTATTGAACCTAAACCATGGGATCTCCAATTATGATATGTTAGGTTTCCACAAGTTAACGACTCATTGTATTGACTTTAAGCCCATTCCCCTCGATATAAATACGACTTACTCTCTTGTAAGGCCGTTTGTCAAAGGATCCGCTATATTGTCCTTTGACTTAACATAATCAATGGATATAATTTCATTCTTCAGAAAGCTTTGTATTGTATTATGGCGTCGCCTTATATGTCTTGTCTTGACATTTTACATTTGATTCTTTGACCTCGTCAGGGAAGCCATACTATCACAATATATGCAAATGACTGTCACAGGCTTTGTCCACAACGGAATACCTTCTAGGAAGTTTCTTAGTCATTCTGCCTCTTCTGCAGCTTTATCCAAGGCTACAAACTCTGCTTCCATAGTTGATCGCGTATTTACCGTTTGCTTTGATGATTTCCAAGATATCGACGATCCACCAAGTGTAAATACATACCCACTTATGGAATTACTTTCTGAATGGTTGGAAATCCAATTAGCATCACAATATCCTTCTAACACGGGGGGATATTTTGTATAATGCAACACATAGTTCATTGTATTCTTTAGTTATTGTAGTGCCCTTATTAGCGCAACCCAATGATCATTTTCAGGATTATGTGAGTATCGACTAAGTCGACTCGCTGTATATGCTAAATTCGCTCTCGTACAATTCATTATGTACATCAAGCTTTCAAGAATTTGTGTATACTCCAATTGAGACACACTTTCACCTTCATTCTTCTTAAGGTGACTAGCGGGATCAAATGGCGTAACAACCGGTCTATCATCATAGTGTCCAAATTTTCTAAGAACTTTTTCCACATAATGGGATTGAGTTAAGATGTAACCTTCATAATTCCTTTGAATTCTAATACCAAGAATGACATTCGCTATTCTCATATCTTTCATATCGAAAGCGGCATACAACATCTTCTTAATTTTGTTAATTACATCATTACTTGTTCATAATCAGCATATCATCCACATACAAACATATAATGACATATGCATTATTACACTCCTTAATGTAGATACATTTGTCACATTCATTTATTTGAAAATCATTTGATAATAATGTATTATCAAACTTTTCATGCCACTGTTTTGGAGCCTGTTTAAGTCCATACAAAGACTTCACCAATTTACAGACTTTCTTCTCTTGACTTTTAACAACAAACCCTTCAGGTTGTTCCATGTAAAAAAATTCATCTAGTTCACCATTTAGGAATGCAGTCTTCACATCCATTTGGTGTATTTTCAAATTGTGAATCGCTGCTATACCAATTAACGTCCCTATAGACTTAATTCTAGATACTGGTGAGTATGTATCAAAGAAATATACACCTTCTTTTTGTCTAAACCATTTGGCTACTATATGCGCTTTGTATTTTTCTATAGTACCATCAGGCCTTAGTTTCCGTTTGAAGATTCATTTATGGCCTATTGGTTTTTGTCCCGGAGGGAGATCAACCAATTTCCATGTATTATTTTGTACAATGAATTCTACATTACTTTGAATTGCCTCTTTCCAATAAGGTGATTCGGGTGATTCCATAGCAGCCCTATATGTTTGAGGTTTTCCTTCAACGGAAAAGGTCATAAAGTCCGGTCCAAAATCTTTGGCGACTTTTCCACGTTTACTTCTTCTTGGTTCAAAATTTTCTTCTTGAACAGAGAAAGTAAGATTTTCATCATTTTGAGTGTCTTGGTATGACTCATCTTGAGGTAGTGTCCTCTTCCTATTATTAGGAACACTCTTATCCTTGTTTTTGTAAGGAAAAATGTCCTCAAAAAATTCTGCTTCCGCAGATTACATAAGTGTATTTTTGTGAATACCTTCCACCTCAGAGTGAAACACCAAAAACTTATATGCTGCACTACTGTTGGCATGACCAATATATACACAGTCCACAGTTTTTGGTCCAAGTTTAGTTCTTTTTGGTAAAGGAACTTGAACTTTCGCTAGGCAACCCCATACTTTCATCCTTTTGAAAGTAGACAATCTTCCTTTCCATAATTCATAGGGAGATTGATCATTTTTCTTTTGAGGAATTTTGTTCAATATCATATTTGCAGTAACCAACGCCTCACCCCACAGACTGAGGAGTGCCCCCGAACTAATCAACATAGAATTTATCATATTTTTCAATGTTCTATTCTTACGTTCGGCAACTCCATTTTGTTTTGGAGTATATGGAGTTGTGGTTTCATGAACTATACCATGAGTAGAATAAAATTCTTTGAACTCATTTGATTGATATTCACCACCTCTGTCTGGCCTTAGAATCTTAATTATTTTGTCAAGTTGGTTTTCCACTTCTGCTTTGTATGTTTTAAACATGTTCAAAGCCTCATCTTTGGTATGTATTAAGTATACATAACAAAATTTATTGCAATCATCGATAATGATATGTAATCATTCTTTTCCCCACGCGATGGGGTTGCTTAGTAATCACTATGAATTAAACCAAGCACTTCATTTGATTTCACAACAGATTTATGCTATGCAAACCCCATATTTAGTCATTTTGTTCATAGAACATTTCGGCAACATGTCTATCTTTACCATCTTTGTATGGAATGATAATTAACATGGTATAATCGATAATGTCACAAGGAAGGGGAATCAATATATGCATAGAAGCAATGCTAGTGCCTGCGTTTTCATTGATAATGAAAACAACCTGAGTAAGTACAATACTTAGTTTGAAGAGTCACTCACTGAGATAACCCTTTCCTACATACACCCCACCTTTGGTGAGTACAAATTTTTCTGTTAAGGGTGTTCAATTGATCCTCCTTGTACCTCTCTGACTCCGTCCTTGATGAAAGTCACAGTAGAATTAACATCTACCGGCCACTTTTTATTATTATCATTGAAAAATAGCATTACTATGAAGTTTTAAATTTTACAAATGAAACTTCATGAGACGTCGTCGAGTTTTATATGGAAATTTTGAAACTCCATAATGACTGATTTTTCAATTACAAGGATTGAAAAACTTATTTGTGAGTTTTACCTGAAAATCATATATGATGAATATACGTGGGCCAAATATAGCTATAGCATGTGGGCTTATGAATTTTGTCCAAGTTAGATGACCTCTGGTCCAATTCGACAAAGTAGACCAACTGCAATCCCATTTCGGTCCAACTTACACTGCAAATGGCAAAGTATAGTCACTTTTAGGGATGCTTTCTTTAAAATATAGTAGTAGTCATCCTAGTTCCTAATTGGACATTGGAGGGGCAGAAATACATTTTGCAATTCTTGGAGAAGCTACATGCAAATGGGTATATCGATGGAGGCCCACTTCTTTAATGAGAAAAATGAACCAATCCATTATTTAATGCAAAAATATACGATGTTTGGAATTGTATGCCAAATTTCAGATAAAAAGTTTGAAGTTTTAAATCGTAATCAAATTTAAAGAGAAATATATAATATTTTCTTGCACTAATAATATGTTGGGTTTTTAAGGTGTTTAGATGAACGAAAAATGGAGGGAAATGAACTTTTGAATTGTTGCTTATTGCTTTTGGATGAAGCATTTCTCTCATATTGGTTGTGGAAAGAAAAGTTCTGGTGCTTAAATAAGAAAATAGTTTTTGTTGTTATAGGGTTGAGAAGAAGTCAAGTCTCGCGCCGTCGTCATCGCTCGCTCAGCTCGGCTCTGGCTTTGGTCAATTGATTGATTAAGTTTTTTGGATCAAATTTATTTATTAATTATTACTTAAAATCTAAATTGTGATCCGATTTTCCAATCTTCTGCTTTCTTCTTATACAATATTAAATTTGTGTGTGGTTTACTGTCGTTGAGTAAGTTCGCCGTCACCAGAGTTTGTTGTACCGGTACACCGGTGAGTAAATCGCTCTATCCTGAAAGGATATATTCAACAACCTCGGGTACATTGAGGAAAATAATTTTCTTAAGGACACACTGTGCATTCAGTGGGCTCAATTTAATTCTTATATATTTTTTACTTACTGGTTTTGACATTTTCCCATATTCTGTTTTCTTAATTATTTTCTATTTTTTGTTTAAAGATATTTTTTGAACACAGATTAATAACAATCTTAAGAAAATTGTTTATTATCTTATAATTTGTATTATGTTTTGGAGATTAAAACCTTTCTAATTCTACTCTTTGAATTTTTCTATTCCGATTTGAAGAATATAAAACCTTCGTTGAGTATTAAAGTCCATCATTGTGAAACGACTTGAAGAAGATAAAAACTTCATTGTTAATACATAATTTTTATTTGTGAAACTGTTTGAACATATTAATCTTCACTGTTTACTCTTTTATTTTATTTGTCATTTATTAAATTATTTGTCAATTATTGACAGTGAAATATAGCAATAGAAAACAATGACAATGTTTCTACTGGAACAAAAATTGTTGTGGCGACGGCTATTGCCTCTTCAAGTCATTCAACTGCTGCACATGCGATGACACCGGTAGAGAAACCAGGAAAATTTTCTGAAATTAACTTCAAAAGTTCACAAAGGAAGATCCTCTTGTTCCTGAAGAAGGAATGCCGAAAAATCGGCGCTTCATGGTTATTGAGGCTTGGACGCATACAGATTTCTTGTGCAAGGGTTACATCATTAATGCTTTAGATGATGACTTATTCAACGTCTACAGTACTGCAAAGATTTCAAAAGAATTGTGGATTGCACTTGAAAAGAAGTATAAAACTGAAGACGCATGCTTGAAAAAATTTGTGGGTGTCAAGTTTCTAGACTATAAAATGATAGACAGCAAAACTGTTGGAACCCAAGTTCAAGATCTCCAAGTCCTTATTCATGATCTCATTGCTGAAGGTATGGTGGTTAATGAAGCATTTCAAGTGGTTGTTGTGATAGAGAAGTTGCCTCATTCATGGAGAAATTTCGAGAACTATCTGAAACACAAACGCAAAGAAATGATGCTGGAAGATCTTGTAATTTGTTTGAAGATCGAGGAGGGTAATAAGGACGCCGAAATAAAGTCGTGTGAGAACTCAACGATTATGGTGACTAATATCGTTGAGGAAGCTGCTCCAAATAATAATAAAAAAAGAAGTCATCTGGACAAAGAAAGGAGTAGAACAAGAAAAAATTCAAAGGCAACTGTTATAATTGTGAAAAAGATTACCACAAGGTTCCGAATTGTCGTGCCCCTAAAAAGGCAAGAAAAAGGTCAAGCAAACATGGTGAAAAAGAATGATGAAATTGATTATTTATGTGATATGCTGACGGGATGCAATTTAGTTAGAAATTCAAAGGAGTGGTGGATTGATTCGGTAGCCACTCGACATACTGTCAAAGAAGCATTTCCTACTTATGCTCTCGCCGGATCCGAAGAAGAGCTTTTCATGGGAAATACTATAACAGTTAAGGTGAAGGATATGGTATATATGTTTGAAGATGACTTCTGGCAAGGTATTGACTCTCAACAATTTTCTCCATGTTCCTACAATTATGAAGAACTTAATTTCTGTCGCATTGCTCGTTAAAAATAGATTTAAGTGCATTTTTATTTCTATTTCTGAAAAAGTTATTATTAGCAAAAATGAGATTTTTGTAGGAAAGGGCTACCTCACCTGTTGAGGTATTAGATACATGAACAAGAGTACCATAGGGTTCTTTGTAGGTGATTAGCCCACCATTCATTTATAAGCTAGTTATTGGAGAGTCGGTGTAGTTAGTAAGTTGATTAGAATATATACACCTCATTCTTGTATTAACTTGTACAGAAAATAATAATAAGAAAAGATCCCAGAAGAGCCTTTGCTCTCAAAAGTCTCTCAACTTGTCTTCCTTCAAACGAGTTCTTCATACATGTGAGGGCTTTAACATGGTATCAGAGCTTTGGGTTATCAATACGATCCAGTGAAGAATTCAGATAGTTCGAGCAACAATAATGAAGAAATTGAAATCGAGGTAATTCTGATAACAAATTAGTCGACTCTGTTGCGATACGAAACAGATCGAGGTATGTAGTTGTTGATTACCGAGAGATATAGCAAATTGAGATAGATCGAAGATCACGCATGTTGATCTAAGCGGTCTAGGAGAAATATACAGCAGATTGAGACAGATCGAAGATCACGCATGTTGATCTAGGCTATTTTTTTTCTAACAAATCAGATCGAGTGTCACGGTTGTTGATCTCGTCATATGTATGTGTAGATAACTGTTTTCCTTACTCAATTGTCCATAATTAGATCGATTGGAAATTGAATCTTACTCAATTGTTCATAATTAGATCAATTGGAGGTTTAACCTGGAATTGAAATAAAATAGGAAGTACTGAAGAGACATCGTTGAATGGTGAGAGAACCAGCAACATTGATCATCATCATCCATTGTATTTGTACCCATCCGATGCTCTTGGCTCATTGTCGGTAGGGATTACACTTACCGGGATGGACAATTATATCTTGTGGAGCAGGGCAATGAAACTTGCACTGCTGGAGAAAAATAAAATTGGATTTGTGGATGGGACAGTGAAGAGGGAAGATTACATTGGAAACATTGAAAATCTATGGAAGAGATGTAATGCAATTGTGGTGTCGTGGCTCATGGGGAATGTGAGTAAAAACTTATTGAATGGAATGCTTTTCAACTCAGATTCTCACATGATATGGAAGGAGTTACGAGACATCTTTGACAAGGTTAATAGCTCTCGAGCTTTTCAATTGCATAAGGATATATTTACACTTCGACAGGGTACACTTCCTGTATCTGTGTATTATTCGAAGCTCAAGGACCTATGTGATGAATATGATTCGATCATGCCTATACCAAATTGTTGTGTGAAGTCCAAGGATTTTGTAGATCATATTCAATATCAAATGATGCTACAGTTCTTGATGGGACTCAATGACAGTTATGGGCCTGTAAGAAGTCAAGTATTGATGATGAATCAACTGCCCAATTTGAATCAAGCGTATGCCATGATCAATCAAGAGGAGAGCCAAAGGGGATTAACTGGGATCAATCAGAGAAGTGTATATAATGGTGATCCTTCTTCCATGTTCACTGCCACTAACCAGGGAAGTGAAGCTTATAGACAAAGGAGGCATTATAACTCAAATATAGTGTGTGACTTCTGCCATATCAAAGGACATGTGAAGAATGATTGCAACAGATTGAAGAAATGCACATACTGTGGAAAGACAGGACACATACAGAAAGGTTGTTACAAGTTGATTGGCTATCCAGAAGATATGAAAAACAAGACAAAGAAGGTGAACATGGTTACTGAAAATGGTTTTCTTCCTAAGAACACTGGACAGAATGACTCCTTCAGGTATGAGCAACCCTACACACAATAACTACAACCTATGGGAAGAGGACAACATGTTGCAGAGAGACAGCCAGGACCACATCAGTTCACACCTCGACAACACCAATAGTTACTCAACTTACTCAAGGATCAACAAGAATCTGGAAATTCAAATACCATTATAGCTAACATGACAGGTATATGTAATTTTGATACACAAGCATTGATAAAATGGATAGTGGATTATGGGGCCACCAATCATATGGTTGGTAATCCACATGAGTTACATAACAATTACTTGACAGAGAATGCAGGTAAGGTGCAGTTGCCCACTGGAGAATCTACTAAGATTTCACACATAGGTGAATACCATATAGGAGGAGGTGATGTCCTGAAAAATGTCCTTTGTGTTCCAACATTTCAGTTCAATCTACTATCAGTTTCCAGGGTGACAAAAGAACTGAATTCTAGTGTCAATATTTTCCCAAATGTTGCATATTTCAGGATCTCTCGTCTGGGAAGGTGAGGGTGATTGGTACTGAAGATGATAGATTATACACACTGTGTCTAAGTAACCAGAATAAAGGGAAGAACTTACAACAGTGCTTCGCAGCAGTTTAGAAGGATGATGCTGCAATCTGGCATCACAGAATGTGTCATGTTCCGATGACTGTATTGAAGAAAATGCCTTATTTTCAGAATAAGAGTTCTTTTACATTGCATAATTGTGAGATATGTCCTCTAGCTAGGCAAATTAGAGTGCCATTTCCTGTTAGCTCTACTAGAACATCCAACTTTTTTCAATTGTTTCATATGGATGTGTGGGGGCCCTATAAAGTTGACATCTATAATGGAATGAGATATTTTCTTACAATTGTGGATGACTACTCTAGGTGGACTTGGGTATTTTTGATGCGACTGAAATCAGATGTATTTACCTTGTTGTAGAATTTCTTTGTGACAGTACATACATAATTTGAAACAAAGATCAAAACAGTAAGGTCAGACAATGGGACTGATTTCTTTAATAATAATTGCAAGGCATTATTTCAACAACATGGTGTAATACATGAGAGCTCGTGTCCCTATACACCTCAACAGAATTGAGTAGTTGAGAGAAAACACAGGCATATTCTAAAACTTGCAAGGGCCATTAAAATACAAGGATGTTTGCCAGACAGGTTTTGGGGATTTTGCATTGAGGGGGCAGTGTACATATTAAACAGAATTCCTTCCTCTGTCTTAAAGAATACATCTTCCTATGAAATGTTGTATAGATCAGCTCTTTCCTTATCCCACCTGAGAGTCATTAGGAGTTTGTGCTTTGCAACCAATCTCCTTAATCATGACAAATTTAGTCCTGGAGCAGTCAAAGATGTGCTTCTAGGATACGACTCAGTGCAGAAAGGGTATAAACTATATGATATGGATAATAGAATTATCTTCATGAGTAGAGATGTAGTCTTCATGGAGAATATTTTTCCTTTTAAAAATAATGATGATGAGAATGGAATAGATTCTATTCATACAAATGACTCATTTTTGTTATGATAATCTAGTGCACCCAAGAGAGAATGCAGTAGTTCCTTCTTCAGAAAGCAGTGTTGTGTCTGCAGATGAGCTTGGTGCTGTGTCTGCAGATGATCTTAGTGATGACCTTCAGCATATAATTAACAGTGATGAGGGGCAAATGTCTGACTCAGACCTGAGAAGGTATACAAGAGCAAGCAGGTCCCCCTATATGGCACAAAGACTATGTCACACAACATGGTTCTACTAATTGTTTGTATTCTGTGTCTGCAGGATTAAACTACTCTAATCTGTCCCCCAGGTATCAGGCTTTCATAGCACAATCCTCAACTGCTATGGAACCATGTAATTACAAAGAGGCTGCCAAGGATGTAAAGTGGATTGAGGCAATGAAGGCTGAAATCAAGGCTTTGGAAGAAAACAAAACTTGGGAGCTGGTGTCCTTACCTAAAGTAAAGAAAGCAATTGGATGTAAATGGGTGTATAAGATCAAATACAAGGCTACTGGAGAAATTGAAAGGTTCAAGGCAAGATTAGTAGCAAAAGGGTATAACCAGAAAGATGGACTAGATTATCAGGAGACTTTCTCTCCTGTTGTTAAAATGGTCACTGTCAGGACTTTTATATCCATTGCAGCTATTAATAAATGGGTTGTTCATCAAATGAATGTCTATAATGATTTCTTACAAGGAGACTTGGTTGAAGAAGTTTTCATGCAAGTACCTGAGGGGTTTCTTACAGATGCATGAAGTGGAAAGGTGTGTAAGCTGTTAAAATCCCTATATGGATTAAAACAAGCTTCTAAGCAGTTGAACATCAAGTTAACATCAGCATTGGTTAAATCTTGATTCACACAGAGTCTCAGAGATTGCTCTTTGTTCACCAAGCATTACAATGGTAAAATTGTCATAGTGTTGGTTTATGTGGATGATTTACTGATCATTGGAAATGATCAAGCATTAATACAGTCGACAAAGGAAGCACTACAGATTGCTTTTAAAATAAAGGACCTGGGAGAGCTTAAGTATTTTCTTGGTATTGAATTTGCAATAAATGATCTAGGCTTTGTTATACATCAGATAAAGTATTCCCTGGAATTGATATCTGACATGGGATTAGAAGGTGCAAAACCATTCCCATCTCCTATGGAAATGCACCAGAAACTCACTTCTTTGGAGTTGGATCAACATGTTGCTGCAGCTGCTGCAGCTGCTGCATCTGAAGAGTCATCCACAGTCAAGGATTCATTACTCCAGGATCCTGGTGTCTACAGGAGGCTCATTGGCAAGTTACTCTACCTCACAAATACTAGGCCAGATATTGCCTACTCAGTTCAGTCCCTTAGTCAGTTCATGCAGACTCCTAAACAATCACATCTTGAAGCAGCATTGCGAGTTGTGAAGTATGTTAAGTCTGTCCCAGGATCTGGTATTTTACTCAGCAGTGCAAGTTCCTCTAGTCTTCAAGTCTTCTGTGATGCTGACTGGGGATCTTGTCCCAATAGTAGAAGATCCATTACTGGATACCTAGTGTTACTAGGTACCTCTCCTATTGTCTGGAAGTTCAGCTGAGGCCGAGTATAGAGCCATGACATCTGTTGTTGCTGAGGTTGTGTGGCTAGAGGGACTGTATAAGGAGCTTGGGGCACCTGTGTTGCTTCCTGTCCTAGTCCATACGGATAGTCATTCTGCTCTTCTTATTGCGGCTAATCCTGTATTCCATGAATGTACCAAACACATCGACATTGATTGCCACTTCATTCGGGAGAAGATTGTAGCTGGGCTTATCCATCCACTCCATGTGCCTTCAGCTGATCATGTTGACTTGCTCACTAAGGCAGTCAGTCGGAGCCAACACAGTTATTTGACTTCCAAGCTAGGAATGAAGAACATCTTCATTTCCCCTAGCTTGAGGGGGGTGTTGAGGTATTAGATACATGTACAAGAGTACCATAGGGTGCTTTGTAGGTGATTATCCCACCATTCATTTATAAGTTAGTTATTGGAGAGTCGGTATAGTTAGTAAGTTGATTAGAATATATACACCTCATTCTTATATTAACTTGTACAAAAAATAATAATAAGAAAAGATCCCAGTAGAGCCTTTGCTCCCAAAAGTCTCTCAACTTGTCTTCCTTCACTTTTCTTCCTTCATACGAGTTCTTCATACATGTGAGGGCTTTAACATCACCGAGGGATTTTCAAACTTAATGTAATGGTTAATGATAGTATTAATAAAATTTCAGCTTTGTTTTATTTATTGGAGTCAAATAATTTGTGGCGTGTTCATTTAGGACACGTCAATTATAAAATCATGCGAAAATTGATTAATTTAGAAGTATTACCTAAATTTGAGTGCAATAATTTAAAATGTCAAATATGTGTTGAATCTAAGTTCGTTAAACATCCTTATAAGTCTATTGAGAGGAATTTCAATCATTTAAACTTAATTCATATAGATATTTGTGATATGAAGTCAATACCATCTCGCGGTGAAAAAAAGTATTTCATAACTTTTATTGACGATTGCACTCGATATTGCTATATTTATTTGCTTAATAGTAAGGATGAAGCAATTGAAGCATTTAAGCAATACAAAAATGAAGTTGAAAATTAATTGAATAAAAAGATAAAAATGATAAGAAGTGACAGGGGTGGAGAATATGAATCTCCTTTTGAAGAGATATATTTAGAATATGAAATTATTTATCAAACAAATGCCCCTTACACACAACAATCCAATAGAATTGTGGAAAGGAAAAATCAAACATTAAAGGAAATGATGAATATTTTATTAGTAAGTTCTAATTTGTCGCAGAACTTGTAGGGGGAAGCTATGTTTACAACTAACTAAATACTCAACAGAGTGCCCCACAGTAAAACATAATCTATTCCATATGAGAAATGAAAAGGAAGAAAATTCAACTTGAAATATTTCAAAGTGTGGGGGTGTTTAGCTAAGGTACAAGTCCTAAACTCAAAAGGGTCAAAATAGGACAAAAAACTATGGATTGTATCTTAATTAGATATGCTACCAATAGTAAAACATGTCGATTCTTGGTTCACAAATTCGAAAATCTCGACATACATGCTAATACGATAATTGAATCAAATAATACTAAATTTCTTTGAAAATATTTATCCGTATAAAATCGGATGTGAGTCATCTAGCGAAAATCTAAACGACCTCGGGAAGAACCAAAGAAAGATACATTAAATAAAGAGGTGTAGCAAATGTCAAAGGATATCTACTTCCTTTGGACCAGATTTTGTGATATTTTTGCTTGAAAATGAGCCTCAAACATTTAAAGAAGTCATGTCTTCTTCTGATTCACCATTTCGGAAAGAGGCAGTCAATAGTGAGATTAAATCAATCTTGAACAATCATACATGGAAATTGATTGATCTTCCTCTTGAAAATACACCCTTAAATTCGAAATGGATTTTAAAAGGAAAATTAAAGTTCACGACACTATTGACAAATATAAGGCAAGACTTGTTGTTAAAGGTTATAGACAAAAATAAGATCTTGATTATTTTGACACATACTCGTCGGTAATAAGGATAACATATATTTGGGTGTTAGTAGCATTGGCGGCTGTATATGATCTTGTAATACATCAAATGGATGTTAAGACAACTTTCTTAAATGGAGAGTTGGAGGAAAAATTTACATGGAACAACCTGAGGGTTTCGTGGTTCCTGGTAAAGAAAGGAAATTGTACAAACTTGTTAAGTCGTTTTATGGTCTAAAACAAGAATCTAAACAATGACATGCAAAATTTGACCAAACAAATATTGGCAAATGAATTTAAGATTAATAAGTGTGACAAATGTGTTTACATTGAAAATACTCCAAATTATGAAGTCATTATTGTTTATATGTTGACGACATATTGATAATGAGTAAAGATATTGCCGATATAAATGCTACTAAGCACATGATGGCTAGTATATTTGATATGAAAGACTTAGGAGTTGTTGATTTGATCTTAGAAATCAGAATTCATAAAACTCCACAATGTCTAATATTATCACAGTCTTATTATATTGAAAGAGTATTTGACAAGTTAAAGTATTTGAATTTCAATATTACCAAGACTCTAATTGATGTGAGTTTTTCACTTCAAAAGAATGAAGGTGAAAGTGATTCACAATTGGACTATGCATGGGCGTTGGAAAGTTTGATGTATATCATGAATTGTACGCGACCAGATATAGTATGTGCTATTAGTAAGTTGAGACGGTACACAATAATCACAATCAAACTTACTGGATGATAATGAAGCGAGTTTTGGGGTATTTAAAACACACCAAAAACAGTCAGATTTATCTTTTGAAAGGGGCTGAGTGGGGGACAAGTGTCCCCCCCCCCCCCCCCATCTGATTTTTACATGCAATATATTGACCAAGTCTTAAAGACTTGGTCATTTGTCATCTCTCTCTTTGAAAAACCTCTTCCTTCTCTCTAAATATTTCAAGCTCCTCCTTCTCTCTAAAAATCCAAGAGACAATCTAGCCTTAGGAAAAATCTGAAAAATTAAAAGACAAGAAGGAAGCTTGTGGTTAACTTGTGAAGGTGGTGGTGGTGGTATTCTTGGTAGAAAGGCAAGCAAATTGTTGGATAAATTTGGCTAAAGCTCTAAGGTACCAAAAAAAAACAACAACAAAACAAAACAGTCCAACAACATCACCGGAGTTTAAACTCCGGCGAGACTTATTAACAATAAAGGGGGGTGATGATGAAGGTTTGGGTGATAGAGATGGGGACGGGATCTGGGAGTCAGTGGTGGCGCTGTTCGAAGGTGGGTCACGGGTTTGTGAGGTCGTCGGAGTTTGATGGATTTTGCTAGGGCGCAGTGGTGGTTCGACGGGAGCAGCGAGATAGTGATGTTCAAGAGCAGTGGTGGTGGTGTTCGATGGGTAAAGAGGTTCGACGGTGGTTCGAGGCAGTGGCGACGGGGTGTGGGGTTCGACGGGTGAGAGGGTGAGGTTTGAGAGAGTGCTGGTGGGGTGTGGGAATGAAGAAGATGAGGGAAATGAATCTATCCAGAGTGAGATGTGCGGCTGCTCTCCTTTAGAATAGGGAGGAGTTTTTATTTATAGGGGTATTTAGGTTTAGGGTTTGGATTTTGGGGGAAAAGATGAGAGATGTACTGGGCCTCATTTTTGGGCCTCAGTTTTTTGGCGGATTGGACTGATCCATATTGTGCCTCGGGCTTGACTGATTTGACAAAAATGCAAAACGGATTTATCATTTAAAAGAAGAATTATTTAAAATGATACAAAATTATCCAAATAAAAATGTCGATGCAGTAATAATAAAATACAATATTTAAGAAATATTTAATGCATAAGTAAAAAATAAAAACGGGACGTCCATTAATTATTTAAAAGATGCAAACATTAATAAAATAAAACGACGGTGTAATAATAATAGAAACATACTATTAACAAAGACATCATGCTTAATTTAAAATAAATAAATGCAATGCCATTTTGTGAATAAATAAACATAGAATATTATGTAAAAAATGCAAAAAATGATGATTAAAATGTGGTGTCCTAAAATGCTTAAAATTGCGATAAATGATTAAAAGATGGGTCAAAATTGGGTGTCAACAGCTTGTCCCTCTTTGACCGAAGACGATGAATGAGTTTTCGGACAAAGACGTTGACTTGTAGCCAATTTTGTCTCCATCGTCAGAATTAAAACAAAGATCAAGAAAAAGAATGGACAAAAGCTGATGCAGATTCAAAATTTTGTCCCAGTGTCGAATTATGATGACACTGGGTCGTTGTGATGCCAAAATAAAAGACAAAGCTGATGCAAATTTAAAATTTGTCCCAGTGTCGAATTATGAGGACACTGAGTTGTTGTGATGCTAGAAAATTAAAGCAGGCAGACGCCGATTCAAAATTGTCTCAGTGTCGAATTATGATGATACTGGGCTGCTGTGATGCTTCAAAATTAAAAACAATGCCGACGCAGATTCAAAATTTGTCCCAGTGTCGAATTATAATTGACACTTGGTTACTGCGATGTGCCGCTGTAAAATACAGGGTGTTTGTAGATGTTGATGGAGTCATTGCGTAAAGCGTCACGAGATGTTAAATCGTTTACGGGCGAAGATGGCGTCGTTCACGGGCGCATAAATGCGATTGTTAAATCGTTCCGGACGAAGATGGCGTCGTTTCCATATGCAATGCAGTTGTTCGTCGTTTCCGGACGAAGATGGCGTCGTTTCCAGACGCAATACAGATGTTCGTCGTTGCATGAACGAAACATAGATGTAGTCGTTGCATAGGCTTATAATGAAATGACGTCGTTGCACAGACGCGATGCAGATGTTCGTCGTTGCATAGACGAAACATAGATGAAGCTGTTGTATAGGCTTAAATGAAATGACGTTGTTGCATAGACGCGATGCAGATGTTCGTCGTTGCATAGACGAAACATAGATGAAGTCGTTGCATAGGATCACATGAAATGACGTCGTTGCACAGACGCGATGCAGATGATCGTCGTTGCATAGACGAAACATAGATGAAGTCGTTGCATAGGCTCACATGAAATGGCGTCGTTGCACAGACGTGATGCAGATGCTCGTCGTTGCATAGACGAAACATAGATGAAGCCGTTGCATAGACTCACATGAAATGGCGTCGTTGCACATACGCGATGCAGATGCTCGTCGTTGCATAGACAAAACATAAATGAAGTTGTTGCATAGGCTTAAATGAAATGACGTCATTGCATAGACGCGATGCAGATGCTCGTCGTTGCATAGACGAAACATAGACGAAGCCGTTGCATAGGCTCACATGAAATGGCGTCGTTGCATAGATGTAATGCAAATACTCGTCGTTGCATAGATGAAACATAGATGAAGTCGTTGCATAGGCTCACATGAAATGGCGTCGTTGCATAGACGTGATGCAGATGCTCGTCGTTGCATAGACGAAATATAGATGAAGCCGTTGCATAGGCTCACATGAAATGGCGTCGTTGTACAGACGCGATGCAGATGTTCGTCGTTGCATAGACGAAGCATAGATGAAGCCGTTGCATAAGCTTACAATTAAATGGTGTCGTTTTATGGACGTACCTGCTTCGTGACTCGCCTGGGTTGAGATAACGTCATTGCATAGACGTTGTGCGTTTGTAACCCGCATGGGCTTATTGTTATCCTCCTGTCTTTGCTGATATGAAGATCCTGCACTCAAAGAAAACTTGTGAGTTTTAGGAAATGAGTGGTTGATTCGCGTCAACTTTGTAGTTTTGGCTCTTGACGCTTGCATGCTCAGACTTAAGCAAAAGGTTAGTGCATAACTGTTAAGGCAAAGATGATAACGCATGAATTTATAAGCAATGTAATTGTATGAGTAAAAATGTTATCCTGTAAAACGTGGCGGTTGTATTGATGTGATGCTGCAAATGCTGAGATTTCGTCCTTACACGGACGTGTTGAATGTTGTGAATGATTGTTGAATGTTGCGAGTCTTGTCACGATCTACGTGTGGACTTCTTTGGATCTGCGAATGCTTCTTTGAATGTTATTGATCTTGATGTAGTCTCTGCGCGGACTTCTTTGGATCTGCGAATGCTTCTTTGAATGTTGTTGATCTTGATGTAGTCTCTGCGGAGTTCTTTGGATGTTGCGATTCTTGATTCTTTGAAGTAGTCTCTGCGAACTTCTTTGGATCTGCGAATGTTTCTTAGAATGCTAGTCTCTGCACGGACTTAACCCTGGTGGAAATTGCTCATATCTCTTTTCGGAATAATCAAGTGTATTACATGCGCGAGCGACAATGGAAAGATTTCTAATGGTGTGGCCGAAGCGATTTAGGCGCCACGTATCTGCGCAGAGGAATCGGTCAAGACGTAGTTCGTGATGCAAAAAATGATTGTACAATTTTCAAAAAATGAGGCCAGAAGCGATGTGGCGCCACGTATCCGTGAGAATCAGGTCAAGACGTAGTTCGTGATGCAAAAAATAATTGTACAATTTTCAAAAAATGAGACCGAAGCCAATGTGACCGCCTACGTATCCCGCTGAGGAAATCAGGTCAAGACGTAGTTCGTGATGCAAAAAATGAGAATTTTTATATGTATTTTTTGTTTTTTTTTTTCCTGAAAAAGTGGAAAGACAGCATCACGTTCTGACTTCAGTTGATACCAACAATTAGTATTGTTCTTAGGAATTCCGTTATTTACTTCGATCTGGCGAGGCGACAGGTAATTCCTATAGTTTCAAATGGTACCTCAGACACCTAAGTATCGACACAGTTGCTTGCAGCCAAGGTTTCAAACTACACGTAATCTCGCGTTTCATATGCCCTCACTGAAGAAAGTCTCATTTCTCACATATATTCCAGTATTTTGCATTTTGGGACGTTTAGAGCAGTACACTCACACTCAAAAGGATGTTCAATGCATGCAATTGTGATACCATAGACTTGGCCGCCATGTAAGTATCCACTAATGTGAGAACCCTCAGTATAAGATCATGTAGGGCTTGTCACGGGCTTGTAATGTAGGCTTGGGGGAAGAGATGAATATCATTTGGGTAAAAAGTGACTAATCCTTCCTCGAGCGTTGGACTACGTCCGTGCTTGATATTTGTGTGCTTTAATGCTGACCTGCTTTCTTTTTGTCCCAGTTTTTCTTACTGACTTATTTTGAATCTTTCGTTTGGAGCCTCCTTTTTCTAGAGTTATTCTCTCATTTTTATTCTTTTTTTTAATGTCGGGGCTTTTGATTTCTTCTTTTTGTGAAGTCGTCATTTGTGTTTTTCTTTTCCCTTTTGGGACTTTGATAATTTTTGTCCTTGCAAACTTCGACGCAGAATTTTGTCAGCCACTTGCACATTTCTAAAGCGCTCAAGGAGGTCGGGCCAAGAGAGGGATAGTACGTACGCACTCAGAAAGGGTATAGGTGTAATATGCGATTGTCGAAAGAATAAGTTTTAGGCTCAAAAGGGGTGTACTACGGATAATGTTATTTGGTAGGCTCAAACGGGTCAAAGAAAGCCTACGATCATTTCCTACACCGAGTGTTACTCAGGATTTCGCCTCAACAAACATTCAGGCCAAGTTCTAGATCACAATGCAATGCAATTGAACTTATTCTAAAACTCACCACACAATGCACATGAAACGATGATGTTGGTTTCGTTCTTATCTTGAAAGCATGCAAGACAATGTCATTACAGGTGTGCGTGAGAGGTACCAAAAGAATCTATGGTTTACCACAAAGTCAACCCATATTGATTATTACTCGTTCTTTCCTATGCACACTCTTAACTGTGTTGGTATCAACCAAGTCAAACAATGATACTTAAAAAATGTTTTTGTATTTTTGGATAACATTTTTTGTATTTATGAACAAAATATATTTTTTTTGTATTTTTTCAATAAAGGGTACCGAACCCGAATAAGGCTGCCTACTTATCTCATCTTTGATGAGAATCAGGTGTGCGTAGTTCATTCATATATGTTATAGAACGTATGATTTAAAAAAGAATTCATTCATGAAAGAAATGCAAAAGTAAAAGCTGTATAAAATAAATGATTGTTCAATATAAGACTAATGCAAAGTAAAAGGAATGTAATGGAAAATGAATGGTTGTGATAGAGTGAATGAAATGCATGAATGAATGTATGTGATAGAATGATTGAAATGCAATAATGAATGTCAGTGATTGGATATATGCAATGAATGGGTGAACCGAATATGTCCCCCTCTTTTTTCTTTTTTTATGTGGTGGTGTCGAACCCAAGATGAGTTGTCTACGTATCACACCGTATGGTGAGAATCAGATACGCGTAGTTCGGGATGATTATGTTGTAAAATGCATGATAAAAAATTATGTAATCGACACTAGACATATCGATTGAATTTGCAAATATGTATAAAGATACAAAATATAGGACCCAGAGCGATGCTTCGTTGAATCTGATATAAACTGACTTCTTTCCGTCAACATAACTCCAGCTCATTTTTTTTCTTTTTCTTTTTTCTTTCTTCTTCTTTTTTTTTTCTTCCGGCCGCCCTCGACTATTTGCGAGGACGGTCTTTCTGCAAAAATATGACAAATGGATGAGAGTAGGCAAGCCACAAAAATAATAAAATATAAGGGCGTAGCAATATAGTCAAAGACTCCCCTGCTTGGTTCGACCGGACTGGTGGTTGATGCTTCACAAAGTCCAAATCGTTGTTGAAGCGATTTACGTGATTAAGCCACGATTGCAATGTGACAACAAAAAGTGCAAAAATGCAAATGCTCGTGGCCGGAGTTATAAGCACATAGTATGATATGTACAGGGGTTAAAAGGGTAATTATTGTATTAAATAATATGTACAGAATTGCTAACGACAACAATAGTAAACAAAAGCATGAAAATCAAGCGCGCGCCCTAATATGCATGGGACCTCTCTTATGCCAGAGGTCGGCCTAAACGCCAGATATGCGAGATTGGGATAGATTGACCAAAGTTGCTAAACATTAATGCTTTTGTTGGAAATGGCGACCAAATGACGGTGCACTTTTTTCAAATTTCGGCGTGTCATGACCAGGCTTGGATCCGTCTATCATCATCACGCTACACATAGTATGCTAATGGTTCGTTGGGTTGTGAAACCCGTCGACAAGTTTGGTGAATTTCTAATTGTGGCGTTAATACCAAGGATTAACTCACCTAAGGTTTATGCATGCATGACTTAATAAAAAAAAGTGGTATAGCTCTATCTTAAGCTTTCTAAGATTTGTCTTACTAGACGCAAGGTTCCCGAGCGGACAACTCGAGTGAGAAGGCTACGTGGCTGATCAGACGAACCGATCTAACTCCACGCAGGCGCCAACTCTCCTAAATTTTGGGTATTTTGAAAGAAATTCACGGGTGCGCGAAGCACACCAACGCGTGTAGTGTGTGACAATGTGAATTTTCCAGAGTGGAAGAAATATGAGCGGAATGCCAATTTAAGGAAAGCAGTAAAAGCAAATAGCAATTAAAATAGTTAAGCATACAAAATTAAAGCAAGCAATTTTAAGGCATTTAAAACAAATAAAAGCAAATAAATTCAAGCAATAATAAACCTAGGTTTGCTATGATAAAGAACCTGATTATCCCGGTAGTCGTCGTATGTTGCGTGCCGTTTTTACCTGAAGTGCGAGCGGTATCTGCAACGTTGCTCTTTGGCGCGGTTCCCTGGATGGAGCAATAATGTTGATTTTGAGGAGTCGCCACCTAATTATTTAAGTGAATTAGAACACTTGATTTATTGCAATAAAAATACTGCAATTAATCTTCATTTAATGATCTGCGAAATTAATGAGATTCTGGATCAGGGTTCTTTAATATCCTAAAGGGAAGGGGTTAGGCATCCTTTAAGATCCGCTAACTTGCGGTTATCCGTTCAAACCTAGGTTAATTATTTATTGCCCTTTTTATTCTACATATTCTAAGCAGTTTTCATAATTTACAATTACAATGTAATGCAATACAGAATAATAAAGCTAAAATCGAATAAAAACTCCGGGACATCTTTTAGCCCTTTTTAGGCCTTCTGCACAAGATGCGTCTCCGAGTACCTACATAAACACTTAGTAAAAGTGTTAGTAATAAAATAAATAATTTTAAAGTAATAGCAAGAATTAATAAGTAAAGCCAAAAATAAATTCGTCTTTTGTACAGGGGAGGCCTTGAAAATCAGACGGAGATTCCTTCATCGGCCCATATTGCTAGAAACAATAAAATAAATAAAACCTTCAGATCTGCGCCAAAACATTAATAGTTTTAAACACGGAGGGCTCAGATGTATAAAAATAAAGTGGGACGTCCTAAACAAGTCCGGCTGCGAGAATTCGCCCTGCCAGCGCATGTTGGTTATCCGGTGTAAGTGGAAGAAATCCTCATTTCCCAGAAAGCTTCATTTTATTTTATTTTCCGTCTTTGCAACTGTGGAGGACTCAAAAATCGACGGATAACGTTTTCATTGGCCAATCAAGTGTAGTATTTTGTTCATATCGGAACTAACAGCGGTCTGTCTGTTCAAACAGTTAAATACAATGAACAACAAAAGGGCATAATCGTCCAAATCAGTCCCAGCCGAACAATAGACATCAACAGTAACCAAAACGAAAAGAAAAAAAATAGTTGGCGAGAACAGCACAACCAGCAAAAAATGTCAAAACGCAGCCGACTAGAGTATTGAACAGTGGTGAAATAGTACAACAACAAATCAGAAGCAGTGACAGTGGTATAGCAACCAAAAGGGTCCGCAAAACATTAGGAACAAAGCAGCATAGTTTCGCGGAATCAAGCGACGGGCTGAATCGAAAACCAACAACAGTCGCCGGAGTTTTTTAGAGCTCCGGCAAGACATCAAAATAACCAAAACAATCAGTCCCCGAACCAAAACCAACAACAGATATCAAGAAATGAGAAACAACGCGGGTCGCCGGAGTTTAAAAATACCAAAAAAAACAAAACAGTCCAACAACATCACCGGAGTTTAAACTCCGGTGAGATTTATTAACAATAAAGGGGGGCGATGATGAAGGTTTGGGTGATAGAGATGGGGACGGGATCTGGGAGTCAGTGGTGGCACTGTTCAAAGGTGGGTCACGGGTTTGTGAGGTTGCAGGAGTTTGATGAGTTTTGCTAGGGCGCAGTGGTGGTTCGACGGGAGCGGCGAGATAGTGATGTTCAGGAGCAGTGGTGGTGGTGTTCGATGGGTAAAGAGGTTCGACGGCGGTTCGAGGCAGTGGCGACGGGGTGTGGGGTTCGACGAGTGAGAGGGTGAGGTTTGAGAGAGTGTTGGTGGGGTGTGGGAATGAAGAAGATGAGGGAAATGAATCTATCCAGAGTGAGATGTGCGGTTGCTCTCCTTTAGTATAGGGAGGAGTTTTTATTTATAGGAGTATTTAGGTTTAGGGTTTGGGTTTTGGGGGAAAAGATGAGAGATGTACTGGGCCTCATTTTTGGGCCTCAGTTTTTGGCGGATTGGACTGATCCAGATTGTGCCTCGGACTGGACTGATTTGACAAAAATGCAAAACAGATTTATCATTTAAAAGAAGAATTGTTTAAAAAGATACAAAATTATCCAAATAAAAATGTCGATGCAATAATAATAAAATACAATATTTAAGAAATGTTTAATGCCTAATTAAAAAATAAAATCGGGACGCCAATTAATTATTTAAAGAGATGCAAACATTAATAAAATAAAACGACGGTGTAATAATAATAGAAACATAATATTAACAAAGACATTATGCTTAATTTAAAATAAAAAGATGCAATGCCATTTTGTGAAGAAATAAACATAGAATATTATGTAAAAATGCAAAAAATGATGATTAAAATGCGGTGTCCTAAAATGCTTAAAATTGTGAGAAATGACTAAAAGATGGGTCAAAATTGGGTGTCAACAGATGGAATCTGAATTTATAGTTTTAGACAAGGCCGATGAAGAAGCTAAATGGCTCTAGAATTTTTTGAAAGATATTTCATTTTGGCCCAAACCTTTGGAACCTATATGCATACATTGTGATAGCCAAATGACAATAAATAATGAAGGGAGCATTATGTATAACGGAAATTCTTATCACATAATACAATGACACAATACCGTTAGACAACTACTCTCTAGTGGAGTTATCACTATTGACTATGTAAAGTCAAAATATAATGTGTCAGATCCACTTATAAAAGGCCCAGTTAGAGAGGCAGTTGAAAGATCATCGAGGGAAATGAATTTAAGGCCTATGACAAGTCATCATGACAGTAACTCTATCTAGTAGATTGTAGATCACAAGAACTAAGTTCAGTTGAAATAGAACCTTAATTTATTACTTATAGTGATCAAACAATGTTATGAATGATGGTTCAACATTTTTAAATAACTCAACTCATTCTAGTGATGAATACAATGTTCAGAAACAAGGATAAAGCATTAAGACTTTTTAATGAATTAATAAAGCATTAAATCTTTTTAATGAGTTAAAGAATTTTCTGATCTTCTGCTTTCTTCGTCTTCTTGCACAATATTAAATTCTTTATTGCCGTTAAGTGAATCGATGTCACCGGAGTTTGTTGTACAGCTACACCGGTGAGTAAATCGTTCTATCCTGGGAGGATATATTCCACAACCTCGGATACATTGAGGAAAATAATATCATTAAGGACATTGTGCATTCAGTTGTCTCGATTTAATTCTTACATATTTTACTTACTGATTTTGACATTTTTTCAGATTCGGTTTTCTAAATTATTTTTCCATTTATGTTTAAAGAATTTTTTTGAATACAGATTAATAACACAATACACCAAGCTTTAAAAGTTTAGGCTATGACAAACCAACTTCAAGCAATGTGACATTTTGAAGAAATTATTGTATTTAATTACACTCATAGTTGTAATTAAATCTCAATATTTAACTAAATTAAGCAGGTCAATTGATATTGTAATCCTATGCGTATTCATTTTTAATTTTATATTTTTTATATGAAAATTTTATTTTTACATTTAAGAAATTTAAAAATAACAATTAAAACCTTTTTAAAACTTAATTTTTTTATTAAAATTATAAGTGACCATTTCCCGAAAGGTTGTAATTAAATCTCAATATTCAACTAAACTAGTGAATATGTCCGTACTTTGGGCGGTAGTAATACATTAATAAGCATTTCTAAAGTTAGTATAGACAAAAGAAGAAGAAACTTTTAATATTAATTTGTTATCTATAAATACCACATTTAAACTAAGCGTCCTTTTTCATGTTAATAGATTTTCACATCAAACAAACTCTAATCATACAATTTAACTCGAATTAAAAAGAATATTTGACTCTTATATAACAACAAAAAGCAAGTTAAAGTGCACTTAATATGAAAGTGTTGGTATAATAATCTGTATTTGACTAAATAATGTTTCAAAACAATATGTTAATCACTTAGCGAAACATATAACATTAATGAAACAATAAACGAAAACAGAATCTGTTTTGGAAAAATAATTTCAGAATGTAATCGAGCCCACTTAGTTCAAAATGTGTCCTTAAGGAAATTATTCCCCTCATAGTACTCGAGGTTAACGGAATATCGCCTCCCAGGATAGAACGATTATCTTACCAGAATAGTAGTACTCCAAATTCCGGTAGCAACGAACCACTCAACGGCAGTATATCACACAGAATGAAATTTTCGAGTTGAAGAGCAACTTCAGAATTGAATCAGAATTGATTAGAATATGAATGATTAAATTCTTGGAATAATCAAGAATTTATAAGGTTGGAGGTACTGATTCTGAATGAGCCGGACGGGTCAGGTCGGGTCGCGGGTCGATCCGTTTGGATTTGTTTTTAATTAATTAATTAATTAATTAATTTAATTAAAGAAACGTTTGTCCAAAAAGATTATCAATCAATCTTTATCCAAATCCAAAGCCGAGCGAGCGACGACGACGGCGCGAGGGGTCCTTGCCTTCTCAACCCTTTTAGCAGCTAGAGAAAGTGTAATGTAATATATACACCTCTCTTTCCTTCTCTTTTTTCGATGTGGGACAAAAGAGCACTTTCCCTTTAATTTTCATCCCATCATTTCCCATTCACCAATATCAAAACCCAACAGAAAGTATATTTATTTCCTAGAGACAAACTGTATTAGGACAAATGTACTTTATACACATTCATATTTATATTAATGGAGATTAATATTATGACATTTGCAGTTATTGAATTATTAGTTGATTGTCTGTAATATTCTATATTGCATCCCTAGAGGTTACGTGATTATTAATAATGTGAGCGATTAATATTATAACATAACTCTTAAATTGTCTCGACTAATGATCATCGAGAATGGGATATCCATGATATGTGATACGCCGACATGTGGTATGCATCATATCCTTAGGGATGTAGTATGTCTCACCTGCTACGAGTTATGGTGATGGACACATAGATACTTGTAGAAGTATTGGTATACCCTACTGATGTACTGTTTGTTATATATGTCTAAAGTGTCATCAGCGTGTGGGAGATAGAAGTCCTTAGACTTGAAGTCGATACGCGCCTTGTTTATAGAGTAATGTACTTTGATCCTGTCCTAAGCTCAAATTCCTTATAGGTTGAGACGCGATTTGTATTGGGTATATTGCGACGTAGATTAAAGGTGGTAGTTGAGCCAAGATTAGGATTCATTCCTCGAATGTATCTTCGAGAGAACACTCAGATTCGCATATGGTATTAAGTTGACTAAGTCGAGGAACGATTGCGTGCTCACCCTCGGCTTACAGTTGAAGAAGAAGATTCCAGATTTGCAAATTGTAAGTGTTCTTTCGAAGCATTAAAATTTCCCTATGTGTTTCATTATATAATCATCCATCAGTTTGACCGTCCGTCGGATTTGAAACATAAATTTTCAAATTCCGCTGCGTGTACAAACCCGACAAAACCCTACATAATATTCAGTTCAACTCTATATATAATGTATAGAACAAAGAAATGAAAAAAAATACAGTGGACACATGTATTGCATATATTCCTCATGAAACTAACACTTAACCTGATAATACATAAAAATTCAAGCCGGTAACGTTTGACCATCTATAAACTCTAAAAGAATCACATTTCCCACTAAATAACTATTCTACATATTGATGCTCTTTTTTCTAATTAAAGCTAAAAAATAATTAGCCAACTTCATCTTTTGGATATACATGTTGGGACAAATATTCCGGATCAATGTGTGTTTATGTTAAAAAACATGAAATGTGTTTTCCACTTAAATGCCTCTATTAGCGAATATTTTCTGAATATTCACAATATATATTATAATTATTATTGTTATGTATTTATGGTAGCTTAGGATTATGTTAAAGATATATCATATACAATACCCTCAATGTATATCATGTGTTGGTTCTCGGTTTTGTACACATATTTAGGTATCCGATTTTAGTAGATATTTTGTATTAATTAGTCTTGTACTAGTACCATAATTGTATAGTTAGTCTCCAAATAGGGTTTTAGATGTAGAATAGGAAAAAGATTTTCCTATGTAACTTGTATATATACCGCTTTCATTAATGAGAATAATCAAGTGATTATTTCTTTCATGGTATCAGAAGTCTAGGTTCTTCTTCCTCTAGCTTCCGCCGTGCACAACCATCGAAATCCGAGAGTTTATCCTCGGTTTTCGTGATTTTTTCTCCAACCTAAATTTCTTTCTTCCAAATCCCTCAATCACATATTGTTCTATCATTATGTCTAGATCAAAGAACACGTTTTATCATGTCCTTACAATTTTTAACATCAAGAATCACATCACTCTTGTTCTTGAAATAGAAAGCGTCCAATATGCGACGTGAGCCGAACTGTTCAAAATTCACGTACGCTCACATCAAGTCATCCATCAGATAATCCCCGCAGTTCCTGAGGATGCGGAGGTACCCAAACACGAGTAGTCCTAAGTTGTGGACGACTCTTGATGTCACCGTCCTTAAGTGGATTTATTCCACTATTTCTATCGATCTGTTGCAAACGATTATTGAGTCGGACGATATGGCTATGACTGCTTGGGATAAGTTGTGTGACATATTCCAAGATAACAAAACTCCATAGTTGTTACACTTGAGCATGAATTTTCCCACGTCAGCATGCAAAATTTTCCGAACGCTTCAGCTTATTGAAAAAGGTTGAAAGAATTGGCAGACCAACTCCGCAACGTTGGTGCGTCCGTTAGTGACGATCGTCTCGTTTTATAGATGGTTGCCGGCCTCTCCGAGGCCTATAGTAGCGTTGGAAATATCCTTCGTCAGATTAATCCTCTCCCGAAGTATTATCAAGCCCGCTCCATGCTTACCTTGGAAGAAGTCGACTTGGCTAAAAAGATGGCTACGAGTGCTAGCCTCGTGGCCATGATGACGTCCTCCCCTGCTTCTCTAAATTTTAGGGCTCATTCGAACCTAAACCGGTCACAAGGGGGTGGAAAAAATAATCGAAAAATAATGCAAAAAATCGCGGGATAATGGTGGCCAAACCAGGGGCGGTAGACCCCCTCCCGGATATAGTGGGCCACCGACCGACTGGTCTCAGTTGTGGGCTGGGAATAGTGGGCAGTGGTCTTACAACCCATATCGATTTCGCCTGAAACGCGGCGATGGGCTTTCCACCAACCTTATCAACCCAGCGCCTGGACGGAGGTTCCGCGGCGATTACGGGCGGGGCGAATGCAGGTGTTCTTAGGCCCCGGCCTCCGCAAGCCCATCACACATCGGGCCCACTACGACCAACATTGAATTCACTATGCACACTCTTAGTATAATGCCACCGGACTTGAATTGGTACATGGACACCGAAGGTACTACCCACATGACATCCGACCAAGGTACTCTCTCGTCTTATTCCAATTTGAGCAGTAATCGTGGTATAATATTGGGAATGATAATTCAATTCTGATTCGTGGTAATGGTCATAAAACTTTGTCACCCCCCATCCACCTTTTATCTTGAAAAATGCCCTTCATGCCTTAAATTGATCAAAAAATTAGTGTTTATCCGTAAATTCACTACTGATAATTTTGTTTCTATTAATTTTGATCCGTTTGGGTTTTTTGTGAAGGATTTTAAAACGGATATTCCTCTCATGAGGTGTGATAGTACGGTGGATCTTTATCATATCACGCTAAGTTTCGGTTTTTCGAGTCAAACCTTGCCATCAACGTTTGCCGCCCTTGCCCGTTCCCTGTGGCATGCTCAACTAGATCATCCAAGGTCGTCTATTTTGTCTTCCTTAGATAAAAATAAATTTATTTCTTGTAAAGGTACGCATAGTACTCCGAATTGTCAATCATCTTGTTCTTTAGGAAAAATTGTTAGATTGTCGTTTGTAGACTCTAAATCCATTTGATAGTATTCATAGCGATCTATGGACATCTCCTGTTATCAATTCTACGGGTCATCGGTATTATGTTCTATTTCTAGATGATTACTCTAATTTTTTATGGACTTTTCCAATAGCGAAAAAATCTCAAGTTTTTTCCACGTTCTTACAGTTTAGAGCATTCATTAGAACCCAATTCGAACGAGAGATTAAAAATATTTAATGTGATAATGGCAAAGAATATGATAATGGGATATTTCGAGAATTTTGTGCTAATAATGGGATCAATTTTTGTTTTTCTTGTTCTCATACGTCTTCACAAAATAGGAAAGCTGAACGTAAAATTTGTATCATTAGTAACATTGTCCGAGCATTATTGATTCATGCATCCGTACCCCCATCATTTTGGCATCATGCTTTACAAATGGCTACATATCTTCTTAACGTTCTTCTCATCAAAAGTTTGACATATTCGTCCCCTCTTCACATTTTATATAATATGACTCATTCGTATTCACATCTTATGGTCTTTGGGTGCTTGTATTATCCACTTTTTCCGTCCACCACAATTAACAAACTTCAGGCCCGTTTTACCTCTTGTGTGTTTTTGGGGTATCCGTCAAATCATCGTGGTTACAAATGTTTTGATTTATCATCTAATAAAATCATCATTAGTCGCCATGTAATATTTGATGAATCCCAATTTCTATTTGCTAAGGTAAAAAGTCATGTGCCTAGTTCGTATAATTTTTTGGATAATGATATATCCCCGTATATTATTCACCATGTTTGGGCGTGTCCGTACCCCAACTGACAGTGGGCCCATCGCTTGCCCCATTTATTCGATCCCATTTTGACGCCATTGTCGATTTTGGGCGGCGGTGCCTGCGTCGATCCATCCCAAATCCCGAAATATTCCAAAATTCACTCAATCCTGCCCCGAGTCATGGACCAGTCACCCGAGGTCAATGGGGTATTTTTAAACCAAAAAATATTTTAATTTAAATTCTAATGGTCTTAAATCACCACTACCCCGTAATCATGTGTCTGCTTTAAATGACCCGAATTGGAAGATTGCTATGACTGACAAATATAATGCTCTCATTGATAATAAGACGTGGGAGTTGGTGCCCCGTCCATATGGTGTTAATATTATTCGGTCTATGTGGATCTTTGCTCATAAAGACAATTCTGACGTTTCATTTGCGTGGCATAAGGCTCGTCTTGTAGGTGATGGTAAGACTCAGCAGGTTGGTGTAGATTGTAGTGAGAAGTTTAGCCCGGTGGTCAAGCCGACTACCATTCGCACTGTGCTCAGCTTGATTATTTCGAAAGCATGGCCCATCCATAAGCTAGATGTGAAAAATGTTTTCTTACATGGTGATCTCAAGGAGACAGTATATATGCATCAGCCTTTGGGGTTTAGGGATCCCAAATATCCTCATCATGTTTGTTTATTGAAGAAGTCCTTATATGGACTTAAGCAGTCCCCGAGGGCTTGGAGGGGTAGCCAATGTGATCTATGAATCATGTTGGTTACGCAATCTACTTCTAGAGCTTCATTGTCTTATTGAGAAAGCTACCTTGGTTTATTGTGATAATATTAGTGTCATCTATCTTTCAAGTAATCTGGTTCAACACCAACGCACTAAACATATCGAGATGGACATTCATTTTGTTCGAGAAAAGGTAGCTCGTGGACAAGTACGCGTCTGTCATGTCCCTTCCAGGTATCAAATTGCAGACATCTTTACAAAGAGTCTTCCCTCGGTCCTTTTTGAATATTTTAAGGACAGTCTCAGCGTTCGAAGATCGTTCGCTATGACTGCGGATGTGTGTTAAAGATATACCATATACACGTTATATACCCTCAATGTATATCACGTGTTGGCTCCCGGTTTTATACACATATTTAGGTATCCGATTTTGGTAGATATTTTGTATTAATTAGTCTTGTATAATTAGTCTTGTACTAGTACCATAATTGTATAGTTAGTCTCCAAATATAATAGGGTTTTAGATGTAGAATAGGAAAAGGATTTTCCTATATGTAACTTGTATATATACCCCTTTCATTAATGAGAATAATCAAAGGATTATTTCTTTCAGATTCTTACTATATTAAGAATCACCCTTGTACAACTATATATATTGTGAATTAATGAAAGAAATCTCTAAGGGGAATTTATTCCAAACTTACATGGTATCAGAGTCAGGCCCATTTTAATTCTTTGTTCGTCGATGTTGGGCCCTCGAATTATATTGTCCACGCTCCAGTTAACGAGGTCTGGGCGTGCGGAGGAGTGTTAAAAGTTTCACATCGAAAATAAAATAGAAACATGAACTCCTTATATTGATTCAGACAATCATCACCCTACAAGTTAGCTTTTGGGGTTGAGTTATGCCCAAAATTCATTCTTTACAGCCTCATCTGCAACAAAAATGCAAGGTCATGTTCACCTTTCGAAGCATTTCTTGAGTCCAAAAGTTGAAATAATAAAATGATCTCACTAAATAGTATGCGAGTAGCAAGGGAGCTGGTAGTCCTCCGGGGCATAGTCCAGTAGTAAAGTCTGGGCGCTATAAGACGCTCTGGCATGGATAACGTGGGTTCGATTTTCCCCGCAGGCGTGAAGAAATTCTGCATGTTGGGGAATTTGACATTGTCTCATTGATCAGTTGTACGCTCTCGGAAACTAGCCACTGGAGCATATCCCGCGATTTACTGGTGATGTTGTTGAAGGACCGATGCCATCACCTTGAGTACGTCTGGGTAATACCAGTGAAGTAGTCAGACGTAAGTCTGAAAACCTCGATTATCAAAAAAAAATAAGCAAGGGAGTTGGTTGTTACCATTTCTCAAAATGACATGCTTTTACTCCTACTAAGTAATAATAGTACCTCTTGTCCTTGTCGTTCAGACATACGAGTGTTGTTATGGTCTACTACAAGAATTCACCTGGCAATAAGTTGCATTCCTGATGCATCATAGCTTTATGCAAAATGTCACTTTATTTTAAAGAGAAAATATATCATTAACCTAGTGAAGTATGATTTTTTTTTTTAAAAAGACATTTGAACTTTGAATAGTCTTATTACGATCATAAATAACTTTGAACTGATATAATTACTTCTTTTTTGAACCACCTGACATAGAAAGTGCACACACTCTCTTAAAGAGAGTAACAACAACATATTCAGTGAAATTACACACAGTGGATCTAGAGAGGGTAGAGTGTACACAGACCTTACCGATAGGTAGATCGACTGTTTTCGAGAGACCCTCGGCTCAAGACAAAGAATAATCACAAGCAAGACAATCGAAACAAAGCACGAGTAAAGCAAGAGTAAAGAGTGGAGAACTCAAAAAACGACTATGATTTTTTTTACATATTTTTTTGTATAAAAAATATTTTTATATTTTTCTTGTTATTTTAATTTTTTTTATTTTATTTTTTATTTTCTTTCTTCTTTCTTCTTTCTTCTTCATAAACCATCTCCGCCGGACCACCCTCCACTTTCAATACCATCATTTCCGCCACAACTCCGCCCACCTTCTTTTACTACTACCGTTTCAAATCTTTCTTCAACTCCAAAATTTTAAATTATGTACCATCAATGGAACTTAATACATATTTTAAATTATGTACAGTATTTGTCAATGTAACTTAATACATAGGAGTAGTAATTCCACTCTTTAGAAATTTTTCAAAATGTTTATCCGGTGTCAAATAGGAAACATCAGTTATCGTGTACTATCTATATCAATAATCTATATATACTAAAGGTGGCTAAGTGGCGACCGTCCGGACGGTAGCCTCATCGTTTAACTTGCTCCGGACCGATTCTGACTGATTCATCGACTACCGCCAACCGGTCTTCGATTCGGAGTTGGCCCGTGCGATTCGGTCGAACCGGTCCAATCGGTCCTATTTTTTTTTTTAATATTTCTAGTATTTATTTTCTATAATATAAACTAAATTCAATTTAAATATGTAATATAATAATATAATATATAATTTAGTTGTATATATTAAAATTGAAACTTTAAAGTTAACTTTTTATTTTATAGTTTATAACTTTATACTTTATAGTTTATAACTTTATATTGTAAATTTGTAATTATACTTTTATTAATTTATTAGATTAGTAGATATAAGTTAACAAATAAGTAATAACAAATTAACAACTAAATAGATAGTAAAATTAAAACTAATGATAAGATGTTAACTTTTGAACTTTCATAATGTTAATAAGAGTACATAATGAAGTAATAATAATTTTATTTACATATTATGCATCCTTTTTGCAAGTTCTTCGTAATCTATAGGTTGATTGAATTGGTTATGCTCCATAGCCTCTAAATCTGGAGTATTAATTCCAGTCACGCCTCCTCTCACGCCTTTCAAAATATTGTCAATTTCTTCATCTTAGGAGAATTAACGTCTCACATCCTTGATTTCTTCTCTCCGATCGATCCAATCCCTGCGGACTAACACTTCTAATGTGTTTCCACCCATGAGTGACGTGTGTCTCTATTTGATCTCGTGCTTGGCTAAATGCACTTTGAAGCCACCGTTGAGATCGACACATTAAGAACATCCCGCCATCGCAATCCGAAATTGCCTTTTGTTATCCTGCCACCATTGTAAAGGGTCAAAAATTTTCTTCGCTACGCTGGCTTTTTCAAATAATATTGCATCTCATCGCAAGATCTGCTTGTGGTTGGTTGTGTTGTAAAAGTGCTCCATATGTCTAAAGACTCTTCTTCATCGTCATCATCATTGAATCCTGCAGTGTAGACACGCCGTAACTAGAAGGAATATTAGTAGCGAGTTGGTGTTATCATGTAATGTAGCATAATATTCATATAATGTAGTTAAATTAGTATCAAGTTTACTTATGCAATCAAATGAAGATGGAGTTTCTTTGACTTATTTCCATATAAGTATATAAACTAAATATTAAATTATGACAATCTACTTTTTAATAGAAGGATTTAAGATCGCACTAATACAATAAACATCGTGAATAGGAAAAAAAAATTAAACTTTTCAAACATAATCAGAATCGCATCTGTATATTTCACATTTGATTTTAAACCATAAAGTAAATAGGAAATTTCACTATATGAGCTAAAGCATTACAAATCGTTGGGTAATAAGATCACGAAAATTCAACGATTGCGATGTAAAATTTACGTAAAAATTTTAAAAGTTCACCAATTGATTTCCAATGTTCTTCGGATAACATATACATAAACATCTAACAATGCGCATTAGAAACATGTGTTATGGGTCTTTATACTTATAACATTCATTTAAAAATAAATAATTATAATTCCACCGTGTAATAATCTCTTACGCATGAATTTAGGTCTCAAATTAAATTGTTTACATTTTTCTTTAAATTATATAATTCTATTTTTCCTATTATTACTGAATAACTCCAATGACTCTTTTGACAAGTTTTATTTTAGGTGAAAATAAATCAAGACCACTTTTAACAATTAAATTATAAATATGACAAGCACAACGAACATGAAATATATCAGGAAGTGGTGGTTGTACTTCCGCTTTTAAAAGATCTCTGACGGTATTATTAGATGCATTATCGAATGATACACAAAGTATTTTATTATAAAGATTATATTTTTGGGCATAAAAACAAATAGTTTCGCTTATATATTTTCCAAGATGACTTTGATCTTCACATACGCAAAAGCAATAATACGTTTTTCCATTGTAAAATTTTCATCAATCCAATGACAAGTAATTGTTAAATAATCATAACCGTTCAATGCATGTCCAATGTCTGAAGTAAAACTAACATGACATGGAAGGTTAGCAAACAAATATTGCAAGAAAATAACATAATCATTATGAAGTCTAAAAATATCGGCTCTAGTAGTACTACGAAGAACACCTTTAAAAAAAGGATTATATACTCTTTGAATATATGTAATTAAATATGAAGAAGAAGCAAAAGAAAAAGACAAACAACCTCCGACAATCATTTTTGCTAATTCAATGTGATCTTTTTTGGATCGCATTTAGCCAACCCCAGGTTAATGGATTAAGTTGTTGTTGATCGGGTTCTAAATTAGGACAGATTCCATTGTGCCGTATGATCGAATTTTATATGTCTAGCTATAGTGCGTCCCCGTCACCACCCCGCCTTATGTTTATAAGTTCTCCCACAAATATTACATTTAACTCTATCGATCTACAACTTTATCATAAAGAGCCACACTTTACTCCTTTTCTTCTTGCACTGGTTACGGTAAAGGAGGTCTACGACCTTGACTACCACTAGCGGTACCAACATCGTGAAGGAACACTAGTAGGTGTAGCGAGTTCTTGTTCTTCAAGTTCAACAATATTATCTAATTGAACGTTATCACATTCATTATCTTCTATTCCAAAATCTTCTTGCATTTGATCATAATCTATATTTTGATTAGATGATGAAGAACCTACAGATTTGAGAGAAATGTTGTGTGATAAAAATGAAGAAAATGTAGAGAATTTATAAATTTTTTAAAGGGTAAAAATGGAATTAAAATAAATAATTAAACAAAACAAACAAAACAAAACAAAAAAATATTGACCAATCTGGCCGAAATGACCATGCCCCTCGCTTCCCAAGCCCAACTGCCGAAATGGCCGTTGGGCAATTTTTTTATTTTTAGAATCGGTCCGGTCCGGTTAGCAGATAATGAACCGGTTTTCCAATACGGCCTAACCGATCCGGCCAGACTGTTTTTGAAATGACCCGCGGTTGGGTTGGGGACAATCCGACTTCAACCCAGATGTCCCACGGCCCGGCCGGTTAAACCACCGTCAATCGGTTCGGTCAACCTTGACCTGTTGTATAATATATACTAATGAACTTGACCGCCCTACGCTCGATTGTATAAGATATTAGAGAATTTACTAAATGATCATGCTAATTAATAATTAATTTAGATATTTTTTGAGAGAAAAATGTTAACAAAAGCGCGTCGTAAAATATATTTTAAAATTTACGAAACGATCAAGTTAATAATTAATTTAGATGTTATCCCTTTTTCCGAGAGAAAGAAAATGCTAACAAACAACATACATTTAAGGTTAATATACACTCATTCGTAATTTGAATTGTAACAACGTTTATTTTAGTTTTATCTAATTAATAATTTTAGAAGTATTAAAATAAGGTTAGAAAACTAAATTACAAAATTTTGATATTATATCTAATAATTACCATAAAATAAAAATATTTAAGTTATTGTTAGTTGTTTATTGAGAAGATAGGATTTAATTTTCATATTCTTCGCAGCCAAAAGTAAATATCTTGAAATAACTATTTTTTTTTGTTAACGTCATTCTTAACCAACTCAAACTCATATAATTATTTATCTTAGTAAGTTTGTTAAACACTTTGAAAGAAATCGGTACATGTAAGAATTTGCAAAACCTTCTAACAAATTAAATTTTCACTTAATAGAGCAAATATTAGAATATATTAATTATGTAAAATATTGAATTCAACAAAGAAATCCAAAATTTTCGTCATATTCTTATTAGTTTCTAAATTCATATTCAAACTATCGTATTATAATATTAATAAAAATAAGCTTATTCATGTCTAAAATTATTTGAACACAATTCGTACTTTTTCATGGGGAAATAAATCGTGAACCCACAAATAAGATAAAATAGTTTGAATTTAACCAATTTCTATATTTTCATTCCTTCCTAAACTTTAGTTGGTGTAATAGTCTCACCCCAATAAGGGGAATCCTTCCTAAGAAAGTTTTTTTTTTCCGTTTTGTTGAATGTTTTTTGTTTGTCTAAGCATCCTCCTATCGTGCTAATATGATGTCTTTTCTTATTATGAAATATTTTTTCTAGACAAATATAATTAAATATACTGATATTATTTTTTAAAAACTAAATCCAATCATTTTAAATTGCAGAAACAATGAAACTAATAAAATAAAATTTAGATACACAATAATTTTCCATTCAGCATTCTTAATAATTTAACACATATTAATAACCACACACAATGAAGATGACTTTTTAAATTAAAATAACATAGTTAAAATAATATGAAAATGAGAAAAAGATAAATATGATCTCTGGCCATAGAGAGGTGCCACATATGATTGTATGTTCATAACTTTATATTATATATAGATATAGATAGATAATGACTAATACTAATAAAGAGTAGAAGCTATGAAGATTAAGGGTGTAGAAGTTATGAAGATGAAGGGGGTGAGTTATGGAGATGCCTTTTTAAATTAAAATAAAATAATTAAAAATGATATAAAAAGTAAAAAAAAAAGATATATATATTAGGTGTCATAACTTGTACATTAAATTATGAATTATGAAATTAATTATTATTAATACTAATAAAGAATAGAAGTTATAAAGATGACTTTTTAAATTAAAATAAAATAATTAAAATGATATAAAAAGTCAGAAAAGGAGAAAAAAGATAAATATGCTCTTTGGCCATAGAGAGGATGTCACATTGAATTATCTAGGCCTAGCTTTATATTATATATAGATATGGATTAAGCGGATTAATTAATTTTGCAATTTTCTTTGAATATTCATTTTTAATTTACATTTTTAATTAAGATTTTTAATTTTATATTTTATAAGAGGTCTTTATTTTTACATATAAGAAATTCGAATATAACAATTAAGAATTTTAAATAAATTATTTTTTTGTTCAAATTATAAGTGACCATTTCCTGGAATTAAGGACCCGTTTAGACATGGATAATTTTCACATTTTTCAGAATTATATTCTAGAATCATATTTAGACATAAAATTATTATAATTTTCTGAATTCAAAAAACTTCAACTACCTATTTTTCACATTTTCACTCCAAGTAACTTACAAAAATTCAATATTTTTCCAAATTTATTCATATCCAAATAATTTTCCAGCTTTTTTCCAAATACTATTTTTTCTTCAAATTTCACATTTTTAATGTCCAAACCTCCAAATAAGAAATATAAGTAGAAGTGCAAAAGTTTAGCGCCTCTATATCCACCTGGGAAAATAGCCGGTATATGTAAAGTACCGAGTAAATTGTCAAAGTAGTACTCTCTGAAAAAATTATTCATAGAATACTATTCTCCCAAAATTAATTCTCATTTTACTATTCATTTTGCCACATGAATTGTCAAGTGGATTGTCATGCCACATATGCAATCTTATTTGTCTTTCTTTTATTTTTTTAAATCATAAACACCAATAACTCTTTTTACTTTCATCAAAACTATTTTTTTTAAAGTACTTTTTAAAAAATATATTTTTTTCAAAATAAATTAATTTTAGAAAATTAATCAAATAGTTATTAAGTATTTTACTTTTTCTTTTATCAATTTTAAAATTTTATATTTAGCAAATTAATAATTCAAATATTTTACATGAAAATTTATAAATACAAGATTTAAAAAAATCTAAAAATACGTTTTTCAGAGAGTACTACTTTGACATTTTACTCACTTTAAATAGTTAGGAGAATCCGAGATAACCTAGATAAGTTAAAATATCCCAGATTTAATAAATATGTCTTTCGGTCATTTTTAAAGGCCGTTTAAGATTTGGGAACACCTATTAAGAAAATTATTTAATAGCATTAATGGTAAGTGTTTTACACAATTTAAATTTACCGTAATATCTCAAAATAATAATAACTGTTGAGAAGATTTTTAAAAATTGAAAATGACTAGAGCCCAGAGGAAGTACTACTTTAAATTCTATCCATAGATTTTTCACATGTAAAATATTTGAATTATTAATTTGCTAAATATAAAAAGTTAAAATTGATAAAAGAAAAAGTAAAATACTTAATAAATGTTTGATTAAATTTCTAAAATTAATTTATTTTGAAAATATTTGTTTTAAAAGTACTTTTAAAAAAAGTAATTTTGATGAAAAGTAAAAAGAGTTGTTGATGTTTATTACTTAAAAAAAAAAAATTGCATATGTGGCATGTCAATCCACTTGTCAATCCATGTGGCAAAATGAATAGTAAAATGAGAATTAATTTTGGGCGAGTAGTATTTTAGGAATAATTTTTTCCAGAGAATACTAGTTTGACAATTTGCTGGTAAAGTACCTTCTAAAACCCCTATTCATTGTTGATAGGACCATTATCATTGGATTAATCAATAAGCACCTTGTAAAATTTGCAAGTTGTCATTGAATTGAATATACAGGAATTGGCTCTTCATTTTTCTTTTTTGTGTATAAACCATAAGTCTACATCATTTTGATCTGACGGTCATGAGTGAGTGAGTTCTTTTTCGGATACCTTGTGTTTGGAGTAAGAATGAGCAAAGTCTTTTCTAGTCCCTTTAGAGTAAAATCCATAAAACTACTAGTAGTAATACTATTTTATAGCTATATAAGCTTTGTCTCTTCTACAAACAAAACTTAAGGAGAACGAGCAGTTAGGACTACGGGTTAGTGATCGTAAACAGACTTAACTGTTAGCCTCTTTTATGAAGGCTTGTACATTTTAAACCTGTGCTTAGTGATCATGTAGGCATTACAGGTACAAAGTTCGCACCTGTTGCCTTTGATATGTATATATCATTGAAAATACATAAATAGGTAGTTTTGCACCCATTGCTACGAGAGATTGCGGGTGTATCGACACTGACTTAAAATCTTGGATCTGCTTGTGCATGTAATTAGGGGAATTGATGATTGGTCTCCCTTGAGAATGCTTGTTCGTATAGAACCATGCGAGTTATCACGAAGAATTTGGATAATTGGTAGCTTTTACAAAAGCCTATATGTTTTTAGAACATAGCAAGTGACCAGTAGCTTTTATAACATTGCAAGTAACTCGGGTTATCTTTAATTACTATATTTGCTGTTAGTATTTTTCTTTTTTACAGTATTTTCACATGACCTTTTACTCTTGTATTTGTCAAACATGTTTTTTAAAACGCTTTTCTTGGACTGAGGGTACATCGAAAACCTCTTTACCTTTTACAAGGTAGGGATAAAATATGCGTACACCCATCCTCTCCAGATCACACTAGGTATGTTATTGCAAGTGACCAGTGACGGGGCCAAGATTCATCCGGGGTATAGAAACTCAGTAAATTCTTGTCGTGAATATCTGAACTGGTTGAACCGATAACGATGACAGTAAAATGAAGAAGATATTAGATTGGAATGTTTGTGATTCCAACAACAAAACCAAGAATATCTTCTTGGAATCCAATGTGGTTGGCCCAATGGCCATTTCACTAGGATATTGCTGTCTGGGGTCTCGTGTTCGATTCCCCTGATCAGCGAGAATGGAACACAACTGTGTTCCCTAAAAAAAATTCCTCCACGGTTCGCATGCAAGCCAAGCGGTATTATTCTGTAGGGCCAGGATGGAGGTGAGATTTTCTGGGGTATGGGGCTGTAATGCGATGAAACCAGTCACTTTAAAAAATTTATCCTGCCACAGTTTGTCCTTCAGGGCATAGTCCAGTGGTAAAGTTTGGGCTTATAAGTATTTCTGGCGTAAACAGCGTGGGTTCGATTCGCGGCGTGAAGAAATTACGCATATTGGGGTGGCGTATGCCGTTGATCGGTTATGCGCTTCCGTAAACTATGGCTGGGCGCATCCATGATCTTGGTGATGTTGTTGAAGGACCGATGCCATCACTCAAGGCGTCAGGTATCTGGGTGAAATAGTCGGTATGTTGAAAATCTCGATTATCAAAAAAATATATATATCTTCTTTGGAAGAAACCAGAGAAGTTCAGTTTTGAGTACTTGAGACTAGTTCAAGTGGTCCAAAGGAAGTGGGCATATGAGAAGGGGATTTCAACTTTTAGCCATATGTGTTGTTCTTGTAGGTGGATGGGTCAATGGTGGTAGCTACTGTCAGTTTACTCATAAAAGCATTGAATGGTCCCCTAGACCCTAGTAGTTTCTGAAAACGAAATGTAACCAAAACCTTATGGAAATTACAGGGTACATTTATAGTTTTATACTGGGAAACAGTTGTGCTAGACTTGAGTTTCTCAGACCATAAGTTACTATTTTTATTAACATGTTATTTATAATTCCATATTTTATAATAATAATAATAATAATAATAATAATAATAATAATAATAATAATAATAATAATATGATGTTGTTGTTGTGAGTGTTTGATTTAAAAAGGAGGCCTTAGTAGGTCAAGAATAAGCAGGTTGTTGTAAAAGGACTCATAGGAGCGGAATGAGTTCATATATATAAGGTTAAAATTATTTTTAGGTATATATCAAAGATATTGACTTCCTTTGACTTTTTTATGGTAAGTGAAAATATTAGCTCTACCACTGGTAGAACAAACGTAACTAAAAGGGAACAAAACAATAATTCTTGACGTTTAACGAATTTAAGTTATATGCAGATAGTATTTTAATATGTTATGGCAAGTGACTTAGCTTTAATTTTCAAGTTGCTAATTTCACTTTTTATTGAAGATTACCCGTAATTATTGTGAGTATTACAATGGATGTACGATAATAGTGTACAACTATTACTAGTACTTAGAAAGGATAAACAAAATGAATTACAATACAATAGGCTTGAAACCTAGCAAGAGTTGTGACAATCACAACAAAATTTGGTTCTTGATCCGTCTTGAATTTGCGTTCTTGAGTAGTTCTTGAGTGTTTGCTCCAATTGCAACAAGCTTCTTGACCTTGTTAGCAACAACAAAATGTTTAGGAATCTGGAAATAGAACAAGAAAATTGGTTTGCTGAGTCGGTTGATTTTTCAATCTATCCTTAAGATAATATTGCTCTGTATAATCTTTTAACGGTGTGTTGGCAACTTATCTACCAAGATAAAACATCAATCAAACAAGTGAGTAAAGTAGACTCAAGTGTTCGCTTAGGGAAGAAGGATCTTTGAGTGTGTTAAGATTGCAATAGAGGAAGATATTTCAGAAAATCTGAAATCATACAAGTATGGAGTGTATACAATTGAGCCAAGGACCTCAATTTATAGTGTGTATAAGATGTCTTCCCAAATAGCCAAGTAATGGCCTTCAATGCCATGTAAGGACCTTTAATTTGAGGTTACAATTCAGCCAAATAATGGCTGAATTCATGAGACAAATAATGGAGACTTAATGCTCCAAAGTCAGCCCAAAAAACGTCTCCCAACGGAAACACTGCCATCGAAGGTCCGCGGCGCTGCCTGAGGGGCGTCGCAGCTCTTGACAACCAGTACCCAAGCCGAAGTCAAAGGCGTCGCGGCTCCGATGGTGTTGCGTCTCGGCCCTTCACGGCTCCGTGGCGATTTCCGACTCGTTTCATCTTTTACACATCGTACATTTCTTCCTTTATTTACCAACGTGAAACCATTGTTACTTGGTCAATAATCGTCTATTATCTTACGTCTCAAACATTTTGTATACGTACCAATATCTCTTCCACTAAGGAAATTTTACGATCTCTGGTACAACGTGTGCACGTGTGTGGAAATGACGTTTCCAACGTGCGGGGCCCAATTGTTCGAGTCATAATAAATAGGATTAAGTTTATTTCACGTTAATAAATTTCCAACAATCCCCTCTTGAAAGATATTTTTGGCGCACGCACATGGTGTCTTTCTAGCAATCATCTGGCGGATCAATGTTGCATATGGATAGGTAGCCGTAGTTTTGAACCTTCCATAGTAGAATACCATCATACATATTTACTGCGCGGTGAACGTGGTGTCTTGAACCGTCAGTGTTTAGTATATGCAATGACAAGGGTACCAACACAACATCTTTTCTTATTCTATCATTCTTTAAGGTTTGTCCGTCGTGGGCCTTAGACACTCTTGAATTCTTAAGTGCGTTCATTTGAGGCGGCCTGTCCTCGCACTTAAATAGGTGGTCTCCTATAAGGTATCATGCAATACTGTCACGCCCCGAACCTCGGGCCCGCGACTGGTGCCCTACCTGGGCACCCTTATATTCATACAACATAATAAACCGCGAAAGATAAATAACACTCATTTTTTTTCTTTAAACACAGGCAAAGCCGATAAGGCTGCCATAATAAAAATCACCTAAAAGGGTCTACACTGTTCAACAATGTAAATACAACTCTAGCTTGATCCGGCCAGCGTATGAATACTGCACTTAGAATTTGGGCGATGATGGCGACGGGAACAAGGCTCGCGTACCACGAATATACCTATCCATAATGACAAGCTCCGCAACATTGGAGCCATCTCAAAATGCTGAACCAGGATCCTAAGCTCGCGGATCCACAACTGAGTACCTAGACCTGCGGACATGAACGCGGCCCGAGAGGTCGATTACAACGGTACCAAGTATGGAGCGAATACTGATGCGAACAAGATCATAACTGTACAAAAGAATGACAGGGCAAGTATGAAAATCAAATATCAGATCCTACCGTGTCATATAACAATCAGAGCCAACTGTACCTTGTATCACTGTACTACTATAACACCGTACCACTTTCACATATGAAAGCCATGTCAAAATCAGGGACACCTGCCCTCAACATATAATATCACAGAAGCATGCTCGTGGAATACACTGTGCCTATTTAAAAAGTAGAGTAAACTTTACCGCTTTAAACTAGGAAGCTTATGATCAATCTAGGGCCACCCGCCCGTAGTATCATTATGCAATCCTACTCCTGGAACTATTTCACCCGCATAGGTCTCGTGGACCCGCATGAGATAATTTCCTTGCATAGGACTATTTCACCCGCATAGATCACATGGACCTGCATGAGGTAATTTCCTCTCATAGGACTGGTCCGCCCTGCATGGGACTGTTTCACCCGCATGAGCCCTACAGACTCGCATGAGGTAACTTCCTCGCATCGTGGGGAGCAAATCCACAGAATATGCAAATGCAACATGCCCCGGGGAATGACCCCGTAATGAATAATATATCACAAGCACAACCGACTAACATAATCACGTAACATAAGCACAATCGGCTAACATAATCACGTAATATAAGCACAATCGGCTATCATAATCACATAACATAAGCATAACCGGCTATCATAAATATCATAAGCAAGTTAAAAAATCTCTTAACTCTTATTAGACTTAATTAGCATGCACTCTCATTTTACAGAATGAAGGCACCATATTTTTGAACAACCAAGGCAATATCATGCCTTTCTTTTAAAACAAACAAGACAATACAATGCCTTCCTTTCTGAAATAACCAAGACAATATCATGCCTTCCTTTTAAAACATACAAGACAATACCATGTCTTCCTTTCTAAAATAACCAAGACACTAACAAGTCTTTCATTTTATAACACCAAGGCACTATCACACTTGCATGTTCCATTGCAGCTTTCAACTCCTTTCTGTCCTATATAGGGGGGAAAGTAGACAACCCTATTTTCACTCACTAAGGATTAAATTCCATCACAACAATGTACGTGAACCGTACATTCACTTTATAAACTAAATTTCCATTTTTAGAAAAGCCCAAGTACTACATGTATCACTAGGAAGTAGAATCCAATACATGTATCATTTTGAAACCATCATCAAGACACTTATCATACTAAGTATCTTTCTAAGACATGGTTTGACAAATCAGGGCAATCGACATCACGTATTACTTTAAAACATCTTTGAAAATCAAAGTGTCACATATCATGTACTATATTAAGGATTTAACCATGGACATTCTCCCATGATTTCCTTACAACATTTTAAACCATCTCTTGACTTTCCACAAACCTTGTTATAACAAACTTTCCATAAAGCCGTCATAACACTTTCATTTTAGAAAACTAAAGCACTACCATATCATGTACGGGATTTGAACCCAAAGTACTATGTAGTCTATTCTTTATAAAAGAATCGTTTCATGCAATGTTTAGGGAGTTGAACCCAAAAACACTTTCACTATTAAAACCAAGTTACTTATGCCTTTAAATCAAGCCACTTCTTCTTTCAAAACTCAAGGAACTTACTTTTTAAATCAAGTAACTCCCTTTTTCAAAATCAAGTAACTTATACCTTTTAAATCAAGTTACTTCTACTCTTTAATTAAGTAACATATACTTTTCAAATCAAGTTACTTATTTTCTTTGAATTAAGTAACATATACTTTTCAAATCAAATAATTTATACTTTTCAAATCAAGTAATCTATACTTTTCAAATCAAGTTACTACACCTTTAGAGATTCCATTCAAGGTTTTGAATTTAATCGACTTCTCTTTAAATCAATCAAGTAACTTATACCTTTAAATCAAGTTACTTCTCTTCTTTAAAATCAAGTCACTTCTTCTTTCAACATTTAAGGAAATTATTCCTTTAAATCAAGTAACTCATTCTTTTCCAATGACGTTACACCTATCTTTTTAAAGTCAAGTAAGCTTTTACTTTCAATTCAAGTATTATAACTTTCAAAATAAACCAAGTCTCTTATCTTTAAAATTCAAGTATCATATACTTCAAAATCAATTCACTTATACTTCATATAATCAAATCACACAAACTTTCAAATCAAGTCCCATAACTTGAAAATGAAGTCTCATAATCATTTAAATAAAACAAGTCTCATAACCTTTTGAAATCAAGTCTCATAACTTTAAATCAAAGTCTCATAATTTTGAAAATCAATACTCATTTGAACCGTGAATAGGTTATACTTGTTTCTAATACTTCCTAACGACTCTTACCAACATCCCCCATAAGACATGGTAAGAACTTAGGAATCTTTTAGACATGCCTTTAGCATAAAATCAATAACATGAATACTTCCTAATGACAAGGTAAGTACTTCAAGAAAACAAGTCACATATACTCCAAATAACAAGACAAGTATACTTCAAGGATAGTCATGTCGATAAAAGGAAGAAGTTCACATACCTCGTGACGACTAACCCATACGACAAGTAGCAATACGCTCCAAAGTACTTCAACTTTATTGGCTATTCCACCCTCAAAGTAGAATATGCTACACGTAGTACTTCAACCTATAATGACAATAGAACTTCTATCAATATCATACTTTCTAGTATAAAACTTATACTAAATAATGCCCTCTAATTCTACGAAAAAATTGGGCAACACTTCCTTTGTTTCCACGTACTTTTCCACCTTTTCCAAGGCCCGTATTTCAATAACCAATACGCCATATTTAAGGCTCAACCAAACAGCTAACCAAAGGGGATTACACGCCTAACTGGACGTGTAAAATTTTGCCCCACAATTCATATATAATAGTCCATTATTATTAAGGCCAATCTCGGCTACAATAATGACAACATATAGTCCTTTTTCAATTCTTTAATCCAAGTCGTTACTCCAACATGTTATATCCGTCATAACAATTACAACAACAAAATTGATTATCAACTTCAATGGCTAACATGCCATGTCTCGATTTTTAACCCTCAAATTATCTTAACACTTATCAATCTCCATTCCTTATATCACAAGTTCATTTATATACAACTACAATAACATGTAATCTTCAATTATATTAGGAAGACAAAGATCATTACCTCAATAAGCACAAAATATTCCAAGGATCTCGCCCACTTTAGCTCTTTTCCGCAACTCCTCTTCTTTACGATCCAATCCGCAATTAATGACCCTTTAACAGCTTCTAACCAACTTCTATTCTTTTTTTAATACCAAAAAGTGAAGAATACCTTAGGGTTTGTTTCAAACCGTAACCACGTTTCGTGAAGATTTAGGGAAGGTGGGAGTTCAATCTTGGCTAATCCCTTTGTTAATATCCTTCATCTAGTGTGTAAGAACAACACTTTTAAGATTCAACAATTTTTGCCTTTGGTTCTTGGCCAAATCGAAAATGAGAGAGAGAAGTGCAAGTATTTGGATGGAGTTTTGGGTAGAATGGCCAAGTCTTGCAAGACTTGGCCAAGATATAGGCTTTTCTTGTTCTACAAGTTGGGAGGGACACTTGTCGCCTTCCCATAGGTCCTCTACAACAAATGTCTTATATTTTTACACAAATTCCGCAAAAAATCCCGCGTCGGCGCCACGGCCCTGCAGCCGACGCCGCGGCGCCGAAACTGCTGACGCCTTCACGGCTTACGGAGCCACGGCCCTGAGATACGGCGTGGCGTGGCCGATCAACCTCGCTCCATTTCTCTCATCGGCTAAACTTGTAACGTCCATAACTTTCTACTCCGATGTACTATCGACGAGCGGTTTATTGCGTTGGAAACTAGACTCAACGAACTTCATATTAGGCTTTTGAAATACCTAAAAACTCCTAACATACTAGGATATATACCGCTCCAAAGTTGACTAAAAATCTGTCCAAAAACATTCTGCCAACATTTTTTTCCAAATTCAAATCTTATTTCCTTTCGTACGTTCTCATCTCATTCTCTTGGAATTACGGGGTGTAACATTCCCCCCCTCCCCCCTTAGAAACATTCGTCCCGAATGTTCATTCTAATTCTCCAACTACACATGCACCGGTATAGTCTTCACTACTATACTTACGAAACCCATTTTGCCACATATGGCCACAATATATCACACATGCATATACGTAAGTCAAAGCCAAACGAGGAATCAAATCTAAGGTGAGTATCACCACTATTAACTCCCATTTATGGCCTAAAAGGATTCTCCTTTCGTACCTTCTTTTCTCATACTATAAACACTTGTTCGCTCATTTTCTTACTTGTTGTACTCTTCTCGTACTTCCAAACTTATTCTAGTATACGTACATAATATCACATATCGCTTCTGTTTTCCAATCCTTGGAGTTACTACATCCACCGATTTAAGGTCATTTTCGGCTCTCGCAACCCGGTTCTGGTGGAACGCGTCCACGAACTCGTACAATGATTAACTAGACTTGGAACCTTGCACCCTTGTGACCCTATCACAAAGCGGGACCATCTCCAACTGACCACACTCCATTCCAGGCTACGGGTTGGCCCGTAATCAGCCCACAACCCAACCCATTATCGCACTTAATTCTCATTCTTTGTCTGAAATAAATCTTACTACCCGAGAAGGCCTTATACCTCTAAGGTCTCAGCGGTTATCAATATTCTAAGGTTCACAATTACTCCATGTTCCAAGCCTACATTATCAGTCCCCACATACGGGAAATGTAGCTTCTTAATATCTCATAATCATGTTGTCTTACTCACAACAACTCTAATTACCCCATACCATTACTATTCACATAATCACTTAAGCGTACAACACAACTTAATCTAACAACATGGTATGCTCTCAAATCAATTAAACATGATCTCTTTTAAGAGTCTATCACAATCACAGACCATTCATTACCTTCTTATTATTCCAAGTCAGTACATATATAAAGCCTAGGTGTGGATTCAATAAACTGTTTCACATCTTCCAAGTATTTATCAAGACTTTACCAACTTATGGTAACTGATAGTCATTCTAGGCAACACACATATGAACCCAAGTAAATACGCTCGTACAGATATACATCATCATAATACCATCTATACGATAATTTTACCAACCTGGATACGCAATCCATAATATCCTTTCTGGGTCACTGTTGCCTTTCTCATAGTTGCAATCAAAATAATACGTTAGGGAGAGACTACCCTAACAACACAGCTCTATCGCACGATCTCAGAGTGAGAAGAATGGAAATCAATCCTAAATGTACTATAGCCTCATGTTTATAGATGTGGTGCACAACACACCGATAAACAAGACTCTACTATACACGGTTTGTAGACATTCCGAGGACTAACTGCTCTGATATCACTCTGTCATGCCCCGAACCGCGGGCCCGCAACTGGTGCCCTACCTGGGCACCCTTATATTCATACAACATAATAAACCGCGCAAGATAAATAACACTCATTTTTTTTCTTTAAACACAGGCAAAGCCCATAAGGCTTCCATAATTAAAATCACCTGAAAGGGTCTACACTGTTCAATAATGTAAATATAACTCTAGCCAGTCCAGCCCATATGAATACAGACCTCTAAAAATTTGGACAGTAAACTGTGACGGGACAAGGCCCCGCCGTACCCCTAAATATACCTAGCCATAATGACAAGCTCCGGAACATTTGAGTCATCTCAAAATGCTGAACCAAGATCCTAAGCTCGCAGATCTACAACTGAGTACCTAGACCTACGGACATTTAACGGCCCGAAGGAGGTCAAGATAACAGTACCAAGTATGGAGCAATACTGATCTGATAAACAAGATCATAACTTTACAAAAGAATGACATGGGCAAGTATGAAAATCAAATACCAGATCCTACCGTGTCATATAACAATCAGAGTCAATTGTACCTTGTATCATTGTACTACTATAACACCGTACCACTTTCACATATGAAAACCATGTCAAAATCAGGGACACCTGCCCTCAGCATATAATATCACAGAAGCATGCTCGTGGAATACAATGTGCCTATTTAAAAAGTAGAGTAAACTTTACCGCTTTAAACTAGGAAGCTTATGATCAATCTAGGGCCACCCGCCCGTAGTATCATTATATAATCCTACTCTTGGGACTATTTCACCCGCATAGGTCTCGTGGACCCGCATGAGGTAATTTTCTCGCATAGGACTATTTCACCCGCATAGATCACGTGGACCCGCATGAGGTAATTTCCTCGCATAGGACTGGTCCGCCCTGCATGGGACTGTTTCACCCGCATGAGCCCTACGGACTCGCATGAGGTAACTTCTTCGCATCGTGGGGGAGCAAATCCACGGAATATGCAAATGCAACATGCCCCGGGGAATGACTCCGTAATGAATAATATATCACAAGCACAACCGACTAACATAATGACGTAACATAAGCACAATCGGCTATCATAATCACATAACATAAACACAATCGGCTATCATAAATATCATAAGCAAGTTAAGAAATTCCTTAACTCTTATTAGACTTAATTAGCATGCACTCTCATTATACAGAATGAATGCACCATCTTTCTGAACAACCAAGGCAATACCATGCCTTTCTTTTAAAACAAACAAGACAATACAATGCCTTCCTTTCTGAAATAACCAAGACAATACCATGTCTTCCTTTTAAAACAAACAAGACAATACCATGTCTTTCTTTCTAAAATAACCAAGACACTAACAAGTGTTTCATTTTATAACACCAAGGCACTATCACACTTGCATCACTAAGGATTAAAGTCCATTACAACAATGTACGTGAACCGTACATTCACTTTATAAACTAAATTTCCATTTTTAGAAAAGCCCAAGTACTACATGTATCAGTAGGAAGTATAATCCAATACATGTATCATTTTGAAACCATCATCAAGATACTTACCATACTAAGTATCTTTCTAAGACATGGTTTGACAAATCAGGGCAATAGATATCACGTATTACTTTAAAACATCTTTGGAAATCAAAGTGCCACATATCATGTACTATATTAAGGACTTAACCATGGACATTCTCCCGTGATTTCCTTACAACATTTTAAACCATCTCTTGACTTTTCACAAACCTTGTTATAACAAACTTCCCATAAAGCCGTTATAACACTTTCATTTTAGAAAACTAAAGCACTACCATATCATGTACGGGATTTGAACCCAAAGTACTATGTACGTCTATTCTTTATAAAAGAATCGTTTCATGCAATGTTTAGGGAGTTGAACTCAAAAGCACTTTCACTATTAAAACCAAGTTACTTATGCCTTTAAATCAAGCCACTTCTTCTTTCAAAACTCAAGGAACTTACTTTTTAAATCAAGTAACTCTTTTTTTCAAAATCAAGTAACTTATACCTTTTAAATCAAGTTACTTCTACTCTTTAAATTAAGTAATATATACTTTTCAAATCAAGTTACTTATTTTCTTTGAATCAAGTAACATATACTTTTCAAATCAAGTAATCTATACTTTTCAAATCAAGTAATCTATACTTTTCAAATCAAGTTACTACACCTTTAGAGATTCCATTCAAGGTTTTGAATTTAAGCGACTTCTCTTTAAATCAATCAAGTAACTTATACCTTTAAATCAAATTACTTCTCTTCTTTAAAATCAAGTCACTTCTTCTTTCAACATTTAAGGAAATTATTCCTTTAAATCAAGTAACTCATTCTTTTCCAATGACGTTACTCCTATCTTTTTAAAGTCAAGTAAGCTTGTACTTTCAATTCAAGTATTATAACTTTCAAAATAAACCAAGTCTCTTATCTTTAAAATTCAAGTATCATATACTTCAAAATCAATTCACTTATACTTCATATAATCAAATCACACAAACTTTCAAATCAAGTCCCATAACTTGAAAATGAAGTCTCATAATCATTTAAATAAAACAAGTCTCATAACCTTTTGAAATCAAGTCTCATAACTTTAAATCAAAGTCTCATAATATTGAAAATCAAGTCTCATAACTTTAAATCAAAGTCTCATAATCTTGAAAATCAATACTCATTTGAACCGTGAATAGGTTATACTTGTTTCTAATACTTCCTAACGACTCTTACCAACATCCCCCATAAGACATGGCAAGAACTTAAGAATCTTTTAGACAGGCCTTTAGCATAAAATTAATAACATTATACTTCCTAATGACATGGAAAGTACTTCAACAAAACAAGTCACGTATACTCCAAATAACAAGGCAAGTATACTTCAAAGATAGTCATGTCGATAAAAGGAAGAAGTTCACATACCTCGTGACGACTAACCCATACGACAAGTAGCAATACGCTCCAAAGTACTTCAATTTTATTGGTTATTCCACCCTCCAAGTAGAATGTGCTACACGTAGTACTTCAACCTATAATGACGATAGAACTTCTATCAATATCATACTTTCTAGTATAAAACTTATACTAAATAATGGCCTCTAATTCTACGAAAAAATTGGGCAGCACTTTCTTTGTTTCCACGTACTTTTCCACCTTTTCCAAGGCCCGTATTTCAATAACCAATACGCCACATTTAAGGCTCAACCAAACAGCTAACCAAAGGGGATTACACGTCTAACTGGACGTGTAAAATTCTGCCTCATTATTCATATATAATAGTCCATTATTATTAAGGCCAATCTCGGCTACAATAATGACAACATATAGTCCTTTTTCAATTCTTTAATCCAAGTCGTTACTCCAACATGTTATATCCGTCATAACAATTACAACAACTAAATTGATTATCAACTTCAATGGCTAACATGCCATGTCTCGATTTTTAACCCTCAAATTATCTTAACACTTATCAATCTTCATTCCTTGTATCACAAGTTCATTTATATACAACTACAATAACATGTAATATTCAATTATATTAGGAAGACAAAGATCATTACCTCAATAAGCACAAAATATTCCAAGGATCTCGCCCACTTTAGCTCTTTTCCGCAACTTCTCTTCTTTACGATCCAATCCGCAATTAATGACCCTTAGAAGCTTCTAACCAACTTCTATTCTTTTTTTAATACCAAAAAGTGAAGAACACATTAGGGTTTGTTTCAAACCCTAACCACATTTCGTGAAAATTTAGGGAAGGTGGGAGTTCAATCTTGGTTAATCCCTTTGTTAATATCATTCATCTAGTGTGTAAGAACAACACTTTTAAGATTCAACAATCCTTGTCTTTGGTTCTTGGCCAAATCGAAAATGAGAGAGAGAAGAGCAAGTATTTGGATGAAGTTTTGTGTAGAATGGCCAAGTCTTGCAAGACTTGGCCAAGATATAGGCTTTTCTTATTCTACAAGTTGGGAGGGACACTTGTCGCCCTCCCATAGGTCCTCAACAACAAATATCTTCTATTTTTACACAATTTCCGCAAAAAATCCCGCGTCGGCGCCACGGCCCTACATCCGGCGCCGCGGCGCCGAAACTGCTGACGCCTTCAGGGCTTACGGAGCCACGGCCCTGAGATACGGTGCCGTGGCGCCTGACTGAAACCTTCTCCCTTTCTCTTCTGTCAGCTGAACTTGTAACGTCCATAACTTTCTACTCTGATGTCCTATCGACGAGCGGTTTGTTGCGTTGGAAACTAGACTCAACGAACTTCATATTAGGCTTTTGAAATACCTAAAAACTCCTAACATACTAGGAGATATACCGCTCCAAAGTTGACTAAAAATCTGTCCAAAAACATTCTGCCAACTATTTTTTCCAAATTCAAATATTATTTCCTTTCGTACGTTCTCATCTCATTCTCTTAGAATTACGGGGTGTAACAAATACCCCACTGCACAAGTGTTAAGAACCATTAAAAATTTCCCCAACCTAAACCCCAATCATTGAGGATCATTAAAGGTTTGGAAACCTAGTCTTTACCCACTCTACAGGTAGCACTTAATGTTTATCCCAGGAACGGCCTTGGATTCATGTTTCTAAGAAAAAATCATTATCCGAAGTTCTCTTGCTTCCACCGAAGCGCTCAAACTGAACTTTTACGACTTAGTTTTCCCATTGAACCTTATTCCTGGGATCTTCAGTCAGTAAGGTTGGGTATCCACCGTATCAGTCCTTATTATTTGGGTTTTAAGTCACTTCCCCTGGACATGCATAACTCTTGATATTTGGGTAGCCCTTTGGGTTAAAGGGTCTGCTATATCCTTAGATTAGTAATCAAGGAAATGTCACCCGTGATGATCAACTGTCATACAGTCTTATGTCTACGACAGATGTGTCCAGACGCCGTCATCCGTGCCCTTACAGTGTATAACTACCGTAGGCACGAGTTACTCCCGATAAGGGACATCCTCTAAGAGGTCGTGAAGTTACTCAACTTCTCATCAATTCCGATGTTGTCATATCCTATTTAGCGCTTTCTATTAATCATTACCAGTGAACCTTAGTTCAACCGATCTTCTTTATGAGCTGATACCAGGTCAGTTGTAGTGTGTAAAATATATTAAACTACATGTGACCTACGTCTATCGCTCTTGATATATGGGTGCACCATGATTACAATCAATTTTATTATTCATATCCATTTGTGACTTGATGCACGATTTATGCACACACTTACGCAAGTGCACGTGTCGAGTCAAGTAATATAGTCTTAGAAGATCGAGTTATCGTCCTCAGGATTTAGTGTTCAAGTACCAAATTCTATTCTATGTTATCTATTTGGTGACCGATAATTGATATGTTGTTTATGACTATAATTATGAAAACTAATTAAACTACGTCGTTTTACTTCAGTAATGTGGAAATAGGGCTTCCAAATATCCTCAACTATCCGGTTAACTTACTTATTAATGAAATTAATAATGGTTCTTCTTCTATTTTGAGATAGCAGGTTAACTAAGTCGTTTTATATTCCTGTTAAGGTTATATAAACACTCAACCCCAGTATAGAACCTTTCTACCTTTCGGTGATAAGATTGACTATAGAGGAGGATTAAGACCAAAAACCTATTAATACTACACAAGTATCGGGGTACTTTCGTCCACGATTTAACCTATGTTTATCCAACTACAGCATATTCACAACCTCCCCTTTCGGATTTCGGTTAGAAATCATAAAGATTATGATAATTAGTGATCAAGTGATTATCAAGCAATCAAAACAAATATTGAATAAATCTCAACAACAACAAGAAGAACCAAAAACATGCATTAATTCATAAAGATAAGTTTCAAGTGAATTGACATGGAAAGCCCTAATTAGATTTAGTTCCTAGCCATAGACATGACAAGAACTAAATCAATATCCAACATAAACTGTAAAGAAAATAAAACAAGAACAAGAATTTACTAAGAAAAGGTCTCCAATCTTGATCTCCCAAAAGTGTTGTGATTTGGCAAGAAGAGGAACCCCTGCATCTGACCTAAAGTCCTCTTTTTATAGTCTCCAAAACGTGATGCAGGTTTTCTCTCAGGCCTGGCCCATTGTCAATTCAAATTTCGGAAATTTCAGCGCCGCGTGCCCTGGCGATCGCATCGCGCGCGGAATCTGCGTCTCTCAAGATTAGCGCCGTGGAGCTCGCCCCGCTGATCGAGTAGCGCGCGTGCTGGCTGTTTGTGCTTGGTTCGCCACTTTCTCGCTTTTCGAGCTCTGGAACCTCCGTTTCTGTCCTCTTTTTGCTCCTTTTCCGCCAATGAGCCACTTTAAACCAATAAGACTCAAAAGAAGGAAAATATATCCTAAGATGACACGTATTTGTACACAAATGGAAAAAAGACTAACTAAAAATGACTCAAAAGGTGTATATAAAATACACCGATCAAACACCCCCAAACTTAACATTTGCTCGCCCTCGAGCAAAGATCAAAAGAAAGACATGAAGACACAAGGAAAAAGAAAATAGAAAGACTCAACGACATTGATCACTTTGCTGCATCATTGTTACTTAGAAAAACATGAAGGTTAGCAGAATAATATGCAGGAACATATAGAATGATTTTTTAGCATTCTAAACACATTAAGCTAGATATTTCGCAAACTCACTTTAATCATGCTTAATGGAAGTAAGAGTACTGAATTATGCACGTCAATTTCAAAATCCTATGGCATGTTTACTTGCTATTCTCCACTAATCATGGATATGCATGTAAGAGATCTTCAGGACTTTTCAGGGTTGTAATGTAGGCTTAGGCATGGGTAGGTAAAAATAGGCATTTAGGCTCATTTTATGTACCATAAGCTCTTTTGCTTTTCAATTCTTCCCTTTTCTTTTGATTTTCTTTCTTCACTTCATATCTATCTTTCCCCTCTTTTGTTTTGAGAGAGTGAAGTGTATTATGAATCACAGGCACCCCCAAACTTAGGCTTTTGCCTATTTCTTACTGCTTTTTTTTATTGGGGTGCATCAAGATTGTTCACTCTTTTTGTCTCTTTTTTTAACACTTCCTATTCCAATCATTTCACATTCTCACTTATGGCACAAGTGTGGAATTATGGGGTGTCAAAGAAAAAGTTTATTGTTTAGGCTCAAAGGGGCTGACTAGGGATATTTTTAATGTCAGGGATAAGAAAAAGTGGTAGGAATTGGCTAACAAAGAAATGCATGAGTCATCTCCCCTAACATGCATATCCTAACTATTTCGCCTCAAATAGCAAGCAATCATACACATAGGTTTTAATCATTTAACAATGCACAAATCAAGCAAGAAACCCCAAATAGACAGATTTTTTGAATTTTTGACATATCTAACCTAAGTGTTTAGATAGTTTCTTCTAATTCCATTACATTATTCAACTTCACTTCACTAGGTGTTTCTAGTAACTACAGCATGCATGATCTTTAAAAAAAATTATGACTCAAAAATAATTAAAACAAATCAAAAAGACTCAAACATACTAAAATAATAAGACACAAATAAAACACCCCCCCCCCCAACTTAAATCACACATTGTCCCCAATGTGTGCAAGACTCAAAGAAAATAAAAGAAACGGGATAACTTACATACTTGGTTTAAAGTGGTGGCGGTGGCGGTGGATAATGCATTGACCACTGGTTGAACAAGGAACTCATCTCATCAATTCTCTGGTGCAACTGTTGTTGCCCCTGCCTTAATTCTTGTTTTCCTTGTATCATCATGTCAAAGTTCTCCATCATCCTTATCTGATTCATGAGCAACTGCTCCATTATAGGCACTGGAGGTTCTGATTATGGGATTGGCTGCTGGCTGCTTCCTGCCTCATACTGAGCCTCTGTCTCATGCTCATCTTCATCCATGACAGCCTCTGCTGCTGGCTGGTCTTTGGTGTTGGTCTCACCGTCTTCTTCTTTGGAGGGATTGAGTTTGGGAAGTAATGCACTATCCCATATGACACAGGAAGTTTGTTTTTCTCATATGTATTAGTGGGTACGGTTGGGACCCCATGTATGGAGCATAAGCAGCTAATAAGTGAGCCATGTCCCAACCCACCTGTCGTTACCAACCTGCTGGTTTCTCTCATGTTTTGCACTATTTCCTTCCCAACGTCAATCGTCTTCTCTGACATGATTCCATATATCAATTTTATTCTGTCTTCTGGCACTCTGGTGAAGTGCATTGATGGAATCAAGCGGGCACTGACGAAATACAACCAACCCTTGGCTGTTTTGTTGAACTGACACCTGCTCAGTCCTCTTGCTCCATTTCTGGCAAATTCATACTCAGCCCCAGCCCCAGGGTAGCTTACTGTGCTTGCGACGACATCCCAGTTGATGTTGTTGGTATCTCAAGACCATGTTCTGAAATAGCTCCGGTCATCACCTCTTTCTTCAACATCCGCTATTTTTAATAGCAAATTCACCACTTCTGCCGTCACAGGCACTTCTCGTCCCCTCACAAAGCATCTATCATCCACCCTCTCTGGAAAGTTAGCATAAAATTCTCTCACCATCACTGTGTTCATCGGTGCTATCTTTTCCGGGTTAACAAATCTCTTCCACCCCATCATCTCAATCATCGCCCGAATAGGCTCACAGACATCTCCATCCTCAAATGATTCCCTTTGGTAATCCATTCCTCTTTCAGGGATTAAGGTCTTGGTACTAAGTTTTTGATATCTACCCTCCGTTGTTTGGATGACAAACCTAGTATTATCATATTGAGGGGCGGAGGTGGATGTGGAAACTCTTCTCTTTCTGGCAGACATTTTTAGATAACCTTGGCAGCGTTTCCTTTGTATCAACAATATTACCCAACACTATCACTCAACAATCAACAACTACAACACTTATCACCCCCACACTTCACTCAAGAAGCTCCTGCACAACACCCCCACACTCACTTCGTATATTCTTCCTCGAAATCTCACACCCAACTTCAACACCCCCACACACCTTCACAGATACAACACCTCCTCAAACCTACTACCTCCTCTAATTATAGTGAAGCTTTCAAGAAAAGATAAAGGTTACCTTTGACGGTGTTCTTCAAGATTTTCTTACTCCTAGTGATGATTTGAGGCAATGGGATGAGGGTTGTTGTTTAAGATGGTTAAGGGTTTAAGGAATTTAAAAACTTTGGTTGTGATTGGGTTTAGTTTATGGAAGATTTTTAGGTAAAAGGTAGATTTTCGTGGGTTTTGTGGAGGGGAAAGGTTTAGGTTTTGATTTGGAATGGGGAAAATCGGATTTTTGGGCTATTTTAACTTCTGGATTTCCGTCGCGGCGCGCGCTAAACTATCATGCGCTTTCTGAACTTTCGGCGCGCCTCAAACTCGAACTTTTCTGGACTTTTGGCGCCGCGGCCCTGCAAATGGGCGTCGCGGCGCTGAATCTCCTGCGCCTCTCTGGTCTTTTGGCACCGCGGCCCTGCTCCTGGCGCCGCGGTGCTAAATCGATTTTCTGGAAATCTTTTTTTTTTCTTTTGGCTTCTTCTCAGTTTTCGCCCTCCAAATTTCTTGGCTCTACACCTGTCATCACAACACATAACAACACCTCTGTGAGACTGTTCTAAGTAAAAACTGACTGCATTAAAGTAAATAAATTAAAATACCTTGGGTTGCCTCCCAAGTAGCGCTGTCTTTAACGTCTTTTAGCCGGACGCAAGTTCTTTAATCAAGAAGTGTGGGGTAGATTAACCCCACAACCAATCCACTTCTTCAACATTTTCCTCTTTCTCCTTCTGTTTTTCTTCTTATAATTATTTTCCAGAGGGGGTTCAGTATCACTTACCTGCTTTGGCGGGCTTATCTCCCTTGCTGTGGCTTGCGCTGGCTCACACGAAGTTCTGACAGTGCTAATTGCAAAGCACCTGCTCATGACCGGGGGGTTCAATAACGTGTTTGAACACTTTGAACACCATCTCTTCACTTTCTAGGACATCCTCAATCTTCCCCCTGGGATGCACCACCTTCCTATATGCTAACTGCAAGCTCACCGTGGTTGGTTTGGCTTCACCTAACTCCAACCGTTTAAAGACAGACAAAGGCATCAGATTTATACTAGCCCCCAAGTCACAAAGGGCCCTATTGCATGTTACCCTGCCAACTGTGCAAGGCAGTGTGAAGCTCCCTGGGTCCTTGAGTTTAGGGGGCAATTTCTTCTGCAAGATGGCACTGCATTCCTCTGTCAGTGCCACCATCTCATATTCTGCCAACTTCTTCTTCTTTCCCAGAATCTCCTTCATAAATTTAAAGTAAGTAGGCATTTGCTCCAATGCCTCGATGAAGGGTATGTTGATGTGTAACTTTCTGAATGTCTCCAAAAACTTGGAGAATTGCTTATCAACCACTTTCTTCTGCAATCTTTGTGGAAAAGGAATCCTCTCAGTGTACTCCTTCACTGGAGATTTCTCTAATATTGGGCGATCTTCAACAACCCTCTCTCTCTGTTTCTACTCTCTGTTCAACCACAGGCTGAGGTGCACGCCGTTTTAACTGTTTTCCACTCCTCAGCTGCACTGCCTGACACTGTTCTCTAGGGTTCATCTCTGTATTTCTCGGCAAGGTACCCTATGGCCTGTTGTTTGCTAGCTTCGCTAGTTGCCCCCCCTGTGTCTCCAAATTCCTGATAGATTATCTAGTCTCTGCCATGAATTGGGTCTGTGAATTGGTGAGTGTCAACAAAGCTGCTCTCAGCTCATCTGGCTTCTCTTGTTGGACAGGTGCACTGAATTGTTGTGAAGATGAGGCCTGAATGAATGGTTGCTGATTTTGGTACTGGCCTCTAAACTGGTTCTGCTGCCCTTGCTCACCTCTCCATGAAAAATTTGGGTGATTCCTCCACCCAGGATTGTAGGTATTTGAGTATGGGTTGTTCTGAGGCCTCTGATAGTTCCCTACTGCTTGGCACTCTGCTTGCTCAATCGAAATATTGTTAGGATCAGCTGATGGGCATCTATCAAAGGTATGTGGACCTCCACACATTTCATAACTCAATGGCATTTGCACTGCATTTACAGACACTGTATTTTGTTGCAGTTGCTTGGTCAAAAGAGCAACTTGGGCATTTAGTGCAGTGATAGCATCAATCTCATGAACTCCTACTGTTCTTCTGCCACTCACTTGTCTGTCCTCTGTTACATGATTATTGGTGGTCATGTCTTCCAATAAATCATGAGCTTCATGTGCGGTTTTTCTCATAAACGTTCCACCTGCGGCAGCGTCAATGATCGTTCTGGTAGTCCCGCTTAGCCCATTATAGAAAATATGGACCAAATTCCACAGCTCAATGCTGTGATGTGGACACTTTTTTTGCAATTCCTTAAATCTCTCCCAAGCTTCATATAGTGATTCTCCATCAGCTTGATAGAAATTATTCAACTCCCCTCTCAGCTTCGCTGCTTTGCATAGTGGAAAGAACTTGGCTAAGAACCTCTGTGCTAACTCTTGCCATGTGAATATCGAATATGTTGGCAAGGAATTCAACCACACTTTCGCTCTATCCCTGAGTGAGAAGGGAAAGAGCTTCAATCGGACGGCTTCATCAGTAACACCATTGTATCTGAAGGTTGCACACAACTCTAAGAAATTAGCTATATGCATGTGAGGATCCTCCGACGCAACCCTCCGAACTGAACTGTATTTTGTACCATGCTTAGGATCGCAGGCTTGATCTCAAAATTATTTGCTCCTATTGCTGGGAGCCTAATGCAAGTTTGTGCTCCATTCACCTGTGGCAGCACATAATCTCCCAAGCTTCTCTTAGCCTGGACCCGGACCCTCTCTTCTACATCCATCGGCAATCTCCGAGGCATTCTTTGGTTAGGTTGATGATCACCTAACCCCTCGTTAATCTCATTGTTGTTTTGTACGCCTCTCATCTCTATTAAGGCCGAAACTCGTTGGTTCCTTCTGTTCTGTTTACAAGTTTTCTCAATTTCTGGGTTGAAGGGAATAAGAGTGTCCGCTCCTCTTCTCCTTCGCATAAACTAAGTGCCTGAAACAGATCAAAATAAACAAACGGATCACGGCACACTGGTTTTCACAAATTAAAAGAAAAATAGTAATAAATAAATAAAAGAAAATAAAAACCAAATTAGAAATTAAGAATAGATAAAATTGATATTGAACTTTGCCAATCCCCGGCAACGGCGCCAAAAACTTGATGTGCGATTTATGCACACACTTACGCAAGTGCACGTGTCGAGTCAAGTAATATAGTCTTAGAAGACCGAGTTATCGTCCTCAAGAATTAGTGTTCAAGTACCAAATTCTATTCTATGTTATCTATTTGGTGACCGATAATTGATATGTTGTTTATGACTATAATTATGAAAACTAATTAAACTACGTTGTTTTACTTCAGTAATGTGGAAATAGGGCTTTCAAATCTCCTCAACTATCCGCTTAACTTACTTATTAATGCAATTAATAATGGTTCTTCTTCTATTTTGAGATAGCAGGTTAACTAAACCGTTTTATACTCCTGTTAAGGTTATATAAACACTCAACCCCAGTATAGAACTTTTCTACCTTTCGGTGATAAGATTGACTATAGAGGAGGATTAAGACCAAAAACCTATTATTACTACACAAGTATCGGGGTACTTTCGTCCACGATTTAACCTATGTTTATCCAACTACAGCATATTCACAACCTCCCCTTTCGGATTTCGGTTAGAAATCATAAAGATTATGATAATTAGTGATCAAGTAATTACCAAGCAATCAAAACAAATATTGAATAAATCTCAACAACAAGAAGAAGAACAAAAAACATGCATTAATTCATAAAGATAAGTTTCAAGTGAATTGACATGGAAAACCCTAATTAGATTTAGTTCTTAGCCATAGACATGACAAGAACTAAATCAATATCCAACATAAACTGTAAAGAAAATAATACAAGAACAAGAATTTACTAAGAAAAGGTCTCCAATCTTGATCTCCCAAAAGTGTTGTGATTTGGCAAGAAGAGGAACCCCTGCATCTGACCTAAAGTCCTCTTTTTATAGTCTCCAAAACGTGATGCAGGTTTCCTCGTGCCCGCCCATTGTCAATTCAATTTCGATTTTTCACTTTCCCGCCGTGTGGCCCAGCCAGCGCCGAATCTGCGACTCTCTGAAGATTAGGCGATGTGGCGCTCGCCTCGCTGGCCGAGGCGCTGCCGCCTGCTTTGTGCTGCTGGTTCGCCACTTTCGCACCGAGCTCGAACCTCCGTTTACGCCTCTTTTGCTCCTTTTCCGCCAATGAGCCACTTTAAACCAATAAGACTCAAAAGAAGGAAAATCTATCATAAGACGACACGTATTTGTACACAAATGGACAAAAGACTAACTAAAAATGACTCAAAAGATGTATATAAAATACACCGATCATGACTTCAACGAGACTGTCAAAACATCTCACAAGTTAGTTTGGTTTAGACCAATCTGTTAGATGTCTTGGAATTCCCAATTTCTAAGATGTCATCTATAATGCTCATATCATTCATGTCGAAATATTATTTCAACATACTTCTAGGATCAAACTAGGATTACTCTTTGTGATCAACATGTCGTCTACGTAAAGGCATATCCTAAACGAGTTAGAATTACCTTTTCATGTAGACACATTTGTCACACTTTTTAATGGAGAAGCCCTTCGATAGTAGAGTACTATCAAGGTTTTCGTGTCATTTCTTCGGGGCATGTTCAGCCCGCACAGAGATTTGATAAGTCGATAAACTTTCTTCTCTTCCCTGGAACTACATACCTCTCGGGTTGTTCCGTAATACTTTCCACTTTCGGACATTTGGTTTTCCAACTGTTGGCTTTCTAGCTTCAGAATCAATGTCTCTATAGTCAGATTCATTATTTCTGTTTTATCTGAAACCTCTAGGACCAAAATGTTATCATTTCAGGGACCATAAAGAAATTTCAGGAAGAAGCCCAACAGTCCATCAAACCAACTCTCCAGTTAGGAAGGTTGTCTCAATATCCATGTCATGCAAGACTGCAGTGACCCTGGATGTTAAAATGTTAACGTAGGAGCGCATGTCCAATTATCTTAGGCCTTATCCTCGTCAATAGATCCATCCACTTTGTACTCAATTTGAGTATCCATTTTTACAACCCAAAGGTTCTTTTCCCCGGAGGAAAATCAACCATCACACAAGTGTGGTTCTATCTGATGGAGTATGTTTCTCTCTTTTAGCTTATTTCCAAAGAAGCGCTTCTGGAGATGACAATTCTCAATTTGTCCATGGTTCATTCTCAACCATATAAACTAGAAGGCCTGGAACAAGTCTTTGTCCCATTTTTTTGCTCGGTCTCGGTTCAACATCAAGAATCTCTGAGTTCTGTAGATCTGGAGCATTGGGCTCCGGATAGTCAGCAACTTTCGAGTCCTATAGATCTGGAACGTTTAGTTTCGGAAAATCTAGCACTCGCGGGTTCTTGTTAACCTTGAGCAACCACTACTTTTTCTTTCTCAAGGATAGTCATCTTCAAAGAATTCAGCATTTTTTGGCACCAGGATGCGATAAGTACTACTGTTATTTACAGATCTAGTGGATATGCAATCTATAGTTTTAGGTCCAACTTGACCTGTTTTGTCTTAGGGTCTTCAACCCTTGCCACACTACCCATATCACAACATCTGTATATGGAATTCTTTCCATGTTTCACATAGAGGGTTATCCTTATCCTTATTCGGAATTCTGTTCAGAATCGCATTAGCGGTAAGGATCGTCTTGCCCCAAATAGCTTAGGCGTACTGATCTACTCTTGGCTAATACCGTTAGGCTGAGGTGAGTAAGGAGCATTTGTTTGATAAACGAGGCTTTAGATTTTCCCCCTGTATCCTTACGAATTCCTCAATTCGTAGGCTTTAAACTTCTATTTCCGAAGTGCTGCGGCCCTGCCTTGGAGGCACCGCGGCGCCTGCATTCCAGTAACCAGGCTTTAAGCGTCACCGCTCTTGGTGGAGACACCACGATGTTCTGGCTCCTATCTTCTTCAACATATTCATCTTTGTTCTTTAACAAAGGAAGCAATACATTGTACCAACATTTGATGAAGATCACAACATACTTGTCTCACCCCACTATTTGAACAAGCGTCAAATCACCCACGTATGCGTTGTTGACACCCAATTTTGACTCAACTTTTAGTCATTTCTTGCAATTTTAAGCATTTTAGGACACCGCATTTTATCATAATTTTTGACATTTTTGTATATTTTTTACCTAACATTCTATGTTGTTTTATTTTTTGTAAATTGACATCATGTTTTTACTTTAATTAGGTATTAAACATTTTTAAATATTATGTTATTATTGTTGCGCGATCATCTTGTTTTACTAATTTTGCATCTCTTTAAATAATTAACTGACATCCTGTCTTTACTTTTAATCAGGTATTAAATATTTGTTAAATATTGTATTTTATTATTATTGCATCGGCATTTGCATTTTTATAATTTTGTATCTTTAAATAATTTTTCTTTTAAATAATTAATCCATTTTGCATTTTTTGCCAAACTACCCAAATTAAGGCACAACTGACCAAATTTAATCCGCCAAAAATCGAAGCCCAAACTGAGGCTCAATACTCCTTTCATCTTTTCCCCCAATACCTAATACCCAAACCCAAAACCCTAAACCTAATCCCACGCTATAAAATAAACACTCCACCCATTTAAAAAAATGACCCCAGCCGCAGCCTTCTAAGAGCCCCCCTTTCATTTTTAGGTCAGCCGCCTAACCCATCTCTCCCCTCTCAAACCCTCAGCAGCCCCCCTTCAAACACAAACTGGCCAGCCGCACACTACCCCCCAGCCGCACTCTCTCACCGGCGAACCCATCAACACCACCCTCGTCGAACCTCACCCCATTCCCGTCGAACTCCCCTTCTCCCAAGCAAAACCCGACGAATCGAACACCCCGCACTCCGACCATCACTGACCCGTCACCACTCACCCGTCGCCGCCACTGTTCCCCGGCGAATCCACCAACACCCACAAACACCCCTTCGCCGACAACCACAACGAACCACCGCTACTGATTTTCAGTCATTTCGCTACTAATTTTCGTTATTCTAATGGACTGATTTTGGTCATTGTTACTACTGATTTTCGGATTTGTTAGGCTGATTTTAGCCATGCTCTTGACTGATTTTTCTATGTATTGTTAGCTGATTTTAGCCATGTTTTGGACTAATTTTGGTCTTGCTGGACTGATTTTTGGACTGATTTTTGGCTATTTTTGCTACTAATGTTAGACCATATTTGCTACTGGTTTTTGGGTGTTTTGCTTCTGATTCTGGACTGATTTTAGGCCATTTCGTTGGACTGATTTTCTGCCAGTTCCTACTTATTTTAGGCTAGGTTTACTAATGATTTTTGGTTATTTTTGTATTGATTTGGAATGTTTTTACGTTTTTGCCCCTTTATTTTTATTAAACTGATTTTAAAGAACAGATACTACACTGTTGTCATTTTACTGGTTTGGACATGATACTACACTTTAATTGGCCAATGAAAAAGTTATCCGTCGATTTTTGAGGCCTCCACAGTTGCAAAGACGGAAAATAAAATAAATGAAGCTTTCTGGGCAATGATGATTTCTTCCACTTACACCGGATAACCAACATGCGCAGGCAGGACGAATTCTCGCAGCCGCACTTGTTTAGGCTGTCCCACTTTATATTTTTTATATCTGAGCCCTCCGTGTTTAAAACTATTACTGTTTTGGCGCGGATCTGAAAGTTTTATTTATCTTATTATTTTTAGCAACATTGGCCGATGAAGGAATCTCCGTCTGATTTCCAAGGTCTCCCCTGTACAAAAGACGGATTTATTTTTTGGCTTTACTTATTAATTCTTGTTATTGTTTTTTAATTGTTTCTTCTATTACTAACATTTTTACTAAGTGTTTATGCAGGTACCCGGAGATCATCTTGTGCAGAAGGCCTAAAAAGGGCTACAGATGTCCCAGATTTTTATCTCATGTTGCATTTAATTTTAGTTTTTATTATTCTGTATTGCATTTTATTTTTAATTGTAAATTATGTAAAAATGCTTAGAATAGGTAGAATAAAAGGCAATAAATAATTAACCTAGGTTTGAACGGATAACCGCAAGTTAGCGGATCTTAAATGATGCTTAACCCCTCCCCTTTAGGATAATAAAGAACCCTGATCCAGAATCTCATTAATTTCGTAGACCATTAAATGGAGATTAATTGCGGTATTTTTATTGCAATAAATCAAGTGTCCTAATTCACTTAAATAATTAGGTGACGACTCCTTTAAATACATCTAGAAATCAACTATACGTGGTACTCCCGTTTTGACTACGGTTAAAATGGGGTGTTACAGAATGACAACTCCGCTGGGGATAATCAGGTTCTTGACCATAGCAAACCTAGGTTTATTATTGCTTGGCTTTATTTTTATTTGTTTTAAATGCCTTAAAATTGTTTGCTTTAATCTTGTATGCTTAGTTGTTTTAATTGCTATTTGCTTTTACTGCTTTCCTTAATCTGGCATTCCGCTCATATTTCTTCCACTCTGGAAAATCCACACTATCACACACTACATGCGAGGTGCGCTGGGTGCATCAGCAAAATTCTTTCTTCAAAACCCAAATTTAGGAGAGTTGGTAATATACGTGGAGTGTCCGGTCTAATCGGTGGACGCGTAGCCTTCTCACTCGAATTGTCCGCTCGGGAACCTTGCGTCTAGTAAGCCAAATCTTAGAAAGCTTAAGATAGAGTTATACCACCTTTTTATTAAGTCATGCATGCATAAACCTTATGTGGGTTAATCCTTGGTATTAACACCACAATTAGAAATCCACCAAACTTGTCGACGGGTTTCACAACCCAACGACTCATTAGCAGACTATGTGTAGCGTGATGATGATAGACGGATCCAAGCTTGATCATGACACGCCGAAATTGGAAAAGTGCACCGTCATTTGGTCGTCATTTCCAACAAAAGCATTAATGTTTAGCAACTTTGGTCAATCTATCCCAATCTCGCATGTCTGGCGTTTATGCTGACCTCTGGCATAAGAGAGGTCCCATGCATATTAGGCGCGCACTTGATTTGCATGTTTTTTTTGTTTACTATTGTTGTCGCTAGCAATTATGTACATATTATTTAATGCAATAATTACCATTTTAACCCTTGTACATATCATGCTTATAATTCCGGCCACAAGCATTTGCATTTTTGCACCTTTTGTTGTCACATTGCCATCAGGACTTCTACTGCGTAAATCGCTCTTGAACAACACGATTTGGACTTTGTGAAGCATCAACCACCAGCCCGGTCGAACCAAGCAGGGGAGTCTTTGACTATATTGTCACGCCCTTACATTTTACTATTTTTGTGGCTTGCCTACTCTCACCCATTTGTCATATTTTTTGCAGGAAGACCGTCCTCGCAAATAGTCGAGGGCGGACAACAAAAAAAAAAGGGGGAAGAAAAGAAAAGAAATCATCACAAGAATGAGCTGGAGTTATGTTGACGGAAAGAAGTCAGCTTATACCAGATTCAACAAAGCATCGCTCTGGGTCTTATATTTTGCATTTTTATATATATTTGCAAGTCCAATTGATATGTCTAGTATTGATTACATAATTCTTTATCACGCATTTTACAACATAATCATCCTGAACTACGCGTGTCTGATTCTCACCATACGGTGTGATACGTAGGCAACCCATCTAGGATTCGACACCACCAAAAAAAAAAAAAAAAAAAAAAAGGGGGACATATTTGGTTCACCAATTCATTGCACGGACATTCATTATTGCATTTCAATCATTCTATAACATTCATTCATGCATTTCATTCATTCTATCACATCCATTCATTTTTTCATTACTTTCTTTTACTTTGCATTAGTCTTATAGTGAACAATCATTTGTTTTGCACAACTTTTACTTTTGTATTTCTTTCATGAATAAATTCTTGTAAATCATACGTTTTATAACATATCTGAACGAACTACGCACACCTGATTCTCGTCAAAGATGAGATACGTAGGCAACCCTATTCGGGTTCGGTACCCTTTATTCAAAAAATATATAAAAAAAATATTTTGTGCATAAATACAAAAAAAATGTTATCCAAAAATACAAAAACATTTTCTTTATCATTGTTTGACTTGGTTGATACCGACACAGTTGGGAGTGTGCATAGGAAAGAACGAGTAATAATCAGTATGGGTTGATTTCGTGGTAAACCATAGATTCTTTTGGTACCTCTTATTCACCCGTAAATGACATTGCCTTACATGCTTTCAAGATAAGAACGAAACAACCTCTTCGTTTCATGTGCATTGTGTGGTGAGTTTTAAAATAAGTTCAATTGCATTGCATTGTGATCTAGAACTTGGCCTGAATGTTTGTTGAGGCGAAATCCTGAGTAACACTCGGTGTAAGAAATGATCGTAGGTTTTTTTTGACCCGTTTGAGCTTTTTCAGCCTACCAAATAACATTATCCGTAGTACACCCCTTTGAGCCTAAAGCCTATTCTTTTGAAAACCGCATATTACACCTATACCCTTTCTGAGTGCGTACGCACTATCCCTCTCTTGGCCCGACCTCCTTGAGCGCTTTGGAGATGTGCAAGTGGCTGACAAAATTTTGCGTCGAAGTTTGCAAAGACAAAAATTGTCAAAGTCCCAAAAGGGAAAAGAAAACACAAATGACGACTTCACAAAAGAAGAAATCAAAAGCCCCTGCATTATATAAAAAAAATGAATGAAATGGGAGAATAACTTTGGAAAAAGCGGGCACCAAACGAAAGATTCAAAAAGAAGTCAGTACATAAAAACTGGGACAAAGAAAAAGCAGGTCAGTATTAAAGCACACAAATGTCAAGCACGGACGTAGTCCAACGCTCGAGGAAGGATTAGTCACTTTTTTACCCAAATGATATACATCCCTTTCTCCAAACCTACATTACAAGCCCGTGACAAGCCCTACATGATCTTATACTGAGGGTTCTCACATTAGTGGATACTTACATGATGGCCAAGCCTATGGTATCACAATTGCATGCATTGAACATCCTTTTGAGTGTGAGCGTACTTCTCTAAACGTCCCAAAATTCAAAATACTGGAATATATGTGAGAAATAGGACTTTCTTTCAGTAAGGGCATTTGAAACGTGAGATTACGTGTAGTTTGAAACCTTGGCTGCAAGCAAGTGTGTCGATACTTAGGTGTCTGAGGTACCATTTGAAACTATATGAATTACCCAGAAGTTAGACTTGATTAGACTGGAAGTGAATAACGGAATTCCTAAGCACAATACTAATTGTTGGTATCAACTGAAGTCAGAACGTGATGCTGTCTTTCCACTTTTAAAAAAAATGCATATAAAATAATCATTTTTTGCATCACGAACTACGTCTTGACCTGATTCCCTCGGATAATGATCGTGGCGCCACATTGGCTTCGGTCTCATTTTTTTGAAAACTGTACAATCATTTTTACTTCATGAACTACGTCTTGACCTGATTCCCTCAGCGGGATACGTAGGCGGCCACATTGGCTTCGGTCCACATTGTGTGAAAAACCCACAAAAATCCTTATTTTTTGCATCACGAACTACGTCTTGACCTGATTCCCTCAGCGGGATACGTAGGCAGCCACATTGGCTTCGGTCTCATTTTTTGAAAACTGTACAATCATTTTTGCATCACGAACTACGTCTTGACCTGATTCTCGCGGATACGTGGCGCCACATCGCTGGGCCTCATTTTTTAAAAAATTGTACAATCATTTTTTGCATCACGAACTACGTCTTGACCTGATTCTCGTCAAAAATGAGATACGTAGGCGGCCACATTGGCTTCGGTCCACATTATTTGAAAACCCCATAAAAATCCTTATTCTTTGCATCACGAACTACGTCTTGACCTGATTCCATCAGCGGGATACGTAGGCGGCCACATTGGCTTCGGTCTCATTTTTTTAAAATTGTACAATCATTTTTTGCATCATGAACTACGTCTTGACCTGATTCCCTCGACGGGATACGTAGCCGGCCACATTGGCTTCGGTCCACATTGTTTGAAAAACCCATAAAAATCCTTATTCTTTGCATCACGAACTACGTTTTGACCTAATTCCCTCATAAGGATACGTAGGCGGCCTAAGTCGGCTTCGGTCACACCATTAGAAATCTTCTCATTGGCTCGTGCGCGACTGAATGCGTTTGATTATTCTGAAAAGAGATATGAGTAATTTCCGCCAGAGTTAAGTCTTGCCCATGCGCCCCGCATAACGAAAACTGAGACAATTTTAGAAAATGCACCATGAATAGATCATAATAAGGATTCCAAAAGCAATCAGCAATCGCAGCATTCAAAGAAGCATTCACAAGATTCAAGAAGTCCGCACAGATCGTGACAAGACTCGCAGATTCAAAGAAGTCCGCACAGATCAGACGATTCAAACAAGCACAACATTCAACACGCCCGCAGGAGGCGAAATCTCAACATTTGCGCAAGATCACATCAATACAACCGCCATCGCGTTTTTACGAATAACATTCTACTCATACAATTACATTGCTTATAAATTCATGTGTTATCATTTTGCCTTATGATTTATGCACTAACCTTTTGCTTAAGTCGAGCACGCGTCAAGAGCCAAAGCTACAAAGTTGACGCGAATCAATCACTCCTTTCCTGAAATTCACAAGTTTTCTTTGAAGCAGAATCTTCATATCAGCAAAGGCGAGAGGACAACAATAAGCCCATGCGGATTACAAACGCACAACGTCTATGCAATGGCGTTATCTCAACCCGGGCGAGTCACGAAGTAGGTACGTCCATAAAATGACACCATTTCATTGCAAGCCTATGCAACGGCTTCATCTATGTTTCGTCTATGCAACGACGAACATCTGCATCGCGTCTATGCAACGACGCCATTTCATGTAAGTCTATGCAACTGCTTCATCTATGTTTCGTCTATGCAACGACGAACATCTGCATCGCGTCTATGCAACGACGCCATTTCATGCAAGCCTATGCAACGGCTTCATCCATATTTCGTCCATACAAGACGACAACGCCCATACAAGGCGTCATTTGCATTTCGTCCATACAAGACGACAACGCCCATACAAGGCGTCATTTGCATTCCGTCCATACAAGACGACAAGGCCCATACAAGGCGACATTTGCATTTCGTCCATACAAGACGACAACGCCCATACAAGGCGTCATTTGCATTTCGTCCATACAAAATGATAAAGCCCACACAAGGCGTCATTTGCATTTCGTCCATACAAGACGACAACGCCCATACAATGCGTCATTTGCATTTCGTCCATACAAGACGACAACGCCCATATAAGACAACTTTTGCATTTCGTCCATACAAGACGACAACGCCCATACAAGGCGTCATTTGCATTTCGTCCATACAAGACGATAACGCCCACACAAGACAACTTTTGCATTTCGTCCATACAAGACGATAACGCCCATACAAGGAAACTTCTGCATTTCGTCCATACAAGACGACAACGCCCAAACAAGGCGTCATTTGCATTTCGTCCATACAAGACGATAAAGCCCACACAAGGTCATTTTCATTTCGTCCATACAAGACGACAACGCTCATACAAGGCAACTTTTGCATTTCGTCCATACAAGACGACAACGCCCACACAAGGCGACATTTGCATTTCGTCCTTAAAAGACGATAACGCCCACACAAGGCGTCATTTGCATTTCGTCCATACAAGACGATAACGCCCATACAAGGCAACATTTGCATTTCGTCCATACAAGACGATGACGTCCATACAAGGCGTCATTTGAATTTCGTCCATACAAGACGATAACGCCCATACAAGGCGTCATTTGCATTTCGTCCATACAAGGCGACAACGCCCATACAAGGCAACATTTGCATTACGTCCATACAAGACGACAACGCCCACACAAGGCGTCATTTGCATTACGTCCATACAAGACGATAACGCCCACACAAGGCGACATTTGCATTTCGTCCATACAAGACGATAACGCCCACACAAGGCGTCATTTGCATTTCGTCCATACAAGACGATAACGCCCACACAAGGCGTCATTTGCATTTCATCCATACAAGACGATAACGCCCATACAAGGCAACATTTGCATTTCGTCCATACAAGACGATAACGCCCACACAAGGCGTCATTTGCATGTCGTCCATACAAGACGACAACGCTCATACAAGGCGTCATTTGCATTTCGTCCATACAAGACGATAACGCCCACACAGGGCAACATTTGCATTTCGTCCATACGAGACGATAACGCCCACACAAGGCGTCATTTGTATTTCGTCCATACAAGACGACAATGCCCATACAAGGCGTCATTTGCATTTCGTCCATACAAGACGACAACGCCCATACAATGCGTCATTTGCATTTCTTCCATACAAGACGATAACGCCCACACAAGGCGTCATTTCCATTTCGTCCATACAAGACGACAACGTCCACACAAGGCGTCATCTGCATCTCGCCTATACAAGACGGCATATCATCACATCACTTCATCAACATCCACAAACACCATGTCTTTTCCAGAACCACATCACCTGCAACCCAGTGTCAATCATACTTCGACACTGGGACAAATTTTGAATTTGCGTCTGCCTGCTTTTATTTTCTAGCATTGCAGCAACTTAGTGTTCTCATAATTCGACACTAGGACAAATTTTAAATCTGCATCAGCTTTGTCTTTTATCTTGGCATCACAACGATCCAGTGTCGGCTTTTGCCCATTCTTTTCTTGATCCTTGTTTTAATTTTGACGATGGGAACAAAATTGGCTACAAGTCAACGTCTTTGTCTGAAAACTCTTTCATCGTCTTCGGTCAAAGAGGGACAACTGTTGACACCCAATTTTGACCCATCTTTAATTCATTTCTTGCAATTTTAAGCATTTTAGGACACCGCATTTTATCACAGTTTTTGACATTTTTATATATTTTTTACCTAACATTCTATGTTGTTTTATTTTTTGTAAATTGACATCATGTTTTTACTTTAATTAGGTATTAAATATTTTTAAATATTATGTTATTATTGTTGCGCGATCATCTCGTTTTACTAATTTTGCATCTCTTTAAATAATTAACTAACATCTCGTCTTTACTTTTAATCAGGCATTAAATATTTGTTAAATATTGTATTTTATTATTATTGCATCGACATTTGTATTTTTATAATTTTGTATCTTTAAATAATTTTTCTTTTAAATAATTAATCAATTTTGCATTTTTTGCTAAACCAGTCCAGTCCAAGGCACAATCTGGACCAGCCCAATCCGCCAAAAATCGAAGCCCAAACTGAGGCCCAATACTCATTTCATCTTTTCCCCCCAATACCTAATACCCAAACCCAAAACCCAAAACCTAATCCCACGCTATAAAATAAACACTCCGCCCATTTAAATAAAGGACCCCAGCCGCAGCCTTCTAAGAGCCCCCCTTTCATTTTTAGGTCAGTCGCCTCTCCCTCTCCTCCTGACCTTCCCAGCCGCCTAACCCATCTCTCCCCTCTCTCAAACCCTCAGCAGCCCCCCTTCAAACACAAACTGGCCAGCCGCACACTACCCCTCTGCCGCACTCTCTCACCGGCGAACCCATCAACACCACCCTCGTCGAACCTCACCCCATTCCCGTCGAACTCCCCTTCTCCCAAGCAAAACCCGACGAATCGAACACCCCGCACTCCGACCATCACTGACCCGTCACCACGCACCCGTCGCCGCCACTCTTCCCCGGCGAATCCCTCAACACCCACAAACACCCCTTCGCCGACAACCACAACGAACCACCGCTACTGATTTTCAGCCATTTCGCTACTAATTTTCGTTATTTTAATGGACTGATTTTGGTTATTGTTACTACTGATTTTCGGATTTGTTAGGCTGATTTTAGCCATGCTCTTGACTGATTTTTCTATGTATTGTTGGCTGATTTTAGCCATGTTTTGGACTAATTTTGGTCTTGCTGGACTGATTTTTGGACTGATTTTGGCTATTTTTGCTACTAATGTTAGACCATATTTGCTACTGGTTTTTGGGTGTTTTGCTTCTGATTCTGGACTGATTTTAGGCCATTTCGTTGGACTGATTTTCTACCAGTTCCTACTTATTTTAGGCTAGGTTTACTAATGATTTTTGGTTATTTTTATATTGATTTGGAATGTTTTTACGTTTTTGCCCCTTTATTTTTACTAAACTGATTTTAAAGAACATATACTACACTGTTGTCATTTTACTGGTTTGGACATGATACTACACTTTAATTGGCCAATGAAAAAGTTATCCGTCGATTTTTGAGGCCTCCACAGTTGCAAAGACGGAAAATAAAATAAATGAAGCTTTCTGGGCAATGATGATTTCTTCCACTTACACCGGATAACCAACATGCGCAGGCAGGACGAATTCTCGCAGCCGCACTTGTTTAGGCTGTCCCACTTTATATTTTTTATATCTGAGCCCACCGTGTTTAAAACTATTACTGTTTTGGCGCGGATCTGAAAGTTTTATTTATCTTATTATTTTTAGCAACATTGGCCGATGAAGGAATCTCCTTCTGATTTCCAAGGCCTCCCCTGTACAAAAGACGGATTTATTTTTTGGCTTTACTTATTAATTCTTGTTATTGTTTTTTAATTGTTTATTCTATTACTAACATTTTTACTAAGTGTTTATGCAGGTACCCGGAGATCATCTTGTGCAGAAGGCCTAAAAAGGGCTACAGATGTCCCGAATTTTTATCTCATGTTGCATTTAATTTTAGTTTTTATTATTCTGTATTGCATTTTATTTTTAATTGTAAATTATGTAAAAATGCTTAGAATAGGTAGAACAAAAGGCAATAAATAATTAACCTAGGTTTGAACGGATAACCGCAAGTTAGCGGATCTTAAAGGATGTCTAATCTTTTCCCTTTAGGATAATAAAGAACCCTGATCCAAAATTTCAGTAATTTCGTAGACCATTAAATGGAGATTAATTGCAGTATTTTTATTGCAATAAATCAAGTGTTCTAATTCACTTAAATAATTAGGTGGAGACTCCTTTAAATACATCTAGGAATCAACTATACGTGGTACTCCCGTTTTGACTACGGTTAAAATAGGGTGTTACATGCGTGACTATGTTATAGAGGAGCGGTGCTTCTTTCGCTATTCCTTTGATGGAATGGAAAGGTGATTTTGCCTCTTCGTTTACCTCACATTCATTTGAGGTTTTATGTCGACAGACGGCAACAATCTCAACTTAGTTAGATTTTGAATGACTTTCTATTTAACGTGTCTTAATCTATGATGGCATAGATGCACAGATTACAAATATATCATCCATTTGGCTACAGTCTTACTGTACCACTCTTAGTTATCATCGACCTGCGGGACATGAGGCGAAGACTCAAGCCTTATTGCCCAACAACGTCCTTGAAACCAAGTTCAGGACATGTATCACCTCTTTTAAGAGTGATCTCATTCCCTTAAGTCCTTTTGAGGACAACCTCTTCAACTTCTTCTCCTTTTAAGGTAGCGTTGCTTCACACGAACAACCTCCTGCCCGTGGTTAGGGCGTATGTGATATAGATACTCTGGCACACTCCAGTTGCCTTAGCAGACTGAGTGTCCTATTTCTTTTCTGCCATTCTTTTGGCCTTCATATCATCCAAAATCTGGAGATTCTGGCCCACTCCAATCACCCGTAGGCTTCGTATGACTGAGTGTCCAATACTATCTTGTCAAAAGACATATCTTCTGTCGGAAACGGTGACATGTTTGTCTCTAGTCCTATAGTCCTTGTCTTTAGTCCTCTTCCCTTGCTTAGGATTGTCCATAAATTCAGTTTATTACAATCTAGGTCCGAATCTTTTAGGTCGTTGTTTATAACAATCCAATTATAAACGGGAAGGAAAGTGAGATTAAACTTCTGATTTTAAAGTGTAGGGAATATATGTTTTAATGAAAACCACTACATATTCCTAGCCTTGCTTTATTCACTTTTATTTAGAAATTATCTTTTAATCTCATTTTAGACACGGAAGAATAATTGATTCATACCTTTGGAATCTGGTCCACGTCAATGACGTGTCCAAATTCTTATTTTCATAAGATGTAGGCTTTCTTCTACACGATGGAACATCATCTTCAACCTTCTCCTCAAGTTCAAGTTGACCTCATCAACCTCTCGTGGATACTTGCTTCCACCACTCTCGGGAGCTGTGATAACAACTCTTCCTTGATCCTTTGCCTTGCCAACATGACTATCAATAATATCTTCAAGTTTAGGATCATTGAAAAAAGATCTCCCATTTGACGGAAAAAATTTGTAACTATTGTCAAAGAGAGTCCCAAAACTAGGACCAGATCTGCTGGCATACATCTTTCTAGCACTAGTACCAATATTATCTTAAGATTGTGAGTATTACAATGGATGTACGGGAATAGTGTACAACTATTACTAGTACTTAGAAAGGATAAACAAAATGAATTACAATACAATAGACTTGAAGCCTAATAAGAGTTGTGACAACCACAACAAAGATTGGTTCTTGATCCGTCTTGAATCTGCGTTCTTGAGTGTTTGCTCCAATTGCAACAAGCTTCTTGACGTTGATAGCAACAACAAAGTGTTTAGGAATCTGGAAATAGAACAAGAAAATTGGCTTGCTGAGTCGATTGATTTTTCAATCTATCCTTAAGATAATATTGCCCCGTATAATTCTTAAAAATTGTGTGTTGGCAACTTATCTCCCAAGATAAAAAAAACAATCAAACAAGTGAGCAAATGACACTCAAGTGTTCGCTTAGGAAAGAAGGATATTTTAGTGTGTGAAGATTGTAATAGAGGAAGATATTTCAGAAAATCTGAAATCATACAAGTATGGAGTGTATACAATTGAGTCAAGGGTCTCAATTTATAGTGTGTGTAATATGTCTTCCCAAATATCCAAGTAATGGCCTTTAATGCCATGTAATGACCTTTAATTTGAGGTTACAATTCAACCAAATAATGGCTGAATTCATGAGGCAAATAATGGAGACTTAATGCTCCAAAGTCAGCCCAAAAAACGTCTCAAAACGTCTCCCAACGGAAACACTGCCATCAAAGCGTCGCGGCGCTGCCTGAGGGGCGCCGCGACTCTTGACAACCAGTAGCCAACCTGAAGTCACAGGCGTCGCAGCGCTCCGGCTCCGCGGCCCTTCACGGCTCCGCGGCGATTTTCGACTTGTTTCATCTTTTACACATCGTACATTTCTTCCTTCATTTACCAACGTGAAACCATTGTTACTTGACCAATAACCGTCTATTATCTTACATCTCAAACATTTTGTATACGTACCAATATCTCTTCCACTAAGGAAATTTACGATCATTGGTACAACGTGTGCACGTGTGTGGAAACGACCTTTCCGACGTGCGAGACCCCAATTGTTCAAGTCATAATAAATAGAATTAACTTTATTTCACATTAATAAATTTCCAACAATTATCTTCCACCTTTACTTAATAATGTAAATTTTTGGATCATTTTCTGCTTATTTTGGTTCTTTTCATATCTTAACCATATGATATGAGTCTATTGATATTTTTTAGGTTTTTGGCATCATCCATTTACTAAAGATTTTGGCACAAAACGTTATAATATTTTCCTTTGAAATGAAAGAAATTCATCGCTAAATTGATCTAGTTATGCATTTTGTCCAATATTGTCAAACATAATCCAAGTGATAACCAAGAAATACACTATCGTTAGACGATACTCTCTATACAGAAGTTTGCAGTTCCCTTTTCCCCTGACAATGGAGACCAGAGAGCAGGGTTAAAAGCTCTCTAGTCGGTAGAAAAAAAAACGTTAGGTGCTAGTTAAGTTGTGTGTATGGGTGGCCAACGGGCCGGAGCGGGGCGGGTTTGGGCGGGATCGAGACTGGCGGGCAAGGACTATCGGGCTTGGCCTATGTCCCGTCCCAGTACCGGTCCCGACGGGAAAAGGTACCGGGCCTCGTGGGCCGAGATCGGGTCGGGTCATTTTTTGTTTTTGCATTTATTTAAAATAATAACATATATTAAATATATGAACAACTTAATAATTGAACAAGATAGTGTAATAAAAACATCTCAAAACTGTTTTTAATGCCTCATATATTATTTCATAGAAATATGGTTTTTTGCATATACAATTGTCAAAATTACAACTTTGTAGTGTTGTTCAAAAATTGCAAATGACATAATAAAATTGCCATTAAATAAATTATCAATTTGAAAACACTTTTTCTAGTTTCTTCACAATGTCGTATTGGTCAAATTGATCCACGTCGCTACTCATACCTTCAGATAAGATGTCGTTGTAGTTTTCGTCTTCTTCTTCGTTGATCTCCGGTTGACCGCACCTTCTTCTTCGTTGATCTCCGGTTGGTGCAACGACTATTTTGTGAAAATGGGAGGGGGACTGGCGGGATGAGACCGTGTCCCATCCCGATTCGAGTCCCGATACCGTTATTTTTTTTTAATTTCGGGCACGGGGCGAAACCGAGGCGGTGTCGGAGGGGGGGGGGGCACCTAGCTGACCCAACCCGTTGGCCACCCTTAATTATGTGTAAGTTGATTAAGGCACCATGATTGATTTAAAAATTTATATATATATGCACTAGTACCCAAGAATATGATTTAGTAGTAGTTTAATGAAATGAATAGAATATCATGAGGTCCTAGTTAAGATGTCAGCGGAGACAAAAAATACTACTTCATTTATCTCAATATATGTGATATTTTATTTTTAGTCCGTCTCCAAAAAATGACATCTTTTTATATTTACTACGTATTAATAATTTAATTTTAAATTTTTTATTTTACTTATAATGAGATAATTTATAGGCACATAAATTTCTATACTTATTTTATATCACAAATTTTAATAGTAGTAGTAGGTGATTTGTTCTCATTTAAACCTTGATGGTAGAGTTTTTGATACCTATGTTGACAAGGAGTAGCAGGTGCGCGATGAGATAGTCAAGGTGTCTAAATTAAAAGTAGCAAGTACTCAACAATGTTATTACGGTACCTAAACCTTGGTGGGTGCTCATATGAAGTAGCAAGTACCCGATGAGATAGTTAGGATTAGGCCTAGCCAATGGGCCGGTCCGGCCCGGATCCGACTCGATCTCGAATAATTAAAAAAAATAAAAAATTAACGGTAACGGGCCTCGAATCTGGACCGGACATGGTTGGTCCCGCCTGGCCCGTGTCACACCCTTTTTTGACCGCGAGATTATAAAAACTCCTGCTTAGAGATGTTAGGAAATAAAGAAAATGCTAAAATAGTGCTAAAAAGATGTTAAAAGTGTTAAGTAAGGTGCTAAGGTGCTAAAAGAGTAAAAGACTGCTAAAGTGCTAAAGGGTTCGCAGAGTCGCCACTTAATTAGTTTGGGTGAATTAGGACACCTAAATGTCAACTAGGTTAAAGTCAACATTAACTCCATTAAATGGTCTGCTAAAACTTAATGAGATTCTAGGTAAGAGTTCTTTATTAATCTAGAGGGAAGGGATTAGACACCTTCTAAGATCCGCTAACTTGTTGTTGTCCTGCCAAACCTAGGTTGATTATTATGTTAGCGAAAATGCATGTTTAGAAAGATGTTGTAAGTAAAAAGAATGCATTTTTTGATAAAAGATTTATAAGATTGATGCTATAAAAATATACATAAAGTTTAAATGTATTATTTATAAAATGATGCAATGTCGATTTATTAACTAAATGCACATATTTACTTGCCAACTTAATCTTGATTAACATAAATATGACATGATGCATAAAGATACTTAATTTTGCAATTGAGAATAATTTATGCCTAAATTTCATGATAAGATATGCAAATTAAATTGTTAGGCAAAAAGTTTAGATGTGGATGATAAGCCTAAGATAAGTAACTAGGGGAAGGCCCAGTTTCTAATACCCAATTACTTTCTAAGTTATTAATTCAAGGTTTAACTATTCTAAGTGACCTGCTAATTAGAGTAGCGTTAGTCAAATAATTACAACAAATAAATGGGGCGGGGTAGGAAATCAAAAGAGGACTCGAAGAATGGCGATATAATTCGCCGGCGGGATGGAATTTCCAATGCGGATAGAAAAATGCACATAGATGTGGGTCTTCATTTGTTGTAGCTTATGATGAGTCTCGCCATGAGACTCTTCATTTTCGCTCCGATGCATTTCATGTAACAAAAAGAAAGATAAGGATTAGTATGTACCCAAATAATGCTTGATAGGAGTAACTAAACACTGAGCATACACGTCAATCACAACAGTTTAATAGGATCAATAAGCCTCATTAATCTTTCTATATTTGGGTTGGAGCAGGACATACAATATGCGGTAACCAACATATACACCTAAACAAATATTCCAGACTCAAACAAACGATGACTCAATTGATAAATATTCTTATTCATGTATATGCAAACTCATATTTATACACACATAGGGGGGCTGATGTGCACTAGAAGTTCAGAATAACCAGACAATATATCTGTTTCATATGAATTGTTCAGAGACGAATATTTAAGACTAGTGAGTTGAAGGAGGAAACTCTAATAGTATGCAGGGACAGATATCAGGACCAATTCAGACAAATACGAAAGTCATCTCACCCAAGCCCACTTTAAACATTCCTGACTAAAATGAAATCCCCCTTTATCACTTAATTAACATGCCTATGCAATTATACGATCAAAGCTTACATAAACAGAGGCGGAATCCACACAGGGGGGCTTCGTTTTATCATGATTAATTTGGTGAACATGGTGGACTCGGCAATGGACAAGCAAGCAAGCAAGCAAATATGGCATTTCTTATATAGGCCAAATCATTTTATCTGAATTAGGCATATAAATCATGTCCATTTTTGGCCTCCCCCACTCCCCAACCGCCCTACTCCCTTTATATTTATTTTTAACCCCTAAGTTATTATATTTACATTTTAACCCAATTTTTCAACTATAAATACCTCATTTTCTCTTCTTATTTCTCACAAATCTTCCTACAATTTCTTATCTCTCTAATCTCTCAATCAATCAATCTCCATACAACATTGTCTACTACATATTCAATCTATTTATTAATTTGAGAATTGGGAGTGAAGTTGACAACTAGCTTGAGGATTATCTATCGAATAAAGTTTCAATTTTCAACTTTTAGATTACACGGCTACTCTACGTCGGCGTTTGGTACATTCGTTCTCTCATTAAATTATTATTTTGTCTTTATTTCATTTAGCACATTTAATTTCATTATCTTTAAGTCTTTAACTATTTATTACCATAATTAAAATGAAAAGAGCAAAAAGTGTTTTGGCCATAGGTAAGGATAAGACTCAGGCTTCTTCTAGTAGGGCGGGTAACAAGGGCAAGGGTACTTCTTCTAGTATTCCTAGTCATACTCCTAGACAACATGATTTTATTGATCGTGAACAGTTTTCTGAAATATCATATGATCTTGACGATCATGTATTTTCTCAAAATGAAGAAGACTTTGATTTAGATGTCACTCTAGATGATGATACACACACTAATGTAGATGATGATACACCCACTAGTGAAATATCTCATATTCCCCCTAGTATGAGACGATGTCCGGCAAAACGATCATTAAAATCAGCTGTATGAAAATATTTTCACAGGGACGTACCGAATCAAGTAGCTATATGTAAAACTTGTAAAACTCTTTATACTTTTAAAACTGGACAAGGTCATGGTGGGACGGGGAGTTTAGGATGACACCTATTTCAAAAACACAAAGTCTTGCATGCACAATACATTATTGAAAAAGATGGTGAGCAAGCGCCCTCTCAATCGGGACAAGGTTCACATACTGTCCCGGACAAAGTACATGGTCAAATTAACCCTATGACGAGGAGAGTTGTAGGCCCTAAATACGATAAACATAAAGATAGGGAAGCACTAACAAAATTAGTTGATGTGCAGGGTTTGTCTTTTTCATTTCCTGAATCTCCTAGTTTTATTCATTATATTAGAAATATGTATAATCTTTCTTATAAAGGTTTTCCTAGATCAACTGTTAAGAGAGATGTATTTAAATTTGCACCTGAATATCAACAGTATTTACGTTATGCATTATATCATTTTAATGACAAAGTTGCTCTAACTTCTTATATAGGTCGTAGTACTAACGACCATGATTATTTAACGGTAACCCGTCATTTGATAGATTATAAATGGTCTATGCAAAAAACGTATTTTAGCATATAGATATATAGATAGTAGGCACACTGGTGAGTTTATTTCAGAAAATATTTATTTAATCTGCGATTATTACGAAATAACTGATAAAGTTATGAGTATTACATTAGATAATGCATCTTCTAACAACGCTGCTATTTATATTTTAAAAGAAGTTTTAACTCCGTCTTTTCAAAAAAAAAATCATATCAAATGTGCGTGTCATATTTATAACTTAGTTGTAAAGGACGATCTTTCACTTTTTCAAGATATTCTTTAAAAAAATACAATTTGCTATAAACTTTATTTTAAAAAATAATAGAATCCAATGGAGAAAAGATTATAAAAAACTTGTCACGATTGTGGACTATCTTATAGAAAAATCCCGAAGAAATACCCACTAGGTGAAATTCTTTATATGACCAACTACTTGTTGCTTATGATTATAGAATACCTATCACTTTAATTTTTAACGCTCATAATCAAAATCCAACTGATATGATTGTGGATAACGATTGAGACAAAATTAAAGAACTTATTGTATTTCTAGAGAATTTTCATCGAGCAACAAAAAAATTTTCTACTATATATTATCCTACTATTTCAACTATGTTGTTTTATATAGCTATACTATTTTTACTGCTTAAAGAATATATGGAAAAACCTGTTTTATAAGACAACTATGAAAAAAATATTTATGAAAATAAAGAAATATTTTTTCCTATTCCCCCTATTTATATTATTGGTGATGTATTAAACCAGACTATTAAAGTAGACGGTTGTAAAAGTCTTATTGAAAATATTTATAACTGTATGGACGTACTACCACCTCCAACTCCCAAAAATTTAAATGTCCCACCACCTATTGAACAAACGCTAGAAGAAGTGTTGGCTAGCGTAGAAGATGAATGCAAAAAAGTATATCGGCATTACCAGCAAGAAAGTGCTAGCAACCAACCGACTTTCGTACCATCTTCTTCTACTTCAACACAGCCTCTAAAAGCCTCAGAAATAGAATGTGCGGTGGTAGCACTGCTAACCAAATTAGCGAGTTAGATATTTTTATTTTGCAGGGTACTTTACCTTACCAAGCAGTTGTCAATCAAGACGGAAATGAAGACTTGCTGAAATATTGGATGCAGAATGAGAAGACATTTCCGACACTTTCAATGATGGCCCGAAATGTTTTGAACATTCAAGCGTCATCAATCGCTTCTAAAAACGCTTTTTCTGCCGGCAGATTTCAAATAGGAGAGCACAGACACTCATTACCCAGAGACAGCTTGGAGATGACGATACTATTCAGAGATTGGATACGAGCGGAGCGAAGAAGGTGCGGTCAACCAGAGATTAACGAAGAAGAAGATGAAGACTACAACGACATCTTATCTGAAGGCATGAGTAGCGACGTGAAACAATTTGACCAACAAATACCAATTCTAACCGAAGAACCACACGAAATTATAAAGAAACTAGAAAAAATATTTTCAAATTGACAATTTATTTCATTGCAATTTTAGTATTTTTTTTCTATGTCTTTTACAATTTTTTTCAACAACAGTACACTACAATGTTGTAATTCCGAATCTTGTATATTTCAATGAAATAATTAATAATATAAGAGACACAAAAACATCCTTGGGATGTTTTTTTTACACTCTTCTTATCTTTGTTCAATTATTTAGTTTATAAATATATATGTTAGTAATTTAAAATTAAAAAAAAAACTGTCCCGCCCGACCCCGTCTCGACCCGCCCAGACCCACTGCCCATCTTTATCGGTATCGATATCGGTACGGGACACGGTATCGTTCCGCTCGTACCGGTCCCGCTTGGCCCCTCAATCCGACCTCGCCCCTCCTCTCCGTTCCGACCCCGTTCCGACCCCACTCATTTCGATCCATCGACCGGTCCGGCCCATCGACCACTTAGTTAGGATTGTGAGTGCACAGTGGTCGAACGGATCGATCAACCGACCGACCGAGGACCGAACGCCGATTATCCGGATCAAGACCGACCGACTTTCTCGGTCGTCCGGTCCGGCCCGGTCAATTTCGTCCGGTCGGGTTTTGACCGATTGACCGAATTTGATTTCCCAGCCCCCAACCAACCCCAGCCCTGTGCCCTCCTCCGCCACTTCACACCCGCCCGACGTATTGACATATGAAATATAGGTTGTAAATTGATCAAACTTTATACGGCCATAATTTTGCGCTCGGACGTCCGCTTTACCTAATTTTTTTGATTTCGCGTATTTTTCGATACGGGGTGGCCAAACTGCATAAGCAGTTTGATTCGTCCGATTTCTCCAAAAACGTCCATCTTGCCCCTCAATTTCTCTTTTCCCCAAGTCGTTCGTTTTCCCATTTTCAAATCTAAATATCTTGCGATGTACAATAGATTTCAACGTAAAAATTTCGTGGCACCGTCCGAGAATGTCAATTTCAGTATTGGTAATTCAATTTTAAAAAATAAAACGGGTCCCGGAACCCGACCCGGAATTATATAATGTTATATATTAGAAATTTAGAAAATTAGGAATTATATATATTAGGAATTTAGAAAATTAGGAATTATATATATTAGTAATTTAGAATATTATAAATTATATATATTATATATTATATAATTCAATATATATATATATATATATATATATATATATATTATAAAAAAAATAAAAAAATAAAAAATATTTTCGGTCCGGACCGGACCGAACCTGGACCGGACCGGACCGAAAACCGAATTATTAAAAAACACGGACCGAAGACCGGACCGAATTTCTCGGTCCGGTTCGGTCCGGTCCGAACAGGGTCGGTCCGGTCCGATTTTTCGGTCCGGACCGAAATTTGTGCAGCCCTAGTTAGGATGCCTAAATGGGAAGTAATCGATAATTGATGAAATAGCCTATGTGTCTAAATCTTCGTGGATGCTGATTGAAAAATAGATGGAATAGTTAGGTGTGAGCAAACTGATATCATATAAGCAAGAGAGATTATCGGCTCAAATTCGAAGCTTGTGAAGTCAGGTTGAATATGAGCCAGTCAGTTCAGTACCCTCAATTTTATACATTTCTATTTTAAACCACAAAGGAAAAGAAAAAGAAAACAGAAGTAAAGAGAGGGAAGTTGCACAGAAAATCAGGGGGCAGAGATCATAGATGAATTCATTGAGATCTGAACCTCTATGAAAAGACAACATGTGTGTGGGCCAATCCAATGGCCAAAGAGTCAAAAATGGATGACGACTCTACAGAACTTAGAGTGGGACCCACCTAATCGATCACTATCAAAAACGTAGAAAGAGAGAAATGTAAAATGTTTATTCTCCTACCGTCCTACGTGATGTGTGGGACCCACTTTCATTTTAAAGAAAAAGGATCAAATATATCTTCTGCTTTAATTTATTAATCAATTTTTTCGTCAGCGAAAGTAGTTAAATATATTCATCTGGTTACAAGTTAAGGTCAAATATATCCTTATCGTTGATAAAATATTCAAAAATAATCTGAATCATTTGGATTTTTAATTAAAAAATCTGGAAAGTATTTTTTTAATCTGGAAAACTGTCAAGTATTTTTTTTAAAAATAAAGTGTCCAATTTTTTTAATTTTAAATCTTGATTAATTTTAAAAATAAATTTGAATAAAATGATTTTAAAAAAAATCCAGTCCAATTGTTCAGTTTTTTTTTAAAAAAAAATGAGTTTTATAAAATCAAGAAAGTTTCATATTTTTAATAAAATCTATTTTTTCCAGATTGTTTTAATTAGAAAAATCTATTTTTCAGACACAACATAAAATAAATTAAAATATGTCACGCGATCACACCAAATCAAACCATAACTATTTTTAATATCTTTCGCAAATCAGCTTTAGCATGTTTTTCCTTCCCTATAAGATGTTAGTTTCAAAGTTGTCAACTTTTCTTTCTCCACTTGTCGGACTTGATAGGCCTTTGGGCGTGTAATTTGGCCTTATAGGTCCCACAGAAGAAAGTGACCTTTATTAGTGGGCCCAATTAAAAGTTTACTTACAAGTGGATGGCCCAACCCAAGGAATCCTGCTGTGGAGGGCCCCTTCCTTCAAAAATATCAATCACTACATGGAGCCAAAGTTGTCAGCTTTAGCATGTTTTTCCTTCTCATATCACACTATATTTCAAGGAATTCCCCTCTCCTTTGAAGCTAACCTTTCAACATTCAACAAAATGTTAATGAAAATATCATATTCAGTGAAATCTCACACCGTGGGGTTTGAAAAATAATAATCACTCTTATTTGCATAATATTTGAACTTAGAGTTCTTAAAATAGAGAAATTTATGATATAGAGCGTTTCTTTAAATGAGCTTTATGCAATACAAGTTTATGTTATTCGGGGCAATAAAATCGGGATGTTGAATGGTTAAGAAAAAAAAAATTCCTTTACTTTTTTTTACTTTAAGAAAAGTAGCGGAAAAAAATAGTCCATTAGAATTTGTTCCCTCCTGCTCCTTCTCCATATTCTTTATTTTCTTAGTATGTGATGTAAAAAATTGAAGACACTTTACTTATTTGCGATTAATTTAATTGAAAAAAACTTAGAAAAATATCATTATTGAGGATTTTTTAGCTTGATTGTTGAGAAGATAAAGTGGGTCTACAGATTTTTGAAGGTCTAGATTGAATTTATCCATTGAGAATTATTGAGATTGGTTAGAGAATTGAGTATCAAGTTTGGTGTTAGTTTGGTTTGGACTGGTTTTGAAGCAACGTTGTTTTTTTACTTTTTTTACATAGTAAGTTATAGTGATATCCCAGAGTGTCCATGGTCATAACAGACAAAATATTAAAGAAGAACAGAGTAAGGAAAATTGTTGTGTTGGTACTGTTGACTTGACTTAAACTAAATACTAGCGGTTCAAGACATCACGTTCACCGCGCAGTAAGTAAGTTCGATAGTATTCAACTAAGGAAGATTCAAAGCGGAAGCTACCTCTCTTGATGCAACATCGGTCTACCGAAAGATTGCTAGAAAGACACTTTGTGAGTGCGCCAAAATCTCTTTCAAGAGGGGATTATTGAGAATTTATTATGGAATAAAGTTTATTTCATTATTTATTAGTCGAACAATTGGAGCCCCGCACGTCGGAAACGTAGTTTCCACACACTTGGACACGTTGTGCCAAGGATCGTAAATTTTCTTAGTGAAAGAGATATTGCTACATAAGTAAATATTTGAGACATAGAATGATGGACGGTTGTTGGCCAAATGACGAGTGTTCCACGTTAATGAATGAAGGAAGAAATGTGTATAGTGTAAAGATTGGAACGGGTCGGAAAGGGCTGCGGAGCCACCTCGGAGCCAGGGAGCGCCACGACGCCACCCCCTGCAGGGCCGCGGTGCCTCCGAGCGGCGACGCTAATTCGCTCCCGAGTCACTAGTGCCGCGACGCCTCCGAGGCTGAGCCGCGGCACTACCCAGACAGAAAGTCTGAAATGAAAATCCGATTTTTGTGACGTTTGGACTGCCCTCAATGACATTCATTCCATCAGTTTTCAGCTATTATTTGGCTGATAAATGAGTGTCATTACATGAGCAATTCATTGCCATTACATGGGTAATTCAATGTCATTACTTGACACTTGAAGAGACCAAATCTTACACTATAAATTGAGGCCTTTGGCTCAATTGTCAATCACTTGCAATAAGAAATTATGAGATACTTTTTTCTTTCTAGAATACTTCAATTCTCAAAGTTCTTCAAGAGAAACACTTGAATTCCTTTGCTCAAATGTTAGTAGCTATTTTATCTTGTGAGACTATTGCCTAGCAAAAGTAAAAGGATAGACAATTTTATCTTAAAGACAGAGTGTCATCACTCGACTCAGCAAATCTTCAAATCAAGTGTTCGTTCTTATTTCCAGTTGTTCGTTAAGGTTATTTTGTTGTAATCCTTTATTCTTCATTTTCCTAGTTCTTGTAACAGGTGTTTTACTATTTACTATTTCCAGTTTGTTGTCGTATTCATTAATAGTAACAAGACACTAAATGAAGAAAATAACAACAATTATTGTTAGAACGAGAACCATGATTTCAACTTTAGGGGTTTTGAATTTAAAACGACGACTTGGAATGCTAATACTTAATTTTTTTCTAAAATTTAGTATATGTACATATTTAAGAATTTTCTTAATATAAATATACAGTTAAGCAAAAATTACTAAATTTATCAGAATTTGTAGCTAAAATTCTACGTCAACTCCGGACTATTACGCCTCTCGATTCCAAACTAGTTGAAGAATCCTCCCTATTCCATTTCACATCGTCTTAATTACTAAGAAGTTGTTGATTAATTACTACAATTATCCGCACTAAAAAGCTACATACTGACATCTTCGCACATTAGTATTATTTCTATGTGATAAAAGTATAACTCCAATGACTTATAAACACTGCAAAGATTCTTTATCATCCATATATATAAATTATTATGAAATGGTGTAACTGTCCATAAATATGATTAATGAAAGGTTGTAACGGTACTATTTTTTCATTAATTTGTGATACTACATTAAATTATTGATAAAAATGAGATTAAAAAACAAAAATTGACAAAAAAGTACTATTGCTGATCACATAAACCTTTTATTTTAAGCAAAGAAGTAACTACGACGGCATAAAACAAAAGGGAAAAGGCAATACTTGAAGCCTACCTAGAGTAAAAAAGAAAAAATTAGTTTAAGCCAACTTGTATATCCATGCATTTAATTTCCAGGTTTACTTCACATGACACATAATTGAAAACACTTCCATTGTTAAGATGACAAAAGATCAATACTGTTGATGTTGAATGAGTGTTGTAATAACACGAGTAATTGGTCAGGACAACATCGCTTATGAACATAAAGATTCGTGACAACATCACATACAACATCTCTATAAACGATTTTGCCTATTCTTCCGGCCAAAACAGTGACTGTTGTTGTGAGGTAAAAATGATCTAGGCAAGCTAATCAGAAAGATATGTTTAAAATGTGAGAAAAGAAGAAGTCAAGCTTGGAAGGAAAGCGACGTGAAGACCAAATCAATATTGTTGAGCTTTTCATGGAGGTGGAATCGGTTCAAGTTGCTACCTACTTTCTCTCAACTTCCGCAACCAACCAGTGAGAATTTCAAAGAAGTTTCACACTATAAATAGAGGAGGAACTTCATTGTATCGGCATCCAGATCACAACGAAAAGAATCACCAAGAGAGCTCTCAGAAATTCACTTCAGAAACTGGATCAAACACCACTGCCTAAAGTAGTATAACGACATATAGTCCAACATTACAATTGCTGCCCAGATTCTATATTAAGCTTAATGTTGAAGCAATTGTAATGAAGATGTTATATGTTTCTTTATAGATGTTTTATCTTTAGGCTGAAGTCATCTGCGACTTCGCTTTTGTAATTTCATTTTATTTTATTTCTACAAATTGTAAAAAAAAATCAATTGAAATTGTATATAATATATACAACTTTGGTCATTCACCTTTAAGGGATATATTACCATATACCCTTGAAAATATAAATCTGTGTCTTTTACCTTTTTCGCTGCATTTACTCTTTAAGGTTTATTATTGTTTTATCAAGTGTTGCCTCAAGTGTTGACACAACACTGAAGGCAACATACATAAACTATTTAGCTGTTCAAGTTTTTGAATTTTCATTTTGTCTTACTTTTACTTGCTTATCCGTAGTCTCAGACCTAACAAGTGGTATCAGAGTCAACACTTAACACAATAAGTGCTTGGTCCTGTATCTAATTGCTATGGACTCAGCTATTTAAAATGTTGGTAGACTTCCGATTCTTGATGAAACAAATTATGCCTACTGGAAGATCCGACTACGTTCGCACATAAAATCCATTGATGTTCGAGCATGAAGATCTATCACTGAAGAATATGTTGTTCCCAAGTATCAAGCGGATGAGGATGTTGATATTCTTACCAAACCCGAATGAACTGCGGAAGAAATCAATAATGCAAGCTTTAACGAAAAAGTCTTGAATGCCATTTTTGGATGGGTAGATCTGTACACGTTCAAACTCATTCAGAATTGTACATCGACTAAGGACGCTTGGGAGACCCTGCAAACTCATTGTAAAGGTACATCGATTGTACGACGAACAAAGCTACGCATGCCTTTGAGCCAATATGAGCGCTTGAGGATGGAAGAATCTGAGGATATAAAGTCCTATTTTAAAAAGCTAATTGACATTGCAAATCAGTGGCAAATGCTTGGTTCCCCTTCGACCAACAAACAACTTGTGGACAAAGCCCTCAGATCTCTTCCTGAAAGGTTTAACACAAAGATTTGTGCTATTGAAGAGACTCATAATCTTGCCACAATGGATCTACATTTCTTGATGAGCATCTTTGAAACTTATGAGATGAACATCAAGATTCAAAGGGATTTGTATAGGGACAAAACGATGGCACTTCAAGGACAAACCTCAGAAACAAATATTGAACACGAGGATGAAAACCCTGCGGAACTAGGTGATGGTGCAACTGTTGCCTTACTCACTCGACGATTTAATTTGATGATGAGGAAGATAAAAAATGATCGAAGTAAAGCTAAATATAAATAGCACCAAAACCCACTCTTCAATAGACAGCCGATAAAATCACTTTCTGGGAAAAGAAGTGATAATCCACTGAGAAAAATAAACTCAGACAGTACCAAGTTTAACTCCAAACAACTCGAGGGAGTGCAATGTCATGTATTCTCGGGTTGGGGACATTATGATAACGAGTGTGCAAACACCCTTAGAAAAATTGGTAAAAGTATGTGAGTGTCTCTCAGTGATGATGAAAACGAAGAAGAGAAAGGAGATCGAAAAGAAGAATCAGAGGCGATGCTGGCAGTAATGTTCGAACATTCACTGTCCAACAATGAAGATGTTGTTACAACATCAGTGACAACATTTGAAATTCGAGCAACATCGGAAAGGTATGTGTATTTTGACTATTCTGATGTTAATTATTTTAGTGGTTTAATTTCTTCATGTGAAGCTGGAAACCTGGATCTAGTTGACTCTAAAGATGAAGTGATAAAATAATTACAAGAAATTTGTAAAGCCCTGATCACAGAATCTGAGCAACTAGATTCAAAAGCAAAATCTTTGACTCTTGAAAATAACAATCTTAAAGGCACTATTACCCGGTTAGAGGTAACACTTACCAAGAAGGACCTAGAACTTGGTAAGATTTGTGCAAGATTGAATTTAGTTGAGACCACCTTCCAAAGACTCAACACGGGGACCTACAAGTTGGACGAAATTTTAATGTTCATCAAACCAACACAGGCTGGGCTTGGGTATCAATCACCTCATAAACCAAACACTTCTAAAATGCATATTATAAGTGAGAAAATAAAGTTTGTGAAAGAAACACACAATACTAATAATAACTCACATAATACTAAGGATAGATTGAAATTTGGCTGCAGCTACTGTAAGAAGTTAGGTCATCTAATGCCCTACTGCTACAAACTTCAAAACTCTGTGCTCAGATCGTTGTCAAAGATGTCGTCACCAATGTTGTCCAACATTGCTAACAACATTCGAAGTAATTAGTCTGAGAACAGAAAAGAAGAAGAGTTTTGAAAAAGTGTGGGTACCTAAACTAAACCTGCGTTGTAATATGTGCATAACTGCTTTATGTACTAACATTACATGTTCTTGGTATTTCAATAGTGGTTGTTCACGACACATGACAGGTACCAAAAGCTTACTAAAGGAATATGATGCATTCAACGGAGGATACGTGACCTTTGGTGGGGGAAGCAAGAGTAAGATAATTGGTAGAGGGACTCTCAATGTTCCTGATGTACCAGCCTTGAAGAATGTCCTTCATGTAGAAGGTTTAGTGGCTAACCTACTTAGCATAAGCCAGCTATGTGACGACGATCTCAAGGTAAAATTCAACTAGCGTGAATATAAAGTTATATATTCTGCCAATAAGTATGTTATGTCAGGTACCCGAACTGGAGACAATTGCTATCTCGTCGGTGGATAAGAATTCTGCAATTCTGTGAGGATAAACGATACAACACTGTGACATCAGAAGTTGAGACACGTCAACTATCACAACTTGGAGAATATAATATCTTATGAAGCTGTTAGAGGCATTCCCAAGCTGAATCCAAGGGATAAGACAGTGTGCGAAGATTGTTTAAAAGGTAAGTAGACTCGTGTTCCCCATAATGTTGTCCAACACGACGGACAACATTCATGTACGTCTCATTATTTTCAACTATTGCATATGGATCTTATGGGTCCTATTGAAGTAGACAACCTAGGAGGTATGAAATATTCTTATGTGATAGTAGATGATTTTTTTCATATTTACATGGATTTATTTTCTAAAAGAAAAATCACAAACTTTTGACATGTTTAAAGAACTATACTCTAGGATTAGGAACCTGTTTTGTTCTCTCATTTTTCGAATCAAATCTGATCATGGAAAGGAATTTGAAAACCAATCTTTTGCAAAATTTTGCGAAAAGAAAGGTATCTTTCATGAATTTTCGGCACCTAAGACTCATCAACAGAATGGGGTAGCTGAGAGGAAGAACAAAACATTGCAAGAAATGTCTAGAGTCATGTTAAGTTCTAAACAATTGTCAAAAAGGTTTTGGGCAAAAGCCTTAAATACTGCATGTCACATCACTAATAGAATTTATTTAAGGTCAGGTACCAAGATGACCCCCTATGAACTTTTAGATGGAAAAAAACCAACTCTGCATTACTTTCATGCCTTTGGGTCTGTGTATTATATTTTAAATGACAAAGATCAACTGGCGAAATTTGACTCAAAAAGTGATAAAGGGATATTTATTGGTTACTCACAGAATAGTCATGCTTACGGGATATACAATCCGAGGACTAAGACCATACAAGAGTCCGTTAATGTTATCTTTGATAATCTTATGAATATTTCAGGGAAGTCATCAGAAAATAATATTGTGGTTACAGTAGAAAAAGAGCAACAAACTGAAGAAGCCGATGTCGTCCCAATTGTTGTCACAACATCAGAGGAAACATCTGAATCCTAAGAAGAGAACACAAATGTTGAACTGGAGGAGGAGTCAGTAACTGAATTGCATGACCAAGTAAGACAAGACCCTCCATCAGGGATTAGAAAGAACCATCCACCTGACCAGGTGATAGGGGAGTGTTTGAGAGGATGCGTACAAGAGAGAAAGAAACAATCAACTATCGCGAAATGGTAAGGTATGTGTGTATCTACACCATATACCAACAGGTTAGTCTTTCTTGTCTCATATCTACATTTGAACCAAAGAACATTGAAGAAGCTTTAAAAGATAATTTTTGGATTCAAGCAATGCAAGAAGAACTTGAACAGTTTAACCCGAAATGAAGTCTGGGACTTGGTTCCATGTCCTAACAAAACAAATGTTATTGGAACCAAGCGGATCTTCAAGAACAAATCAGATAAATTAGGGACAGTTGTTCAAAACAAAGCTCGTCTTGTTACTCAAGGCTACACACAAGTTGAAGGAATCGACTACGATGAAACATTCGAGTCAATAAGATTATTACTTGCTATTGCTTGCTACCTAAAAATTACCTTGCATCAAATAGATGTTAAAAGAGCATTTCTCAATAGTTATTTGGACAAGGAAGTTTACGTTAAACAATCGAAAGGATTTGAGGATCCTCACCATCCACATTATGTATACTAGCTTAAAAAGGCTTTGTATGGGTTAAAATAAGCCCCTCGTGCATGGTATGATAGTCTAACAAACTTCCTTATAGATTTTGGTTTCATCCGTGGAGAAGCCGATAGAATATTGTTCATCAAAAGACACGGCGTAGATGTAGTGATTGCTCAAATCTATGTTGACGATATTGTTTTTCGATCAACCTCAAAATCTCATTTGGAGTCATTTGTAGAAGCAATGTCAACGATGTTTGAGATGATCATGATTTGGGAACTAACAGTTTTCTTAGGCCTGAAGATAAAACAGAACGAAGAAGAGATCTTTGTATCTCAAAACAAGTATGCCAAGACTCTGATTACGAAATTTGGACTTGAAAATGCAAAACATATGAGGACACCAATAGGCTTTACACAATAGGTATGTAAATACGATGTTGACCAGGTTGTTGACCCAACATTATACTGATCAATGATAGGTAGTCTTTTATACCTTACTGCTAGCCGCCCTGACATTATGTTTAGCGTGTGTGTTTGTGCTAGGTTCCAAGCCAGTCCCAAATTATCTCACCTAAATGCCGTAAAATGTATCATTAGATATGTCTCCGGCACAAATGAATTGGATATTTGGTACACCAAGGACACTAATCCTAACTTAATAGGATATAGTGACTCGGATTTGGCCGATGACGTAGTTGATAGAAAAAGCACTAGTGGTGGTTGTTTTTATTTAGACAATAACTTAGTTTCATGGTATAGTCGAAACAAAACTGTGTCTCTCTTTCGACTGCCGAATCTGAAAACGTGGCAGTCGGAAGTTGTTGCGCTCAATTAATTTGGCTGACACATGCTAGATGACTATGACCTATCAAACAATTCTATGATTTTGTACTGTGATAGTCTAAGTGCTATTAGCATTTCCAAAAATCCTGTTCAACATTCACGTACAAAACACATAGATATACAACATCATTTTTAAGAGACTTAGTTGAAAAATAGCTAGTTCATATTGAACATGTTGATACACTTCACCAACTAGCTGACATTTTTACCAAAGCTCTAGATCATGAGAGATTTTCTAGTTTGAAGAAATCTCTTGGTCTATGTTCTCTTTAAAATAAGGCAATTTAGGTAGATGTTGTCTTAAATGTTGTCTCAATATTTTAGGCAACATTTACTATTTTTTTAATATACATGGAAAAAAGTTGTAATTTTGTGCATATGTTTTGGTCAACCAAGTATGATTCCAGAAGGACAAGTTTTGAAATGATATTGTTCTCTGCGATGATATATATACAAATCAATGATATATATCATAAAAAGAGAGTATCATAAGAAGGAAAATCCTCTACATAAGATTTGACTGTATTACAAAAAGAGTAAAGCTCTAAAATTGGTACCGTTCCTATTGTATAGGAGTACCATGTGCTTCAAAGAATATTAAAAATACCTCAAAAATGATTTTTTCAATTTTTAGACAAAAAAGAATTATGTATGAGTTCAACTAAGTTGATTTAGTACACGATGAGAAAATGTTACATTGGTCCAAAGGTCAATCTCATAGGGAATGTATATAGAATATGTCTACTGAAAATGCCAAAGCCAGAAAACCTTTGAAGTTTCATATTACTTGTGTTGTTCAAAGTGTTGTCAACATTACTAACAACATCAAGTATGTTGATTGTTTTGTTCAAAATTTTGTTTCTTCTGTTTTAATGCCTTATTTATTTCTTTGGAATTTAAATTCGTATTGTTCAAAACTTCAAAATCCCGTTATAACTGGATATTGATAGCTTTTTAAAAATTCCAAAATTGAATGATTTTGTGTGCTATGTTATCCCTTTGTTGTATGAATAGAGAGATTCAATTGATCTATACTACCTAAGTTTAAGGGGGAGTCTGTAAGTGTACAAGTTTTTGTCATAATTGTGAAACATCCCACTTGTCTTTTGTTTAGTCACATCAAATCACCATCGGTTCACTCAATGGAAGCCTAATGATCAAAAACACCTTTTTCAAATCAAATCTTCCATAGAACCCCAAACTCTTCTAAACCCTCTCCTATGTCCATTTCTCCAAAATCCTCAAACACAAAAGAATACACTCTAATGTCAACCAGCCCGTCACAGAAGAAAATGATATACAAACACCATGTACCAATCAACAACCCAAAACCTGATCCTGAAGATTTTTCACGAGCAATGATTCTTATAGGTTCAGATGAACATTTGAATGTGAGCTACCCAGGTGAAAATGACAATCCTATTGATGTTGATGCAACATCAAATTTTTCAAACCTAAGTACTAAACATTCAACATAGACATTTCCATCAAGAAGGTCTAAAAGGGTTTTCGAAAGCATTTTTCATGAAAATCAGTCTGCTAAATCCAGAGTTGAGTCGACTTTCCCTGTTGCCTCAAGAAACAGTAGCAGCACTTACTCTGATTTCAGTATGCATGACATTCTAGGAACACCACCCATAAACAGTCCACCATCTGAACCTGAAGGGGGTGGAGATAAGGTGTCGGACAACACACCTCTAAGCAGGTTTATACCAAAGAAGGTCCAAAGAACATACAAAAATGTTGCTTCGAATGTTGCCTCAACATTGAAGGCAACAGACAAAGACACATCAGTGGACCCAGACTATGTTGCCCCAACAACCCAGGAAACACATACACAAACCTCAACAGATGACAACAATCTAGAATCTGAATCAGATTCTGAGGTAATGGCTACTCTCCCATGTTTCAAATAAAATCATTTGTTGATAACTAGAAATGGTTTAAAAATAGAATAATTAGGGCAGAGAGATTAATTGACATGAATTCATTCTCTGACAATGATCTAGTTGATTTTTTAAGTAGAAAAAATTTATTGAGCTCTGTAACTGGGAAAAATCCCTATTGTGATAAAGTGATTAGGGTGTTTTATGCTAATTTGACACCTGTTGTTAAAGACATTAACTCAAAGAAATTTGGGGAAGTGTACTTATACAACAAGGTATATAATTTCACACCTGAAATAATCAACACCACTCTAGGGATATCAACACATGAAACCTCTCAGCACAACCCCACTACTGAGGAGCTAAATTCTATGATTAAATACCACACTGGGAATTTGATCACAGTCTGGGCACCTCAGAGTTCTGTATCCAAACTGACTGCCTTGTTCACAACCCTTCACAAGCTTGCTATATTCAACTGGCTACCTTCTCTAAATGAGACTGTAGTGACCTTAGAACAAGCAACAATACTGTACAAATTAGAAAAGAATGACAGAGTTGATTTAGGAACCATCATATTTTAACTTGTTGCTAATCTGGCAGAAAGGAAAAATAACCCTGTCCTTCCATCTCCCTATTTAATCTATCAAATCCTAATCAATCAAGGGTTTAAGATTCCAAAGGGGATAAGATGAGTCACGCATTAGAAGTATACTCAGTTCATTGAGCAGTGCTAAATAGTAGGGACAAAATCACATGGAAGAAGGAGAACTAGGACACATAAATTGCTTCAGATGTTGCCAACACTCCAGGCAACACAAGACAAAATTAGTTCTTCATGTCCAAAGAATGGTTGCAAATGCACATTGCTGAGCTTAATAGATAAATTGAAGAGCTAGTGTGAGCCAGAGATTTCTACGTGGACATTCTTTCTTCGCAAAAGGGGGAGATGATCATGATGCTGAAGCAGGGGCATGACCAAGTACAGATGTAGGGAGAGAATACAGAGGGATATGAGAGATGACTGCTACCAGTGCCAAGAGGAGTATGAAGATGGTGGAGCTGAATTGCAGATTAGTTTGTCAAACAGAAAGCGTCTGGAAGCTACCGTGACACAAACCAATCTAGATGAAGGTGAAAGGGTTATGTGAATGTGATGCAAAGTTGATACTTTGTTTTTTTTACTTGATGGGTTGTAATATTTTGGTAGAAACTGGAAGTATGTTCTGGTATGTAAATATTTTTATATTATGTGGAAATGATATGACTATTAGTTTTGACTGTCTACAGATGTGTTGTATGCAAGTCATGAATAATAGACGTAAGTTCTATCTAACCCAATCATAGATACAAAATTACTTGAAATTTGTAACTGCAGGTTGAAGGGGAGCATAACTACAATCCTACTGATCGTTAGATTGTTAGACAACATCTAGAATCAGTATTCTAGGCATTTTTTAGGTTTGTATGGAGTTTTGTGAAGAAAGACAAAAAGGGGGAGATTGTTGATGTTGGATGAGGGTTGTGACAACACGAGTAATTGGTCAGGACAACATCGCTTATGAACATAAGGATGTTTCCTGCAGTGTTGTGACAACATCACATATAACATCTCTATAAATAATTTTGCCTATTCTTCCGGCCAAAACAGTGACTGTTACTGTGAGGTAAAAATTATCTAGGCAAGCTAACCAGAAATATATGTTTAAAACGTGAGAAAAGAAAAAGTTAAGCTTGGAAGGAAAGCGACGTGAAGACCAAGTCAATATTGTTGAGGTTTTCATGTAGGTGGAATCGGTTCAAGTTGCTACCTACTTTCTCTCAACTTCCGCAACCAACCAGTGAGAATTTCAAAGAAGTTTCACACTATAAATAGAGGATGAACTTCATTGTATAGGCATCCAGATCACAACGAAAAGAATCACCAAGAGACCTCTCGGAAATTCACTTCAGAAACTGGATCAAACACCACTGCCTAAAGTAGTATAACAACATCTAGTCCAACATTACGATTGCTGCCAAGATTCTAGATTAAGCTTAATTTTGAAGCAATTGTAATGAAGATGTTGTATGTTTTTTTATAGATGTTTTATCTTTAGGCTGAAGTCATCTGCGACTTCGTGTTTGTAATTTCTTTTTATTTTATTTCTACAAATTATAAAAAGAAATTCAGTTGTAATTGTATATAATATATACATTACTTCGATCATTGACCGTCAAGGGATATATTAACATATACCCTTGAAAATATAAACCTTGTGTTTTTTACTTTTTCCGCTGCATTTACTCTTTAAGGTTTATTATTGTTTTATCAAGTGTTGACACAACACTGAAGGCAACATACAAAAATTGTTTAGATGTTCAAGTTTTTGAATTCTCATTCTGTCTTACATTTACTTGCTTATCTGTAGCCTCGGACCTAACAATACTATTCAGCTACGACAATAATTAAATACCTCCAATATAACTAAAAAAAAATTGAGACATGTAATTATTTAAGCAAAAACATATAAAAAATCATACATTTAACAATAGACATCCAAAACATTGAAAAGTAATTAAAAACAATCAAGTAACGGGAGATGAGATTAAAGTAACTTCTTTTACAACAAAACGTAGAACCACGACAAATTAATAGAAATAATCTGCATAAGTTAAATGGTCAAAGTCATTCTACTGGTGAAAATATTCAACAAAAAATCAAAAAGCTTCAAAAATATATATCTTAAATATTAAAAATAAAATCATTAAATTTGCATGATACTTGGCTGACACTTCAAATCACTTCATCATCTATTAGTATTGATAGAAAGATTAGTGAAAAGTAATAGATACATAAGTAAAAAAAAAAACTCCTGCTTTGAATAGCCACCAATTAGGAAGAAAAAAGAAAGGAAGAGTTGCCTTTGCTAAATGCTAAGGTTAAAAGAGGATGAAAGAAGAATCCATTAACTTTTTACTACTCTATCTCCGGCTCCCCCTCCTTCATTCCTTTATTTAAAAAACCCAACTTAAAGCATATTTAACTGCAAAATGTTACAAATATCGAGATGAGGATTTTAACATAGGTGAGTGTTGAAACAACGAGAGAAGTATCCATATCTAGATATTGATATACATTCAATATACACTTGATATATAGGACCAGAAAATTGTATCTCATGAAGTAAATTGAAGAAGATGAAGTAGTGTAAGCTTTCTTATTCATTAATATTTCGAATCCCCTTTACAATGGCATATGTATGCCTTATCACTACAAGAAATCGCGCCTAAGAGAGCGACTGTAGTCGCCCTCTTTGGGTGGAATATCGCCCCCTTAGATCAAATGGGGCGATTTTTAGTAACCCTTCATGTCGTCTTATTACATCCGTTGTCTTAGATCAAGAAGAGCGATTTTTCAAGTCGCCCCCTTTGATAAGGACCAAAAAGGACGATTTTTCAAGTCGCTACTGTCGCCCTTTTTGGTCATTATAAAAAAGGGCGACTAACCCCTATTTGATTGATCTCAAAAAGGAGAAAAAATTAAATGCACCAACTGTGATTTGAACCCTGATATGAACTGTGACACTGTTACTATTCTACCACTAAACCACTAGTTATGCAATATTAATCACCACAATCACCACAAATACACCCCCAAACCAAGAATCGAACCCGGATCTCCTTTGTGGAATTGTGTCATTCTACCACTAAATCATCCATCAATACTTGTTATATTTATGCTCCTCATAATCATAAATCCCTTGGAGGTTCTAACAAGATGCCTATTTTTAACAAGATGTCTTTTTTTCCCCCAGATATACAGAAAATGGGATATTCGTAGTTTCCGAATAATTTTGGATCGGATTCGGATAAATTTCGGATCGGATTTGAATTCGAATATTTCGAATATACAAAAAATTGGATATCTGTAATTTTCGGATAATTTCGGATCGGATTCGGATCCGAATATTTCAGATATACAAAAAATCGGATATCCGTAATTTTCGGATAATTTCGGATCGGATCCGAATATTTTTGATATACAAAAAATTGGATATCAGTAATTTTCGAATAATTTCGGTTCCGAATATTTCGGATATACAAAAATCGGATATCCGTAATATTAAGATAATTTCGGATTCGAATATTTCAGATATACAAAAAATTGAATATCCGTAATTTTCGGATAATTTCGGATCCGAATATTTCGGATATACAAAAAATTGAATATCCGTAATTTTCGAATAATTTCGGATCCGAATATTTCAGATAAATTTTCGGATAGGATTCGGATCCGAATATTTCGGACATACAAAAAATAAAAACTAAATGATGGAGGAAAATTCGTGAAAAAACACAAAAGAAAATAGATATATTTTAGCAGCATAAATAATATAATTTGAAATTGAAAATAAAGGAAATTTGGTATATGTAGAAGCAGAAATGCTTCGAATGTAATTTTTACTAATCAGGACAATATTTAAATTTCTATTAAGTTCATGCAACATAATATTTAAACTGATGTAAAAAAATAAAATTGGCTTTTGTATATACAAAAATAAAATAATAATAAGGAACTTCATTAGAGTAGTAGAAACATAAATGAATTATACTGGAATCAAAATTGTTGGACTCTGTGGCGTTCCTCATCTAGTACATAAATAAATACGAATAATCATAATTTTTTAATAAGTTTGTATACATGATTACATAAAAAAATGAAAGCAATTCCCAATCAGACTTTACTCTTTAGTATTAAAAGAATGGACCATTTGATTTTGGTTAGAGGAGATCTAAACTCCACATAAAATTCAGCAAATCAACATTATATTACATGTTTGATTGAGTTGGAGGAAACTTAATCTCAACATAAATATCAACATTAAGTTATGCAATGATTAATTGTTATGTTTAGTCTTCCTCATAAATACAAAACGAGGGAACAAACTATAAATTATATTGTAAAGTGAACAACAAAAAATAAAGTGAAGAGCAAAAAGGGCGACTTGAAAAAGTCGCCATTTTTGGTCCAATTAAAAAGCTTTGGTACTAAAAATTAAGTGTTGGTAATATACAACAGTAGCAAGTTTTAGCCACTAAAACATCAAGCATATTACATTATAAATTAATTCATAAATTAAAACGAGAAAAAATAATATAAATTCAATGTTTACACCAACTTATATTAGTTCCCATGATTAGTAATTTTAATTAATTATGATTAATTGAAATCTAACCATTTATATGAAGACACGTGTTGAGGTGAATTTAGCAAGCTATAGGTTCATGTTAATTCATGAGGGTTTGCCCAAATTTTATATTTGTATTAATGAATCTATTAAATATCTATAAATTAATATTTAATTGTGAATCTAATTATTATATTATATTAATTTGAGATTATTTTTGAGATCCATAAATAACAAATTTTGGATACGCTTCTCAACACACACCATATATTTATTTATGTAAATATCATATATCGGACCAAAAGGGAGACTTGGAAAAGTCACCCCCTTTGGTCCTCACCAAAAAGGGCGACTTCAAGTCGCCTTTTTTGGTCTGAATCAAAAGGGGCGACTTGAAAAAGTCGCCCCCTTTGGGCGAATCATAATGCTTCCATATATACTTATTAAAATACTATTTTTGGGCTCTTTTAAATATTAGACATAAAATTTGTAGGAATTGTTAATAACTTTAATTTAGTTAAGAAAAACACATGTCAATTACTCTTTTTTGCCACATAATACACATCCATAAAAGGAATAATAATGACGTTATATAAAAATTCAAATAAGGAAAAGATTTATATAAAGTAAAATTTCAATTGATTTTAGTGTCCTAAATTTTGAGATTTTCTATCAAAATTTTAATAACTTAGTCGAATTTTTAAAGTTCTAAATATTAAAAAGATAATTAAGTGGTTATTTTTTTAGTGTGAAAGTAAGTTTTTAAACGATCAAAAAAATAAACGACATTTCAAAAAAGGCCTCTGCCTTTATATATAGAGATGAGTAGATATAAATATGTAGAAGTAGAGAATATAAATATAGATTAGTATGTAATTATTGTGTTCTATTCCAACTTTTATTATTAACTGTACAATAACTCTACTTTAAAAAAATTGTATAAATTTTTGTATTCAATGCACTAATCTCCAATAATATACGCTAAGATTTCAAAATCACCAAGCATTTCATATGAGGACTAAACTTGACGTTTTCTAACTTTTCAATGAGCCAATATTCTAGTCGTGTTCTTTCGGTTTGTAACTTTTTTTTTCTTCAAAATTTTCAAGCTTTTATTTTTAAAGAAAATCATAACAAATAAATTAGAAGCTAAATATTACGTATCTAGGTTTGTTATAACATCTTTCGGTTAATGTAAAGTTCTAACATTGCTAACTTGGTGGTAGTAGTGTCGCGACACGACTCGACGGGCCGCGTCCCGGCGTCCTAATTGGACACCATTACTGACTTGTCACACTTAATTCAATCGACGCCAAGATCAATAAAAAAATTCGGCAGCATAACGATGCATCTATAACATATGACCAAAGTAGGCAAAGCCGACAAGGCTGCCTTACATAAGAGTGTACCTGTCTCCTATGGAGTCACAACTAACCAACATGTCATAACAGGCTAGCTGACAAGGCTTCCACCAAATAGTATCACATGTACGCGGAACACAGAATAAAAAAATGTGCGATCCAAGAATTTTAAGTGGATTAGTGCATGAATTACATTTTGGGAAGCATGGTAAGATGTTATCATTTTCAATGATACACGGAACTTACTTTTTCCCCTTTCCAACTTTATAGTCAAGCAAGTGGCTTTCACGCCTCTCCTTAACAGGAGAGTGGCTAAAACTCCTTCCCATATAAATCCTAACCCTATCTTGAATGAGAAGCACTCACGGGGGCGTATCCGTATTTGGCGGAGTGGGTGAACGTACTCGGGAAGGGAGGGGGGGTGGATTAAGGGAGTTTAAGGAAAGAGCGTCATTGGCCCAGTAAACCTTTGGTAGAAGTAATTCTTTCTTGTAAAGAACCCATTGTATTACGGGTTAATCCTACTCTACTAGCGCTAATAGGCAGCATAGGGGAAGAAGCGCTCCCTTTTCAAGAACAGATCTAGCAGATAGGATACTACTCCATTCCCACGAAGGAGAACTCCCTCTTCTTGCTTGCATGTTTTCGCTACCTTCCCCACCTTTAGCCCACCTTTTGGGAACTCTTTTCTATCCTGATATAAATATCAGTTAGTCTGCCATTTTTTTCTTGACAGAAAAAAAGATAAGGAAATGGCTCCATGTGCTCTGATTCATTATTTGGGAGCATTACCAAAGTGTTTCAAGGGTGGGATTATCTTGACGTCTGGAATCGTATAACTGTCAAAAGTGAGTGACTTGAGAGAATGGAGGGCAGGGGGTGCTATCGTATATAATAAAAACAGCTGCATTCTTTTTTTATTGGCATGTGATAGGGCGGGGTGGTCTACCGGTGTATTGTACTGTGCCGTATCAGACCAGATAGATCACTTTCGTACTTTGGTGGGTCTCCGAGATCCTTTCGATGACCTATGTTGAAGGGATAAGGGCGGCAGAATAGAAGTCTCACTACTAGCTATTGGGAAGTCGACCCATTTCTGCCATCATACTATGATCATAGTACCGTGGGGTAGTTAGGAAGATGGCAGGTCGCCCTATCGATTCTAAATATACCCCTGGTTCTGGAAGGCACATGAGTCCGAACGCTATGTTGAATGTGCGACCGATACAGAGGTGCGCTTGAAGTGGGGGGTCGACTCGGAGGACATAAGACTTCTTGGTCAAGCCAAAAAGATTGCCGACTGGATGCTCCTACCCCACCATGTCTGGCCCTTTATCTTACCTTAAGAAGAAATATGATTACCTCGATAAGATATTCCCTTGCAATCAGCATGGTCGTATAGTTCAGCCTTTCCTCCCTCCCTTTGAAGTAATTCAATCTTTTCAGCCAGAGGTTCCGAAAGCTACTATAATTAAGAAGCTACTATGATTGAATTCGACATCAGTGATTTCGAGCGTTACCTACGACAATTGAAGGAAGGTTGAACGAGAGAATCAGGAAGTTGAAACGAATCCTTTTTCTAAACCAACTGAACAAGAATCTGTCAGATAGATGGGAAGTGGCTAAGTATGGTTCAGTTCACGAAGGAACAGAATGCTATAGAAGAGCATGCATCATCTGCTTAAAGAGAGAGGATAAGGAAGCGAAACCCTCTGTGTGAAACCACCCAATAAAGTGACTTCCATGCTACTAAGCTAATAAGATCGGGAGAAAAAGTTCTTAAAGAATGTTCATTTTATTTGAGTTGTAATCAAGGAGCTATGTATATAGCACTCAGATGAGGCTTAGTGAAAAACTAAACAGAACAGATTCAAGTTAAGTTAGCCCAACCCATCCATCGTACTGGAGCGATTCTTCCCATGCTCCGTGCCAACGGTGGTACCCCGAAACAAAGGGGCCAGTCTTCGTCGTGCCGGGGTCTTTTTTGAGGTTAAGGCGTCAAGGTTGTAGCCCCTTTCGGAATGGCTTTACTGCGAAAAAGCCTTTGATTCGCAATGCCACTTTGAAAGAAAGTTGTAGGCATTTTCACCAATGCGTTTGAGAACTTTGAATGGTCCATCAGCTCTAGGCTTGAGCTTAGCAAATTCTTCGTTTTGAAGAAAGACTTTTCTTATCCCTTAGACAGAAATAGAAAAATGTGCGTGGACATTGGAAAACTAGGAGCACGGAAGCGATGAAAGCATGCCCACTTTTAACAGATCTCGCAGGAAATCCCAAGTTGGCTACGTCACGTCTATGCTTACTATTTTTTCAGTTTGGGAACTCTGGAAGGGGTAATGGGTTTAAAGACAAATTAGGACCAACAAGTGAAGTCGTTAAACGTAACGAGTCTAAGGGCTGGCATTTCTATATTCTGAAATAGTTCGCCAATTCAGTGCTTTATTTGTCGAGTCAATCTTCCAAGACGTGAGTGAAGAAGGAGCGTAAGGCTTAGCGCCCTATACCCAAAAACAACCTATGGAGCGTAGCAAGGAACCTTGGCTTCAACTCTCGTCACCTCACTCAATCCTACAGCGGAAACTCGAGCTACACTAGAAAGGAGTCGGCTTTCACTAACCAGCTCAAGGAGTTGAGTTGCTTGTTCGTTACAGAACTCATATATTTCGAGATATGAATGGGTCTATACAATCAATTTGACCGGGACATTGCTGACCATAAGTCGGCATGATTTTTTCTTTAAATCTAGAATATATTGCTCTAGCCTAGCTAGAGGAACAGAAAGACAAGGAGACATGTGTCTTAAGAATGCAGCAAAAACGAAGGTTTCCTCTCTCTATAGTCAATTGCAATTGTGGAAAAAGTCCCGAAAACATGGGGGAATAATCCTCTACCGCCCGAGACCTGTGGGGATTTCAAAAACTTGGTAAAATGAAATGGTTGAATAATTGAAAAATTAGATTATTCAGGAATACACATTGAATGCTGAGATTACGCATTGAATTTCATTCGAACCACTGCTTCTCCTTATTGTCGTGAGCGTGGTGTGGTCTTCCGCTGTCCCTTTCCGCCCCCATGGGTGCAGGATTCTTCGAAAAAGCGCGGGCTGACTCGGAGACCTGGGACCTTGGCTTAGTAATGAATGAAGGGAAGCTCTTCGAGCTTTCTCCGCCAGCGGCTTATGTAGTGGTCGGCCTTATAAAGCTCGCTAAGCCTCGCTTCCCTCTCCCCTTTCTAAATTTGATATTTTTAGATACTTTTTCAGACCTATTGCCAATACTAAGTAGCAGTCAAAAATTTGTGAATCGATATTATTCCATTCCAAATCCTTCCCGATACCTCCCAAGGGCTCCGCACTTTTAATTGAGAGAAGGACTCGGAATTTACTCCCCTCGATTCGAGAGTGATCCTATGATCGATACAGGATATAGACTATCTCATTCTTTATTCTATTCTATTTCTGAAAAAAAAAGAAGTATGGCACGAAAAGGAAATCCTATTTCGGTAAGACTTGATCTGAATCGTAGTTCAGATTCAAGTTGCGGCTGCTCAAGAAGTTTGACTAGTAGCTCCTCCGACCCGGAGTGGATTCTAGGGGAAGGGCAGAGCCTCACCTTGCAGTAGGAAGGTGTTCGTTGTTGGGACGGGTTCAAACTGGACTGAAGGGAGAGTGGGGATTCGCTCCTCTTCGGGCAACTCGTCCACGTCTGCAAGATACCTGAGGGTATTAGCATCTCTTTTAATCGTGCCTTCCCCGGTGCCTTCTCTACCTATTAGATGTGGAAGGTAGAGGGGAAGGATATATTAGGTATGGCCCCATGGTCCTATAATCGTACCTTTCCTTGGTGCTTTCCCGCTTCAATGGGATCTTTTATCCTGGTCGGAGGAGAAATTACCAAACGTCTAGAATAAAAAAAAGGAATTGCAATCTCCATTCTACAGCTGCTCTGATGTCTCGCCTGCCTGCTTGGTTGTCCTATTCCATGCTTCTGATTCAATTGCTAACTGCTAACAGTGGCAAAGAGTGAGAAGGAGCTTTTTACGTTACGCTTCAATAGAATGAATTCGGTAAGGGTAGATGAATAGATAGGGCGAAGCCAGCTGAAGGAAGGTCGCGTTAGCGCCCCCTATTTCATCGCTAATATTAATTTGTCTAACATATTAATTAATATATATAATAAATGACACGGATAGGCAGCTTTCAGTCCTTACTCTCTCTGCTCATTGATTCATCCTCATCTTCTTGAACTATGGCATATTGTATGTCACTGAATGCCAAACACTGCTTCTTTCCTAACTTTCCATTTGTATGCTTCATCTGTCTCGCCAGGAAAGATAAGCTAGTTTCAGAAGGAGTCAGAAAAGGCAAAGAAGAGCTGATTCCGGGACGGAGCCGTATGAGGCGGAAGTCTCACGTACGGTTCTCTGAGAAGGGAGTGGCTACCTAGCTTGTGTTATGCGTAAGACATCTAGATTGGCTTGGCAGGGTAAGAGCTGCCCTTGACTCTCTTCCTTCCTACCTGCTAGAGACGGCTCAAAGAACAAAACAAGACGGAGGAACGGAATGAGAAAAGAAAGCACCAAACTTCCTTCACGGAGAATAAGCTACTACTACAGGCACTGTCAGCTACTAGACTACTCTACGACTTGCAGATAGAAATTAGATTCTATCTAAATGAAAGGGTGAGAGAAAAAAATATCTATGATATAGAATTCCAATATGTAAGGTCTATGATGAATATAACATCATGACTAACCAAATAGGTTTACATACGTTCAACTCACAACTGTCTACAGACCTCTAGGAGTACAATAATAACATATGAACAAACGTAGGTCCAAGATTAAAGATCTGTACCAAACTGACTAAGCTCCGAATCAATGGAGCCCTCCCAAACAGCTGAGTGGAAACTCTAGACTGGCGGATCACCAACCTGAGAACCTGTATCTGCGGGCATGAAACGCAGCCCCCCGAAGAAAAGAGGGTCAGTACGAAATAATGTACTGAGTATGTAAACATGAAATACTGTAAATAAGATCATAACTGTGTCATGTAAAGTAGAGAGTCAACTGTGTCATAAGAGAATGAGAGTCATACCAGTAATCATGAATGTTTAACCATATAATCATCAGATATAAGTAAATGAATAAACTGCCCGACACTTTGGTGAGGGACGCAATGAAATATACTGTCCTGGGTATCTGTACCCGCGTCACGGATGCATGTCCGTGGAATTATCATATATGTATACATAAACTGCCCGACCCTCTGGTGCGGGACTCGGTGGAATCATATCATAACCCGACCCATACTGGGACTTGGTAAAGTCGTGTAAGGTATACTGTCCGTCCTAGAATGGGCCGGGAAATATACCTTATATGACTTTACCGCGTCCCAAAATGGGCCGGACAGTATACCTTACACGACTTACCGAGTCCCAGTATGGGCGGAAAATGGAAATAAGAACTGTCAAGTGATTCTTGAATGCTTCTACTCATGTAGATGGTCAAGGCGAGACGAGTCGTTTATCATTACGATAGGTGTCAAGTGGAAGTTATGATATGATTCCACCGAGTCCCGCACCAGAGGGCCAGACAGTTTATGTATACATATACGATGATTCCACGGACATGCATCCGTGATGCGGGTACAGATACCCATGACAGTAATTTCATCGCGTCCCTCACCAAAGGGTCGGGCAGTTTATTCATTTAATTATATCTGATGATTATATGGTTAAACATTCATGATTACTGGTATGACTCTCATTCTCTTTATAACACAGTTGACTCTCTATTTTACATGACACAGTTATGATCTTATTTACAGTATTTCATGTTTACATACTCAGTACATTATTTCGTACCCCCCCCTTTCCTCGGGGGGCTGCGTTTCATGCCCGCAGGTACAGGTTCTCAGGTTGGTGATCCGTCAGTCTAGAGTTTCCACTCAGCTGTTTGGGAGGGCTCCATTTATTCGGAGCTTAGTCAGTTTGGTACAGATCTTTAATCTTGGACCTACGTTCGTTCATATGTCATTATTGTACTCCTAGAGGTCTGTAGACAGTTGTGGGTTGAACGATGTAAACCTATTTTGGTTAGTCATGATGTTATATTCTGTGTTGAGGTGTTCCCGCGTACATGTGATACTATTTGGTGGCATGTCGGCTAGTCTGTTATGACATTTTGGTTAGTTGTGACTCCAGAGATGTGCACACTTATGTAAGCGCCTTTGTCGCCTTTGCCTACTTTGGGCATATGTTATAGATGCATCGTTATGTTGTCGAAATTTTTTATTGATCTTGGCGTCGATTGGGTTAAGTGTGATAAGTCAGTAATGGTGGCCAATTAGGACGCCTGGTCGCGGCCCATCGGGTCGTGACAAGTAGACTCCTTTTGATTCAGACCAAAAAGAGCGACTTCAAGTCGCCCCTTTGGTGATGACAAAAAGGGCGACTTCAAAAAGTCGCCCCCTTTGGTGAAATTAAAAAGGGTGATACTTTTTTATCCTAACAAATATGGCATTTTTAAATCGCCTTTTTTGACATTATTTAGTCGCCCTCTTTGAAGCATTTTCTTGTAGTGTATATACAACTCATATTTAGCTTGTAGGTTGAGATATTTTGTGAGATCATAATAACTTCTTTTAACAAGCTCTTAGGCTCCCAACAAACTAACCAACTAACTAACTAATTCTTTAACTACTCCTAACTAACTTTTGACCTTCTCAACAGACCCCCTCAAGCTGCCTGCTGGAAAAATGTTCAGCAGTCCAAGCTTGGAACAAAAATGTTGATGTTGAATCCTATTCAGTCCTTTTGTAAGTAAATCTGCTGGTTGGTTTGTAGTGTATATATATTGTCTTCACTATTCCTTTCTGAATCTTTTCTCTTACAAAATGTAGATTAATCTCTATATGTTTAGTCCTTTCATGAAAAATAGGATTTGCTGCAATTTGTATTGTTGATTGCTGTCTGTGAATACTATCACTGGATGGTTGATGTCAATGCCAATATCTTTCAATAAGCCAAGTATCCAAGTTAATTCAGCTACTGTACCTGCTAAACTTCTGTATTCTGATTCAGCTGAGCGTCTAGAAATTGTACTTTGTTTCTTTGACTTCCAGGATATAAGAGAATCACCAAACTTTATTACATAACCTGTAACAGGTTTCCTTGTATGAGGACAGGCAGCCCAGTCTGCATCACAATAGGCTATTACTGTTTCCTGTTTATTACTAGACATAAGAATACCTTGCCCAGATTGATTCTTTATATACCTCACTATTCTCAGTGCTGCATTAAGATGTGACTTTTTTGGTCTTGTAATTGTGAGATATAGTAACTTACCTATTAATCTTTGATATGAATTTATGTCATCTATTGGTTTATCTTCTGATGTGGATTTATCTTTTTCTGTATATAACCATCATACTCCCTTGTAGTTAGTTTTATATTACAATCCATAGGTGTATTAATTGTTTTAGCTACAGCTAGTCCTAGTTCAAAAATAAGTTCTAGTGTATATTTCCTTTGGTGCATTAGAATCCCTTTATCAGATCTTGCAAATTCTATTCCTAAAAAGTATCTTAGTTCTCATAAATCCTTCATCTTGAAGGCTTGTTGTAGAGACTGTTTTTTCCTTCTATTAGTTTTAGATTATCTTCTATAATTAGCATGTCATCTACATATACTAATACTATAGTTAATCCTTATTCAGCCTGTTTTATAAATAGTGAATGATCATAATGAGATTGTCTAAAATTCATTTGTATTAAGGCTTCTGTAAGTTTAAAGTTTCATTGCCTAGGTACTTGTTTAAGTCCATACAAGGATTTAATCAGCCTACATGGTTGTCTGTCCCCCCTGGCTGATGAATCCTTGTGGCAGTTCCATATAGATTTCATCATGCAAATATCCTTGGAGAAAAGCATTATACACATCCATTTGGTGTATGTGCCACTTTCTAGAGGCTGCTATTGATATAATGGATCTCACAGTAACCATCTTAACATCTGGAGAAAAGGTTTCATGATAATCTATTCCTTCTTTCTGACTATATCCTTTTGCCACAAGTCTAGGTTTGAGTCTTTCAATCTCACTTGTGTCCTTATAGTTATCTTGTAGACCCATTTACACCATATTGGAACCTTATTTTTTTGGTAATGTATAATATCACATGTGTGATTATCTTGTAAAACTTGTATTTATGTTTTCATGGCTTTTATCCATCTAGGATCTTGAGATGCCTCATTATATGTTTTTGGTTCAACTACTTCTGAAAAAGAGGTAAGAAATGCTCTATATGTTGGTTTGATCTTTCCATAAGATATATAGTTAGATATGGGTTATGGGGTGCTGTCAGATTTCTTTGTGACAAAATCTTTAAGCCATATGAGAGGTTGTTTTGTCCTGGTAGATTTCCTTACAACTATTGTATTAGGCTGATTTGAATCTTGATTCTGGGCTGATAATAAGTCTTGAGGTAAGTCTTGAATTGTTATGTTATATGTGTTAGCATGACTAATGTTCTCTGGTGTATCAGATATAATATTAATGTTTCCTGATATATTATGACCGTTGTTATTACTTAGATGTGAGCCAGTTAGTGGCATAGATATCTCAATTAGTTGATAGTTACTTAAATTATGTTGAAACACTGATCTTTCTGGTGTGCTTATTGTGAAAGAAAATCCAGTTTCTCTGAACACCACATCTCGGTTAATAAAGAACAACTTTCTTTCTATATCATATAGAACATACCCTTTCTGAGTTTTATAGTATCCCATAAACACACATTTTCTAGCTCTAGGTTGCAGCTTATCGGTAATAGACAGATCATTAGCAAAACATAAGCAACCAAAGACTCTTAAGTGGATGATAAATGACTTTTTTTATTGTAGAGTCTCTCATAAGGAGTCTTTCCAGTTATAGAAGATGGAAGTCTATTTATTAAGTACACTGCAGTCTGAACACACAGCCCCCAGAACTGTATTGACATGTGTCCCTGAAATCTTAAGGCTCTAGTTATCTCAAGTATATGTCTGTGTTTTATTTCTGCCACCCCATTTTGTTGTGGTGTATAGGCACAAGAATTCTGATGTATAACTCCTAGTTTAAGAAATATATTAGCACAAACTTCATTTACAAACTCAGTACCATTATCAGTCATAATTATCTTTACTGTCTTATTGAACTGAGTTTGTACAAATATCAGAAACTGTTGTAAGACAGTACATACATCTGATTTAAGCTTAAGCAAGTATATCCAAGTCATTCAAGTATAATACTCAACTATTGTAAGGAAATACTTCTTTCCATTACGAGTTGGCACTTTGTAAGGACCCCATACATCCATATGAAAAAGATCAAATTCTTTATTACTTGTACTGTCACTCACAGGAAAAGGTAATCTACATTATTTTGACATTACACTTATTTATAGTTCTAGTTATAGACTCAGGTCCTGCCCTAATTACTTTATTCAAGACACTACTAGAAGTATGTTCAAATCTTTTGTGCCACATCTCTATCTCTTCTTCAGCAATTGCTTCATGCTCAATACTCTTTCTTACATTTAGGCCTAACTTCACTTGACCACTTAGTAGTTGTGATGAAGTCTGGTTTACTAGTATGTATAATCCATTTTGTAATCTATCAATCTCCTTTACCTTCCCATTGTAAAGATCCTGAAATATACATAATTCAGGATAAAAACTTGCTGCACACTTAAGTTCTTTGGTTAGTTGAGACACAAACATCAAGTTGAATTTAAACTGTGGTAAAAAGAAAACATTATGAAGTGTACTTCTATCTGAGATATTACTTGAACCAGTGTGTGTCACTCTGACTGTTTCTCTATTGGGTAAGTGTACCTTCTTTGAATCAGAATAATTTTGTACTCTAGTTGCATCATTTATAAGATTTATATCTGATACCATATGATTAGTAGCTCCAGTATCTATTATCCAATGCTTTATTAAGTCAGCTGCAAGTAAGGCTTTGTGATTTAAAGGTTTGTGGTTAGGCATACCTGCAACAACAATATTTGAAGATGCAGATTGTGACTCTTTACTCTGATTAGCATCTGCATGTGTCAGGATGTGATTCAACAGTTATATAATTTGTTCATATTGATCTGTAGAGAACTTAGGAGGCCATGAACCTGCCAGTTGTCTGAATTTGTATTATCATAAATAGACTTGTCATACATGTCATTTGTTTTGTGTTTTTTCTCAGTACCATTATACTCTTCATTAGCATAGGCATTATGAGCAGCATACTTTTTTCTTTTAGACTTGAAATTTGGAGGATATCCTACCACCCTATAACACTTCTCTTTTGTGTGTCCTTTCATCTTGCATACATCACATAACATGTTATAGTTGTAGTTTCTTCTGTTCCACTGTGAGCTAGGACTAGAACCAGTTTTGAAATACATGGCAGTAGGATCATGTCTAATATTGTGGCTGAACCTACTAGGTCCAACTCCTAAGAGTCCAGTTGATTTTGTAGTGATGGATTTCTTATTTTCATCACTAGTTATCATGGAATAAGCTTTGTTAACAAGAGGTAATGGTGTCATTAATAAAATTTAACTTCTTGCCTGCATATAGTTTTCATTAAGTCTCATCAAGAATTGGTATAGTTTTTGTCTTTGAAGATATTCTACAAATTCTTTAGACTTAGGACATCCACAACTAGGTGGAGGAACTAAGGACTGGAATTATACCCAAAGACTCTTCAACTTAGTTAAATATTCAGATACACTAGAATTTCTCTGAGTTAGTAAAGCTATTTCCCTATGTATATAATGAAAAAAATGACGAATATAAAAAAATCTGAAATTCTCTCAAATTGGGCGAAAAAGTCGGGTGAACAGTAACTCTGTCACTGCGCAGCCATTTCTGGCCGTCTCCGGTGGTTGCTGCCAACGGGACCACCACCATTAGTTTCGTATCGTCGAGCCCGTCATTTCTATACCACCCACTCCCTTCGATTTAACCTACAACTTCGCAACTTATAGATAAAAATTTGCCAAGGTTTTCCGATCGGATTTTTCGATTTTCCGACCAAATGAGGTTGAATCGACGATCGTGGGTTACATATTCGTGATCACCCGATCCTTGCTGTCATTTCCATACCCTCCGCAGCTCTCGATTCATCCCCAAAAGCTCCGACGACCAAAGCGCGATTTGGAGAAACGCTAGCCACCGCTTCTCAAATTCCGGTGGTTTCAGGCGTCGGGACAGGTATCAATCAACTCGTCTTGGTCCAGACTACAATAATATTCTAACCCCGTTCCTCGACCAAGCTTCGTCGTGAAGTCACCATTGATGACGTAAATCTTGAATTCGTCCGTGGCTACATCGCTCACTGGGCAACCTTCACATGAGGTTGCCCAGGTATATTCCACTGATTTCCCTATGTTAATACATCCCCAATGCAACAAATCAACGAATTCAATTTCTATGGTTCAAAATGGTAATTTCCAGCCAACAGTGGCGGCGCCGCTGGTCACTGTGACGGATCCAGCAGCTGCTGCATTGTCTCCACAGTACTCTGAGGCTCTCCGGTCTTCATCTCAGGTCGCCGAAAAATTTGCAAAGAATGTGGGCCCCACTTCAAGTCAAAACGGGCAACTGCCACCTCCGTTAGCTGCAAAACAGGTAACATACTTGCATGGTGAACCAACATTCTCATTTGAGAAATCAGAAATAAATGTTTTGATTGCTAGGCAAGACGTAAAATGGGCATTAGTTGGTAAATTCAGTCATGGAATGCCACACATTGAATTCTTGCGGACTGAGATACCTAAACAGCTTAAGCTTAAAGCATATGTCAACATAGGTTATCTCCATATTAGACATGTTTTGATTCGATGCTCCATTAAGGAGGATTATGATACTTTAATGTCTATCAATAAGTCTTTTGATATTAAGATGAAGAACGTGTCACATCTGATGCGTTCTATGAAATGGGATGTCAACTTCGACCCCACTAAAGATACCAACATAGCTTGGGCATGGATTTCTTTTTCCAATTTGCCGCCCAATTATTTTGAGGAATCTACCTTATTATCATTTGCCTCTTCTGTTGGTAGACCTATATGTGTAGACATGACTACTAAGAACAAAACTCGGCCAAGTTGTGCTCGGGTCAAAGTTGAGGTTGATTTATTGAGGGAACACCCCACCCAATTCCAAATTGTTAAGGATGGTGTTTTTCAAACTAACTCTTACAAAATTGAGTTTGACTTCCTTCCTAAGTATTGTACTAAGTGTTGCCTACAAGGCCATGATGTGCATGAATGTTGGAAACTTAATCCATCTTTGATACCCTCAAAGGAGATACTTACTCATCATATACCTTCCAAAGAAACCCCACAAAATTCAAAATCAACCGAAAATCCAAAAGTTCAAAATCCAGAAAATCCAAATGACTGGCATGTGGTTGTCGGTAAAAAACAAAAGAAGAATAAGTCTCAAACTCAAAAACAAACTTCCAAAATCCAACCAAATAATAACTTATCCCAAAACAACAATAGAACCTCTAAACAAAAACAAGAAAGTGCTGCTAATGCTAGTGGTAATGGAGACAATGCATGAGGTGGTTCTACTGCTATTTCTACTAATGTTGGTATTCTTGTTGTAGGTGTTGGTACCACTACTGAAGAGGATGTTACTACTGGTGCATCAACCTCAGCCTCTGCTGGTATTGCTGCAGTTGGTGCTGGTTCGCTTGGTGTTGCTGCGGCATCTAATGCTGATGCTGTTGGTCACGACACATCAGTTGTTGTTTCTGGTATTGCTGATATTCTAGCTGCTGATGGTTTGCCTGCAATTGCTGCAGCTGGTGCTGAGGCTACTGCTGGTTCAATTGGTGATGAGGCTATTGCTCATGCTGTCCCTGATGTTGTTGCCTTGGCTGATGCTGAGAATACACAAGAAGTTGCAACTCGCGTAGCCGGGACGCAGGTAGAGATCGCAGAGCACGCCGCCTTGGTGTTGTACTGCCGCCGAGGCCGATTCCACAATCGAAGAGCTCGCATCGCTGGACATGCTGGTGCAGGGCCTGCTGCTACACATGTTGTAGATGTTGTTACTGCTGGTGCAGCTGTTGTTGTTGATGCATCAGCTGCAGCTGCTACTCTTGGTGCTGCTGCTGCTTCTATAGATGCTGATGTTCATCGAGACACTGCAGCTGATGCTGCTGATTATGTAGATGATGAAAATGAAGAGGAAGACAATGTCTCTGATTCTGATTATGATGATACAGAGGCGCTTTGTGATAATCAATAAGTAGCGTAGGCTTCGACGAAAATGACCTCTTATGCAAGACGGGAAGCACTTGAGCAAACCAAAGGGCCAATATAGTTGTATCAAATTGTTAGTGAGTTTTCTTGAGATACCTCAAGATAGGACAAAAAGCCTCCCAGTGATCGTCTATTTACGGGCTTGCATTCAATAGTCAATCAGGATATAGTAGTTGTTAAAGGCGCTAAAGCGATGGTCAGGGCAGAAAATATCAATGAAAGACTAGAGTCCGACTTTCCGCTGTACCAAGCTCACTTCATTAAGTCTTTCTTTATCTTTAATAAATATAGAGGTTCCAGATCCTCCCCTGGTTCGAATCACCCTGAATGAAGTGTGGGCGAACAAGATGCAAAACATATCAACAATGTTGAATTCGTTGAAAGAGGGGGGAGGAGGAAAGTAAAGGCCAAAGAACAAAAGACAAATAAGGGCTGCACAAGACGAAAGCTCTAAAGGTAAGTTCAAGTCGGAAACATAGCGGGGGTTCTCAAGCTTAGAACTTTAGTTCTCATTTTCTTGTCCTATCTTCTTAAAAGAAGCGATCGGATCTGAGGCATTTGGGCTTAAACAACGGCATTATTCAAAGACAGGTAACCGAAGTCCTCATATATCGTTATCGCGGGTTCTTGCAGTGAAGGAAGACGAAGCATGGAGTTCTTGGTACCGGTCAAGCAGAAATAATATGAATAGCGAGCCAGTACTATATTTATAGATTGGAAAGAAGGACTCAAAGAAGTCCTCTCATCCTGAGGTGAGGGTGGGATGCCTATCGAAATAAGAAAAGATGGAAAAGGCTATCTACGTCCAATTCAAAGTTTCTTGCATTTTTCGATGTAGTTGGCGACAAGAGCTTCTTATGAGCCTGGAACTAATCATTCCTTTATGCCTATCATCGAAGAAGTTGTTCCTAGTGTTGACACCCAATTTTGACCCTCCCGTCCAGTCATTAACTATAAAATTACACTAATTTTTAAAAATAATTTTAATAATTTTATAATAATAAAATGTAACAATAAAACATTATACACGTATAAATAAGTGATTTAATAATGACACCGCATTTTACGTAGAGTATTAAGCTTTTTTCGAGTCTCACGTAAGCATTCACATAAATATTATTCATGATTTAAGCCCTAATAATTTTAATAATAATAAGTACGTAAATAAATAAATATTTTAGTAACAACATCACATTATAAATAGTAAGCACTAATTAAATAGCACGCCCGCTTTTATTATTGTAATAATTTAAACCCAAGCTAAAACTAATAAAGCACCTAAATAATTTAATCATAACCCCATTTATTTACCACTAATCAAAATTAATACCTTAAATCTACCCAACACCAGCCCACCCTTTCAATTCGACCAGCCCACTACCCAAAGCCCAAAATTCGCCTAAGCCCACTAGCCCCTATTTCACTCCCGTTGCCCAACAGCCCTAAAAACAAAAAGAAACCTAAAAAAAAGAAGACTAAAAGCCCACGATCGCCACACCCCAACCCCTTCACCAACGCGTCCAGTGATATCCTCGCCGAATTTTCCGATCGGAATATCCGGCGTTACTACCATATCACTACTATATCAACACTTACCATGTCAAAGCTTAAGAATCAGAACAAAATCGTCCAAAAACTTACCCTAACCAAATCGCAAACCTCGGCCGAAATCATATCGAATCAGAGCCCAAATATACACTTAGCTTAATCGATTTTACACCAAAGAATCTGGTAGAATCAATACATGAATCGCATAAAATCAGCACTAAATCAGCCCTAAGAACTTTACCAAACTTAGAACCTAAAATCCTAGCTATAAATACAGAATCTCTAATCATGCAATGGGACAGAAGAATGAGGCATCAATTTTAGGGAGAGCTTCGCAAAAGACAGAGAGAAAATATCGACAACAAGTATAAATCTAATAGAAATCTTTCAGCATCGAAAAAGAGCAACCTTTTCATGATCGAGACCCATCGAACCTTAATCGCACAACAAACAAACCCGAGTGGATCGACGACTTAATACGCTGCCTCAGTTTGCTGCCCGGAGAAGGTAAACCCAAATTATTCTCGGTTTATTTTGCATTACTATATGTTTTGTGTGTTAAACATGTGTGGTTAATCCATCTATATTATTATGCTCATCGATGTATGAATATGGGGGATGATTTAATTAATCCGGATACCTTCCAGTTTTAAATGATCGATTAGCCTGGTATTTGCTGCTTGGTTTAGTTGTTCGTCAATCTTTTATCAGATTACTAATACTTAAGACATTGAATCAGGCCTATAATAACATTAGTGGTGTGTATGTGTATATGAATTGGCTACTGTTCGAATAGATAGGATCCACACTGTACTCATACATGGCCATTGTCACTTATTTGTGTCCTTGCTGCGTAGTCATGTAAGACACTCTTGTTGTGTAAATAAAGTGTCAAGCATACTGCTTTGGTGCTAAGTCTGTCTATGTCATGGTTTGTCTCCGTTTGGTAGGAACAATCATTATATTTGGGCATACTCACACGGGAAAAAGTCCTGTTGAATCAGTGAGTCATCTTACCAGTCTATGAAATGGCCTAAGTATAAATATATGTGTTGGCATGTGGTGTGAAATAAGCCTTGTCATGCATTATTACAGGCATACACTATGTATGTCTCAAACAAACAGGGGAATATGCCAAGGGAATAAGTAGAGGGTTATGTCGATTAGGCTCAGTATAGGAGAGAATGCCATATGTACATGTCTACAATTCTATATTGGAAGTATATAGGCGTTGTACCCTATTTGTTGAAGTCATCCTTGTCTGGTCAGTTTATTGGGAATATGCATTTGTGTTTATCTGGGTTAATAAGCGAGCCTATATGAATATGTTTGCCTAGTGTTGCATGTGTATGTGTGTTGAATAAATGATCATGGCTTTCGGTATCTTTGCTATCTCGTCTTTCTCTCAAAGTATTCACTGTCTTTAGATTAGAAATAAAGAGTCTGCCTTTATTCAGTAAGCTTGATGTGCTTTGAATCTTCCCTTGTTAAAATCTGAAAATTGCTTGTCTAGGGCCTGCTTCATATCCTCTGCGTGTTGGTTACATATGAGGCCCAACGTTTAATTGAACCCTCTCGAGACTTTCTTTGCCTTGTGCCTGCTACTTTATTTTGGATTGCTATAATCAAATTATATAGATGTTTAGATTCACTGGCATTATTTGATGAATTTGGACACCCCTGTGTACTTGCTGAAATATGGATTGGAGCATGTGTCAAGCCTATCACGTATATGGGCTTTCTTTTGAATCTGAAAACATCACGTTGGTGTCTTTTACTGTCTCTGCTCACTGTTTGCATCTGGGCCCAAATGGTTGGGTTATACAAAGTTGGGCTTTTATTTGTTCGGATCCACCAGTGATTCTTTGGGCTGACATGATTAAATAAAACGAGTCACATGTGTATTTGAATTTTATATTTTCATTTACCTGCCTAATTAAATTTATTCAGAGCATATACTAATCCTTATCTTTTTTTCTCCTTTTTACATGGCACGCATCGGAGCAAAATGAAGAGTCTCATAGAGAGACTCATCATGAGCTACTTCAAATGAAGACTGCATCTATGTGCATCATCCTATCCACATCGGCAATTCCAGCAAGCGGCTAATAACACCGCCGTCGAGTCCTTTTTTTTATTTTCCATCCCGCCCCGTTTATTTGTGTAATTAACTGTCTAACACTCGTACATTAGCAGTAAGATACCTAGAACAGTTAAACTTTGGGTCACCATTAGAAATTAGTTCGACATTAGAAATTTACTTGTTCCTTTAAGTTAATTATTTTAGCATTGCTTAAATCATATTAAATCATCTAACAATTTTTCACTTGCATAAATATTCAGGTAGCTAAGATATTATTAACAACAGGAGAAACCCATTTTTTATGAACTCTTACTAACATGCATAATAAAATCTTTTTTTTAGCCTTTGCATAATAGGTATTTTTCATATTATTTTGTAAACACACATTTTTCATGTCATTAAAACATTTTATGAACGCATGTTTCCCACTAAGTACATTTTAAACATAATCTTACATTTTCTCTTAGTCAAAAATACATCTCAGGTGTTTTAAATATTTTAAATACCTTTCAAAACATGCATTCTTTAGCAATAATAATTAACCTAGGTTTGACCGGACAACCGCAAGTTAGCGGATCCTATAGGGTGCCTGACTACTTCCCTTTAGGATAATAAAGGACCCTTACCCAGAATCTCACACTAGTTTAGCAGACCACTAAAATGGAGTTAATGTTAACTTTAACCTAGTTGACATTCAGGTGTCCTAATTCACCCAAACTAATTAGGTGGCGACTCCGCGAACCCTTTAGAGTTATTTTAGCCTTTTACACTCTTTAGCATTTTAGCACCTCTTTAGCACATTTTAGCCTTTAGCATTTTTATTTTATTTTCTAACATTTTCTAAGCAGGAGTTTTATAATGTCGCGGTCGAAAAAGGGCGTGACAGAAATGACGACTCCGCTGGGGATTTGAGGTTCTTGACCATATCAAACCTAGGTGTATCATTTCTTGGCTTTATTTTCTTTTATTTGTTTTAAATGCCTTAAAAATTGCATGCTTTAATTTTGTCTTACTGTTTTAATTGTTATTTGTTTTTACTGATTTCCTTAAACTGACATTCCGCTCATACTTCTTCCACTCTGGAAAATTCACACAATCACACGCTCACGCGCTGGTGTGCTTCGCGCATCCGCAAATTGCTTTCAAAACTCCCAAATTTTAGGAGAGTTGGCGCTTGCGCGGAGTTAGATCGGTTCGTCTGATCAGTCGCGTAGCCTTCTCACTCGATTTGTCCGCTCGGGAACCTTGCGTCTAGTAAAGCTAAATCTCAGAAACCTATGATAGAGCTATACCACCATTTATTTTAAGGCATGCATGCATTTACCTTAGGTGGGTCAATCCTTGGCATTGACACCACAATTAGAAAGACACCAAATTGGTCAACGAGTTTCAGAACCCCGCGGCCCAACATCATATTATGTGTTTCATAATCGTGATAAATGAAACCAAGCCTAAATTCGAAATGCCTAAGTCGGAAAATGCATATTCATTTTTTGTATTATTTATTTTTAGATGGAACTCGCCCTCGATCGAACGCGAGTGGGATTCTGAGTAAATTGAGGATGTGGTGGTCAAAATTCGACTTGGGTAGTCAGATGACAATCAGAAGATGTTTGGGGTGCCTCATCTCATTATTCGACATCTCTCCTGATCAACATTTGGTCAGAACATTGATCCAATTTTGGGGGTGTTTGATCGGTGTATTTTATATACACCTTTTGAGTCATTTTTAGTTAGTATTTTACTCATTTCATTTATGTTTAGTATAATATTAGGGTCGTTTTTCGTTCTTTTGTGTCACAGAGGTCAGAAAGGGAGAAATGACGAAAAGAAGATGAAATGAGCTTAATTGAGATGGAATTGCACACTTAAAGGGGCCAATAAATGAAGTCTAAGAAGTCCCGAAAAGATCAGACGAAGCCCGGATGAAAACTGGATGACGAAGTGAAGAACCGCCGAAAAAACGCCACCGCCACATCAAGTTTGTCCGAAACTCTCGATTTTCAGCGCCGTGGGCGCCCGATCGCAGGCTACGCCGACGCGGTATTTTTGACATTTTGGGCCGAATTTGTCACGTTTTGAGGGTCCAAAAGGGATAACTTTTCCTACCTACATAATCTCTAACCCTTGACCTAAAGGATTCTTGGGGCTATATATATTCTCTACATCATTCTCTAAAAGGGGGGATTCATTCCATCCATTGCACATACAACACAACTCTAGTAGGCGAAGATTTGAGACCTAGTTCAAGTATTTTCTTTTCTTTGTTTATTTCAGTTCATGTATGGAGATTATATTAGTTCTTAGCGTGACTATTGCTAGGAGCTAATTACTTTATTAGGGATTTCCTTGTGATTCACTTGAAACTCTTATTCATGAATTAATGCATTAGTTTGTTTTCTTCTTCACTTGATTAAGGTTTATTCAATAATTGCTTTGATTGCTTGATAATTAATTGATCACTAGTTATCGTCACTTATATGAGTTCTGGTCGAAATCCGAAAGGGGAGATTGTGAATATGCTATAGTTGAATAAACATAAGTTTAAATCGTGGACGAAAGTACCCCGATACTTGTGTAGCTTAATAGGTTATTGCTCTTAATCCTCCTTTGTAGTCAATCTTGTTATCGAAAGATAGAAGAGTTCTCCATTGGGGTTGAGTGTTTATATTACCTTAACAGGAGTATAAAACGGCTTAGTTAACCTGCTATCTTAACGTAGAAGAAGAAGCCAGTCTAATTGTATTAAGGATTGAATAGAGTGGATAGTTGATGATCTTGGAAGCCCTAATTCTCCGTTATAACTGATTTAAATCAAAGTATTTTCATAATTAGTTTATTTCCTGCATTATTAGTATAGAATTCCAAACCAATTAACGTTAACCAAATAGAAACTAAAGCATAGATAATCGGTACTTGAAAACCAGTCCCTGAGGACGATATTCGGTCTTACCCAGACTATATTACTTGTAACGATACGTGCACTTGCGTTTAGCGTGTGTATAAATCGCACATCAAGTTTTTGCGCCGTTGCCGGGGATTGACGTACTTTCAATATCGATTTATCTATTCTTGTTTCTAATTTGGTTGCTCCAAGAACAAGTTTCTAACTTGTTCTGCGAGCATTTTTTTATCACCTTTTGTTGTTTTCTTATTTTGCACGTTAAATTCGGGGAAAAAAAATCAGGACACATGGACTACTACTATCAGAGACAGTGGAGTCATCAACAACAGCTTAACCCACAGGTTCTAGAGGAAAATCTAGATAAGTTGCAGGCAGGCATACTCAGGCTCACCAAGTGCTAGACTCAGTTTATGGCTGAGACAATGGAGTCCCTCAAAAATTTAGAGACCCACATAGGGCAACTGATGGATAAGATGAGCAATACACCTCAAGAAAATTTGCCTAGCGACATCATTATGGGAGGTGATAAGCAAATTGAGGAGCCTGAACCACACCCAACTATTGAGAAATCTGGCGAGATAGTTGGTGTAGAGAAGGAAAAGATTACTGAGATCTAATTATTCACCTTTTTGGATTCTTTGGATTTTTTTTCCTGTACCTATTGCAAAAGAAATACCATCAGCGGTCACTGTTGATCCCCAAATAGGAAGTCCATACCATCAAGGGCACCCCCTAGACTTGAGAGATGTTGGGAATCTCACTGATCCCTACATTATAGAGAGCCTAGAAGACAAGCATGTCTTGTGTACTTGAGGGATAATCTTATGTCTGAAGCCCTTAGTTGAAAAGATTGTTGTAGGAAAAGTGAGACCTGCAACAATAACTATGCGGATTGCAAGAAGTTTGCAGAAGGATCCAATGGGCACTCATAAAGGTTAACTGCGTCCGGCTAAAAGACGTTAAAGACATCGCTTGTTGGGAGGCAACACAATGTTTTTAATTATGTTAGTTTGATTTTTGTCTTTAATTTGTTTTATTTTGTCTTGAACAGTCTCATGGTTTTAGGGTCTTGTTTTGTGTTGTTGGATGACAGGTGGACTGAAAGCTAACTCTGAGGAAAAAGGAGCAAAAATGCTGAAAAAAGGAAAAACCGTCGTCAGCGCCACGACGCCCAGAATCAGCGCCGTGGCGCAGGAACTTCAGAGAGCCGCAGTACTTGGGGCGCCACGGCGTCGAATCTCAGGACCGTGGCGCCGAAGGTTCAGAAACCCAGATTTCGTGCAAATTCCAGAATTTTTCCTCCCAGACCTCCATTATGACCGATGAGTTGTGTCAGTAAGTTGTCCCTATTTTTAGTCTTCACACATTATGGACAATGTGTCAATTAAGTTGGGGGGGGGGGTGTCATATATTTTGTTTTATTATTTTGAGTCTTTGTGATTTGTTTTGTGTGTTTTAAAGTATTTTTGAGTCATAATTTTTTTTAATATCAAGCATGCTGTAGTTACTTGAAACGCCTAGTGGAGTATAGTGGAATAATGTAATGGAATTAGAAGCGACCATCTGAACACTTAGGTTATATATGCCAAGAATTCATGAAATCAAACTATTTGGGGTATCTTGCTTGATTTATGCATTGTTAATGATTAAGCCTATGTGTCTGCTTGCTTGCTATTTGAGGCGAAATAGTTAGGATCTGCATGTTAGAGAGATGACTCAGACATTTATTTGTTAGCCTTTCTTACCATTCATTGTCTATCCCTGACATTAAAATTGTATCCCTAGTCATCCCCTTTGAGCCTAAAATAAGATCTTTTCTTTGACACCCTATAATTCCATATTTGTGTCATAAGTGGAAAAATTGAGTTGTTTGGAATATAAAGTGTTGAAAAAGAGACAAAAGAGAGTGAACAATTTTGATGCACCCTAGTGAAAAAAAAAATAGGCAAAAGCCTAAGTTTGGGGGTGCCTGCTATTCATCATACATATCATTCTCTCAAAACAAAAGAAGGGAAAGATAAATATGAGGTTAAAAAGAGAATCAAAAAGAAAAGGGAAGAATTGAAAAGTAAAAGAACTTATGGTACGTAAGATTGAGCCTAAAAACCTATTTTTATCTACCCATGCCTAAGCCTATATTACAACCTTGAAAAGTCCTCAAGATCTCTAGTATGTGTATCCATGATTAGTGGAGAATAACAAGTGAACATGCCATAGAATTTTGAAATTGACATGCATAGTTAGGTATTTTTACATCCATTGAGCATGATTGAATTGAATTTGCGAAATATCTGACTTGAGTATTTAGAATGCTAAAAATCCATGCTATATGTTCCTGCATATTATCCTACTAACCTTTATGCTTTTCTAAGTGACAATTGTGCAACAAATTGATCAGTGTCTTTGAGTCATTTTATTTTATTTTCTTTCGTGTCTTTATTTCTATCTTTTTGATCTTTACTCGAGGGCGAGCAGATGTTAAGTTTGGGGGTGTTTGATCGGTGTATTTTATATACACCTTTTGAGTCATTTTTAGTTAGTATTTTACTCATTTCATTTATGTTTAGTATAGTATTAGGGTCGTTTTCCTTTCTTTTGTTTCACAGCGGTCAGAAAGGGAGAAATGGCGAAAAGAATATGAAATGAGCTTAATTGAGATGGAATTGCACACTTAAAGGGGCCAATAAATGAAGTCTAAGAAGTCCCGAAAAGATCAGACGAAACCCGGATGAAAACTGGATGACGAAGCGAAGAACTGCCGAAAAAATGCCACTGGCGCCGCGGCGCCGACCACTGAAGTTGTCTGAAACTCTCTGATTTTCAGGCGCCGTGGCGCCCGACTACAGGGCCACGGCGCCGACGCGGTATTTTTGACGTTTTGGGCCGAATTTGACACGTTTTCAGGGTCCAAAAGGGATAACTTTTCCTACCTACATAATCCCTAACCCTTGACCTAACGGATTCTTGGGGCTATATATATTATCTACATCATTCTCTAAAAGGGGGGATTCATTCCATCCATTGTACATACAACACAACTCTAGTAGGCGAAGATTTGAGACCTAGTTCCAGTATTTTCTTTTCTTTCTCTTTTCTTTGTTTATTTCAGTTCATGTATGGAGATTGTATTAGTTCTTAGCGTGACTATTGCTAGGAGCTAATTACTTTATTAGGGATTTTCTTGTGATTCGCTTGAAACTCTTATTCATGAATTAATGCATTAGTTTGTTTTCTTCTTCACTTGATTAAGGTTTATTCAATAGTTGCTTTGATTGCTTGATAATTAATTGATCACTAGTTATCATCACTTATATGAGTTCTAATCGAAATCCGAAAGGGGAGATTGTGAATATGCTATAGTTGAATAAACATAGGTTTAAATCGTGGACGAAAGTACCCCGATACTTGTGTAGCTTAATAGGTTATTGCTCTTAATCCTCATTTGTAGTCAATCTTGTCATCGAAAGATAGAAGGGTTCTCCATTGGGGTTGAGTTTTTATATTACCTTAACAGGAGTATAAAACGGCTTAGTTAACCTGCTATCTTAACGTAGAAGAAGAAGCCAGTCATTAAGGATTGAATAGAGTGGATAGTTGATGATCTTGGAAGCCCTAATTCTCCGTCATAACTGATTTAAATCAAAGTATTTTCATAATTAGTTTATTTCCTGCATTATTAGTCTAGAATTCCAAACCAATTAACGTTAACCAAATAGAAACTAAAGCATAGATAATCGATACTTGAAAACCAGTCCCTGAGGACGATATTCGGTCTTACCCAGAATATATTACTTGTAACGATACGTGCACTTGCGTTTAGCGTGTATATAAATCGTACATCAGGGACCCGGAACGAGTCGTTTTCAAATTCAGGGATTTCGAGATGACCCCCACCTTAGAAGAAGTCAGCTATTTCACTGCTTTAGCATATCATGACAGAAAACCAGTTATTCCGCACGGCCAGTCTGGGAAAAAACTCCTCCGTTACTTGGGTTTGAAGAATACCAGAGAGTTGCATTGTTTTGAAAACAACTGGGTTTCTCTAGACTACATGTATGAGAGATATGGTTGCCGAGACGGATACAAATTATTTAAGAATGAGTTTTGTTGCACTACGGACCATTGGAGAGTTAGGCGTCATATCGCATTTGCTATGGCTTTCCTAGGGACTCTTTTATTTCCACTTGAGCATAGAAGGATTAGTACGTGTATATGTTCAGTAGTTAGAGCAGTGTTTGACTAAGTCGGTGACAAACAGCTTACTTTGACGCCCATGATCTTGGAAGAACTATTTAGAGCCTTGAATAAATGCAAAAGGGGTGAGTCGAGCTTCTTTGAAGATTGTAATCTTATCTTACAGATGTGGGCAGTAAAGCATTTCTATCAGCATTCAAATATGACCGATGTATGCCACAAAGAAGACAATAAGATCTCCACCTTCTACGAAAGAACAAAGCGTTATGTGTCACCAGTCGGCACAGAAGATTGGTACATGTACTTAGCATCTCGCAGTAGCAGTCAGATTCAATGGAAGTATCCGTTGCTTCATAACGTCAAGAAGGTCTACTTGAGACATAAGGGACTTTATTACATCAGACTTATAGGTCTAAAGGGACTCCAACCATATGATCCGTTATGTGTGCTCCGACAGTTTGGCCACACACAAGTAATTTCTCTCATAGCTGACATGAGAGCCTCTGAAATCCAGTTCGGACCGGACTTCATCATTCCCGAAGCCAAGCAGATCCTTTATAAATGGTACCATATTGATCAAGTGGATGTTGGGAAGGACCAAGCTGGGGTCGCCCCAGAGTATCAAGCATGGTTTCTTGACAGCACAGAATGTAGTTCAGAAGGGGAGCAAGGCATTGAAGACATTGGTGCAAGGAATATGATAAAGGATAGTCAACTCAAAGATAGGGTTATCACTCCAGATATGTGGGTCCTGATGCAAGATGCAGTGCATTAATTGGAACAGGCAGGGGCTATATCTAGGAAGACCTAAGCTTCACCATCACATCAGCGACCTAGTTATAGGCATTTAATTTGAGACTTTTGTTATTCTTATTGTTATTTCAATAAATTGCAACTTATTCCCGACTAAAGCATTTCAATCTAATGGTTTGGACTTTGTTATCATGATGTTGCATGTGTGACGTTTATGCCTACCTCTGACGTAAAGGGGTCCCCATGTATGATTATGACCCACCTGCAACGTGACAATTTATGTGCAACATATACTTGCTAATTGTTATTTACACCTTTGCAAAATCACGTGATTTACACTAACACAGTTTGTTGCATTTTTTAGAAGGATTTATTATTTCCCCAAAAGGCTCGATTCGTATTTGATTCGACATTGTCAGAGCATCAATACTTTACTAGGTACAGGGCACGAAACAATGACATGACTGGCTCAGGGGCATCTGAGCCAAATGGTTTGGAAATTATTCTTGCCGGCGAAACAGAACCTTCAGATGGGAGAAATGTGTCACGACCCGACACGACGGGCCGTGACTAAACATCCTAATTGGACATCATTACTGAACTGTCACTCTTAATCCATTTAATACCGAGATCTATAGAAATTTCGACAGCACAACGCTGCTTTTACAACATCTCCCAAAATGGGCGGTAACGCGTCACAAATCAATATGAACAACAAAACAAAACAGGCTAGCCGATCAGCCGCCACCAACCAACATTATATACATAAAGGAATAGTCAAAATAAGCAAGCCGGTAAGGCTGCCACTAGATACCAACAGGAATAACCGGAAACGCCCCAACACAGAGTACAACAACATTACAACCCAAAACAAGGTACAAACGTCCAACCCACAACTGTCTACACTCCTCTAAGAGTACGATCTCGACATATGACGGGACAGGGCCCCGTCGTGCCCAAAATATGCATAAGTCAGAAAGATGAAGATCTGTACCAAAATAGCTGGCTCCGGAACAAAGGAGATCTCCAATCATTGTACAAAGTCCTAAAGCGGAGGGTCACCTATTCAACACTGAACTCGGGCATGACGCAGTTTCGAGAAAGCGGTCGATCTGAAAATAATGTACCGAGTATGTAAGCATGAAATCATGTAAATAAGATCAAAACCGTGTCCTGTAAAGTAGAGAGTCAACTGTATCATCAAAAAATGAGAGTCATACCAGTACTCATGCATGCTTAGTCATAAAATCATTAGATGTAAATAAATGAATAAACTGCCCGGCCCTTGGGTGAGGGACGCGGTGGAATATATTGTCATGGGTATCTGTACCCGCATCACGGATGCCTGTCCGTGGAATCATCAAATATATATATATAAACTGTCCGGTCCTCAAGTGAGGGACGCGGTGAATCATCCTGATATATGTGCACGAATCTGCCCGGCCTGGGACGCGGTGAAGTGGAAAAATGACTCTTAGCACGAGTAGATATCATGAGCAACTGTATGCAATTTAAATCATTTCTTTGACTCTCATTAAAATCATTAAATAACTTCTTACAAGAAGATCACATGTACTTTTCATAACTCAGATTACTATTAATAAGACTATGAAGGAGTCATGTACATCCGCCGTACATTCCCTTGTATAATATTCACGTCGAATGAAAGAATCAATAATTCACAAAATCATGTCAAAAGAAAGGAAGATAGGCTCACATACCTCTTAGACGAACTAATCAACTCAATATTAGGGTATGCCTCGTCTAGTACTTCAACCTATAATAAGGAATAACACTCTCGTCAATTTTGATTTTCTAATGTAAGTTATATGAATAACGACTCCCTTATTTCTATAAAAATTTGGGTAGCATTTCCTTTGTTTATGTGCGTATCCACAATTTTCCAACAATCCAAATCAGCCAACAATTCAACTCCAACCAACAATCCAATTCAGCCAACAATCCAACCAACCAATCAATAAGTCATTACTTAAGAGTATGACCATAATAGCCCATATACTTGGCACATACCATCTATAAAACCTTTCTTCCCACCTTTATGGAATTTAATCCCAATAACAATTTAGGTGATTAAACCACCTATCTATCATATTCCACCAATTCTTAATAAGAAAATAGTCCATTAAGGCAATCCACCAAGTCTAACAATTAGTAACAAGAACTCAAGTCTTCTAGTTTGCAATATATTACTTTTAACCTCTTTTAAGATATGTATTGACGATCATCGCAACGTATTTACAATTTCATAACTTATATTATAATCTAACAAGAACGACCTTTAAAGCGGGACAATCATGCTCAACAATTTCATAAAAGTTGGCCCTAACATGTTACAATTCTCTAATTCTTTTTCTTACTTCTTAATCCAACTTCTCTATCAACAATTCCATATCACAAGTGCATTAACATTAAGCTTTCCTTCCAATTCCCAACATGCAATTATCGACCATAACCCAATACTTCAACTACAAAAATATGCAACTTCAATTATAGCATAGATTGAAGAATTTTCATACCTTAATTAAATCTCCAAAACAGTCCCGATTTTTAGTCACTGCTTCGTCAGCTGAACTTATAACGTCCATAACTCTCTAATCTGATGTCCTATCGACGAGTGGTTTGTTGCTTTGGAAACTAGACTCGACGAACTTCATTTTAGGCTTTTAAAACACCCAAAAACTCCTAATATGATAGGAGATATTCCCTTCCAAATTTGACTAAAAATCTATCCAGCAGTCCCGAAAATCTGCTCACTGTCCCAGCGAAAAATGTCACTGTTTTGGTCCTTTTCTTGCCCAATTCTTTACTTTTTCAACTCCAAATTGACATGCATGTGTTCTACAATGTTAACCCATCATCCCTTATGTTTTTCTTCCAAGAAATGTGTCTCAAAATCTGGGATTTTTAGGCCCCATTTCTCGGCTGCAACCAGTGGCGTAGCCATTGTTTTTGGAGTTAATTGCTTAGAAGCTTGTAGAATAATTTAATCTAGGAAGAAAAAAATTAGAAAGCGCCTCAATTGTCATGAAAATGGGGATTTTTTGTTGAGGGAGAGGGAGGGAAATCGATGGGGAAGAGAGGGAGTGAAATGGAGTTCTTGAAAATGAAGTGTGGGAAAGTAATGTGGTTTAAGTTTAGGGAAATCTGAAAATTATTTGCAATGTGGTCCAATTCTCTTAATTGTCTTCTTAAGAACACCTCAAGTAATTATAAAATCAAAATCTCTCTTCTTTTAATTCTCGAAAATTTCATAATACCCTGTATTCTCAATGTCATAATTCTATATAATACGTTACAAATCCGTAACTCCATTGGAACAATTTCCACTACCCGTATTAATTCTCGTCGTCACATGTGTAGTATCTTTTTTTTTTTTTTAAAACACTCTGTATTTAACATGTAGAAATATACTTTAATTCCAAAATTCGAATCTTAATTCTTAAGGACGTCCTTAATTATCGTCTTAAACTTACGAGGTGTAACATCCTTCCCCCCTTAGAAACATTCGTTCTCGAATGTTCATCATAGGTCTCATGCTAGAATAATTTCGGCAGAGTCTCCTTTATAATTATGCATATCCACCTATATTCAGCAAACCAACAGATACGCATGGACAATACAATATACATCACATATATCATTCACCAAATAATAGTTAAGTAAGAAATCAAATTACCCGTGAATATTCAACTGAATCTCCTGTAACACCTTGAACAAAGTTAAAGAGCCTCCATGCAGTACTATATTCCTTCATTTTCAAACTTGCCACAATATTCTCGCTGGTACTACCTTGTACACTTGCTTCAATTTGTAATGACATATAGTGTTCCACCATATCATCTTTGCGTACTTAACGTGAAAATTCATGTGTATACCTGTTGTATTGTTAAAATAGCTTCATATTAGATTTGACCAATTCTCTTATAAGAACGAGTAATCTATTATTTCTTGATGTAAAACATATATCAACAACATCTTGATACTATATTAATTCCAATATTTTGCAACACTTTAACCACTGGAATTTCAGATTTTCACATCGTCCATAGAAAGAAATATACCTTGAATGACATTCTTTTAACCCACATTTACCTATATACCTCAGAAGAATAGAATCTTTATCTCAACAAATCTCATGCACTTGACACAATAATTTACTAGAACTTCTCATTATCCACCAAGGATTATCCACAGGGTATATACCAAGTATGTAGTGACATGTGAGACAATGTCATCTGGCAGATACTTTCCTAGCCTTGACAAACCTCATCAATCCCCACGTAGCAGTTCTTTGACCTCTTCCACTCTTTATTGAAAACTCTGATAGTATTACATCGTGTAATGTTACCAATTTGGTACGATTATCAATTCGACCACTCTTTGTTTTCCCACCAAATTCCTTGTTTAATGTTATCCTTTACCTCAACACCCATCTCCAAGGCCTGAGAATCATCTTCCCGTTGCACATATTGAGGGTAATGCTTCAAGGTACATGTTCCCTAGAAAGTTAACCCATAGAGAGTTGTGGTCTTAGATTTCCATCATAGCTTTTTACACAATACATTTAGTATATCCAAAATGATGTCTGAATCCCAATCCACTATCATCCTTAGGCAAGTACATTTTAACAATGTAAACCAATGCTTAGCCTTAACATCATCCTTACTATACACCTGAAGAAAATTACAACTATTTGTATGTATATCTTTGATCACACATTTTGAAAGTCTTATAGTAGACAGTATGCATATAGACACACTTGTGACACACTAGTAATCAACACTGCTTTACCTCATGGTGACAACAATTTTTCTTCTCAAGCCTGTAACTTGTCTTTAATCTTCTTAATTAATTCAACATAGTCTATCTTCCTCTTTCTAACATAAAATACTGGATATCCTAAATACATGAATGGAAATGTTCTCCTTGGGAAACCAGTAATACCTTTTTCTTGTTGAATCAAGTTACTAGGAGTCTTAGCATGCATATAAACAGAACTCTCATTTTATTGATCAAATGGCCAGAAACGTCTTCATACTCTTTCGAAGTCTGCCTTAACTCTTTGTAAAATCATTCTATTTGCTTCTGTTGGAAATTCTTCAAAACTCCTCTTTAAATCTAACTATATCCTCCCTAAAACTTAGTTTCTTAAAAATATCTCCAAAAGTTTCCTTACTCCATAATAATAGGGCAGTCTTGACATTCTTCAGTTTCGGTATAAAAGAAACGAAATCATCTCAATCAACAACAGTGTGCCAAATTTGATTTAGTGCTTAAAAGAATGCTTCATATTCTGTCCAAAACTTGAGGAATCTAAATGGTCTACTCACATGCATAGATTGACCACCCTAAGTTAACAACTAAGGGCATGGTCTAAACTTGTTCTTATTACATGTTCCACTTCCACTTGTCCATACCAAGCTAAAATAAATGTTTGTCAACATTCTATCGAACCTCTTAAAAATCATCACGACCGACCGGCCGATCGTACTTACCGGTACCCTGTCAGGTATATGTCAGAGAATAGCAGCGGAACATACATAACGCATAACTTATAAAAAGGTAAACATCGCTGGCCAGCCGATAAGGCTGCCTTCCATAAAACATACTTAATCAGAAGTACAACTTATCCTTACAGCCCAAACCACAAACGTGACTACAGACCTCTAGGAATAACAACTGTGGCGGGACAGGGCCCCGCCATACCCCCTGAATGTACAAAAGTCTATAACCTCAGGGAATCATACCAAAAAGACAAAGCCTCCGGAGAGATGGAGCTTTCCAAGAACTGAACGGTGATCCTAAGAGAGCGGACCAGCAAGCTACGTATCTCGACCTGCGGCATGAACGCACCCGGGAGGTCGATAACAGTACCAAGTATGTGAAACTAAAAATCAGAATGAAATCATAATAGCATATATATAAAGCGGGAGACATGTATGATAGTCAAACTACGATACACACATATACGCAGTATGTCAAGTCGTGGACTCACGCCTCTAAGTCATCACTCAAATATAACCATAGGTCTCATGCCCATAATATCAATCGTGCGGTGGAATTCCTTCCTCACCGCTCGCATGATATAACCACACTAAGGAGTACACATGAATACTAGATCCCACTGTATCATAAGAACCGTGCGAGGCAATGCGAAGGCATAGCTACGGATCCACCCCGTGATCCTCAATCGATCGGCAAGACCAGCCTACGGATCCACCCGCACTCAACAATACTATAATCGAAATCACGGCCGACCGGGGCAAGTGCGATAGCTCTACCAGATCCACCTGCGGCCACATCGGCGATCGGCAAGCACGCAGCTAACCACCGATCCACTCAGATCACACCACTTCGCCCTAACGACCGGCAAGTACGAAAGCCAACTACCAGATCCACCTCGCATCACGTCTCGACCGGCAAGTACGGCTAACTACTAGATCCACCCCGTGATCGCATGGAGAGCTAATCCATGGAATAATCATCAGCGGGAAAACGAACCCTCATCATGGCCGCATACCCGTGGAATCCTCCATCACTGACGGTACGCCCAAATAGACTCATAATTACATGCTTTTAATTCGAATTGCAATACCATGCCTTTATATAAACCAAGACAATTACCATGCCTTCTTTTCACATAAACCAAGAGAATTCTTATTTAAGCAAGCCAAAGTACTTATCAAGGCACACATAGAATAATTCTCAATTAAACAAGCCAAAGTACTATGTACGTACATTCTTTTCGAAAGCCTCCTTTTTATGTAAAATCCAAGATACTAACACCCGTAGTATCGAGGCGTGTCTATTTTTCAAAGTAAGTTACTACACCTTTAGAAAAACTCATTTCAAAGCTTGAAACCAAGTAACTTCAATTTTTCCACAATCTAGACAACTTATGCTCATTAATCAAAATAGACAACTTTCATAACCTTCCATAAAGTTATTATAACCAACTTCCCATAAAGCCGTTATACTAACTTTATGCTTTAGAAATTTACGACATTCTTATCCATTCATAAGGCCGTTATAACTAACTTCCCATAAATCCGCTATAACTCCTTATAAACCATTTCGTTCTTTTACTAACCAAGAGACTTATACTTCAAACAAATTCATACAATTTTCAAAATACTTCAAGCCCCTTAACCTTTAGAAAACAAGTTTCTTACCTCAAAAATTTAAGTCTCTTATCTTTTAGAATAATTCAATATTCAATACTTTCACACCACAAGTACTCTATACTTCATTATGTCAAGAAATCCTTGTCTACCTTATTTAGGATAAACCATTCCTTAAGAACAAGCGGGTTAACTTCTTAACCCAACCAACTTAGACATTTCCTTAAAACAAGTCAAGTATAACAAAAGGATTTACTTCATTCAAAACACGTACGTCTACCGTACTATATAGTTATAACTACTCATGCTCAAAAGATAAGAAAGTTTCCACATACCTCTTCGGTCAATCCACTTGCTAAGCTCAAACTACCGCAAGTAATATGTGATGCGCGATTAGATGCACACACTTTTAAACGCAAGTGCACGTTATCGTATCAAGTAGTATAGTCTTAGATAAGACCGAATATCGTCCTCTAGGATTAGGGTTCAAGTACCAATTATCTATTTTCTAGTATCTATTTGGTGAATTAATGAGTGATTGGTTGTTTATGACTAAGAATTATAAAAGCTATTTTAAAGTATAAAGATTTAATTCAGATGTGATGAGAATAGGGCTTCTATGTATCCTTACTATCCGCTTATGCTACTTACTAATACACTAACTTATGGTGTTCTTCTTTTGGAGAAAGCAGGTTTACGAAATCGTTTTATACTCCCGTTAGGGTTATATAAACACTCAACCCCAGTATTGTTCCTTACCTAACTTTCGATAAAGGGTAACGCTATAGGAGGATTAAGCACAAAAACCTAGTTGGCCGTCGCACAATGCGCAAAATTAGGGTTGTTAAGCCTCTCATCAACGCTTACAAATCTAATTGAGGTATTTTCATCCCCAATTCAAGATCTGCCAACTTACAAAGATATTCACAATCCCCTTTTCGAGTCGATTAGAAGAAATCATATAGTGATAACTAGTTGTCAATTAGCTACCAAGAATTCAACTCAATTATTGGATAGATCTCTCAATAAGAATAATCACCATAAGCATGCATTAATTTATAACATAAGATTCAAGAAATTCAACATAGAAAGCCCTATAAGAGAATTAGTTCCTAGCCATGAATATGACAAGAACTAATTCAAAGTTCATCATGCAAAAACTGAATTTAAAGAAAAGAAAAGAAAAGAAAATTACTAATGTTTAGGTCTCCAATCTCTTAGCAAGAAAATCTTGAGTTGTGTAAGAAAGGGAACCCTTTAAAACTGCCTAGGGTTCTCCTTTTATAGGTTTAAAAACGCCTCCTTCTTTTCCCTGCAGGCCTGGCCCAAAAATCCGTCAAAAGACCTAAAATTTCCGTGTCGGCGCCGCGGCCCTGCTGATGGGCGCCGCGGCGCCGGAAGTTCTGAAATCCGTCGGGTGTTTTGGCGCCGCGGCCCTGATATCTGCTGCGAGGCGCGCCACTGTATCTTATGTAGCTCCTCGGATGTTTAGCGCGCGACCGCTTCGTCTCTGAGCGCCGCGCCCGAAGTCTTCGCCTCTGAATAATGGCGCGCATGCCCGCTTTGGCTGCGAGGCGCGCTGGCGCTGGTCCGATTTTAGCCTCGTTCGCCACTTTCTCTGTTTCGCTCGCATCTCCTCTTTGCCCTCTTTTTGCTCCTTTTCCGCCATTTGGCCATTTCAACCACTTTGACTCAATAGAAAGAAAAACTATCCTAATACGACACTTATATGTGCAAATGGGACAAAAGACTAACTAAAGCAGACTCAAAGGTGTATATAAAATACAGGTCAAATACCCAAACTTAACCTTTGCTCGCCTCGAGCAAAGATAGAAAGAAATACAATAAAAGACTCAAAAGAATGAAAAATAAAGGTCTCACATCATTAATCACTTTTCTTGCATAGATGTTGACTAGAAAAACATGAAGGTTAGCGAGAATAATACGGGAACATATAGCATGGAATTTCAACACATTGAGCTAGATATTTCGCAAACTCATACTTATCATGCTTAAATGGAAGTTCATATACTAAATCATGCATATAAATTCAAGAATTCCTATGGCATGCTTACTTGCTATTCTCCACTAATTCTGGATATGCATAAAAGAGATCTTCAGGACTTTGAGGGTTGTAATGTTGGCTTAGGTAGGGGTTGGTAAAGATAGGCATTTAGGCTCATTGTTCTGTACCATAAGCTCTTTGGCTTTTCAATTTTTCCCTTTTTCTTTTGATTCTTTCCTTCACTTCAATTCTATCCTTCCCCTCTTTTGTTTTGGGAGAGTGAAGTGTATTATACTAATAGGCACCCCCAAACTTAGGCTTTTGCCTATTTCTTATTACTTTATTTTTTATTTTTTATTGGGGTGCAACAAACTCATTCACTCTTTTTGTCTCTTTTTTAACACAATTGATTCAACTATTTCATATTTGCACTTATGGTACAATTTGTGGGAACATAGGGTGTCAAAGAAGAAGTTTCAAATTTAGGCTCAATGGGGCTGACTAGGGATATTTTTAAAGTACAGGATAGAAAAGAATGGTAAGAATTGGCTATCAAAGAAATGCCTGAGTCATCTCCCTAACATACATATCCTAACTATTTCGCCTCAAATAGCCAGCAATCATAACACATAAGTATTTATCATTTAGCATGCATAACTCAAGTAAGAAACTCCAAATAGGCAGTTACATGAGTTTTTGGCATATCTAACCTAAGTGTTTAGATAGTTGCTTCAATTCCTTTACATTATTCCACCTTACTTCACTAGGTGTTTCTAGCAACTACATCATATATGATCTTTGACAGGCAATTATGACTCAAAAAGAAAAAAAAAATGGTGACTCAAAAAAAACAAATAAAACATAACATGACACACAAATAAAATACCCCCAAAATTAAATCACACATTGTCCCCAATGTGTGCAAGACTCAAAGCGAAGAAAAGCGACACTTACAAACTTTGGCTAAAATGGTGGTGGTGGCGGTGGATAATGCTTTGAATTCCGTGAGGGGAGGAGTATTCTTGGTGTTTTGATTTGGCGATAGGGCCTTCGGATCAGGGTATCCTCCATAACTCATAGTATCCGTTGTGGCGCGCCGCGCTTTTAGCGCCATGCGCTAATCATCTGCGCTCGCCCGGGATTTTCTGCGCGCGGCCTGCTCTGGTGCCGCGGCGCTAAACTCGCCAACTTCGGAATTCTACCGCCGGCCTGCTCGCAGCGCGCGGCTCTTAAACTTCCGAGCCTGTTCAGATCTTTTGGCGCCGCGACCTGACGCTGCGCTTACCCGCTTTTCCGCTGAAATCTCGGCTTTCATTTGGCTTCGTCCCGGTTTAATTTCCTGCACATCAATCAAACAAACAACAAGATCCAATACTGAGATCGTTTCTTAGACAAAATAAAATTAAACTAATGATAGAAATTAAAATAACATAATTGAAAACATTGGGTTGCCTCCCAAGTAGCCTGTCTTTAACGTCTTTTAGCCGGACGCAAGTTCCTTAGACTTAATAGCCTTGGGGTGGATTAAGTCCCCAACCAATCCATTTCCGCCACATTTGGCGTTTCCTTTTTCTTCTTTTCTTTTTAGCATTATCAGTAGTAGGGAGTTCCGGGACATTTACCTCATTTAGTGTCATTTCAGCAAACCATGCCTGCTTTCTTGGGCTCATCACTCTTTGGTTGCACTGTAATGGCTCGCATGGGGTTTTGATAGTGCTGATTGCAAAGCACATACTCATTGGTGGTGGTTCGATGACATGTTTAAACACTTTAAACACCATTTCTTCATTCTCCACCCTTAATGTCAACTCCCCTCTTTCAACATCAATCAAAGCTCTCCCTGTTGCTAGGAATGGCCTCCCTAATATGATAGGGATTTCTGCATCTTCTTCCATATCAAGAATTAGGAAATCTGCAGGGAAGAAAAATTTTCCTACCTTCACAATCACATCCTCAATCTTGCCTCGTGGATGAACTACTGTCCTGTCGGCTAGTTGCAGACTCACAGTGGTTGGTTTAGCCTCTCCCAACTCCAATCTTTTGAAAACTGATAAGGGCATCAGATTTATACTTGCCCCTAAATCGCATAAGGCTCTGTTGCAAGTTACCCTGCCCACTGTGCACGGTAGTGTGAAGCTTCCAGGATCCTTTAGCTTTGGTGGCAACTTCTTTTGTAAGATAGCACTACACTCTTCTGTGAGTGCTACTATCTCATATTCCGCCAGTTTCCTCTTTTTCCCCAAGATTTCTTTCATGAACTTGAAATAGGACGACATTTGCTCCAAAGCCTCTATAAAAGGTATGTTGATATGCAGCTTCCTGAATACCTCCAAGAATTTGGAAAATTGTTTATCGACCGCCTTCCTTTGTAATCTCTGGGGGAAAGGAATCTTTTCTGTATACTCCTTCTCCGGAGTTTTCTCTATCACTGGGCTAGGTTCAACCACCTTCTCTTTTTCTAACTCTGCTTCCTTCTCAACTGTTGGCTGAGTTTGCTGTTGCTCCAATTGTCTTCCACTTCTCAACTGCACTGCCTTACATTGCTCCCTCGGATTTACCTCTGTATTGCTCGGCAATGTCCCCTATGGCCTGATATTTGTCTGCTTTGCTAGCTGTCCTACCTGTGTTTCCAAGTTCCTGAACGAGGATCTAGCTTCTGTCATAAACTGCGTCTGGGCGTTGGCAAGTGCTGTCATAGCTGCTTTAAGCTCATCTGGCTTTTCTTAACGAATCGTGCATCAATCGCTGAGGTGTGGGGCTTGAATGAAAGGTCGCGATTCGTTCTCTGGTTACGCATCGACCCTGCATGGTTCTGTTGCCTGATGCATCGTTCTGCTGGTTCTGCGATTCCGCCCCTGATATTGATTTTGCTGGCCCTGATCTCCTTTCCATGAGAAATTTGGGTGATTCCTCCATCCTGGATTATAAGTGTTTGAGTAGGGGTTGTTTTGTTGTCTCTGGTAATTACCCACTGCTTGACACTCTGCCTGTTCCATTGGTATGTTGTTGGGATCCGCTGAAGGGCATCTATCAAATGTATGTGGGCCACCACATATCTCACAGCTTTTAGGCATCTGTACCGCGTTCACTGACACTGTATGTTGCTGCAACTGTTTTGCTAGAAGGGCCACTTGGGCATTCAAGGCAGCAATAGCATCTATCTCGTGGACTCCCACCGTTCTTCTCCCACTTGTCGCCCTCTCTTCAGTGACATGGTTGTTAGTGGCCATATCTTCTAATAACTCATGAGCATCGTGGGCTGTTTTCCTCATGAATGCTCCCCCTGCTGCTGCATCTATGATGGTCCTGGTTGTACTGCTCAGCCCATTGTAGAAGATGTGGACCAAGTTCCACAACTCAATGCAATGGTGTGGGCACTTTCTTTGTAGATCCTTGAACCTTTCCCATGCTTCATATAAAGACTCTCCATCAGCTTGGTAGAAGTTGTTCAACTCCCCTCTCAGTTTTGCTGCTTTACAAGGCGGGAAGAACTTGGCTAGGAATTTCTGTGCCAGCTCGTGCCATGTGAATATCGAATCGGCTGGCAGGGAATTCAACCATACTTTTGCTCTATCCCTGAGTGAGAAGGGAAAGAGCCTCAACCTGACGGCATCATCAGTAACGCCGTTATATCTGAACGTGGCACATAGCTCCAAGAAATTAGCTATGTGCATGTGTGGATCCTCCGATGGTAGTCCTCCGAATTGCACAGTGTGCTGTACCATGCTCAAAATTGCTGGTTTTATCTCGAAGTTGTTGGCTCCTATTGCAGGGAGCCTAATGCATGTCTGTGCTCCATTCACTCTTGGCAGCACATAATCTCCCAAACTTCTTTCTGGCTGGATTCGGACTCTATCCTCCACATCTAGTGGAACTTGATGAGGATTTTCCGGGTTAGGTTGATTTTCACCTAACCCTTCTCTCATCCTGTTATTGTTTAGATTACCGTCCATCTCTATCAAAGTTGCAACCCGTTGATTCTTTCTCGCGTTTGCGTGTTTTCTCGATCTCTGGATTGAAGGGAACAAGAGTGTCTGCTCCTCTTCTCCTTCGCATAAACTGATTGCCTGAAATAGATCAAAAACAGAAAACGAATCACGGCAACCTGATTTTTCGAAAAATAGCGAAAAACGTAAAAAAAAAAAAAAATTAAAATTAAAAAATAAAAATTAAAGACCAAATTAGAAATTAAAAATAGATAATTTGATATTGAACTATTGCCTAATCCCCCGGCAACGGCGCCAAAAACTTGATGCGCAATTAGATGCACACACTTTTAAACGCAAGTGCACGTTATCGTATCAAGTAGTATAGTCTTAGATAAGACCGAATATCGTCCTCTAGGATTAGGGTTCAAGTACCAATTATCTATTTTCTAGTATCTATTTGGTGAATTAATGAGTGATTGGTTGTTTATGACTAAGAATTATAAAAGCTATTTTAAAGTATAAAGATTTAATTCAGATGTGATGAGAATAGGGCTTCTATGTATCCTTACTATCCGCTTATGCTACTTACTAATACACTAACTTATGGTGTTCTTCTTTTGGAGAAAGCAGGTTTACGAAATCGTTTTATACTCCCGTTAGGGTTATATAAACACTCAACCCCAGTATTGTTCCTTACCTAACTTTCGCTGATAAGGGTAACGCTATAGGAGGATTAAGCACAAAAACCTAGTTGACCGTCACGCACAATGCGCAAAATTAGGGTTGTTAAGCCTCTCATCAACGCTACAAATCTAATTGAGGTATTTTCATCCCCAATTCAAGACTGTCTACCCAACTTACAAAGATATTCACAATCCCCATTTTCGTAATCGATTAGAAATCATATAGTGATAACTAGTTGTCAATTAGCTACCAAGAATTCAACTCAATTATTGGATAGATCTCTCAATAAGAATAATCACCATAAGCATGCATTAATTTATAACATAAGGTTCAAGAAATTCAACATAGAAAGCCCTATAAGAGAATTAGTTCCTAGCCATGAATATGACAAGAACTAATTCAAAGTTCATCATGCAAAAACTGAATTTAAAGAAAAGAAAAGAAAAGAAAATTACTAATGTTTAGGTCTCCAATCTCTTAGCAAGAAAATCTTGAGTTGTGCAAGAAAGGGAACCCTTTAAAACTGCCTAGGGTTCTCCTTTTATAGGTTTAAAAACGCCTCCTTCTTTTCCCTGCAGGCCTGGCCCAAAAATCCGTCAAAAGACCTAAAATTTCCGCGTCGGCGCGCCTGCTGATAGGCGCATGGCTAAGTTCTGAAATCCGTCGGGTGTTTTGGCGCGCGACCGATATCTGTTGTTCGAGGCGCCGTACGCTGTATCTTCTGTAGCTCCTCGGATGTTTAGGCGCCGCGACCGCCTTCGTCTCGAGGCGCGACGCCAGTCTTCGCTCTTCGAATAATGGGCGCGCGCCCTCGCTTTCAGGCTGCGAGGCCGCTGTCCGGATTTTAGCCTCGTTCGCCACTTTCTCTTTCTCCGCATCTCCTCTTTTGCCCTCTTTTTGCTCCTTTTCCGCCATTTGGCCATTTCAACCACTTTGACTCAATAGAAAGAAAAAATATCCTAATACGACACTTATATGTGCAAAATGGGACAAAAGACTAACTAAAACAGACTCAAAAGGTGTATATAAAATACACCGGTCAATATGCCAACCTATAATAACCATAATACGTTTATTAACCTCTAATTTCAATGTAGGAATAATCTAAGTCCAAAGTCACTAAATTCTATGGAAAATTGGGCAGCATTTCCTTTGTTTCTACTCACTATGCCACCTTTCTCAAGGCCGAATTTATCCTCCAATTGCCACATTTAAGGCTCAATCAATCCAACAATTTAAAGGGGATTACACACCTAAACTTGGGTGTGTAAAATTCTGCCCCATAAGTTACAACAATTCACTTAACAAGTCTAAGGTAGTTTTTAGGCTACAACATGCTCACATAATCTTCTTAACCAATTCTTTCACATCCAAACCATATTTCTTACATGCAATGACTCTAAGAGCATTATTCACTACCACAAGTTCTCTCTTCTTAACATGCAACACTAGAAACTATTTCTAAAGGAAGAAATGTTACCTTAAAGTTTTAGTCAAACTTATTCCAAATATTTTTGCTAGCTTCCTTGCCAAGAACACCACCAACAAGCTAGCCACAAGCTTCCTTCTTGTTCTTAACTTTTCAGATTTTTCCTAAGGCTAGAATGTCTCTTGGGATTTTAGAGAGAAGGAAGAGCTTGAACTTTTAAGAGAGAAGGAAGAGCTTTTTGTCTAAGAGAGAGAGATGAAGTATGACCAAGTCTTGAAATATAATGCATGCAAAAATCAGATGGGGGGACACTTGTCACCCTCCCAAGGTCTTTTAAAAGAAAAATCTGACTTTTCCTAAGTTTTTCCGCCCAGAATCCGCGCCGCGCCGCGTTCGCTTCCCGGCGCAGGCGCTGCAACTCTGCGGACCCAGATCTTCGGCGCCTCGGCCACTGCTTCCGGCGCAGGGCTGCAACTTCAGCGGCCTCGATGCTTTCGCGCGGCCCTGCATCCGGCGCCGCGGCCCTGTTGCCTTTGTCCGAAACACATTTTTGTCCGACTGCGTACTGAACTTGTAACTCCCATAACTTTCTACTCTGACGTCCTATCGACGAACGGTTGGTTGCGTTGGAATCTAGACTCAACGAACTACGCCCTGGGCCTTTGAAACACTTAGGAATTCTTAATGTATCGGGTCATAACCCGCCTCAAAGTTGACCAAAACCCATCCGGAACAATCCGTCAACCTATCCCTTGAAAATTTTAAGTCTTACTCCCTTTCGTACGCTCTCATGCGCATGACCTGAACTACGGGGTGTAACAAGTACAGTCATTATCGGCTATTTCATTCAATTACTTAAAAAGACTCCCTTTAAATTTAGTTTCAAACAGATATATATGAAGACCGCCTATTGTCTCTCTTCCATTTATAACAACATTGAAATCCCCACTAACTAGTCAATGATCCTTCATATCGTCGACAATATAGTATAAACTATCCCAGAGGCAACCTTCCCAATGCATCACTCTTTGCATATACCATAGTATATCTACCTGGTTCATGTAACTTCTTCACCAGTGAGTCCTTAAGTTTGTCATGTTAATCATCCCTCATATTATCTCTGATTAAGTTTCTCTGCTGATCAATATATTTAGGATAGACATATCCACTTCCACTGCCCTGTTCTGCTCCACATTGGACATCATTGTCCCATCTTCCTTTAATATCAATGCGTAACTATTATTAGAGTTGTTACCATTGGTACACACCTCCTGATTCTTGTCGACATTCCGCTCCTCATTAACTTTTGCTGCTACAAAAGTTCCTTCAACCTGTTCTTTAGTAGTAAGAGTTACTTTTGATTCTTCTATCAATTGTGGGTCCTTAATGAGTTGTTTTACTTCTACCACCTTACCATCGTCGTCTTTCTTATTCTATTTATTTCCATATTTTTTCCCAGTATCTCTTTGTTCCTCCTTATTTGCATTATTACCACTTGTCTCATCAAGTGACATTTGTTTTATCCTCTTGTTGGACTTACTAACTCAGCGGTGTATTTGGCTGCGTCAACATTTGTCTCTTTGGCTACATCACACTGAGTTTCTATTATCACTTTGTTGAATTCATCTATATCTTTGTACCTCTCTTATCTGTTTTCCATCATTCTATTATGGTCTGTAGAAATTCCGGATTCAACCTTCACCTATTAAAGTATCTGAAATTATACTAAGTCTTTATGCCTACGTCTCACTTAATTAACTCAAGAGAATGTTCATATAGACCTGGTTTCATGAAAGACACCTTAGAAGCAGGTAGGTTATCATCTCATTCTTAATTAGTAAGTGCTGCTATACACCCTGATTGCCACTCATTTCACCATAATCCGCTACCTACTGCTTAAAATCCCTTATCTCAGTCTTAGTGACATAACACTTCACTCTTCTATTCCATTTTAATGCCCAGTTGAAATCAGTCATTATTGCCTATAGTCCTTGCATCTGGCCATGTAACCTTCCAATATCTATCCACAGTTCCTTTTTAAGAGCCACATCATTAAACACATTCACCAAGGTCATAGGAGAACTTTTATTTATACTCATATGTGTCACCCCACATTGTTCCAACTATTATGTATAGCTTTTAATATCTACCTCGTCGAGATGAGGCTTCCAAGAGATCAAATAACATCATCTTAGCATTCTGCGTGAACCAATGCATTGAAACTGTGCACAAATACATACTTCGGTTACCAATCCTTCAAATAACTTTTTAACCGAAAATATGAACTCCAGAGGTCACAATATTTAAAATGCTTGACACAACTATACACTAATAGGATGCTCATCATTCCCAAGTTCTAAGTCATTTGCGAAAGAAACTCAATTAATCCCTATGTCCAATACTTCCCAACATTCGGTCCAAAGTAAGAAAAATGCTTTCATCCTTATATATCAATCTTATTATTCCAGAAGTAATAACCCCTTCTCATTCTTACATAGGAACAATATTCTTTTGCAGTTCCCTACCTTCACATAGTCAAACAACATAGTATACCATAAAACAGTCACATATTCTAACAATTAGCACTCAAAATTTAATTAGAGGTATGAAGGAGAAAAGAATATGTAAGCTTCATTTTCTATCTTTGGAAGGAAAAGTTCAATCTCTGTAACTATAGAGCAGATAACGTAGCATAACAGAGTACCAATTTGTAAGATAGAAGCTACTGCAATTCATTTCACAAGTCAACACCTCATTTATGGTCTGAAAGGGATCTCTTCACTATTCGTAATTATAAACAACTTCATTTCTTACTTGTCGTACTTTCCATAATTCCAACATATTCTAGTATACATACGTAACCTCGGACACTGCTCCTGGTTCCAATCCCTGATGACACCATCTCTTAAGTGATGAATTGTTAACTTATTCTCTTATTTGGTACGTAAAAGATTCTGAATAGTTACCTTACCTGACGTTGACCTAGTATCTCCAAACCTGATCATCATACTTCTACTCAAACTCTTTCACTTCCATTATGGCTTGACGCACCAAGTCAAGTCTGATTTACTCTGATTTTCCCCTTCCGAGCCACTGTCGTTGTCTTTTGGAACATAACTGCAACCACAATAATTATTAGGAAGAGGGGGGGTTATCCTAATGACATAGCTCTATTGCACGATCTACGAGATGAAAGAGTAGAAACCAATCCTAAATGTCCGGCAGCCTCCTGCGTATAAGTATGGTGCACAACATACTCATACACAAGACTCTACTAGACACGGTCTGTAGACATTCCGAGGACTAACTGCTCTGATACCACTTCTGTCACGACCCGACCCGACGGGCCGCGACTAAACGTCCTAATTGGACGTCATTACTGACCTGTCACTCTTAATCCATTTAATACCGAGATCTATAGAAATTTCGGCAGCACAACGCTGCTTTTACAACATCTCCCCAAAATGGGCGAGCCGACAAGGCTGCCAAATCAATAACAGAACAACAAACAAAACAGGCTAGCCGACTAGGCTGTTACACCCCGTAATTTCAGGATATATTTAAGAGAACGTACGTAAGAGGAAACATGAATTTAAGATTTGAGACTTGTAGAATTTATCGGAATTATGAAAATATCGGGAAATGAAATATTATGACGAATGGGAGGGTGACACGTGTCACCCCCATACATAGGCTTGGTCGAATTATTGACCAAGATTACGTGGTCTTGTGACCAAGGTTAAGTAGCCTAAATGTGAATGATCAAGCTTGAGAAAATTGACCAAGTCAACTAAGTCAAGTTGGCACTAGATATTTAACTTTCTTCATCCAAGTCATACAAGTGTTTTAATCTTGACCCTACATTTAATTATATATACACCCTAGTAGCAAGACAAGCTCTAACACTTAGAAAAAATTTCAAGAACTTGTGTGTTCTTTTTAGGAGCTCTCGGCTAAGCTTAAGAAGAAAAATAATTTTTTTTCGTTTGTTGTTCATAATTCACAATACTTAAACCCAATGTTCCTAGGGGTATTATAAGGATATCTCAATACAAAGATCCCGGAAAAACTACGTTTTTACGTTAGTCGCAAGATGAAAACCTAAGGTGTTCTTCAACTTTGAAGTTGGAAATTGAAGAGAAGTTGTTTATGAACTTTTAAGGGTTGCTTGGAGTGGATTGGAACGTCAAGAAGAGGAACTAAAGTTGCTAAGGACCGACTTTGAATCTTGGATTAGATTTGGGCTTATTGAGGTAATAATCTTCGTCTTACTATTGTAATTGAAGATTCCATGTTATGATAAGTTAAAAATGATCATGTGATATATATTATATAGATTGATAAGTGTTATGGAATTTGGAAGCTTAAATCCGAGATTGGCATGTTAGCCATTAAAATTGAAAATCAATTTGGTCGATAGTTATAATCGTCGCATGTTGTATAAGAAAGGGGTTTTAGTTGTTATAATTGATTGCGACTATATAACATGTTATAATAACAACTTGGATTGAAAGGAAATGGAAAAGAATAGATGTTGTTGTTGTCCTTGTGATTGTCGAAAATGGCTCAAAGTTATTGGACGGTTTTACTTTAATTGTGGGGCAGAATTTTATACGTCATGTTAGACGTATAATCCCCTTTGAATTGCTGGTTTGTTGCGCCTTAAATGTGGCATGTTTGGTTATTGATTTCGGGCCTTGAAAAAGGTGGAAAAATACGTAGAAACAAAGGAAGTGCTGCCCAAATTTCTGTAGAATAAGAGACCTAACACTTAGTATTATGCCACGTTGATAAGCTGGGAGTTGATAGACATGTTATGATTATTATAGGTTGAAGTACTACGTGTAGCGTATTCTACTTGAAGGGTGGAAAAGCTAACAAAGTTGAAGTACTTTGGAGCATTTTGCTACTTGTCGATAGTCGTCGCGAGGTATGTGAACCTCTTCCTTCTTTTGGCATGATTCTATGTATGAAATATACATGTGGTGTTATTTCATGATTCCTTATACTCTTAGAAGTTAAGAGGTACGTATGTTGATTTACTCTATGTAAAAGGTATGTCTAAGTAATCCTAAGTTGTTACCAATTCTTATGGGGGATGTTGGTAAGAGTCGTTTGGAAGTATTTGGAGTCGAGTTGACTTTGCTAATTTACTGCACTAATGAGAATAGGTATCGAACAAGCCATTGCAGCGTTAATAAAAATGTATCGACAATCAATTATATTAAAATAAGTAGAATTCCCCATCTGCATAGAAACTAAGGTAAGATAAAATTGTATTACATTTTCTAGATCATGGCTGCTTTAATAAGATCGTTATAAACGAGTATAACCTATTCACAACTCATAAAAGTATATGTTACTTAATTTAAAAGAGCTTATGTTATGAAGTTGTAAGACTATGAACCTTGATTCTTAAAAGGTTATGAGACTTTATTTGTCAAGTTATGGGACTTGATTCTTAAAGAAATGAATGACTTGATTTAAAAAGTATGGTTTCCATGATTTATTTCAAAAGTTAAGAGGCTTGATTTCAAAAGAGAATGTAACTTGAGTTTTCAAAAGAAGAAATTTAATTGATTTAAAAGAGAAGGTGTGGCATGATTCCTTTTTTTAAGTATGTAAGTATGTATTACTTTTGGGTTTAATTTCCCTGATGTAATAAGAAATAAAAAGTGCCTTAAGTTCTCCAAAATGAAAGGTTGTTATAATAGCTTTATGAGAAGTTATTATAACGACTTAAGAAGAAGTAAGAAAAGATGGTTTAAAATGTTATGGATATGACTTTACCGCGTCCCAGAATGGGTCGGGCAGTATACCTTTATGGGCAGACTTATATGACTTTACCGCGTCCCAGAATGGGCCGGGCAGTATACCTTTATGGGCAGACTTATGTGACTTTACCGCGTCCCAGAATGGGCCGGGCAGTATACCTTTATGGGCAGACTTATGTGACCTTACCGCGTCCCAGAATGGGCCGGGCAGTATACCTTTATGGGCAGACTTATATGACCTTACCGCGTCCCAGAATGGGCCGGGCAGTATACCTTTATGGGCAGACTTATATGACTTTACCGCGTCCTAGAATGGGCCGGGCAGTATACCTTTATGGGCAGACTTATGTGACCTTACCGCGTCCCAGAATGGGTCGGACAGTATACCTTTATGGGCAGAATAATGTGACCTTACCGCGTCCCA